>OY720635.1:143784108-144434958 GCA_963169105.1 Ceriagrion tenellum | reverse complement strand
TGAACTTGTGACTTACATTCCTGATGAAAACCCTCTTTCCATCCAATTTTCACGAACAGCACTATTCTTTAACTCGGATGGAATTGTCGGGATGGGATACAAACAAGGAGATACCCAATGTCATATTCTGCCAGTCTGAACTCTGGACGCCAACCTCCGCCAATCAAATACTGGTGAGAAAATAACTCATCCAAATGTTTCATTTCAGAGAGGTCTAAGGAAACAGGGAGAAGAGAGTGGAGGAGGGAAAAGAAATAATAAGGGTGGGCGAGGAGAGACGGTGGATACCTGACACCGTATGGGGCCAAATATGTTTGTGGAGAGAATCTCCCCCACTCGACACAGTACACCGACATACGACTTAGTCAGAGTAGTCTAGTGAATCCCTGACTCTTCGACAACGAGTTTTTTCCCCTATCCTGAGTGATCCACGGGCAGTACGGAAAAAGCAGGGTGAAGAAAATAAGGTATCATCAGCCCTCACAGCACTCAAAATATTGGCCTACGATAGAAAAGAAATGAGTAAGCGGCCGTCTCCGGGTAATAAATTATAAACCATAAGAAGCAATATTTTGGGACTTCTACTTTATCAAACAGCGACGGCAATATCACGGAAGAAAATAATAACCTCGGAAGAAAAATGTTGGAATGATATCATGCTTAATGAAAAAATAACCGCACTTGTCCATAAATTATGTCTAACAAATCGTTCACACTATAATACCAATTAAGTGGTGGCCCTCACCAGATACCAACTAAATGGTGCACCGATGATAACTCCAATATATGAAACTAATGCAAAACAGCGTTTGTTTTTTGTCAAATAAAATGCCATATCAGCATTAACACAATTAACGCGGGCATAATGTAGTACAAATTACACTTAATTAGTCTTATTTTGATGCTAATTTGTGTCGTTTTGGCATTAATTATCGGAAACAAAACCAAAATAGTCCTGCTAAAGATAATGATTTACAACCCTACACGGAAATCCTGATAGAAAATATTAAAATGGGTAATGTATTCATCACACGTAAAGTTGGTCAAATGTTAACGCTGACTATATACACTGACGTTAAATGTTAACGCTGACTTGATACATTTATCCCTTTAGATTTCAGAGACCGAATCATGAAATGTAACGAAGTCAAAGTTGAGTCGATAAACTGCCCGTAACTTGTGTAAAATTCACAGTGAAAATATCTTAACTCTGGACTGGTATTCGAACCCAGACCTTCTATTTCGAACCGAGTGTTCTAACCAGTAGAGTTCCCTGAAGACGTTCCCTTCCACTGTGAATCTTATGGAAACTTTACGGAGTGAGATGTCCAAACAGTTACCGTGCATACAATGCCACAGAGTACCCGGGTGCAAGCGACTTTTCGCGAGGCTGAGCCCAACTTTAAACACCTAGGCGTTTACTTGGACAAGATCAAACATTTTTGGAGCTGGCCGCGTATCCCGCCAGTTCCCAAACCTTCAAATTTGATAACAGAATCGATTGTTAAGTATATGTAAATGTTCACTTAGTCGATGCATCACCATATAGTCTAATCTCCAGATGTTACAGTTGGAAAAATATAATCTGCATCGTCATGAGGTTTTAGGAGGAATAGCACAAGGAAAATTCTCGGGGGGAAGGGATGTGAATAGGGGCGGGGGTGATTAGGGAGCAATGGGGGTGGGGTTGAGATAACGGCGTCGAAAGAGAGGGGAGGAGGGGGCGAGGAAGAAGACAATGTTGATGGCCGCGTGTGTCGCAAGCGGTGGTGGCGGGGAAGGACGTGGGTTGCCGTTGAATCCGAGGGAGTGCGGACATAAATGATGGCGGAAAAAGTCCGCAAATGCGTGCGAGGAATGAATGCACACTCGTCCAGGTTCGCGTCATCGCTTATGAGGGTGAGACATGCACTTTCTTTAAGGCAAACATCTGCGGGAGGGCGGGATACCAACAGGACGGGAGATCTCGACGGAAGTGCCCAATTCGCCGTATCCACCGGTGGCAAACACCGAGACACTATATACTTGGAAAATAAAATGCCTTTAGGCTAATTAACGTTTTCTTGAGGTCCATGATATTTTCTCGCAGTTAACAACAACCAGGCATTACAAACTTGAGTGTAAGCAACTTTTTACAGCTTCGATTGTGTTCATTATATGTTAAAATAATAAAATTAGCCTCTGAATAGTATTCTCCACGCTCTAACATTTTTATTAAATAATTTAATCGATTTGCACATACCTTCAACTTACAAACCTTTTTATATATATACATATGAAAAAAGTCTTTAAATTGAATAAAAGCGATGTACTCCAGCTAAACGATGTTCTCTTTAGAGAATCCACGCATATCAGGATATGGGACACACATGCAAGGTACGATGATACCCATGGTTTCTAAGCCAAAGCAAATTCACAGTCCACCACCAAAATTACGTAAAATAACTTCTTCTTATGCCTTCATCATATAATGACTGACTTTTGAAAGACCCCATGAGTTGCTCAGGCTGATATAACCATCTCCTTCTGAATTGCACGCACCACAAAACAGAGTTAAGCTTGAATATTTTGGGTGATGTGCTGTGTTTTTAAAATGCTTTCTATTTCACAAAACATTAATTTATACGCATGAGCATTTTCATAAAATTTATTGGTCCTCTATATTCGAAAAATTATAAAATTTTAAAGTAAACTTAAAAAAGAGCTCACTGAGTCTCATATTTGCAGAGCGGTAAAAAAACAATTATTTATCCTTTCCGGTCAATATCTAACTTCAGGATGGATGCTCAAGTATCTACGACATTAACTCGGAGTTTAATGGAAACTCTCTCCATTAATACATTATTTTAAAATCGCAGTCCAACTCAGACGATATGGAATTTGACACTACTTTAGACGGTGATAGGTTATAGTCTTATAATAATGCGAGCATATTTCCATCAAGTGAAAATCATGACTATCAAGCATGCAAACCTGGATAACAAAAGTAAAAAATATTGAGGAGCTATAGGTTTATACTTTTGAAAATCGTACTTTACAAAGAGTTCCACAAAACTCACATCAATCATTCAATTTATCGCCAAATATTCTATTCATGGAAGATAAACATAAATAATCACTTTCCAAATTCGCAGGCAATGATTAAAAGGCATACATTACAGCTGGGATGAGGCAATTTAAAAGGGAAAACTAGCATGGCAAGCCATTAGAAAAAGCACCATTAAAAGATATATTACAAAGGTAGAATATTATGCCCGATTTTAGAAATACGAGGAAAAGCAACTGAAACTAGAGGTGTATTTTACAAATAACATTTAATTTTATATGCTGTTGAATGCCTAAATTCCTCTAATACCTCTTTGCACTAAATGTAGTAATTTTAGTAACTTTAAAGCATTTTCTTAAATACATGTGCTTGCATTGGTTCTTGCCAAGAAAGGAAATTGCTCCATTTTCTATTCCAGTCTTTGAAACTCGAGCGATCAGTTTTACAAACTCAATCACCTTCAGATTAAATAAATGCCCCTTCGTGGACGCTCGTGTAACTCTCATCAGTTTTACGATTGCCGGAACCTCGTCGCTTGATATCTCACTAATGCCTGCGGGGAGGCGCGTCACCAAATCAGTATCCATAAATGGCCCTGGCAACGAGATCCCCGTCCGCCGGCTAATCAGGCAGTCGACCATTGCCGCGATCCCTAATTTCAGCGTTAAATTCCGGCCAGTGGTCGTGGCTCGGAGTGTACTCGAGCGAAACGTTCCGGGCGCCACGTCCCGGCTGATACTGGGACCACGATCGCTCGCCATGCGTCTGTCTGTGTCTTGGAGCGTTTGGCTCTGTATCAGGCTGGGCAAGGGACGATATGGAGACGTCGAGCTTGACTGTGAGTAGAAGGGGAAATGGTGAAGGGGGAAGGAGATGGATTGAGAGTCCCTTAGAGGAAACACGCGCACAGGATACCATCACAGGGTGGCCAGCAACAAAGGGGAGGCGGAACAAGAGGGTTGCGACAGAGGGTGGGATATGATACCATTCCCCTCCTCCACCGTAACTTCTACGCCACAACCTCACACCTCCCACTCGAGACACCCACACTTCCATGCTCCCCTAACTCCTTCCCAAACTTTCTTTCTAAAGTGTCGAGGGTTCCGTCCTGCTTGGCTTGTAGAAGTCCAGTCCTTACCCAGAAAATATCAACGTAAAGAAAGAAAACTGCCACAATAAAAGCTTTAAGCTACAAATTTATCAGACTATGATCAAACTAGAAACACAAAGGTTAGAACGGAAAGTAGGCTCAACTGATTACAAAAGAGGAATCTTCATACATATACGCTTTAATTTCATACAGCTTTATGTTACCCCTCACAGTTGGTAGTGCGTAAATTCAAAGCAAAATTTATATACTTATAAAATAGACTAACAAGTTAAATAATATAGAAAACTCCGCCCATTAAGAGTTCTACGCTCAAATCCATGACTCTTTTGAACCGCATAGATCAGCAAAATCACAAAGCCAACTGGCTAGTTTGAAATGGAAGTCTCTAGGTAGAGCTCAGCGCAGCCCAAACTAGGGTACTACAATATTCTTCCTAATTGGTAAAAATGGCGTTGGTAACAACTGTTTCCAGACGAAGAGGAGCTAAAGAACAGGATCAATGCATGGTTTTATTACCAAACAACACAGTCTCACATCGAGGGCATTAAACAAATCCGTTACCTGCATTACAAGTTCCTTAAATCAGCAGAAAACCTATGCTGAACAATATCTGAGAGATGTTACATTAAGTCCCTTATCATAAAAAACCTTTATATACGTTGTCATAAGGGATCTTAACTTTCCGAGTATCTCGCATACTACATCGAAATTCAATCATGTAAACATTCAGTGATTAAGGAAAGATTGAAGGAGATAATTAGATAGTTAAATAGGTGCATAGAGTAGACGATAGTAGAAGGAACGAGACACCCTAGAAAACACTGCAGGAAATGCATATTATACAAACACGTTTATCATCCAATACATGAATAGACCTAAATTATGAATACGCCTGAGAACGAAAGGTAGTAGTACTATGAGATACGGCCGAAAACGCATTGTTGAGTATCGAGAAGGATGAAGAGGTTCTCGGTGTCGAGATTTATAAAACTTAACAGAATCCTCCAGAAGGATCTAAAATCCACATTTTGCATCCACAGTTGAATGGCTGTTCACTGAATGCAGTAGAAAAATACTTTACATATTTCAGACCAGAAATTACTGTAGATGAAATTATAATTTGAAATCACAAAAAGATTAAAGAGGGGGGAAAGTTGCTCCAGATTATTTTTGAGACATTAACTTAGGGACAGGGAAAAAATATAAATATTCAAAACATCAGTTATAGTTTTCAGTCAGTGCAGTTTCATCACAGATTTCCCCCACATTTGCTCCCAATATTAATCATCCGGTCTCAAATCCGTTGGCGCTTCCTGAGCCAAACACCATCATCCACTCACCCTCCCACCTTCGCCATCCACTCCCATTCGCCGAGACGACCTCTGGGCATCCATCCTCAGGTGAAGGGAGGGGGCCGGTTTCGGAAAGAGGGCGAGAGACAGAGCGAGGAGGAAAGAGAACGGGGGTCATGCGAGAGAAGAGAAAAGAACGAAAGACGCTCTCCCACTCCTCCTCCTCATAACAAAACTCCGGCACGAGTTACCACGAGGGGATAAGATTTCGAATCCGGGGATATTACGTTCCGCCCCGTGCATCCGTCCGTCTCGTGGGAGGGTTAGGGAGGAAAGGAGAGGAGATGCGGAGGGCGGAGAAGATATGGGGCGGGAGAGTGGAAAGGGGGTTCGAGGGTGAACGGGCTAGTGTGTGACGGAGCCATCTCCCGCCGGTAAACGGATAAGGCGCTCGTCGCCGCCGCCGTCGCCACCGGTGCAAGCCCTCTATCCGCCGCCCGTTGTATGGGGAGGGCAGGGAGTTGACGGGCGACGCGCGAGAAAGCGATACCCGGTGAGGAGGAGTAGGAGTGGCAGGGCGTGGCGGCGGGGTAGGGGAGTGGTGGAGAGTAGAGGGCGTGTCAGGGCGCGCTCGGTGTAAAAGGGGGGCAAGTTCAAGGGAATTAGAGGGCGCGGAGGAAAATTCAAGAGACGGCGATCCTCCCTCACAAAAGGGAGGAGTTGAATCACCATTTTAAGCACGTGAAAGCCATTAAATCTTCGCGGAAATTACGTCCGCGACATCCTAATTAATATTACACTATGCAGTTAGGTAGAAGTAGGTATGGTTTTCAATGTGTCAAAGGCTTCCGAAATTTTTATGCTCACACAATCTCATTTCCTTTTAATTTCTTTGAAACATACATATGTCGATAAAAGTATTTTTAAATTATTACAATAACCACAATGTACTATTAATTTTGTTCTTTATACAAATTCAATTGATTAATTCACACAATATCGTCACAAAGCATTTGAGCACATACTTGTCAATAAAATCGTTAGAAAAATAAAAGAATAAAAATGCCATTTCAGAATGGCATATAGTGTATCCTATAAAAAAAATTGCTCTTCAAGAGCATTAATGGACTATTTAATCGAAGTAATGTATCCAAGACTATAAATAAACAATATTGAAAACTAGTAATCCATTATTGTGGATAAAGGATAAATGTACGTTGACCAACAGCATGGTCATCGGAGGGTAAAAGTATATCTCATTTTTTTAAATATTTTTCAAACATACGTGCCGAGAAAATTCCATTTAGCCGTATATTAAATTTTATAGCCGTATGTTAAATTAAATTCCGTATGTTAAATGGCCAACCATACATTGCGTAAGAATACCTAACGACATACTCGCGAAAAACATGGACGCTAATGAAAAAAACCCATGCTCAGTTGTACCTCTATTAGCACAATGTTCTCAAAAACTAGTCCTCTGATTCAGTATTTAGGATTATCAAGAACTAGGAGTCCATATATATAAATATATATATCCGGAATGTATAAGCTGAGGATTTCAAGGGCCCTAATGCCCCCAAAATGGACCCCTTACTCCCGTGGACCCTTTATTATCTTATCTTGGATATATTACTTCGATTAAACAGTCCATTAATGGACCCTTTACTCCCGTGATTAAAGTATTGGATTTTAATGACAAAAATCGAACTTAACTGAAATGAAACAGCTCACATTAATAAAACCTAAATATATTAGTAGGAATTTCTCCATTAATGGATGAGTAAGTTTTTCCTTAGAAATATAGTAACAAATAACCTAACTTACAGCGACTTTGTAAAAGATATTACTATTACATGAAGTGCCACTGTTTCCTAAATAGTCCCAGACAAAGTGAACTTAAAGCCAAAAACATACTCCCTTGAAATCAGTTTACTAATTCTAGAGAAGTCACAGATAAAAGTTTGTCAAGTGAGATAAGAACGTATGCTTTCTTCTGCAGCAGCGCGGTCACAAACTTAGCCCCTTGTAATTATATTTCCCGCATTGCAACTAAGTATACCTTGCGGCATACGTATGATCAGTCAATTTTTTTCCCCTGATCACTCTAAAGCCCTGGTTACACGAAACATTAACCCGGACGATTTAATGTGCGAATTCATGAACGCGTGAATGAACGCGAAAATTCATCGTGTAACCACACCAACTTGTATGAATGGTTGAACAGGAAAATAGAACCTGTTCTATTTGGTTCATGCATTCGTTCATGAACTTGTACATGAACTCGTACAGGATAATGTATCGTGTAACCAGGCATGAAGAGCATGGATTTTATCTTCTTATTAATTTTGCGTGCCAAACTTTCCACGAGCCGAGGGCAACGCTTACAATTTTTCAAGGAGGATCCAGGGGCTAAAGAGTCACCATTCGGCTAATTATAATTGATTTGAAGCATCTGAACTAATTATAAAACACGCGACTCGAGTGACACTAAAAAATCAAGACCCCCCACTTTTTGTACTTTCATACCATATTAAAGTCATATATTTCTGGTGGAGAGTCACGAAATCAACTGAAATCGTAATAATTTAGCACCCACGCAATTATTCCTTGAAATTAAACACTAAATTAGGCATTTAGGAAGCATACCATGGTGCGGTAATTTTTAAAGCATAATAGCAACAAGGGCAACAGTTGAGAAGATGCTTTGGAATCTAGGTTAAGACCGAAAAACAACAATAATAATAATAATAATAATAACTTGTCTTTCGAGCGAATTTAGGACTGGAGGAATTTACGAATTTAGGAATTAAGTCCTCACAATTAACTCATTAGACGAACACAAACATCCACGTCCTGGCCAGTAAATAATCTGCCCAGGCGGGATTCGAAACCGCAACCCTCAGGATAGCAGGCGAGGACTTTACCCCGCCGCCACCGGGGGCGAACAATTCACCTTATACATCACCCTCGGAAATGAAAATATCAAAAGTAATGATTTGAAAGTGGGAAGACATATTTCGGAAACGCACAGTTTGACAATAATAAGTTCGTAAGTAAAAGGACAAGTTTAATAAATTACGAAAAGTTAACAACCATACATATTACCAAAGGCTGAGGAGGTTACTATAGGGAAAAAAGGAATATACGCTAACAGGTAATGAAGCATTTTTCGGCCGAGCGCCCAAAAGGCGTGGAGATCGTAAGCTCGGGACGACTCCGCCACGACGGTAACTTCCGCTCGGACGAGAGTGAGGTAGCGGGCTCATGCCTTTTCGGTCGGGCGGCCGAGCCGACACTGACGCCGGGCCGGGTGCGGGCGGCTTTAACCGGCCGAGGAAAGCGAGCGGAACAACCCCTAGCGGCGGCCGCGCGAACTCCTGGGAGTCGCAAGATTCAGGAGAGCGCTTCGCGGTGAGAGGAGCGAAGTCTTTTTTGTGAGTGCGTCCGTGTTATAACGTGGGGGGAGGGGGTTGGAAAGAGGAGATGAGAAGGAGGCGGTGCGGCGGTGAGAGGCGGGTGGCGAGGCGGGAGACGGAGGCGAATAAAATGGAGCGGGCTGGAGTGGCGGTTGGCGTGGTGGTGGCTAAGGGGGGCAGTCAAGGGAGAAATGGAATGGGCTCTGGCGGCGCGGAAGGGATGGGGGCGGTCGGGGGGCAGAGGGGGTGGGCAAAACGCCACCTCCCGCCCCCCTCCTCTCACTTGCGGTGCTGGGGAGAGGAGGTGGGGGTGGCTAACTTTCAAGGTGTGGTGGTGAGGGCGGGAGGTGGAAAGGCGCGGTGGTGGTGGTGGATGGGCGAGGCGGAGGGTGGCTCAACGTGGTGTATGGGGGTTAAGGGACGCTGAAACGGCGCTCCGAAGGTGGGGGGGGGGCGGTCCCCCCGACCCGTCGGAATGCTTGGCTACACATCTCACGCACCGTAGGTGGCGCTGGGAAGTGGCGCGTGGGTGGAGGAGGGGGGGAGAACCATGGGCAAGTCGGGATGGGGAGAAAGGCATTGTTACCCGCGCCTCGTCCCGGCCCGGTTCCATCTCGCCGCACCCCCCCCCCCCCCCCCGCACCTTCCCTCCCACCACACCACGGCGCGACGCCCCCCCTCGCTAACACCCCACCGCCTACCCTCCTCCCCCAGTTCTCCTTCCGCTTCCACTCCTTCGTACCGCGCGAACAAGGGTTCGAGTCGCAGAGGGAATGGTTAGGGACGTCGTTCTTTCCCCGCCGAAATCCAGGCTTCCCTCGCTTCGCAGCAAAAGGCGCAAACGTGGGACCTCCTGCAACTTGTGCAGCGTGCATAGCAGAGCAAGCTGTGAAGCCATCTGACCCTATGTGTTCCGTCAAAAATAAATATCTTTCTCCGTCAATACCCACAAGTTTATCTTCTCTTTGGAATCACCAGCTAAAGAATAAAAATCTCATACCAGATTACAAAAATATATTCTAGGGATAACCCTAAATTATGATCCAGTTATTGATAATTTATTATTAAACCCTGTAAATATCAAAATATGTTATTCTCTTTACGAATACCAGAATATCACACTTTCTCACTTGTAGGGCAACGGTTTCAATTCCGATGGTAACATTCTACAGTAGCATGAACTGTCAACTCGGCTGTCAACTGGCGTACAACAAGGATTGAGTTGTAACGTACGTCTTACAATGGCACATAACTTCAAAATATTCGTTGAAATTTCCTGAAATATCAGCTCAATCAGTGGATTTGAACCTCCAAGTACGCAAGTCATCACACTTCTTATGAAACAACGTTACAAATGGAATCTTCCCCTAGAAAGAGACAGACGACGTGTTTAAAATAATTTCTACTGTAATTAAAACACCAAAAGTCACTGATTATGGTCACAAGTACCATTCAAAGCAAAGAAGAAATCCATACCACAAGATTATATCTTTTATACCATCTCCAAAGTGACTGCCACAGTGTTAAAATACATTTAAGCTACAGAAAGCGAGTCGTGTTTTCAACAGACTAGGGTAACCATTTACAGAACTTACGCAATATTAACGGCAACCATCCAAATTTAGAATTATATTTTAGAAGATTTAGCCCCGGCTTGAATGAGGAGTCATTTTTCTATACCGGACATATAGATTCTTATAATCTTCGCATACAAATAAGATCACAGTAAATCTAGGCACGAGGTGTAGTCATCCTGGATACTAAGAAGAGTTTTATTGAGGCAAGAGAATCTGGAAGCTCAGGTAGGCATCAAAAGTGGGAGAATATTTTACGGCAATAAAATCAAATATTCTTCATTTGTTTCATTCCGTAATTGCAAGATCTTATCTATTTTCTTACAGATACGAAAAAAGGAAACCCATTCCTCTACCTATAGAATAACTTTCCAGATGAGGAAACTATCCTTGGGAAAATATAAATGTCTACACCCTTCGATAAAAGCGATGAACTTGTAACCAAGTATGACAAAAACTGAAGTTTGGAATGGGTAGTTCCAAAGGAATTCAAGAACTATTTTTTGATAAAGTATTGTCTCTTTTAAGAATAGGAAAAAAAGCGTCAGAAAATGAGTCTACTTATAGTATGGGGAAATGATGTAATGAATGGTATACTAATCAGATCTTTTACTAAAAGATGAACAAATGAATAAACGAAATTCATAAAAAGTTGTTTACATTAATACTTCCTCCAAGCTGAGCTTCTACCCTCATGGCATTGTATTAGGATCCTTCTTCACCTGTTCACTTTCAACACCTGAGGACTGAGCAAATATAAAATGGGAATTTATAAAAAAAATCAAGCTAGCAGTGTCGCTGTATTTGCATAATCTGCCGACTCCCGAAATCAATCATTCCGGTAGCTTTCGGAATCAAACATCGAAACGATCCCGCCCCTCCGATTAAGATTTAAGCCCCGCCTCTAACTTCCTGCTTGTATTCCCACACGGATCGCGTGTTTTGTTTACGCCGCGGCTGAGGTTTAGTGGACTGGAGACGAAAAATGAAAATATAACAATTGCGGATTACCTCGAGTGGGCCCAGGAATGGTAAATTTAAAAAAAAAATAAAAGAAGAGGAGGTGCTCGCTCAAAAAAAAAGCCAAGCACAATAAAACATTACACACTCGGGATTTTCCAAAGTTTCCGCTTTTTTATTCGAAGCGTGCAAAACATCCACATCAATATTCAAGGTACAAAGGTAGCAATTATTCCGGGAGCCGATAATAGTGCGTCTCTCACTCAAACACACGTGCAAAAAAATCACACACGCACACACACAGAAATGTGCAAACTCCCAGTCCCAACTCCCTTCCTTCTTTTATATTTTTGAAAGGACTCGATGAGCGTGAAGAGTAAAAAAAAAGAGTAAAAAAACTCTCTCCCAAAAGCTTTTTCAATGTAAAAAAACAAGAGGCGATTTTTTTTAATTCGAGCGATTTTTCACGCAACGGGACATAATTTTGGTTCGGAGTATAACCACGGGAGAAGAGGTACTGATGTTGGAAGAGGGGTGGGGGCGAGAGTGTTACAAGGGGATGGGTGCACGCACAAAAAAAGCACGCCGGAATGGCGATAAAAATTGAAAGAATAAAAAATGAAGTTGGACGGCCGTAACGTTCAGCGGGAACAACGCCCCTCGGTCTTCGAGAACAAAACCGGTGTCGATTGGAAATGAAAATGAGTACCCATTGGCAGCCGGAAGGAGAATTGGGACGGCTTAATGCGGTGAGGATGTCCAGGTCATGAGAACTCAAGCCAAGGACATAAAACAAAAATGATTTCCCGATCTCTTATCTCTCTTAAGAATTATTCTTGCACTGTGATGATTACTTACCGATCAAAGATCGACGGCCTTCCCACGGAGCAGAACAGACATCCATGAAAGTATTTACACCATTTTGATCTTGAAAAGCATTTAAGGATTGGACTCATTAGATAATATATAACATGTGGGTATAGAACTAACGACGAATTTGGTAAGGATGGTACTGTGAAGCTGCTAAATGTCACTTAAAATATAATATAATTTAAAAGAATCGGGATAATCAAGCTATAATAAGCAAGCTAATACAGGGATCCTGGCGATAAAAGAGGGTATTGGAATTCACATATGTCACTCCTGATGGCAATGAGGGAAGGGAAATTGAGGAGAAATATCCATATATAAACACCAATACAACAAGAAGATGATAAAAATGTTCAGATAAATGGCATAAATTGTATCTTGTTGATATAAAGAGGAGAGAAGGTGTGATAGTATTTGCGGACTAATAACTACTAATAAATCAGACATAACGAAAAATAAAAAATTTCTTAGTCAATTCCACACTAAAAACTTTTATTACTTAACCTTTGAAACTGAACCTTGAGGTCACCTTTGAACATAATTGCAAGGCATTTGAAACCTAGGTCAGTAATAAAAGTTTTGAGTGTGGAAATTACTAAGAGATTTTTCTTTTTCGTCATATCTGCGGTAACATTCCACGGAGTTACGCCTTCAACCATTAAGTTTACTAATAAATCCCTGACAAAATGATTAAAATAAATATTCCGGAGAGAGGATAGCCATCTTCTCCGTCTTTTGCAGCAAGAATCCCTCTGGCCGTTAATATCTTATTCCGGCATAGTTCCTTTCTGCATTTATATTCAATCAAAATCGCCGGTCCGATCCTAATAGAACTGTATATGTATGCTCGTTCCTAAATGCTTCTTTTCTAAACTACGACGATCACTTCTTCCATCTCAATCGTTTATGCTCCCCTAGATTTTTTTATCACCTCAGTATTGGCATATGCGCCAATAAAAATGGTTATTACATTATCTCTTTCCTAGAGAGTTGAAGTTATACCTGCGCATCGAATGTTTTCACTGAATTTATGAAGCATACAGAGGTAAGAAGATGATGACAGGAGGTGGTGATAGACTGTCAAAAACATCCTGCTCGACTGATAGCAGCTTGAGATTCCTCGCAAAAAACTTTCGCGTCTCACGATGATGAATGACGCATAATCGAGCTATCACCACCTTAGGGTAAGTGATATTCCTCAATGTCTTATTTTGGTCCCTGCCACTTTTCTAGGAATATAATCCCACATTTTGGTACCGCTGATAAAGGGCTATTGCTTATAGGGGTAATTTAATGCACTAAAAACAAAGTGAACGGTTTAATAAAGCGAAAAGGATCCTGGCAGGAGGCCAGCATTGGAACTCTTGGCAAAAATGAATTTGTGACAAGCAGAATCGTATCATGCCACGGCCATCGAGAGACAGGCCTGAGCGCTCATGCCATTTACTTTGCTGACGTCACGAAACGTACGCGACCACCCACACCCTCTTCCAACCTGTTCACGCATGTCCTGCAGACCTTCTAACCTGCCCGGCAGTAATTGTGACCATTGCGGTGAAAACGGTGTTGAAGTTGTAGAAGTGCGATTTTAAAACTCTTGACATGGTTTTGTGGCCCATGTTGTTACATATATATTTAAGAAATGGTGTACAGGTGCTGTGTGCCTCAGTGCAGAGGAAATTATACGGAGTAGACCAAAGTCTACGTTTTTCCCAAAAGACTACGACGTGAAGAGGAAATGGATACAAGTAATGTCGAGATAGGATACTGAATCCAACCAAAAATTCTAGGGCGAGTTTCAATATTTCTTCTCTTTGAACCGCGTGGTCATTCACAACAACCTAAGTCGGCAATTATTGTTGAATCAATAAAGATAAATAAGTATTGACAGGTAGATGGACTTTGGTTCCCTACATGGAGTTATCTCGTCGGTATTGTTATCTTCTTGTTATCTGTTATAACACAATTCTACATCGAGATTATTTTCTGGTTGATTACATTATGACCTGTATTACTGCTTAAATAATTAATTACACAGAGCGTTAAATATCCCAGAATTTTTTAAATACTTTGAAGTACTCGAACACTAACCCCACATTAACACATGGCGTACACCCTTGTATGTTATAGGTGTTGTTCAGAAAAAAAAACTGGATTATTGGGTGTTTGTAATGAAAAATTTAATATTGACCAGTAAAATGTGAAAGCATAAGCGGTCAAGATAAATGCGCTACATGCGAGATGTATATAAACCATGAATACGTTGGCTTTTCATGTTACGTAATTGTCTGTATACTGATGAAGTAGCCGGAATTACCTTATTTTGAATGACTGGAAGAATATTATTGCATTTTCTTGTTTATAAGTAGGTATTATGTGGCATCCAACATGATTATTAGAATACCAGAGGGTACTGAGCGAATTCTAGTTTCTATAACTACTAACCTCTTAAAAGTGCTGATGAGGAAGCTGCTTCCACAAGAGGGGATTCTTGAAGATGCAGAAGACTAAAGAAGCTTATGAGGCTGAGCAAAAGTTATATACTTTTAACAACGTAATTTCTCTGGTGAAGAAGAGTAAGCATTCAGTATTTCGGGATCTGGTCGTGGAGCCTAAGGCAAAGATACTTATGCATTTGGAAGCGTGTGCACCACCTTTCATTTCTAATTATTAATTGACAATATAATATCAATGTTCACCACACAACAGGGAATTAGAAACAATTAGCATTTTCACACTACTTCAAGCCGCTTTCATGCATGAAGTATAAGATTAGAAGGATTCGATTGAAAAATGGGCCAACTCTGTCATTGCTCTCGTTGATGAATGCAATAATTATGATTCAGAAAATGACACGATGAACTTCATCGAGTCAAAAATTTCTCTAGTGCAAGAAAAGACTACAGAAAGCAAAAAAAAACAGAAAGACTAAGGTACAGCTGACATATTTGTGTTTGCTGCCATGTTTTTCTTAATATCTCCTCAAGCTTATAAATTTGCTCGCAATACTGGAAATCTAGTTCTCTCTTTTCAAGTAACTATTATAGTAGATGACTCTGCTCCACCTTTAAAGTTCATCCTAGCAATGAGTAAGATAAACATGGCTTTCTATCTCATATGAATAACATAATTTCTCACCTACCGCCTCGTGAGCGTTATGCCACGCTTATGATGGATGAAATACATTTAAAACCTTTTCTTGACATAATAGACATGTATTGTAGGATTCTCGTATAACTAAAGTAGTCTTTCTTCCAGTTCTCATGTGTTTAAGCTACAGAGCTTACAATCCGCATTAATATATGTTGTCCAAAAACAGCCAGTGAGCACTCTGAAAGCCTGTAGTCTACATGAAATCCAGACGAAAATCATCATTGTGCTTGAAAAAGCTGGTCTGAATGTGGTTTGTATGATTAGTGACAATAATGTCATCAACAGGAAGGCAGGATCTTACTTCACCAAACCACTCACGCTAAGTATTGTTTTTCCACCTCCAAGTGACCATTATCAACCATAATGATATATCTTTGCTTCGATCCGGAGTCCTGAAGCTACATAAATATGGCTATTGCATTAGGGCGTGTCAATTTGGAAGGCAAAAATAAAAATTCGTGATTTTTGTGAATGAGGGAGTCTAAAAATTTGCCTTTTGGTGTATAATATCCTAATGTAAAAGATTTTTTCTTATTTATAAACATTTACCTTGGTAAATTTGCGCTTGATTATAATTTATATTTAAATTACCGAAAAAACGGGATAATTTAATAAAAACTCCAACAAAATTTTCTCAAAAGTGGTTTAATGAACTCAAACACTTTTATATATTTTTTTTCTCTATTATTAAACACTAAAAACACATTTTAAAAATTTTAAAAAGTTTCAACCAACAATATTTATCAAATCTTGCTTTGATTAATTCCTAGACATCGACATTCTGCTTGCTTCCTGGCCTCCAATGAATCCTTCTCGTTTCTCATGAGTATACACTTTGCTAGAAGCCTCTGTTACTTGTTTCAAATATCTCTCTATGGACTGTCCATGAAATGGCCACTTTGGAACTTTCATCGGCTCTTCAACAAAGTTTCTTATTTCGGATATTTTGGGTTTAAAAGTAAGTGGAGGTTCATATACTTTTTCTGACCAGTCTATCCGTTCCAAAAGGGAAGTTGCATTTGGATTTACTGCAGGTGTTATCCTAGGCCAAACAGGTAGGTCTCCAAGAGTATCATTATCTTCATTCCTTAATTCAATTATTTTCTGGACCTCTGCTTCCTTTCTTCTTGGTTTTCCGAGCATAAAAGTGTCTGAAGCACCATTTCACCAAAGGCGAACCACGATGCACGTTGAATTATTGGCAAAATAATATCTGCTACTGCCTTCTTCTTAGATTTTAGGAGCTTCTGTTGATAAAGAATGGAGCGAGATCCTTCCACCAAAGAGAATTTCTATTTGACTTTAAACCAGCAGGGATAGTAAACGCCAAAAATGTATTCCACAAGCAGTTTTATCGCCTTCAAGTTGTTGCCTTTGAGGTCGTGTTTTGAAACCCATATGCGAAAAATCCTATTTGCAGTTGTTAACCACCGAGAGTGGCTTACAGGATCAATTTCTAATGGTACCAGATCAGTTGGAAGTACACCTGTCCTTATGGCCTGAGTTATTCTGTAACCATAAGCCTGATCCGTAGAGAGATCTTTGACAACAGTGTCACTCAATGGAACCAAAGGCTCTGGAAAGGATATTCTGACAAATGAGGCATTGATTACAAGTTCTGTTGCAGTATCAAGCATGTTGCCAATCGTACCTCTCCACTTTTTATTAGACAAAGTTTTTCCACCCAAATCTGCGATCTAGTGCTGCAAAGGTAGCACATTAGTATGAAGAGCACAAACCAACCATATTAGTTAACGATTCAGCTTTGCCTCAACCCAATGCATGACTCCTCCTTTCCAACCAGTGTTAACAATCGTTGAGTCACCACCGATAGTCTGCAAACTATTATCAATGCTGTTTTTCTTTAAGAAATCCACAAGATGGTTAGCAATAACTTCAGCAGGTTTCCTTTTCGTTAAGTCTTTCTCTGGAGTAAAATGGCAAAGATACCTTCCACCTGGCTCACTGCACACAGTGTAATGCTCTTCTTTCACAATACTTGGACATTGATGACTTGAGTTATCTGCTTGTAATAGAACTTATGTGGAATCTTTGCGTCCATCAAAGAAGATACATTCAATATTGTCTCTCCGGATCAATTCTTTATCAAGTAATTTCATGACTTTTTCTTGCGCCCTTTTACCTTTATTGTGATCAACCACAAGTCTCCTGTCTCCTTCAGTAATCAGTAAAGTTCAGTTAATCCAGCATCCAAAAATGCAGCTGTTGTAATGGCAGCTGTAGCACGTAGATCGACACCATATTTAATACTTTGCAATGCAACATTGCGCAATTGTAATGTATTGTAATGACTTGCACTTGACGCAGAAAGTACATCAGAATCATCACATGGAATCTGCAAAGGATCTTCAAAAACTTCAACTCAAACATCAGTTGGCTCTTCATCTTCGTCGGAGAAAATTACTTCATTTGGTTGTAATGTTAACTCTTCCTTCCTTTTCTGCTTACATTTAGAAATTCTTCTTAAATCATCTTCTTTCCTCTTCTGCTTTTTAGTTTGTCTTCCATGTTCAGATAGATCTGGTAATCAAATTTGAAACTGTCCAACAGATCCAACCTTCTCTCATTAACTCTTAATAAACACTAGTTCTTTGACAGGGAACTTCATATCCTTATAACAAGAGCAGGAGATGTGCACTTATTGTTTACAGTCAGCACCACCTGGACATGGACCCTCAAATTCTGAACATAGCTAAACCTCACACTTGAAATTGAGGATGTCAAAGAGCTTGTCTAACGTTGCTATGAAAGCCTCTTTCACTTCCAGTTTTCGTCTGTCAAGTGATATGTATTTGGCCTTTTTCCAGTTTTCTTCTATCTTGTTCAGCACTGTGACAGTTTGCTGCGAATTTTTCATGAAATGTGAAAATATCACGAATTTGAAGAAGCTATTTACCAAGAAAACCAATGTTTTGCCATTTATTGTTAATATAATTGTGAATAGCTAACCAAAACACAACTTTTTGGCCCCCCTCATTTTTGGAAAAAGAAAGTTAAAAAAATCGACCCGCCCTACGATTGCAAGTCAATGAAAGCCGTTTCGCCAACCAAAATGGAGAGGCCAAATTTTAAATTAGTCCAACAAGTATTCAATGAATATAACATTGAAGCTTTCAATCAAAATGGCGAGGAAAATGGTCTTCCACACAGTGTATAAAGTGCAATGTTCATGACAACAATATCCAGATGGTGGATGGTAATGAATGTTAATTTTTTCAAACAAAGGTAAACGCCTCAATGACATCTTCTTAGAACTTATGACAAATAAGCATGAGGATCATAATGCTGCAGATCTCAAATATATTTGAGATCTGCAGCATAGCTAATGCAAATACATATCTGCATAAGTATTAGAGATCTGCAGCATTGCTAATGAAAATGATAAATACATAATGCTCGTGATGATATTAATTCATTAAAAAACTATTATTTTCCGCTGAAATAATGACGTTCGATATAATCTTATTTCTTTCCCTGGCTGGAGGCTTAGGATGGTCTATCGCTGAACAAAGACTGCCTCAAACCTGAAAAATTTTCTGCCATCAGACACACCACTTATGTTCCTCTTGAAAATATTACACCCTTAACTAATGCTAATTAGTTAAATTGACGTGAAAATAATTTATGTCTATCCAAAATAGTAAATGTATAAAAGTCTAGGTTCAGGTAACTATTCGTCTAGTTGAGAGCATAATTCATACGCAGATACGTTTTCAGGTCAGTTATGGTATTTGTCCATTCAAAACAATAATTTTCCACTTATTTTAGTGCAGCAAAATTTAGCAATTTATTGGCAGCGATGATTTATGCCAACAGAAAATGATAAATACATATCTGTATAAGTATCAGTGGTAACTGTTTGCCTCGTCGAATTCATTAATTTAATATATATACTTTGTTATTTAAATACGTTTTAATGTCAGTTTTGTGCATACAAAAGAAGAAAATACTTTTTAAATTTATCATTTCGCAATTTAGTTCAGTAGAAAAAGTAGCATATCTGTGGCGGAAATGATATGATATGATTATAATGCTTGTGATGATATTAATTCATTAAAAACCATTATTTTTCGCTGAACTAATGACGTTCGATATAATCTTATCGAGATTTGAAATGCATTTGTAAGCACGTTGTCTCTGTGCGAATTGGACTTTTCGGCGATAGTATTTATCCTTTCAAAACAATTATGCTTCACCGAATCAGAGATATGATATCTGTTATTATGATTTTTAATGTATAGTCAGTTGTTTTAGAGGCAAAAAATCACAATGGATGAAAAATATGCCAGTAATCGCAAGGGTTGCTTAGGTAATTACCCGTAATTCTGCGTTCTCAACGGCAGCCTTCACTACTCTCACCGCCCGCCTCCGACTCGTGACGTCACGACCAAGACCTCAGGCCTTGTCACTCAGTGGTTGTAATCATGCACATTGTAAGGCCGAAGATTATGATCATCACGAAATATCTGCGGCATTAGGAAAAAACAAACCGTTTAAAACCAAAAATATCTCGTAATGACAACTAGCTATTTTAATACGAGCCTAAATATTTTTTTACTAACTAGATTTAATTGACTGTTTAAAATAAACATGATTTTAGCAGAAACCATATAACGCAGTGATCCATTGTTTACATGACAATACTGAAAAATGAACAGATCATGAATTCCGATCAATTGATCGGGAATTTACATAAATAAATTGTAACACGGAGCAAATGCCCATTCACAATGCAGAAACCGTTAAATCTGATTCGACTGTAAACCGAACGGGATCCATATGCGCCCAGCTTGTGGACCGTTGCAAATTCTTTGAGACTTGCACGTAATCGGAGATAGGGAAGGGTGGGGAAGAAATGAATATATATTTACGCTGGCATAAAATGGCAGGAGAGGGTTCAAAATAGAGGAGTGGACGGGCGGAGGTGAAAGCGTCCATGAGGGCGCAGTGCCAGGAAGACTCTTAAAACCTCACCCCGGGCTGACCGCCGTATCTCTCACCACTTCCTTTATGGCTCGTAAAACAAAGACGATGGAGGTTTTTCCGTGGTGTGGGAGAGGGACACATGGTTTGGTTAATTAGGCGGCCCAACCTTCACCCTCCAACCCTCTCAAACCACCCCCAAAACCCAGGATGGCTCACCGGATAATCTAGGCCCGCGCCGATTCCCATTCTGCACGCCGAATGACCCGCGCAGAACCCCCTCACGAACCGAGTTAGTGAAAAGAGGGGAGTGTCGGGGGGGGGGGGGGGGGGGGGGGGGGGAGCGGGAGGGGAGGAGGCTTCGGCCCGGCATATTAGCGAAAGCGGCACGGCGCACGCTTTTTACGAGGCAACGACAGCGAATCAAAGGTGGTCGTCTTCCTTTTTTATTATTCCTTTTCTTTCTTTTTTACGGCCTTCGTTCCTGGGTGGAGCGAGGGATGGCCGGCACTTTAACGGGGTGGAGAGGTTCCGGGTCTTTCGAAAGGATGCACCCACCCCTCTCCCGCTCCTCCTTCTACCCCCTCCCCATTGGGGAGGAAGAAAGACGCTACGGCCTCCCTCTCCGTCGCTCCTCTGTTTTTTAAAAGCCATTTTTACGTCCGAAGAGAAATGGCTCTTCTCGCAGGCGGGGGAGTTTTTAACGGCAAAAGGGAGGAGGAAGAGATGAAGAACAATGGCGAAACTGCAACGGGTGCAGAAGGCACGTGCGCAATAAACATACGGCCGTGAGTGCAGTTGAAAGGCGTTAATACAAGAGGCGGTAACGATTTCAGGAAGCACTTATACAAAAAAATCAAAGCACATCCGGTATTGGCAAATGGGTACTTGTTGGCAAAATTGTCCGTAGAGTCAGCAGCAGTGACATACTGTGTGCTTGAGGACAAGCGTCAATGTTGAATGGGTTAAGTCTAAAATTATTTCCATTGGTCAATATCCACGTAAAACGTTCCATAGGAGAACTCAGACCTCAAGGACAGATAGCAAAAAAAGAGAAAAAATTATAGCTAAATGGAGAATTTGGGAACACGTTGCTTTACTGGAGTCAAAAAGACGAAATAAATACCTATCCTGTCTTTCTTCAAAAGAATAAGCCTCGAAAGTATTAGAATAAATTAACAAGAAACTAAATATGCAGCTCTAGACTATAGTAAAAATATTCGCAATTAAGAAAATCAAAGAGAAAAAGGGGAAATATTTCAGGGAAAAAGTCAATTTAGCTCGTTAAAAAAGACGGAGAGAGGAGAAAAGGGAGAGAGAGTTTAGTCTTCTCAAATCGTTATCTTTCCATTACTGTAATTTCACTGATTTCATCAGATGTTAGAGCTTTTCCAAATATTTGACTCCATGTATTTCGTTAAAAATAAAACAGTACGAGTCAGATGTGGCATTACAAAATTATTCTACATGTGTCTAAAAATATACGAGGCCGTATGGTTCTGATTCACATAAAAGGAGTTGAATAGTAATGGCAACTAATATTAACAGTGGCGATATTTGGAACTTCAATACAATGATAAAAATTAAGTGACATATATTAACATGATTGCAGAAGAACTTATAAGCATTACACAACAATAATTACGGCCAGTAAATTGTACCGCACGGAAGCTGACAATATGCCCCCCAAAATATTACAACCATATTTTTCCTAACCTTACGGAAAAAAGTACTTCTTACTTCGATTGTTTAATCGAGATATTTTTGCTAAGGGTTGACATAGGTCCTTCAAGCAAGTTTTAAAGTGCTCTAGCCTTAATTACTTTTAGTATTCTCTCTGCAATCGGGAAATTTCACCTAATTTAGATAGGTATATAACCTATTCCCCCGAAGCTTTAGTAATTATCACCATGAAATGTCCAGAGAGGAGTCGTGATCTACCTAAACTTAGTACGTATTTTCACAGAAATGTATTTCTTTCCGTATGTAATTCAATGCTAGGGTGACTCTTCGTGCGGAGAATAACATATACAACACCCCTCCTTGGCACAGAGCAGCAGCTCACTCGGTCTGGAAAGCTTCCCCCAAAAGGGACGCTTAACGACATTTTTCGGGAAAACCTGGATAAAAATATTCAACGCGAGCACTGTGGATGCAGAAAGCAGCCCAGACCATTTGCAAAGTCACACGTGGAGTGATTTTGCACCCAAGGAGCGGCAAGGGGTAGTTAGTGCTGCCGCGTGAAGAGATAAAACTTTGGGCCTCGGCGTCGTTTATTTTCCCGAGAGTAATTCTCCTTTCGTTTCCAAACTCAAGGATCGTCTCCTCAGTGCAAAGCTTCTTCTAATTCTTAAGGCTCACGTAAAACTCTTGAGTCTCATCGCTATTTAAAAATAATAAAACATTAGCCTTAAAGAAAAAGGGGAGAATATTTTCTTAACCCGTAACAAAGACTCACCTCAATCACGAGTCTCGCAAGAGAAAGTTTCAGGAGGGTTTGGTAACATTTTCCACGTGTAATTAAATTATTCACAACCGAGGTTTTGTGACAGAGTAACATCATTGGGTTCCGTCACTCTGTAACGGCATCCTGGTGGAGAAAAACAAGGTTGACGATGGATAAAGCCCTGTTGAACCATCGTCAAACTTTCTCAGCATGAAAGACATCCGCTAAGTTACGCTCGAAACAGTTAAGGGCTTGAAAGCGATTCTACGGTATTTTCCCGAGCCGAAGCAATTATTGAATAGAGTTTTCATTGAGGCTCTGAAAAACCTCGAATTTTGCGGGAACAGTCGACAACCTTTTGCAAAGAGTAGGAGAGTAGAGATGATCCAT
The DNA here is from genome assembly GCA_963169105.1 of Ceriagrion tenellum. Classification (NCBI taxonomy): domain Eukaryota; kingdom Metazoa; phylum Arthropoda; class Insecta; order Odonata; family Coenagrionidae; genus Ceriagrion; species Ceriagrion tenellum. Next base: position 144,411,753 of record OY720635.1, on the reverse strand, counting down.
CGGGAAGATAAGGGACACTATATACGAGGGTGGAAAGAGGGGGAGGGAGGGCACTAAGGGGAGAGGAGTTTTGACCGCGAAGAGCCGAGTCCGCCAGCGGCTGCCTGCTTTTTTATCTGCCAGCCCAGATGGCCAGAGGGCGTAGCTTGGCGGGTTCTGGCGGAAACGGGAGGCGGGGAAGGGTGCGAACTGGGAGCTCGCAATTCGTCCGTCAGCGGGTGCAGGGGGCGCCGCCGCCCGACGCCGAGCAGACGCGGGGTGCGGGACAGAGGCGCGCAGCGCGGTGCAGCGCGATACGGGGAGGAAGCCAGCGAATGGGTGTTGATGGAAGGGGGCTCGTATCTCAAAGGGCCCGCCGTGGCGTGTTTGGTGAAGGACACACTCGAGAATCACGTTGGCGGGAGGGGAACGGGGGGGAGGGGCGTGGGCGGGGGTCAGCCACGGGGCCGCTAACGAGGGGGCGGGGATCATGGCGAGACTTAAGTGGGGAGGGTAAAGAAGGGGTGCTAATGCCCATGACTCAATACTTGCGACACCGTATTGCTGGTAAGCCGCTCAGAAAATATGTACGCATCAAACGCAAAACGAAGCCGACAAAGAAATAAACTATAGCAAAGCGATTGGATCGATAGAATTTCAGATAGGAAAATGATAAAAAGTCCTATGATACCTCTACCTCGACCCATCCTTATCCCTCTTATGGAAAATCAAACTAAAATAGGAAATCCGTAACGATAGCCGGGTGGTTATAAGAAACTAGAAATTGATCATTGCATTAAGAAAGCAAAGATAAAAAATATCGAATCATATCCTTTAAATATGGTTCCATATCGATAATTTGTGTCTTTTCATCTAATCTTCATATCCCAGATACATACCTTTCGAATAAAAGGTCTATTAAGCAACACTGGTCTGATTTATGGTCTCCAGTTATACCGGAAAATGAGTTTGTATACATATTCATCTGCACATTCGATAATACCAATTGCTTCAACTCTAATACTGAAAAGAACGGTTGAAGAAGTACACTGTTGTTTTTTTAAATATAATGGTCGTATTTCTTCGACTATTCCATGGAGCGCCACAGGAATACATTTGATAATGTTCAGCTACAATTCAGTCTAACGCTCACTGTTGCCACGTTTAATTGGAACATTTATTCATTTCTCCCAGCTGAAACGTAGAACTGCCTACCTTAGATTTCCCATTACTCCAATGGTATTCCAGTGTCATCATAATTGACAGTCATTTCTTCGAAGATCAGCTTGCCACAGCTCTCCCCAGACAACCTTGATGTTTTAATCCTACTGAAATTTTCATTTTAACGTCTTTCATTATTTGCTTCATGTAATCCATCCTTTTCCTCCCTCATTTATTATTACTACTTGTTTCTCCATCTGGTAATGTTTTCAAGAGGCTAGTTTAGTCTCAGAACGTGTTTAATAATTTTAACTATTCTAGTTTAAATTAAGTTTCCTCAAAATGATTTTATAAAAATTTTCATAGGGCTTCATTATTGGTAATTTTTTCCTTTATTTGAACTTTTTTTCACGAAATGTGGCCGAAATATTTTTTCTTGACTCAAACTTCACCCGCGTTTTAGGAATTGGAGATGATTGTAGGAAAAAATCATCCCCCTACAATATTTTAAGCACTCAGATCTACTGGAAGTGTCAATACAATATTAAACATCAGCGTGCGAGTGTGTTTTCAGCCAGAGTTGGTTGTTTGACGAATATTTAAATAGGTATGTATGCAATCATAAGATCGTAGGAGTGAATAATACCGCAAAATCATCATATTTGAATCCATTTTGATGCCATTCTGTAGTGGGATCTAACTCCCAAAACTAATACTGCTGAGGAGAGAAAAACGCAATAGAAGACTTGTCCGCGAAGGAAATATGTAAAACCAATGCCGAAAATTAATAATAGCTGTAAAATGGCTCTGGAGTCTCCCGTTGCAAAATTACACAGACTCAGATCTATGTGAGATGAGATTTCTTCCACAAATTCTGAAGTAGAATTTCAACTTTTCACTTCTGGAATAGTATTTTGTCCACCTGAATTTATTGAGGGTGTGTATCCACAGCTTTTGCAAAAGACTACAACAAACCATTGAAACATTTGTTCCATGCTAAATGTGATGACCCTCCGTTGATTCCACTACCCACTAGTTTTAGCTCTCAGTGTCGTTTATCTGAACCCATGCTATCTCGCGATGCGACATGATCGACCGACCCGTCCTTTCAGTAAACGCAAATATAAGTTTAATTGCTGACTTTGAAACACTGAGAATACAGTCAAGCTTCAAAGATCTCAGTATGCGACGACGCATGACCCTGCATATCGACACATGGGCACAGTCCCTCCCAAAACTCCACCCACCAATCCGAGTGCGGTTTTACAAGCACCCCGTTCAGACACCCATTGACCCTCCTTCCCCCCTTTTGTCCCTCCCCGGCAATAGCCAAGAGAAATACGCTCGCGAATGCGTCCCGATGTAATTGCGATCCTTGATGGGTGCGAGGGATCGTGGGCGAGCAAATGATTTATCGATGTTTACCGTGACTGCGGAGGGGCAACAAATCTGGCACGTTGAGGCCGAGATATGAACGGCACAGAGAGAACGAGGGAGTAGAGAGAGATAGAGAGAGGCGATGGAAGAAGAAAAATGTCAGAGATAATGGAGAGGGAGAAGGACGAGAAAGTTCCGAGGAAGTTGGGGATGAATGAATGAGATGCCGATGTGGAAGTGATGCAGGGTTAAGTTTGCACCCAGAGAGGAGGACGATGGAGGAAAGGGGAAGAAATGAAAGGATAAAAAAGATAGTAGCGGGCGAGTTATGAATTGTGTTGAGAGAGAAAAACAAGGCAAGCAGGATAGAAGCATATAAAAGACAATGCGGACCCCAATGACCGTCTGTATAAAAGAATACAGCAGTGGGAATGGACTCGAAGTAATTTCAAGTGAGCAAAACAGATAAGAGACTTTTGAATTTTAGAAATAAAATTCAAGATGAGAAATATGGCAAATATCAAGCATGGAAAGAAATGAGATTAATAATCTATTAATCTATGATTGAAAAGGTGCATTCCAAATTTGCAGATGAAATTCAATAGCACGTTATTATTTCAATGGTATTTAACAACATAAAGAGGTACCTATTCACTCGGTAAATTTTACTGGTGAACAATCTCTTAAGTTTGAAGGGCAACGAAAGACTTTTCATCAAGAGTGATATCGATCATACTTCATGCATTCTCAAAATAATTGACATAGATACCACCTACAGTCTACCTTTAATTTTTACATGCTGCATGCTAGATAACTATTGAAAAAACTGCCTGAGAGTCTTTGCAGCTTTGTCACATATTAGGTCCACTTTCAGGATACCAAATCGGGTGGGAAAGTTTTCAAAACTCCAGCGGAAAAATTTCCACACACAACCCATTATTGCCGAAAATAGGCGATGAGGGAAAGTGATGAAGACGCAGACCAATAAACCCGGAGGAATTTTGGGAGGAAGGGTGAGAAAACCACCCCACACACAAACACCCGCAGGAGATTAAACAAATAATTGGTGGAAAGGAAGGGGACTTGGACCGGGGAGGCGGTGCGGAAGAGACGCGGGCGAGGGCGAAGGGAAAACCCGAGACACACGAGGTCCGCTCGGGAAAAGCGGGAGTGGTGGGAGGCCATTAAAAGCTTCCCCTAACGCTTCAAAGGGGTGGTAAGGATGAAGCAAAAGTGAGGATGGGTGATGGAGGCAACAGGGAGAGCAAAGAGGATGCTAGGAAGAGAAGAGGGGTGAGAGAGAGAGGGAGGGAACTAGCGGTGCAGCCCTTTAAAAGGGGTGAAATAATAAATCAGTTTTCGGGGTCGTGGGATGAGGGTTCGCGGGCGTGGGGTGTTTGCTGGCGAGCGGTGCGGAAAAGGGCGGAGGAAAGGATGTTGAAAAGAGTTAAAAGCGTAGAGACGGAGAGGGGTTTGCGGAGGGCAGTGGCGCGACCAAATGACCACAGAAGCAAAAGAAGAGGAGGAAAATAAAACCTTCCGTACCTATGGCAATAGTTTCCCACCGAAATTCGGCACCTTAATTTTACAGACGAGTCAGCATTGCACTATTAGAGCTGCAGTGGAATGTGATGACACTGACAAGGGAGCAAGAGTCCAAGTCTTTTGAATTGGATGACAACTGCTTAGAGTAAAAATCAACTGCAATACAAAATTTAGAAGAGTGGAACATGTAGGGCATTCAATAATTGGTCATGGTTTTTTGTTAATTCCGAGTCACAAACATCGAAAAACAACCCATATTCATACAGATTACTTTATATGAATGCATCATCATCATATTCTCGTGCACTTCATCAATAGTACGTTGCGCCATATATGGTACGCGTTTGCAAGTAAAATACATTAAAATCATTTCATCAAGAATAGTAAACACTAATATCACCGACTCCAGAAATATTCCTCCAATGGCTGCTGTTTATAATTTTTTATTTGTAAAAATCTGGGTAATATTGCTTTTATGAAAATATCCTAACCCTATTAAACTCACGTTGATCAATTATTTAAAAGTACAAACGTTAATCGTGAGTAACAGTATAAAAACAGAACTTTTGACAATCTTCCAAAAAAAATGGAAATGGAAAAATTAGCATGATTACATCATAAAATGTACTTGATTGTAAAAGTGCCTCCAATAACTCGTCTTGGTCTATATTTCTGCACTTAAAATATACAAAAATTTCTCCAATTAAAAAAATTATATGTATGTATATTTTCCGAATCCGAAGTCCAAAGCTATATGGCATAATATTAGACGAATTTCTAAAACCAAGCGACATCAGTTTTTTTTATTATAGGTAAGAGTTCAACCAATACGCAACCTAATCCTGTTTCTCTCATCTTCATCGTTCATGTTTTTGCTCCATTTATAATGTCATAAAGTGCAGCCAACATTGAATTCTCAGAGATATTTCACTAGCGCAAAGGACAAGACGAGGAAGAGTTCGAGAGCACAACTAATTGTGAAGGAAAGAACAGCCAAACGAAGAGATTTGGAATGCAAGTGAGTGACCAAAGGAGGAAGAAGGTAAAGAGGAGAGATGGATGGGAGACGGAAAGGGAGGGATGGCGAAGGGAGGAAGGTGGGGCACGGGTAGAAGGGAGAAGGACAGCGCGGCCCCGAGTCCGCCGCTGTTTGCTTGTCACTCTCCCGTCTGCGACGGCCAAGGGGAGGCACGTCCTCGCTGCTGCAGGCGTAGTCCCCACCCCAGCCCCCATCCCCCACCCTCGCCACCCATGTATAGTACCTCCCCATTTCTCCCCTCAGCCCACCCTCTCCATAAAATACTGCCCTTCCTTCGTCCCCCTCCGCCCGCTTTGTCTTCATCCCCATACTCACCTGCCACGCCATCGCACGTTAAAACTCCCGCCCCTCCAAAATCACTTCGCCTCCTGGTCCACCAAACGTAGTTTCGCCCTGTCCTCAAAATCTCTTCTTCGCCCACCAGCAAGACAACGCTACATCTAGGGCTTGGGACTAGCATCAGGCTCGCAGAAGAGCCCATCCGGTTAGCGAAGCACAACGTTTAATTTTTAAAAAGATATCTTACACCAAAATTAGCATCTAGGACGACATGAGAGCACACTTCAAGTATGCGAATAGCAGAAGACAAATATGCAATCCATATACATTTTGCATATGAATGCATAGTAGGACGATTGTTGAGACGTTATACATGGCAAGCTTGCTGCCTCTTGCATGGAGAATTACCCTACTACATAAACACCCGGCATTGGAGTATACAAATTTTGGTAGTATATGGCCAATTTAGAACGAAATGTTACTGAAATGCTTTACAATGCTTAAAGAAAGAGAAGAAAGTTTTTTCTTTTCATTTTTGCTCTAAGTTTGAATGGGGCTTTCATACGAAGATAGAGCATCATTTCCCTATTTCGGGCATCCATACTCAATTTCATATAAGAACCTGGGGATGCAAATTATTTCAGCCAGACAGTCAGAAATAAAACGGGTACTTTCATACGAAGATAGAGCATCATTCCCCTCTTTCGGGCATCCATACTCAATTTCATATAAGAACCTGGGGATGCAAATTATTTCCGCCAGACAGCCAGAAATAAAACGGGTACTTTTAGGGTGTTGTTGGCAGACTTCCCGGGTTTGACGTCACCTATCTCGTAGTTATTATAATAAGGGTGAGAGAACTTGCTTCACTGAGGGCGTATCCCACCTATACATGATCTAAGGAGGCACAGCGGGTCGAACGTTGAATCACCAAGCGAATGTCCTAAGTCCTATCCCAGGAGTGACCTCTAGATGTGTCCAGGTGAATTGACGCTGCTTAATTTTTCGGAACCCAGTATCCTTGGTAGAGCCAAAGAAGGCAAAGCTCACAAAAAAGGCCACGTGAACAACAAACTTCGATACGTTCAATGGTATCAGGCTCAACTATGTGGAAGTTGATATTCACAAATGAAAAAACGACTTCGTTGAAAATGACCTCTATGTGTCGAAACATGTTGTACCAAAAAAATAAATCAGTGGAAGAAAACGAAGTCGTTTTTTCATTTGTGAACAAACTTCGACTAAAAGACTGCAGCTCATCGCGAATTACAAACAAGTAAAGTGATTCGCAGCGGGACGTACGGCTGCAATGGCTACGGACCACCGTGAGTGACCCTTCCCGTCCTATTCTGTAACGATGGCTCGCAAGGAATAAAAATCACTTTCAAAGCATAGAAATCAATTTGGGGATTACTTTTCCAGTTAACAAAAACCACATATTATTTTCGTGTCAGATGTGCGCGGCTAATTCATTTTCATTTCAAGCAAAAAAGTCTTGATCCAGATAACCCAGCAAGTACACGGCAGATCCATGATCAGAAATGTCACGTAGCCATCCGTCGAAACAAGAAAAAAAAGATTTAGAAATAACGGTGGCTATATATCCTAGTTTCTTATAATTTTTATTTTCATGTATTACTATTTCGTAGAAAACTTTTTGAACGAATAAAAAGACAAAGATAGACAGGTTTTACAACCTCAAAGAGGAAAAAACCAGGCTCAGAAATGCTCAAATAACGAAAAAGGAGACAACGAAGAGATGAAAGAATATTAAAGGAAACAACAACTAATAATGAGAACTTTACATGTTCACCGTTCCACGGGTGGGCCTAAAGAAACTTAAAAATAAAAGTGAAAAAACACTATCAATTTATTGGAAACTATAAATTTGGGAAAAATAGCGAAATTACGCTACGTCAATCAATATCTGCACCGAAATAAGTATTTTTATAACGCAATGTTTAGCAGCCCTCCGCATATCCAATTTTTTTCTATTTCCATGTTTCCGGTCCATTTTTTTCCTTTGCTATTCATTGCAATCCAACCCCACAATAATGCGGTCGAACTCAGCGAAGGCCCTCACCCCCAATTCCCAGCCCTTCACAGCCACGTAGTACGCCAAAGTCACGCACATCCAGAGGGGAGTGGTCGTCACTTTCCGGAGGCGCGTCGCGTCTCCAAGGAGACCGCGCAGCCACGAAGACCAGCCTCGTTTATTTCACTGCACTTCAAAAACCCACGCCTGGCGCCTTTATTCGCAAGGATATTTTCTTTGGACTGGCGAGCGCGAGTTTTCAGCCAAGCCCTCCAAAGTTTTATCGCAAGAGTTAGGAAAGCTTCCGGTAGCAAACACATGCCCAGCATTTTCCCATTTTTCAGTGCAGATTTTTAATCTGCTAAAATCGGAGGAAATATTTAGAAACCACCATGACAATCTAAAATTAGACAAAAACTTGATAAAATAATGATAGGTATTTTGCTATATCCATCGAGAAATGTTTTTAATAGCCATTTTTATGCACTGTTAGACTTTTTGTCCATCTGGTCGTACGCCTAGGATCTATTTCTGGTTATCAGTCAACATTTAATGGCCTCTTAAATTGGATCGTTGAATCCTTTCATATTATTTAAGGGTAAAATTTGCCATCCCAAATTCTCTTTTTATCATTCAAATTTGACCCGTGAAGCAATCCACCCCATAAAAAATTGTGTTTCACCTAAGGACAAGGTGAAGGAAAGGGAAGAAAATTCGACTCGAGCTTCTTCAAATGCTGAAAAATTAGTCCCAAAAGGCGACAGAGTTCTATCCATCGCATTAATGGACTGTCTGCTGAGCCAAATGTTCATGAGGATGAATAGCACATTGAGGAAAAGAGTAACAACCTAGTGCTCCCCAATGGTCATCCTCAAACAATCTAGGCAGTTACGCCCGAAAGTTTTGCTGCACATTATGAGGGGCTAAGTTCGAAAAACACTTGTCATACATTTTGAAGATATTGATGATCAGTAATACCAGGTAAAGGTAAAACCTTGAGCATTCCAGATATCCTCGCAGTTCGTCAAAAAGATCGAACCCTCGTTGTGTTCGATTATTGACTGTAACCTCGCGGCCTGTGGCGCTAGGCGTAATCCTTGGACTGGTTCTATAATACCATATGTCCGGCAGTCCTCAACAACTTGTTCCTCCAAAGTCCTTGAAAATCTACAGGAAAGAACTCTCAATCCTATCCCCATCAGCTATACTTCAGCCTCTGACTATCAACAGTTACGAACGAAGCATTTGGCCTGTCTCTGCATTTGCAAATTATTAAAATAAGACGAGGAAACTCACTTCTCGTAACTAAATTTTTCATGGCAACAAACGAGAGAGTAAATCGTTACTCGTGGATAACGCAGACAATTGAGTTAATTAGCAATAAGTAGAACTAGTGAAGTCTTTTGGAAAGATGTAAGTAAAATAATTAAACATATATTTAAGGCATATAATCTTTTCTAACTACGACCGCCAACGCATTTTATTGACTCCCTCGCTTCTTGATCCATGATGGTGGGTTGGGCTGCGTGCATCAATTCGATGCGGAGATTAAATACCGAGTATTCACAGAGAATCCTGAAAGTATAACTACTTCTAGTAGCAAGTCCATGGTAATTTCCAATCACAAGGAATCCAATAAAATGTCCCTTATTCCGCAAAATCATTTTTGTTTTGATGATACTTAAAGATATAAAATGAGAACCACGAGAAATATTCTTAAAGCAATGCAAAATTAATTGATCGAAAATACAGCGTGGTGAGACAATGAAAGCCAAAAATGAAGTAGAAAAATAATTTAAAGGCTATCATACCATTAGACTTGTCATAAAATCTAAAGTTTCCAAAGCATTCCCTCCTGACTGAAACTGTAAATTGCAGAAATAATTGCACCAATTTGATTTTAATGCAAGAGGAACATCTCAAATACTTTGAGCTGCCCAATTTTCCCCTAGAGGCCATGCATATCGGCGTCCCCGAATGCAATTTCCGACATTCCTCCCTTGCCCCCAATGGACCAACCAACTCAGCGCGTCTCGGATGCCGGCACCCGATTCACGAGCCTTCCCGCCCCTCCCCCGGAATAGTTTCCTCTCTCGAAGCATTCGCGCGAGGTAACAGCGAATGCATTCGATCACGCAATTTCTCTCTTCGGCGGCATGTTGTGGGCCTGCGCTCAAATGCGCCGCCTGGGGATGCGTTTCTGAGGAAGGAGATTCGGTGTGGGATTCAAGTTGACTGGGGAGGGGAGAGCATAGAAATGAGAAGGTGTACGAGGGGAAGACGACTGGCGCAGAGGAAGAAAGTTGATTCGAAGGACGATAAACGCGAAGAGTAATGAACCCCTCGCACATCACACAAGGAATGCGTCACCACTGAACCACATTCGCCACCAACCTGAAATTATCCTCAAATGAAATTACTAGGAGATTAGCAAATATGAAAATATCACACTATCATTCATTTAACAGAAAAATTACCGATTAGAGAGTTTCGCGCATTAAGCTGCTCACAGAGAGTTATTTCAAGGCATACAAGGATGAAAAGACGTCGTTCAGTATAAAGACATGAATAATAGACGTCGATTTTGCCTATTTTACTGTTAAAAAAACTTATTATATAATTACCTTTAAATTGTGATAGTATAAATGCTTGAAACAACCTCTCGCACACCCGAAATTGATCCCATGCCTATCTTATTCAAGTTCTCGCTTTTACAGTTTTAAGTTATGAAATTTCGATTTTCACGAATCTCACAACATAATGCATTCCATCGCGTCATTTTTGGTCTATCATGCCTCTTGGAATGAGGGCAATTAATAACTAGACTCCCTCTTTTGTACCGACAAGGTATTTCTACTTTAAGGAAGACCTTTGTATAAGTTGCCATTCTCATGTAATAAACACCGCAAAATCTACAAGCTCATTGCAAGCAATTCCTTTCAAATCTTTTTGATACTGGTATTCTACTGATCAAACATAGTCTGCCTTCGACAGGTCATTGATAAGTTGAATTTTCCTGAAGGAAATCTCTTCCTTAGCAGTCATTCCTCATTTTCGCATCCTAAACGCGCATCCTTCGCCTTCCTCCATGACTGCAACCTCAAGTTCTCATTTCAACACCCAATTTTCTCATTTGACATGCTTCATCCAGCAACTATGCTTCAAAACAATTTCCTCCAGCAGCTTAATTTCCTTTGCTGTTAAAGTAACGCATTGTTTGTTACCTTTCTGCCCTTGTTCTCAAAAACAAGAATATTACTGCATCCAATTCATTCTTATCGTCATTGCTCCAAAGTCAAGTTTTTGCTACAATGTAACGACACACAAAGTAACTGCCCTCCGCAATCTGTACATAAAGACTTAAGCAGGCCATTTATTCTTCCTTTTTCATATCCCAACCGATGTTCAACAGACCAAGTACATTTACTTCCAACAAATCCCAAAATCTGAAACTACTCAACCTGTCCCCATATCATCCGATCTTCGTCGACACCTCATTTATTTGCTCTGTAGTTTTTCTCCTGACTTTTAGTAGTTATTAGATCCAGTACTTATCTTGTAATCTATCTAACGACTTCAATCTTGGGCCAATGATAGGTAAGAGAAAATGAACTCCTTGTTAAATGCCAGCCAGAATTAGACAACGGTTTTTTAGGGTAACCAGCAGATATATTTTGCTCGAACTGTCTAACTTGATATCTATATTCTAACGAAAATGCAGCATTCGCGCTAGAGGCGGAATTATGGAGTCACCTTTTTACCGTGGAGCTCCTTCAAGTTGAATTGCAGTCTCAAACCTCGTTTATTCCTATATTTTCCCAGACGCATTTTCTCTACCCCTCCGTGCCTCGTTCTTTACTGCTTTACGGTGCTTTACTAACCCGGTGACTCCGGTCTCGTTACATAAAGGAATAAGCGTTTCCAGGATTTAATTTGTACGAAAACAATGTCTCAGGCGAAGTGCAATCAACCGGGAGCAATGAGCTGAAGAAAAAGGAAGCGAGAAGAGATGCGCGGGAGAGAGAGAGAGAGAGAGAAAGAACGAGGCACGGAGGGGTAGAGAAAATGCGCCTGGGAAAATATAGGAATAAACGAGGTTTGAGACTGCAATTCAACTTGAAGGAGCTCCACGGTAAAAAGGTAACTGTTCCACAAAATTAACTAAATAAACTTTACATTATACCGTCAGTTCTTCTCCGTAAATTCGTTCTTCTTCCAATTCTTAATATGAAGTACGTCCAAGATAAAAGCGTAGCTGAGCATTCTAACCTACGAACCATAAGGTACTTACTTATTTTGGGTTTTGGTGATATAAACGTGACGTAGTCTCAATCCCTTCTGGGATGGGTGGCATCCGATGCGATTTTCAATTTTTAGATGACATCAATTGCCATTAATCTTTTTCGAAGAAATATATTTCGATGGTATGTGTCTTCACATAACACTATAACATGTTTAAACCATGAGAAACTCAACCGAAATAACTCGATCCAGAAGGAGCTTTTAATAAAGTAAAACGATAGTGAAAACACACAATTGACCACCGTTCAGCGTCCCAATTATAGGGCGAGTACAACATTTGAAGCACGCGTCACCAATTCACCCGAGTAGGGAAGACAGAGAATTTACTGTCACTACCGGGATACAAACTCCAGACAGAGAGATATGAAGCCAGTACCATAGCCACCGTATCAATTCAATCTGCTCGTTTAACCAATAAGAATGACGTTTCGAAGCGTCAAGCACTCATTACAGAGGGAACAAGCTCCGCCGTTCGGTTCTTATCCATTAGAATCGATTTCATTGCCCTGTTTGACACATCTCCGTGAAAGTGCCCTGCGAGGACGATTGAGTTATTTGATAAATGAGGTGCCAAAGGAATCCACAACTGATCGTTTCATCTGAAGGACACAAAACAGCACATGAAGAGCTCTCGATTATTTATCAACACCCAAGTAAATGTTTGGATTCCATTAAAATCCCTCCAACGCTGCCGAGATTCGAAAAAGGGCCTGCAGGATGGGACGGCTGCCTACTAGCCAACCAAGAGAGAGAGAGGAGAAATGGAACCGGAGGAGAGACGAAGAAAGATAAAGTGAAGGAAGGAATGAGAGAGGAGGGGAGACCGCAAGCACCATTCACGCGGATGCCAAGACTTCTCTCACCCGTCCACTCCTCCCACCTGAGGCTCCTTTCTGATTCCCTTCCTCCGTCCCTCCCTCACATCTCCCCCCGCACTCTCTCTCCGCACATCAGCCATCCTCCCGATGTCGACGCTACCGCCTTTAATCCCATTTCTCCCCATTCCGGACGCTAGGAGCAATCTACACCCACGGGGAAAGAGGAGGAGGAGGGAAGAGGTCGTCGGGAGGGCGGGTGCATGGGGTGTGGGAGGCACGGCTGATGCGCGGGGCGGTTCCGGGCGCCCGCCGACACCGGGATTCCTCCTCTCCGTTCCCCAACACTCGTACTTTCCTCCTCCTCCTCCTACCTTCACAGCGCGCTCCCTCCACCTCACCAGTTTCCTTCCATCCCTCAGAGAAGCACACACACTCACGCACAGGCACACAGTCGCTAATCCCAGCCTGCCGTCACTCCCTCCCTCCCTCACCTCACTTCCTCCCTATCTCCCACCCTCCGACGACTCCCAAGCGCTCCTCATCCGAGCGCACTTCCGCCGCGAGCGCTACGGTAGGGATTTACATCGATATCACTGATATCGACTCCATCAACATCGAGACATAGATTTCGGAAATCGATGTTTTTTTAAAGTGGTATTCCCGAAACTCCGTTTGGAGTGTTGCGCATCACGGTTGAGAGACGAAAAACATGAAAGATAGATCACGGATGAGAGACGGAAAACATGAAAGTTTGATCGAATGCCCAATTCAGGAGCTTCTCGGTATTTTAGCGCCGCGACAATGGCGTGATTATGAAGAAACGGTATCGAGACACATTGCGTAAAGCGATGTATTTAAGCTGTATTCCTGAAACTCCGAGGGGAGTTTCGCGCTTAGCAAATGAGATACGGACTGAAGGAAAATAAATCAGGTGCCCCATTCAGCAGCTTTTTTGATTTGCAACTCATTGACATTAGCGTAATTTTGACGAAACAACATCGTAAAACTCTAACAGTGCCATTTAATAATCGAAATTTGCCGAGGTCACGACATCACGAGCAAGACATCCTCGAGGTTTGTTCCTTCCTGAATAAGGCCCCCTGTCAATCGTGGTGGATGGTGATAATCAAATGAACTAATAAATCAGACTTGAAGAATATAAAGATGAATCTGAGAGGAATAAACTAAAAGACGAACTTTGAGAGAAAGTCCAGATGGCTGTTTATACTCTAAGTCTCAGTGATCACAATGAAAGAAGGAAAAACAGCTGAAGATTACCAATTATTAAATACAAACCACTGATTGAACGATATCAGCAAAGCGTAATCAGGGGAAAAAGAGAAGAGGGAAAAAGTGTGGGGTGCAGTCAAACAGTCAAAGGACTGAATGGCTTGTGATGATGATGCTGATACCGAAGCCTTAAAAATATTGAAAGAGATCAAATTCTAAATCGCGGTGACGTTTCCATTGGAATATGCATCGGATAAGTTGTCTTTAAATGCAAAATATCGATTCCTTGCCTATAGGACACTGTCGTCTTTCAATGCTGCTTTCATACGCCAAACAGTGTTACGATAAAAGAAATAAGTATTATTTTATTTCTTTTAGAGGCCATTTAGAGGCTTACGTGGTTTGGTTTTCGAAATGCAACTATTTCATCCGTTTTGTGGTCGCTCAACAGCGTCGGGTACAATCATACTGAACAACTCACTAAAGCAGAATAGTTCATAAGAAAGAAAAGAAGCTAAAAATGAATGTCTCTGGAATTCACGTGAGAAATAATTTTTATGTTCCATCAGGAACAAATTTAAGAAAAATGTTACTTGAGCTCCTGAATTCTATATTAAGTTAATTTAACTTCATTATTCTAATTTTTCCTCCACATTTTATATGGGAGTAGGAATTCACTTCAGCAATAACTTGTCAATTTTCAAGCATTTCCAAAGACAACATCAAACTGAAATCGTGTAATATCATTTCAATCCTTATCACAAGTACACTGACCCCAGTTCCAAAGATAACTGTCATTAACCTCAAAAATCTCTGAAAATCACATTTATGTGAGACATGGTAACATATATTAATGAATGATGAGTGGAAAATGTTATGTGATCTATGTTTTTAAATGGACCGATCATTGTGTATCAGATTCGATATATTTTCCCGATGCATAAATAAAACCGTTTCATTCCAGATGCTTCAATTAAGTGGTAATCAAAAATGGAAAATAAAAATCGATGCGTCGATCATTCGATACATTTCCGGCGATATTACGCCCCGATGCTAAGCCATTCCACGTCGGCCGCTCCCTCCTCCCACCACACAACCCCCCCCTCTCTCTCACCGCAACCCCCTCCACTCCATTCTGTATCTCCCCACCCCCCACTCTCTCCCCCCACCCGAAACCCCGCATAACTCCCATCCTCGCCACGCAGCGGAGACAAATGACGACGCCCTGCTGTGGTTTATGGCCGAGCGCGGAGCTGGAGGAGGGCGGGCGGGAGAGGGAGTGGGGGGAGGGAGGGGTGCGGCAGGACGGCGGGTGCGGAGCTGAAAGTGGCGGCGCTCAAAGGTGTGTGCGGGGCGTGATGGTGTGGGGAGGGGGGCTCTCCTCTGGGCCGCTCCCCTCCTCTCTGGGCTGCGGCGCTGGATGTTGACGGTGCGGGATGGGATAGCCAGGGGGACTCCTGCGGAGGGGGGGCGGAGGGGCAAGCGAAGGAGGAGGAGGTTAAAGGTGCCCCCGCTGCGAGAGAGGTCGAGTGAGTTCGATAAGCGAGGAGAGGCGGCGGCGGGGGGGGAGAAGGGGGTCACGAAGACAGCGCGCATGTGATTGTAGAATGGGCGAACGAACGGCTTCGCAGGGGGCGGACGAGAGAAGCAGGGAGGCTGGTTGCTTGAGTTGGGTCGGCTAAGAGAGAGAGAGAGAGAGAAGGCTTCTGTGTGGTAGCCGGGCCACGTTGGATTGAAGGTAGTCCATGCAACACGCCAGCGGGCGGCCACCACCTTCCTCTCGGGAAGCAACCGCAGGAATGGGCGATATTACACATCGATTCAATGACATAAGAAGGACAGATATTTTTTATGTGAAATACATAATAGAAACAAGCGATGAGATAACACGAGAAGAGGAAAACACGGGGGAAAAGATGAAGAATACCTAAGAATAAAATTAACGAAAAAATACGAAATAGGAATAATAAAAACGGTATTATTTTCTGAGAAAGACTTCGCGAAGGAAATATTGAGACGATTAGGCTTTCAGGGTTTTGTAAAGATAAGGTTGGAAAATCTGAGATGAGAAGAAAGATCATAAGAGGAATTAGTCGAAGAAACATCAAGGAGTATAAGAGTAGCGATGATCCATTTAAACTTACCCTGGACGTATGCACTACAGAGGTAAAAAAAAAGCCATGTATTTTTTGATGGACATGTCGGCTTCAAAGACGTTCTCAACCCCCAGCTCCTTCCTTTCTAGTCATTCAGGTCTTTCGATAAGGCAACCGAAGAGTGAGGTCATTTTCTAGGATTATTCGAGGAATAAAGTAATGGGTGGAGAGAAACCTGGCGTCAGCACTAGGATATAGTTAACAAAAGGCGTCAAGGTGACCACAGATCGATGTCCCATCGAATGAACAGGTGCTATAGCAGACATACTCCACACTTAACACCCAAGTAGGGATAGAGAGTCCTCTGAAGAGTCTCGCCCAATATTCAAACTCAGTTCTTAGGGTTGGGATAATAATCCTCTAGCCTCAAATCTAAATCGATTACCACAGGAAATTGTTCTTGAAGAATATATAAACATAGTTACTCCGACTCGATGATAAGTTACATGATACACCATACAAACCCGAAATTTAAAAAACTAGTGATGAGCATAGCCTAAAAAATTCATGCGAAGTACATCCAACGAGCTTTTCGACCGATGTATCGAAAAATCGTTTACTTATACGACGCATTTCTTTGAGAAAACAGTTCACGCTTCAAAACTTTTTATCGTTTGAGCCAATTTTTTAGCGCATTTCACACCACATCCTCACCGAATAGCAAAAATTCGCGACGTTACCACTTTTTTTCCCTTCGCTCTCTCCCTCGCGTCGTAGTTGGCGTTTGACTACCACGCGCGGCGCCACTGTCCCCTCGCTCACGCTTACCACCTCACTCACCCGCTCTTCTCTCTCGTTGCGTAATCGCCCGGCCCTTGTCATTGCCCGGCCCTTAACTACCCCCTTACCCCCACTTCCCCTGGACCACATATCGTCCTTTCTTCCGTCCCTCAGCTCCCATCCTCGCCAACAATGTCCCTCCGTCCGCTTGCTCACAGCCACCACCACGCACTCTAAACCCTCACAGCTATCCTAGATAAGGGGAAGGCGTCGCAGAACCAATCACGCCGCGCCTGTGCGTTGCTTCCGGAACAATGTGGCAGGGGTTGAGGGTTGCAGGTCTGAAGGAGAGATTGGGGAAGAGATCACGTCAGTTTCACGGCCCATCAGAGCCCCACCGATGCTTCCTCCAACTCTCTCATCCTTGCAAGTCGGACCCTCGATGCCTTTAAGTTCCGGTGATGTGAAAAATTTATAGCTAAATCAACAAAATGAATAAGAGTAAAGGCAATTTTCCACTAAGGTAAATTTTTATTCGACCTAGTTTTCGATGTATATACTACATCATCATCACCTGATGCCTTTACTCTTATTCATAATGATGAACTCTTTCCACCACTTCAAGCCTGATACTTCTCGTTTAGTAGCTAAATCAACGTTAGCGTAAGCTTTGGGTGGAATGCAAAGTTTCTAGTCTGCATCTAGTCTGTATTCTAGTTCCAACTTAAGCGTGAGATCAATGAAAAACAGTCGTGTAGGAATTAATCGAGCAATGGAATAGCGCGCAAAAGTCGCATGATATCGAGCATCTAGATATCAGCATTTTTTGCGCCGCGGATAGTGCCGTCGATAGGAGAAGAATTGATTGCATTCCAGGACGATGCTAATTACTTGTCTAAAATTCCGATAAGTCATGCCCATTTATTTATGAATACTGCGGTTCTCCTTACCCCTCTATCAATTTCTTCTTTTGCCTCCACTTCTACGTAATTATGAGAGCAATTCTTTCATAGGACACAATGATACTGTAATCAAGCCACATGAGGAGTTCTTCTGTTTGACTTCCAGTCCGATCCAGGTAAGTTGGACCTGGTTTCATCCTCCGGGGTCACCAAATGCAGCCACACCAGAAGATGGAGCCGAATATATTGAGACATTGTGAAAGCCTCCACTGCAATATTTCAAGATGTTTCTGAAAAAAAGTAAAACATTAATTACGAAATGATTACCTCGAGGAAGTACCTCAAGGGAGAAACACATGACCATTTTTCAATTTCCTTTTGCAAGAGTGGCAGTCCAGCATCGTAAGCCATGGCAGATATGACTAAAACTCCACGAAGAGTTGCACACGTGCTTCAAAGAAGGAAACAAACTGCCACAGTAAATTGATGCGAGTTTTTCGAGAGAGGTGGAAGTAATAATAGAAAACCATGACTGACTCCTTCCTTTCTCATTGACTTGAAGGTGTGGTTGCCCAATGAGTTGGACGTTTAAAACTTGGCTCTGTCTAGGTTCAAACCTGGGCGAGGATGTATACCGCTATTTTCGAGTAAGATAATAATTTGTTATATTGACTTTAAAAAACAGTAAGTGCTTTGAGGAACGGAGCTAAACTCAAAACCTGATGGGTAAATTTTACTCTTTGTATCTCTTACAAGGCAAAATCAAACTTCACAAACCAAACAGATTCTCAGGTTTAGGACAGCCATTGAGCCACCGTGGAGCATATGTGATGCATGAAAGCTAAAAGCATTACACTTGCGAATAGAAGATAAGAATTGAAAAGCAGGATTGAAGATGTGAGTTTGGATAGTAATTGGCGAGAAGACGGGCAAGGCAGGCGAGGAATGGTAGTTGCTGGAGGAAATTAGATCGTGCTCGTGGATGGAGAGAGGACCCAAGGATGAGACGACACTGAGTGTCGTCGCTGTTATGTAATAATGTTAAGAAAGTGAAGAAGAGAGGGGCGAGTTAGACTGGGTAAATGGAGAAGGAAGTGAGCTCTGTAAGAAAAATTAAGGATAGAGACATTTAAAGCCTAAAAATCATGCAATAAATAATCCATTAGATCCTAACACAGCCCGTAGAATACTATAAATATCAATGCCGGCCGGTGACATCTCCTTTGTGTTGAAAAAAAATGGAAATAGAAGTTAAAGGCCAGAATTGCCGATAAAGATTGAGAATGGAATCCTTATGGCAAATGATGGACTTTCAAGGGAACAATACTGATGTGTGAAGCGAATAGCTGATAAGAGAGTTGAGTGGAGAGCCGCAGTAAACCAATCTTCGGATAGATGGGTGTCGACAATGGTGCAACTCTGCCATACCCTGCAGCGGTGACTCGTGCAGGAATCTTTGAGCACACACAGGTATTACCTCCCCTCACCCACCCGCGTCCCCCTCACCTGTGCTCAACAGACACCTCTCCAATGTTCCCCGATTTCGACCCACGATTCCCCCAACGTCCACACTGATCTATTTCTCCATTCTCACTCCAAGACCTACCTCCACGACCGCGAGGGAATTCTATTACCGTCTCTCGAAAACCCACCCCCTAACCTCCCTCTCCATGGGCAGATTACCTTCTCCCCGCACCACGTGACTCGACCTCCGTCCTATCCCCCCTCCCAGAAGCCGTCTCCCTTCTTCCCAGGCGCCCTTCAACCACAAACAAGCCCTCGATGCCCCAAGGACGGAAATGTAAGGAGGGGAGGCAAGATGTGCGGGCAGAGTCGGAGGCTGGCACGGGGACAGTGTCACTTTACCACGGAAACTCAGGGGTCACCGTGGGAACACCATCTCTCCTCATGAGCAGTCTCCGCCTCCGCAGAGCGGGCACGTATCTCCCGCGCAAGGTGGCCCGGCGATGCTTCCCGTAGGGAACGTTAAGAAGGAGTGAGAAACTGATTAGGGCGAGGGGAACGAGCAGGGGTTGTGGAGGGAGGACTGTTTGAGAGAGTCGGAGAGCAGGAGTCCTCACTGTGATGCCCCCTTCTCCGCATTTGCCATCCCTATCATTCCCCACCCTAAAATCCCGTGTCCCACAGAACAAGTTACTCCGAGATATTCTTCCACACAGCGGTCATCTTTCAATACAAGCCTAGTCCTCATAAAAACGGACCCTGACTACAACTCGATACCTCAAAAATTTCCACAGTTATTTCAAATAAATTATTTTTAAGATACTCCCACTTAACAGCAACGAAATTCTGATTGCAGTATCGTATTATTGTATTGATTTTTCGGATAATAAAATCAATGGATAAGTAACTGCTTAAAAATTTCCCTTTCACCAATGATAACAGAATATTAACCTCAGAGATTAAGTAGAGTATTTTCTTATGATAGTCGTTATGATTAAGATGAATTGTTGGCGATCAAATTTATGGTGATGGGCAATTAATTTTATCGGAATATAATTACACCGTGCGTATCGATTAATTTTCGGGAAATGTATGATATTGTAACGAAGGAAAAGAAGAGTCGTAAAACTTCTCTCACGCATTTGCCTGCAAATCCGATAGAGACTCAGAAGTCTCAATTTCGCCCGAAAAAGAGGACATTTATATTCCAATCAACAAATAATATGGCTGAACAGAGTAACTGAGAGGAGTTCAATAAAGTTGGGTCGTTAACCTACACCATTCCAAAGATGGCCACTTTTTAGTATTGGCGCCAGAAATTAATTTCTCTTCTTTTTTGTTTTCTGTTTCTGTGTGTTGTCGGCGGTGGAGCTGTATATCCTCCCTCTCTCGACCCCTCCTTCGCCCTTGGAATATACGAAGTCAGGGCGAGCACCTCTCTATTTTTCCTGAACCACAGCCGGCAACGGACCTCGCTCTCTTCTCTGAACCTCTGTTCATCTCGTCTGGATGCTTTTGCCATGCCTTACTTGCACGCCTCTTCCACCACGCCACACCTCCACGCCTCCGCTGCCACACCGCTGCATGTCTCTTCTACCCGCCTGTCTGCACCTGCACGCCGCTGCCGCCTTCACCTTGTTGTAGTACCGTAAATGGTGGCCCTTCGGCCCCCGCATCAATTATCTTCTGTTACATTTATTTTATTTGTGAATATTGAGAATATATTTGTTTGTGTTTGAATGACCTTGCTTATTGTCATTTTCATGTGGAATTACGCCACAGCGATGATTTCCTCCGAGAGTTCCTCGAATCGAGGAAACTTTAGGTACAAGTTACAGAGCAAGAATCTGTTTAGCAACTTGTTGTTGCAGACATACTAGTGCTGTGGATCTGGCCTTGGTAAAAGCCTGACTTATACCCCACACCACACTTTCTTTCCCCAAAAAAAATATAAACGCTGGAAACACACTCCAGGACCACTCTCGGCCATTTCCCCTCTTCCCCGCTATTTCTTCCCTTATACCCCACATCCTTTCCCTCTCACTGCTGCGTCCTTGCTCACCACGGGGAAACCATACATCACTTTCACAATTTTTACCCTCACACTTGATTAGATATTTATTTTTTTATCTCCCTATTTCCATTTTTCCCACCAGTCTCTCTTGACCAACCTCGCGTAGAGCCTTTTATTATCTCACCTCCCTGGAATTAATTGCAAGCAACAGATTGTAAAAAATAAAGTACATGCATGCATATATATCCTGGCTGTCCCTGCCGGCAAAAAATGTGGAATTGCTCCGGGAATCTTTTGTGATGCGTCTCGTTAGCGGGAGAAATTCTAGTTTTCAGACGCCGTGTTTCGCGGGATGCGATTTCCCCTCTACGCTCTCAGGCGGAGTGTTATCTAATTTACATAATCTAGATTCGGGAAAATTCTGCCAAATCAAAAGATAACATGACCAAGATTCGTTATTTTTACAGTATTTTCACCACCATCTCTCACTGGTAAGCATTAGATTTATGACTATAAAGCAGTAATATTTGTCCTTCTTCCCCAAAGTTTTCGTCTTCGGCATTTTCCAACATACTCTTCTCTTTAATTTCGTTACCATCTCTTTCAGTTCGTTTATCATTGCCTAGGTTTGAGAACACTCCGACATAGAGCAAAAGTCGTCGAAGAGATTAAAATACTCATTTGTTTTTCGCTTTTGCGCATCATATTAGTAATTTTATGGAAAAACATTAACATTGGTAATATAAGGGACAAACAATGGGCTCCATCTCTATGAGGAACGTATTTTGATACATTTTTCACAGCCAAAGTATTAGATACATCATTCTCTAGAGCCGTAAGTACCGCCTTCATTTGAGATTTACTAAGTTTTGATGCTATGCCTATTTAAATTCTCACCTGAAAACCAACG
Organism: Ceriagrion tenellum; assembly: GCA_963169105.1. Lineage (NCBI taxonomy): Eukaryota > Metazoa > Arthropoda > Insecta > Odonata > Coenagrionidae > Ceriagrion > Ceriagrion tenellum. The sequence goes on along the minus strand of OY720635.1, from coordinate 144,389,822 downwards.
TAGGTCTTACGAATAATAAAGAAATAGGTAGCTACATCTTTTTCCAAAAAAATTGTAGATAGTCACTCCTCAAATAAACGAGCATTTCCCAGTTTTTAGGTGATCACGGAGTCCGAAAAAAGAATAAGTGATTTTATCTCGCGTTTTTCGAAGGTCCTCCCTTCGACCAGCTCCCGGTAAGGAACGCCGACAGGATTTTTTCCTTCAAATTGGCCTCTCTGTCCTTTCCGCTTTGGCCCTCTTCCTGCCCAGACGCCCACACATACACCTCACATTTCCCCTTCCCCTGCCACATTAAACCACGCCCCCCGCCCCTCCCACTCGTCGCCGCTGCCGCAACTCCGAACAAGTTGGCCGTAAACCATAATCCCCCGAGAGAGAGAGGAGTGGAAAGGTAAGGCGGCGGTTTGGATGTTGAGGTTCCGGAGGAAGTGAGGATGTGGGAGGATAGGGGTGGCTTGGGGCGGAAGGGAGGGACGGGAAAGGGGCGAAGCAAAGGCCATGGAGATGTTGTCGTGCGATTCATGAAATCCTGTATCGCAGTGCGATATCAATTTTATGATCGCATCTCTAAAGAAGCGATGTATCGAACATCGCATGGTATCACATCATATCATATCTCACATTAAAATTGTAAATTTTATAGTAGTTTATTTTTTCCAGTTAGTTAATTATAATAATTATAATCTCTATGTAAGTAACAGCTTACACCAATATGATTGAGCACTACCATTTTGTAATAGTGCATTCTAAATATTAGCCAAAAAAGAAATATTGGCAATGTCACCTCAATTTTTACAGCAAGTACACTTACCTAGAAGCCCTCTAAAAGTGGCAAATAATTACAAAGCGCTGATTTACCCTCCTACCATGTTGGTGGGACGGAGACGTCAAAAAACGGTACCACACAGCAGCCACCTTAGCCTTGGTTGCCGTGTAGGGAGAATCAACGATAAAGCACCATATATGTGGTCGGAAAATTGTTTTCATATTAAAAGACATTGTATTAATTGTGTATAATTCCTCAACTTAGATCAGAGCACTTCAATAAGGAGTTTTCTCAAGCCTGAAGCTAAAATGTTCAACAGAAATGGTTTTAGGAAATATTCCGTTAGTTTTAGAGTTCAATAAAGGTATTTTTTGCAAGTAGAAATAACAAATCTCTCTACTCTTGTAAACGTATAAGAGAATGCTTTTTCCGCGTATTTAAAGGTAATTTACCAATAAAAAATGGAAAAATGGCTGATATAAACGGTAGTATTAGAGCGCATCACAGTCGGAGGGTTCCATTGAGGCAAAAGATGGAACCCATTATTTTTTTTCAAACAAAAGAACTCTAATTTTTATTGAGATATATTTCTATCTCAGATTGATAAAAATGACCAAACAATTGAAATCACAAGAGAGTTGAGTCTAGAATTAATATCACCTAAAAAGCTTTTACCTATATTATTAGTTCTTTTAGGGTGGTTAATTCAGTATATTTATAGAAAGTAATTCAATACTTTTCTAGATGTGTGAAATAGTTTTTAGTAATAAAACTAAATAAAATGGCAGCATCGTAAAAATATAATTTCTAGATTACAGGAGTGAAATATTATGACGTAAAAAATAGACTATTTTTGTCAAACATAGTAATATCCTTATGCGGTATTTTTGGTACATAAAATACTCCTTCATACTCCGCAAAGAGGAAAACACTCCCTTTGCTAGAGCCAGCGTGTAGTTCGACTCCCTTTTTTACTGCTTAGCCAGAGCTGGTCTCCCCACTTGATTAGGTACGCGTCGTTCAAATCGACGAACATCTTGCAATGCGAGCCAATTTTAATTTCAGAAATTCCATGACAATCAAAATCACCACATGGCCTTCAACGAGAATTCTTGCAATTAAATCGGCGGCCTTTTATACTTTCTGAAATATTTTTTCCCCTAAATACATTTTTTAGAATGAGTTATTGAATTCAAACCCTCTTTTAAGTTTAGAGCATATTCGCCGAAGCATCTTCAGGTTTTCTCTTGACAGTTCTTTTGATATATACAGGTTTTTTTATCCGGCTGATGTTTAAAAAAGTTTAATCAAACGTCGACTTCTGCTTTGCACCGCTTAAACCAATTATCGGGGCCCGAAGGACAATCACCCTCTATCAATGTTTAACGATGTTGTTTTAAATGTTTAATGATGCTTTGATTCTCTTAACTTTAGTCTGAGAAATTAGCTTCGGGCATTTTAAGAAGTGGTGCACTACCCTATTCCTCCCAAGGTAATGTACAGTTGTAAGCACGCAACCATACCCAGGGAGATAAATATCTCATATAGGCAGGGTTCATCGTCGTGACCGACACTTAAGGTCATTTGCACCAATTAGGGTAGTTGTACATGTTTTAGATGAAAGAATAAATTAGAAAATGAAGAAAGGTTGGAGGTATATCATGGTAAATGAAACACAGGGTATCGGCATAAATTCATTCTTCACGAAAAGCGCGATTAGGGTAGTTTCACATCCCACCTGGCAGGATAAGTACTTATAAAGTACTCTCCACATGACTCCCAAGAAGGGACAGAAACAACACTGTAATATGTAGACTAATGTTCACAATTGGACCTGAGCCTGAGCACCACGTGAAATGTAGCCGGACCCCAGCCAAGGCAGCGAATCAATCCCAGAATTTTTATTTTATAAGGTAGAATATAACATCGTAAATTTTAGGAATGGTAATCTAAGAACCCAGTAAGTTGTGGTTGACACGATAAACATAACACATTTTGACATTACAAAATGCTACTTCAGTAATAAATATTATATTAAACCTGTATTACTTGATATAAATTCGGTTAAGTATGAATAAGCATTTCAGCAAAAATCGCACTTAATTAGAATACATCTGTGATGCATTGAATTTCAATATGGATTCATATGATCAAAAGATATTCTATGAATATCGCACATCGTAGTCAGTGAATCGAAATATCGCTCATCCTTAAATTAGAGCAGAGAGCGAGGGGAAGATTGGGGAAAGGTGGGAAAGGAAGGGGTAGAATGACGTTGGAGGAGAGATACAAAGGATGATGTTGTAGCGCGGCAAACAGGAGGCTGGGAACAGCTTTCAGGTATTTTTTTGACGGGCGCCGGAAAGCCCAAAGTATTGAGCACTGGCTTAGAAAGACTCCTCTCTCTTTCTCTTCACTTCCGAAAAGATTTATTAAGTCTCTTGGCTCATACGCCCGTCGCTCTCGAATGCGTTAAGCCAATTAATAATTCATACCGGGTCGAGGGTTTAAGTTGCCCGGAGCAACTGTACCTAATGCCTCTCATTTCAAATACAAATGAAAAGGCCAAAATATTCCCAGGTCCGTCTGCAATGTCTTTGGACTGACTTCACCACAAGAGCTCAAACCGAATGATACCTACAACGAAATTTACTTCATGAAAGCTAGTCGACTTGACCCACTACAGTCTGATAATGCTAATTTAAGTAATTAGAACAACATGTCCTTGAGATTAATGTAAACCCATAGACCATTTTTTGCAGAAGAAAGGCATACGTAAAATACGATTACATAACGAATCACATCACCGCAAACAGTCAATTATCATAGGCACTTTCCCCTAAGGATTCAAAAAATTATCATAATTTCATATTCACTCTCATAATATCTTCTAACAATCCACATATTGTAATTAGAATAGTATTTAAGGTGTACACATCGATTGCTTTATTTTTCATCCACAGCTTTAATTAAATAACATCAAAATAGCCCTCTTAGGATATCTTACGTTAAGGCAGAGCATTAGCCTAGCTGACTTTAGTCAAAAATACCTAATGAAAATGAAATATCATTAAGCTCACTTTCCTAATGTAAAAGCTACAATGCTTTTGATATGTTGGATGGCAAAATAACGCTATTAAAATTAATAAGAAAGCTTAATGATTTCAACAAAAACCATGATCTATAGGAGCCTGACGACCAAAGAACGGCCAAAACCTATTTAAAAATCGATATTCCCCCATGTTATGTGGTCAAATACATTAGCTAGACCTAGTAATAGTAGTAGAGACATTATGGTGTGGATGGACAGCTAAATACAAAATGTCCCAACTAGAAAAGCATAGTAACTCACGGCACTCTTAGAGGATAAATGGTTAAAACCCTGGATCGCAGGAATAGTCACGAACCAGTGAAACACCAGTTGGTCCTTTTCCCTCACTCGCAGAAACTTCACGAAAATTCCCGGCCTTTCCGCTAATTTCTCTCCCGTTTTGGTTTATCCCGGCGAACGGGGGATTAGGGTGAAACATGGGGCGGGCAGGAATGGGAGGAGGATCATTTGGCTTGAGAGGTAGTGGGGCTGGACTCGGGCGGGAGGTGGTGGGACCAGATGTGGGCGGACCAACCCACCGCACCCCCCCCCCCCGCCGTGTTTGCACGAAAAAGGACGCGAAAAGCGGGAGGGATTGAGAGAAGTAAAGAGAGATGCCGCCACTGTCCACGCCGGCGTCACAAATAAATCGCCGGGACCTCGCAGGCCATGCGGAATGCGACAGCAGCCGAAGCGAGCCGCGTTGATATTTCACAGCATCGCAACTCTCGGGCTCCGCGATGCTCCGTCGGAATATTTGCGGATATTTGTCCGTCCCTCTTTTCTGCCTCCCCCAAATCCAAATCCCTTACCCATTCTGCCCGGCGGTCACCTCTCTCCAACAACCCGACACTGCACCGCTACTCCTCCTCACTCACCCTCCCACTCTCTCCCACCCACCGGCGGGGGCGCGTAATGTTGAGCGAGGTCGAGCAAGAGGGCCGGGGGGCCTCCGCATGGATGGTGGGTGAGTTGTTCTCAGTTTTGTTATTTTTTTTAAAAAAGGAGGAGGAAGGAGACAAATTGAAACGAATCGTCCCCGACGTCGGGCGCACTGTGCCGCACCAAATTAAACAGATATATTGCTGATCCGCCGCCGAGCCATATCAACGGGTGAACCGGCCGGCCAAGATGAGAGGAGTAAAAAAAAGCGGCATCGACTCAGCAGCGGATGAAACGTTGATTTCACAAATCTTTCCTTTACATTTCCAAGTGATTCGTCCAAACTTTGTAGTCTCTCTCGTATTTGACGCGACATCGAACAAAGTTCTGTGCTGACAGAACGTATTTATGCCAGACATCGGCTACAAACCTGGAGTGCGAATCGCGGATTTGTTCTTGCAGCTTCTCGACAGCCACTCAACGATGACGCACCTCTCCTTGCAGCTCATAACTGGAAATCGCGGTTTGTAGGACTCAATCTAATATGAAAAATGTGATTTGAAGTAATTCAGGTGAAATTATAGGGTATACAATTTAATTTAAGCTAACATTAAATTAGCTTAAAGCAGCAATTTTAAAATTTAACTCGTTCATTTCAAATTTTTGAGATCACTTCCCCAGCAAATATCAAGGAACGACATAGAAACAAATCAAGTAATACAGTAGGACTGTGAATTTTGTACAATTCATGATAAGTGAATTATGAATGAAGATCCTGAGCGAATAGAAGGTGTCTGTGTGAACTCATAAGTATATTAGGAAATGTAATATTTGAGGAACTCTAGTAATGGGCGAAAGGGATTAATTTTTTATCCTGATCCGTCAAAGTAAAATTAAAACAATTACAATTATTAACATGGTCTAACCCGGTTGGATTCAACCGGTTATGCGAATGCAATATAGAGTTATACACACCGCATTTTGGATTTGGTGAGGTTTCCCACTTCAATATTAATTCTAGATAGCTATACAATTTACTTTGGTTGGATGCTGCACAAAACTAGATAGTATTTCAAAGAAGAGGTAGATAATTAGGGCCAAAAATATCGGGAAAATATTCTTTTGGAGTTCCTACAACATTTAGAGCTGTAGCTCAACACATTTTCACTCTTCGCCAATCGCTCTAGGGAGGAATATGAAATATCTTCGACACTTATTACGAAGTAGAATTATTTACCTAAATGCATAGCAGAGCGTTGATCGCTTTGATACTTCTTAAAAACAATTTTTTCCATTAGTTTGTCTAAATTAGCTCTCTTTTCCGGAAAATTTAAATTTAAAAAAATATCGATACTGCACCAAAGAAAAACTTTTGGTTGGTCTTCAACTCTCCTTACTCCTATTAAGAGGATCACTGGCTTTCAAATACATTGGCTGTTTCAAGTAGATACCCAAAGGTACTTAGTAAGTGTTATAAATGCCGACACCGTGATGAGGAAGACAAATCAGCTAACATCTATGATGGATGATAAAACTGAGTGCATTAGAAGTTGTATCGATTTGATCACATTTCTGGACAAACTTTACGTTATTGCATGTTTGCCATGCGCTGTTTTTAGATCTTTCCGATGCAAGATATTGATCAACCGTAAGTTAAAAAACACAACAAATACCCACATAATTTTTGAAGAGTTTCACTAGATAAACTCACATTATGCAACTAAATTAAGCAAAATATTGCTGTTGACTAGGAGCATAACGTAGATCTCGAGGCAATGGAACACTAATCATATCTCAAGTAGGTACATATTAGCTCGTAAGTAGTTGAAAATAATGTATTTTCATTCATATTCATAATATGATCTATTGATATAAATTTGCAATAATATTTATTACCCTTAGGATAAACTGGAGAATTAAAAAATAGACCTCTAAATACTCAATTGATAAAGTTTCGAGCATATATCAGAATTATTAAAATAAAAACAAGTGTGTTTCATTTGAAAAATCACTCGTTTTCGTCTATGCACTGTGACCGATGGTAGAAATGCGTCGGCGCGTGCGAGTGACGGATATGCGGTTGATGACTGCGATCCCCAAGGCGACTCCCATCAGTACCAACGCACAGCGTTAGTACTGGACTCACCAAGAGAACATGATTCTAGGGCAGAACATAAAAATAGAAGACCATATCTCAGGTTTTTACGAACGCCACGTGTCGCAACTTACTGCAATTCATCATCAGTTTTTTTTCTTTCATAATGGATGCCTTCCTAACTGATTGGCATGTCGAGCTTTTCATCACCCGAAAATTCAATATTTTTTATTTGTAATTAAGCAAATTTGAATCTAGAATAAAAGATTAGAAATTACATCCTTGGAGAAATATTTCTATTTTTACGTCGTTAATTTTAAGTAATAAATTAATCGTTAAGGCTCTTTTAAATTGACTCTGAAAAAGAAAACGGAACATTTACGATTATTTAATAGCCACCACTATCGTCAAGTTCATTTTTGTAATACATTTCTTCTACATATGGTTTGCGAAGTGTCCGTCCTTCCTCCTCTTTGTTTCAGAAACGGTTTTTTTCAGAGGTATGCCGTGCACTACTTGTGTTTTTGCATCTCTGAAAGTCCCCGAAGGGTATTTTTATTTTTATAGCGATTCCGGTTCGAACCAAGACGCAAAACTATTTATCAACCATATTTGCCACAAGTTTACACAGGACTCAAAAGTTTGGAGCATAATCTTTTCTTCGTGCATAAGTCAAAATAAATAATTTTGTACTTTGAATAATTGATTTTCTGTATTCCAAATTTGACTGATTTTTTTGCGTAAAGCCATTTATTCTTTCTTTCAGAATAATAACTTAACTTGCTGAGGTTATTCTGAAACAAAAGAGTTTTAAACAAAAAATTTCACATCTGAGATTTGCCTCCTTTGTGCAGTACTCTCTAATCAACAACAAAAAGTGAAAATAATGTACGCGAAAGCATTGCGTGAGTTCAGCAGGTTATAGCATAATTAGCACGAGCATAAAATATTAACAGATATGACCATAAGACTAATTTTTCCAATCTCCAATATGCAATCACCGCAATATTTTATTAATCATGTCTCACATTCAGCTTCTCCAGCGGACACAACAAACTCTGTTAGTCATATTACAAATTAAGAATATCTAAGTCGTCGATAATATCTGCAACCAAAAGATTTTGGTGGTCAGCTGTATGTACCAAAAGGGTTGTAAGGGAAACAGTATTTGCTCGCTCCAAGCTAGGTGCACCATTCTCTAATGATAGTTTTGCCGGATCATTATCGGAATATTTTCGCTGCTGGTTTTTAAAGAACTTACTCCTGTTAATGCCATAGACTAGCTTCGTGTATTCTGATAAAGTTTAAAATAAAGAAATATCGCAGAAGACTGCTCACTGCTGTCTGCGATTTATAGTCAGATACACGGAGAACACTCCCATTTCTATGATGAAAATTAGGAAAATTAGAGTGAGGGATAGACATGGGGATGCCGACACAATTTGTAGCGTTCGAGCTCTTTCAGGGTTGGATTTAGAGAGCAAAGAGTTCTGGGGTTGGTACGTAGGTTTCCGTCACGCATTGATTCCGCCACAGCTTCCGACTTTCACGATCCATCCGAAATTGCTTATCAGGCCACGCACATGTATTCGCATCGCTTTCATATTAACGAGCTTTCAAAGGACAAGCCCCGCACCCTTATAAATCATTTCGTTCGTAAATGGGGCGTTTCAAAAAACGCGCGTCCGAACATGGAATCCCAATTAAGACCTCGGTCCGAAAACGGGCGCATAAAAAGCCAAACCATTAAATGCTAAAGAGGAGGAGGAGGTGGAGGAGCGACCAAAGTCTCTCCCTGCAGATTGGCAGGCGACAGGAAGCGGCGATGGATTTTGACGAAGGCCGGCAATGGAACTCCCTTTCCTTGTATCGCCTCCCACACATGTATTCCGCGCCCCTGACGCCTCATTCCTTTCCCGGACATTCTACACTCTCCCCCTCTCCCACCCTCTTGCACAGCATAATGCATACGCGCGATGCCGATCGACGGAAAAATGCGCTGAACGAGGGGTATGGAAAAAAAGAATAAGACCAGTTCCGGAGAGGGATGAGGGCCTGATTTTCTCCTTTATTTTTGATAACACCTCAGCCCGCCCAGTCAACTGTCTCTTCAGACTCTTTGTTCCCCCGGCTAACTACGAGCAGAGAGGGTGGACAAGGGGGTCGGAAGAAAGTGTTTACAAGGTAGCCAACGGGGTATGATGCCGGGAGGGAGAGAAGCAGAGGTGGGTGCCTGTGGTTAGCTTCGGCATAAATGTCGTAGGCAGACTGAAAGATTCTTAATACGTGTTTAGGACTTCAAAATAGCTCTCAAGGTCATTGGGACGCGCTGCTCTTCCACCGCATCCATGGGAAAGGGGATAAATAATGAAAAATTTGTAATAAAAATCAAAACGTCACATGAGCGTCCTTTTTGTTCAACCTGTTATTATTCGGAAAGTAGTAGTAAAAGTGAGGAGGCTGATAAAATGCTGAGTATTTCTTGAATTGGTCAACGCTTAAATATGCTTGAGGACCCCTCGTCTAGACTTAAGCCCCACCCCGACCACCATTTTTGTCGAGCCAAACGGTATTGTCCAGTCGGTAAGATTGTTGAGGCTAGAGCTCACCTAGCAATGAACCCAACGACCTGTAAATTTTTTTTCAGGAGGGCCATTTCCTTTCTCTGTACCACCCGAAGCTACCATTTGAGATAAGGGATACGAAAAAATCACATCTTGTATTTTACCAAGCCGTAACCAGCAGTCTCACTCATTTTCTAACACAGTACATCCTTTGAAATTTCTCATGATTTATCCACTGGGTTACCTCTCAGTCGCCTAATCCAGATAGTGTAGCAAGGAGTGCATTGGATAGCAGGTTTCGGCTATAGTTGACGGCCGGCGGTTCTAGAACAGTGATCTAAGTGCGATCCTTTTTCTCGAATTCAGACCGGCTAGCTGAAACAAAAAATTTAATTAATATATTTACCGTTAAGTACAAACCATAGACTTGAATCACCTTAATTACGAGGAAATATTTTCGGGTTTAAGTAGTCCAGTAGTAATTTTTATCGTTTATAGTTGCCGTAGACATATGTAACCTTGGTGTTTTGTATACGGGTCATTCCACCACAATTCGACCAGAAATTGGCAAAATTGACCCTTGAGGTAACCGATTTCGACCAAATTTGGCAAATCGTCTTCATTTGATTACAAAATGAAAACCCCAAAGCCAGTTTCAGTTTAGTGTCATTTGAGAGGTCTTTGTTTCGTCTTGCGTTGGCAGAGCACAGAATTCCTTACTCAGATACGTATTTTTTCATCTTTTTGACCAAATACGTCGATGTTTGAAACTCCTGCTTTATCTTTGAAACACTCCAATATTTAGGTAAGACAGATAGGATTAAAAATGTTTCACTCATTTTCGTAGCGTTTAGGAACTTATCCTTCAGCTTCATAATCATTTCCTTGCCATCTTGGAGGAAGTGATCTTCTTTTTCAGGAATATCTTCTTGAATATTCACCTCCCCACCAGTAACCTTTTGAAGAGATAATCTCAAAGCAGCGGTTGCCACTTTTAATTTCTTCGCCAGATATTTGCTTGTCCTCTGCAATTTTTGTTGTTGTTACAGGTGTTTGATCCAGGGATTTTAACGTCTTGTTCAGTTTTCCCAAGCGAATTTCTTTTCCTGGAATGTATTGACATTCATTGGTTTCATCAGTCCCGCTATCTTTCATAGAACTAACGGATAACTCTGACTAAGAACCTTGAGATTTAATAGCGAATGTAGCACTGGTTGAAGGTCCTTCTGCACCATAAACCTTACTCTGGTAATCGTCATTTGTGGCGACCTCTGACTGACTTTCTGGCTCATGTTGAGAGCAGCCTGGATTGTTCTTTTCGGCAACATTTTCTGGCTTGTTGAATTTTTTCACACCCACTTTACATTGAACACAGAGCTTCTACCCTCTATTACAACAGGCACTGTGTCATGGTAAAAATTGTGGAACTCGCTTGTTATTGTCCATAATTTAATCGAGCGAATGTTTCTATGCAAATTCAAGGGATTGCAGCACCACTCTTGACGGACCTCCTAGAAGAGTAAATAATCCTTACAATGACGGTTGCACACTCTGAGTACAGCATCCACACCACTTCTCAATTCGATCAACTCAATTTCACGAGTAGAATAGCTGCGAAGACTCCTCAATACTGTTACACTCGAACATTTCTGGTTTAAAGCATCACAAACTGAACATATCATAATCAACCACTGCAGACCAAGAAATATTTACTCCCACTGAAACACGCGCTCCCTAAAAATGAGACCAAGGAGAGTTTTGAAACGTCACTGTTTTGAGACGGCAACTGACGAATTGCTTCAAATGCGATAGTTAGTGAGGGAAAAAAAAGTCATGGTAGCTCTTCGCATTTACCGTTGTTTTTTTTATCAGGGGTTAATATGTGAATGGGTGAGGGTGGGCTACGGCTACTGGGCGCAATGGTTGAAAAGATGTTTCTCAGAACAAAATAAAGGGTATACGAGGTGAATGAGATAGGGGAAGAGAGGAAAGTAGCATTGGAGGTCTAAGACGGGGCGAGGTTTGTCTATTGTTCCCCGAGCACGGCCGCTGGTGGGCCCATGGTCGCCCCCGCTGTTAAGCATGTTGTCGCTAATCCTAGATTCGAAAGCGACGGTCACTTCAGTGGGAAGCAAATAGCGAATGACATGGGTAAAGGGAATCAAAGGGTCGGTATACAGTTAAAATTGGTGAAAAGAAGATGGAAAAGGAAGCGCGCTGATGAGATCTGGAGAACCGACTACTGAACGTTCGGCGCGAGAGCCTGACGCCGCCGAGGCGGGAGACTGGCGTTACGCCTTCCTCAAAAATTTTTTTCTTTCTTAAATGAAATATTACTCCTACCAAATTTTTTTAACTTGTAGAGGAGGGTTGTATCTACAACATATAAAAAAATGAGGAAAATCGAAGGCATAACTACATCGTCAAAAATCAATTTGAACATTTGAATTTGTTATAAACTTTATTTAATTGTTTAAATTTTATGTAATAATCCATTGATTATCTTTCTCAATTTCATACCTTTAAAATAAGTCATTGAATGCATTTTTATCTTCCTTATTTCCGGAGATATGCCGTCAAATGCGACGACGCTTTTGTAAAATTCTTGTTTTACAACATTCCAATATCTCGTAAAACGTTGAATGGATTACAAAATGGCTTTGGGGTTTTCATTTTGTAGTCAAATGAAGACGATTTGCCAAATTTGGTCGAAATCGGTTACCTCAAGTGTCAATTTTGCCAATTTTCTGGTCGAATTGTGGTGGAATGACCCATACATAATGGGTTCATAACTCCAAAAGTAGGATGATTCGAGAAGTACTATTCCAGAGATACCATATTACCAAAATATATCCACATTCGCGGCCCGGCTGACTATTGTTTACTCCCAATGAGGGTATTTATTTCAATGTGGTCCTACGAAAACGAAGATGAATATAGACTGCATTGATGACCCTGCAAAATGTGACCAACATGAACTAAAAGATTTCTTTCCAAGGGTCGAAAGTTTTTACAAATTAAATTATCAATGTGACTTCTGTACGACATGACAGACAGAAGTAGAAGAAAATTAAATTTGATCAAATTTATTAAAATAATTTGAGCAAACACAGACTGATCATACTGGTTAATGGCACTTCAATATTTTTGGCACGTGAACTAATCACTTTTCAAAGAGGCGTACTCCAATATATCTTTTGCAAAAAATGCGGTTGAGTTATATGTAGCAGGTTCTGAAGCCATTTCGGTCCAATCGTACAGCAAAAGCTAAAACTCATCAAATAAAAATCAATGAATAATAGTAGAGACGAAGTATTATAGTTCTAATTGAATCTGCGTCTCATGAATGTAAATGTCAATTTCCCGGAATATCGTCAGATGCAAGCCAGAAGGAATGCCGTATGCGGAGTAAGAAAGAAATGGAAATTCTTCATTTGGAAAATTACTGGGTGATTTCGCTAATTATTATCCGATACTTATACTTGAAGTGCACAGTTCCTCGCGGTAAAGAGAGAACGCACATTATACCGAAAGCGGGCGGCGAATTACAGAACTGTCATTAATTTACTCAAGTACTAGGAGAAGTTGGTCCAAAACATTAAGTCGAGGGCTAGGACCAATTTTGACCACGTTTATCACTACCTCTTTCTACTTTTGATCGTTGATATTGTAATTAACTCATGACTCCTAAAACCTCTAAGGCCATCCCCGCAGACAGCGTTGGTTTCAGGAAAAACTGTTGCCATCAAAATTAAGCAGTTTCCCGTGCTTGCGAAAAGCTATTAGAGAGAAATTTAACTAAATATATTATACTAATAATAAAATAAATGACACAACATTATTATTCATTTAAATCTTTAAAGGGCTATGCAAGCATTGAGAAGCTCTAATGGAGAGATATTAACAAGTTTCTATTATCAGATTATTCAACATGATTGCGCTTCTTAAATATACATAAATTCCTTTCGATAGCCCCTTCAATTAACGCAGTGAAAGTACCACGAATATTACGCAGTTTCCAATGCATAAGATCTCTCCAGCGCAGCGCAGCTTCACTTTCAATGCAAAGCTAGCAATCCTATGGCCATAAGGGACTGGGTTAATTTTTTTAAGCTAAATATCAAACTACCAATGTCCTTTTCATCTCCAATTCCGCCTCTAACCCTAGGTTCAGATGTCTTTCATTGCTCTCTGTTAGGTCCTCTGATGGTCTTGCTGCGCTTTCGGAGAACTACCCTTTCTGCGAGCTTTTTCTCTCATTACCACCTAAGTACCAATTGTGTTTCATTTGAATATACAGCCAATACGGACCGAGTTAGTAAGCATTTACGTTATATTGAGGCTGACAGGTGTCATCTTAGTACACTTCCATCTTATACGTGACCAAGATAGCATTTGGATTACGCGTATAAGATTAATGTGCTCACCGAAGAAAAAATGAGAAGAAAATCATTTTTTCGAGGAACATTATTGTAAGCCGCTATGCTACCAATTTCTAAACTACAGTAGAACACACATATTTAGCTAAAATGGGATTTATTGAGGTAATACATAGGTTTTTCACGCACCATGGGCTTCAAAAATTTAGTCATAAAAATTTGAAACATTACGACCAAAAAGGACCTCACTTATCATTACTTCGAAAGATTGTTACCCAAAGCTATAAAGGTTCGAAATACGAAAAATGAGGTGAGGTAAATATTGTGTCCCTCTCATTATTATTGAAAAAATAGGTCCTGAAAGAGATTTTATTCACCATATTTCTCCATAAATCAAGAAGAAATTTGGGATTAAAATATGACGAAATCTTCAACCATAAAATGCATAAGGAAAAAAAAACCTAAAAAATAAGTTTAAGATACGGGTTCAATGCCTCAAAATTTTCAATATCGGAGTCCCACGTTAAGTCCACTGAAAGCCACTGGTTTACAAACAGGGAAATACAAGTCATAGGAAATTGACTCCACGAAATCGGCAGAAAGTGTAACTAAGTTCACTCGTAAAAATATTCAATTTTACACTCATAGCTTAGCTTAAACCGTCAGCCCTACGTTCGAAAAATACAGAAATAGGCAAACAAGAGAAAACAGTTCTCACAGCCAATAGCTAACTTTAGACTTATCATCGACGAAACATTGATTTTCTCACATATTTTCACCGAAAATTAAATGAAAACATCTGATTTATTTTGTCCGCCTATTTATTCTGTTTTACCAGATTTTACCAGATTGACCAGAACTCAACAGATTGAAGGTGCCACGAGACAGAAGGGTAAAAATTTCACCTAATAAATGATTAGATCAACACATTATCGTTACGCACGGGGCCGTCGAATGGAGTCTTCGACGGGTTTGAGAAGGTTTCAGAGCAGGGTAGCGGGTACGAGCAGAGAGACCAATTTGGATGGAACCTACGAGAACCCATAGAAGGCTCCAGAAGAACGACGTACGACGATCAAAGCTTGGCGCCCACAAGAGCTGGGATCAGTCCGGTGAGTGTGTAACAGGGCCAGTGGAGTGCGCGCGGCAGTACGTGGAGTTCACTCGGTGCAGTCAAGTCGGAGGGTCGGCTCTGAGAGTCCGAGAGCAGCACACGTCGGGCAGCAGTGAAAGCGTGACTGGAGTGTGTACGAAATGGAAAAATAAAAAAAAGGAGGAAAAAGATCCTCATTGGTTTTCCTTAAATCGTACGATCCCTATCCCCGAATTAATAACAGTATGCAAGATGAAAGATCTAATGGAAGGTAAAATTATCGGCATTGGACTGGAGGGAATACATGTTGGGAAAACCTAGAGATTAAAAGGCAAATTAGAAGCATGCAAATGTATCCGTCAGCCAGGCGCTTGTAGGCTATTTACCCTTCAAATATCTCACCAAGTCCGTTAAATTGACCCTAAGAAGGATTAGAAGGATGATCCCTTTGACTCCATACCTAATAATACAACCTGTTGCTATTCAAATAGTTGTCTCATCTAAGAAGATATTTGCGACCAACGAAAGACTTTTAGAGCGGAGGGAGGATCAGCCAATACATCAGATGACCTCTAGCGGCTTGTATATAAGTGAGAAGTAATTGCATCAATGATTGTGTACAATTAATGGAAAATTATGGAATGAAATAGATTGGAAAAGGGTGCTTGGTTAACTATAGTCAAACCGAAGAGTAGAAGAATGATGTAATCTTCACTGAATTGTTAAATATTTGATTGCAACATTTAATTATTTTTTTGTTACTGTAGCTTTTGCAGTACTATCTGACAGTTACCCCAATACAGGCTCACCCTTAGGGGTTACCTATTTAGAAATAGGTACATTGTAATACCTGAAATTAAATTATTACTTAAAAATTTAAAAAATTAAGGTGCGATGGGGAAATGGTGATGCAGGCAGGATTGGACAAAGGAAAAGATAATACGTAGCAGATGAGACATCGGTTACATATAAAGAAGTTCATTTCAGAAGAACGCTGCATGTGAACGAACCCCATATTCCTTTCGCAGCATCAGCTCGCGCGACGCTGACCTCAAAGGTTTGTGATGTTTTGGATTGAGCATTGTATTGCAATCTCAACTGCCGAGAGCGAAAGTCGCGGAGTACATTGAATGTTATCACAAAGTGCATGATATTGCATGCTAAAATAAAATACCTCCTATTAAATCCATCGATCACGTATTTAGATGTTTCATTAACTGTACAACACATACTAAACCATGAATGATTGTCATCACAGCTATATGAAAATATGAAAAAATGACTCACTTTTCTGTTCCTATCATTTAGTTGATAGAATTACATTTAGAAGTTAAAACTACTTGGTTATGTTTCCATTTCTCAGTAAAATAGTATAACAATAACAGGTAAAATTTATTACCAACAACCTGCTGATAACAGAATGAAGTATACACTCATCAACACTCATTAATAATTGCAGCCAACTAGAACAAAAAAAAGGAATGGGAGGTCAAGAAATACCGATTCATTTACTCACTTCTAGACTTTAGCTAACATACATGGCCAATGGACCATAAACACCACCAATACCCATATACCCATTTATCACATTCTTTCAGAAATTATGTCTCCTACTTTCGGACCTACAGTTAATATGATTCAATAAATATGTAAGTTTTAGGCGTTTATGCTGCATGTGAACGAAGCCCATATTCCTTTCCCAACAACAGCTCGCGCGAATACTGACCTTTAAGCATTACGGTGTTTTGGATTAAAAATTGAATTTCAGTTTCAACTACCGATTGCAAAAGTCATGGAATACATTGTATGTAATAAAAAAGAGGATGATATTGCACGCTTAAATGTAATATCTTCTATTATAAATACACAATATAGGGCCTGCTTTATTATGCTTGGTTAAATATTTATCTGAGTGTTGACCGGCGTCAGTACACCTTCCCATTAATAATGGCACGTCAACAAACCGAGAATTCAATGAACTTACCCAAATTTGAACTCATACTAGATTCCCGTTAAAAGCAAATCCTACATTATCTTATCGTAGTTAATTAGACGCAATAAACTGTAACTTAGTATATTATAGAGCACCGAACATTTTTCAACCACAAATTAAGTTGAAAATCGGTAGGATTGCTTTAGTGACTCGATTTCTCGACATCATCATGAAACTCAATTGTAAATCAAAACACACTTGGAATGGCAACCATTACATTTCATTGAATGTTGCAAGTTTGTTACGTAACCATTTTAATTTTGATATGACATTGCATTAAAATTTTTAACACTCGTACATTGCGTACATATTGGATAGTTTTTCATTTTTTACATTCGCGTGGGTAAAGTTAAACGAAAATGTCAATGGACTAAAAAAATCATTGTGATTTTTTATACTCACGCATTCCATGGGAACTACGGATTATCAATACACTGAAATAGTAATTGTACTAGCGTCACTGAAAATGGGGTGCAACTTTTTAAGGTAGTAGAGAGTGGAATATTTTGAGAGGTGGAAATGAAGGCAGATAGACTAGGTACGATGAACGGACGTTAGAACCCAGAGAAAAAATTCTATAGCATGTGTACTGCACATAAGATTAAACTGTACTAAACTCAGCAGTTAGTACACCTCCATTCCTCCTGATTGTACTGAACAGTACGGTAGTTGAATTGTTAAGGATGATTTACACTGGCAGTGTACTGTAGAGATTGAACTGTGGAGAGAGCTTTACTGAAAATGAGCTGCATTACAGTTCAGGAACTGTAATGTGGTTTTTACTCCACTGAAACTGTATCGGGTGAAGTCTGCAGTGGAATAGATTCAATTTTGTGAAGAGAAGAGCCACTGTTGGACAAGAGGCCGTAGGTACTCGAGGAACCCGATGGTAACAGAGTCATTTACGCCTTCTTCGAGCGGTGGAAGTCGCTTGCTCCGACAATCCAACCGACCCTTGTGGCGGGTGTAGGCCGGCGGAAACGAGCGTATTTCGTTGTTCGTATGAGGTGACACGTAATCCTGCTGGCGAATGTACGTGTGCACAGTTTTAGGCATGGGAGGCTCGGAACTACTTTCACCAATAAAGAAGAAATCGGGTTTCTGATATCAAAAAGTAAAAACCTGGTTTCTTGGTTCACTACGCGGTCAAATTAATTGTGACCGGTTTTTGAATCTACCCTTCCTAAAACCCCGTCCTAACCCTTTTCCCCAATGGTTTGCAGACAATCCTTCTTTCGCTTATGGGCACTCCAAAGGGATTAAGGATCATAGGAGCCCGGGGATTTGCCAGTGAATCAATCCTTGAAGTACTAACTGTTCTGAAACTGTCCTGTATTACAGTTCTGGAAGTGTATTGCTGCAAAATATTCTTAAAAAATGCTGTGTACTTTGGCAAACTGTACTAATCGTTTCAATTTAAATACAGTCTTCAATACAATTCCAATCCAGCTAATTAAGTTATATTTGGAGAACAAATCCACTTTAGTTGCAGAACAATTTTGCTCTGTTTTGTTTCTTCGCTATAGAAGGATTACCGCCTTCGTTATTCCTCAAAAAAAAGGAATACAGAGATCAAAAATCAAAAGGAATGAGATATAACTCTGGCAAAGCACCGAGGCTACATAGACGCTGAAATTTAGCACTTTTTATTCTGGTTTAGAGAAAAACGTAGAGTATTTTGTACCAGGTCGTGTACAAGAGATTTGAAAATCATTTTTGTATTCCAAAAATTAAAAACTTTCTTTTAATTGTGAAATCCACTTAGGCACTCACCGTCGTCGTGAGAGTTTCAATCTTCTGAGATTATCGCAACAATTTCTTCTTGCTCAAATCAATTTCTTCATGCTTAAAAGGTGCCATCAAAATAAAAATTAACATCCCTCCAAATCTATAAGCAGGGCAGCGATGCTGAGTACAAAACCGTTCCAAACAAAACAAAAGAAGACATAGCCTCAGTATCATGAGGAAGCATGTTGACATCAAGCAAAGTTTTCACGTAGATGCTGTTTAAAATAGAACATAATTACTTCCTAAAACATGAAAATTGAAAAAAAATTTGTCACTTAACAGCAGAGTTGATTTTTTATTTCGCCAGAAATTCACTTTATTTGCTTTATTCCAATAAAATATGAAGATGACTACGTATAAGAAAAATGAAGAGGGAAGGACAAAATGGTCTTCAACGACAGATTGATTATTTTACAAAAAGATGAAAAATTAGGGAAACTTAAGGTTCAACGGAGAACGTACTGAAAAATCATATATATGCTATAACATTTAACATTATTCGTGTCCAATGGTCATGCATTACTGGTTGTAACAGAATAAGTAGATATCACGGGAAGAGGTTAAATAACCTTTGATGCAACATATCATTCAAACGTGTATCAATAAAAAAGAGATTCATAGTTTAAGTGAACAGTATTCACTTTCTGAATATCACTTGAGTATACTACATATTCACTGAATACAGCACTTTGATTTTTGAAATACGCGGGATGACTATCAAAAACCTCTCAGCTTGCACAAGCTTCAGCCCTTCCCCGTATTGGCGCTGCCCAACGAAGACGAACAAAGCGCTCCGCGCACAATTCGCCTGAACTACTAGCGTCCTTGGAAACGCGCCGTGAAATACGAATCGTTTGTATTAAGACCAACGAGAGCGGAATTATGCGGAAACAATGAAAAATAAAAACTTCTAGATTATTTATATATTCATCGTCAAACCGCTTCTTGCTCAGTGCACTGGAGCAACTTTTTCCGAGTGCAGCAGCTTGCACAACTGGAGACGTGTCTACTATCCAAGGTCTCCTTATGATTGCGGCTAGAGATTCGGCAAAAAAACTCCATATCTCAGCACATAAATCAATTAACTACGTTTTAAACTGCCTTTTGAAACGATATAGCTCCACCTATTAGCAGAATGTGTTTGGAACATGAAGACCATACAAACCTTTAAGGAATTAAAATTCAACAATGGGTGTCCGTGTAAATGACTACCGAGATAATAAAGTTTATAAACAATGAAACGCAGCAATAAATTATATAAGAAAATACATAACGTTTTCCTTAAATAATAGATTCATATGCACAGTATGGCTAGAAAAAAGTCCTATGAATATCGCAGGGTTGTATTAGGGTAATTGCTCACAAAATGTCTTCGAAACTTTCAGTCGTTGAACTGCTATATTTAAAACCATATTTGTCATACTTGCATATATTAGCATACGGTTGCATTTTATGGAACGGAAATTGAAGAGTCGGATTTAAGTCAAAAAAGAAACTTGAGCTCAGTTACAAGATATATGTGTCTGAAATTCTGGGTGAATAGACAACTAGTCGAGGAAAACATCGATTGAATTCTATTTTTTCCTACAGATCCACGAATTTCAGAGAGATAAAGAGAAAATACAAGACTATTTACTGCTCAAACTTTAATTTACGAGATTTTCTCGCTATGTGGAATTCATCTGATGATGGTAGCAAAAATTTTCATTTACATGGGAACAAATAGTGGGTTTGAATGCGAGCCTTGATAGAGACAAAAATTTACACTAAATCCTTCGTCAAAATTTCATGAGAGACAATAATGAGATAACTGAACTTTGACCCCATCTATGGTCTCGTAGCTGTATCGTTACGCACAGTCACTCATTATGGTATGTATGTCTAACTTTCACCGTACGAGAAGATGGTAAGAATAAGCTCGGAGGCAATTTCCAACTTTAGAGATATTAAGTAAAATACACTCTTAGTAGCATAGCCTCAAATCATTTGTAACATAGGACTCCTCTAGCTCACTAAATCTAGACTTTCAGATAGAAATTCCACTACCATTTGATCTGGCATACACTTTTCCTTCACCTATGGCTCTAGGACACTCCTATCAATGCTAGCGTGTGTGTGAAGCTTTCTTAAATTGAAATTTTAATGAGTGAAACATGTTCATGACTGCCAAATAATCCAAAATTATATTTGAATCACCACCATAGCCGCAAGATTCATGACTTCACAGACAAAATATTCACGACTTTCAAATGATCGATCGACTACCTTCAGCCTCAAAGCAAGAGAGAGCGAAGACATATGGTAAATAATATTTTTGCACTTATTTACCTATAATTAGGCATAAAGTACACAAAGTGGAACTCAATTTTAGTATTATTCGAAAAGCTACATTAGAAATCGGCTCGAAAATAACGATCTCAGTATACCATGAAAATTTTGTTTCCAAGCTGTTATGCATTTCTTGGTCCTTCCATTCTGGTTTAATAAGAGTAATGATTTAAAACAATGTTGAAGAAGGAAACCGTACAAGTATTCCATTTTGTAGACTTCATCCACTTATTTTACTGTCGAATGAATTTGATGAGAAGGCAAGTCACTTTATATATTTTTTTTAAGTCGGAGTCTTTTCTCTATAATGCAGTCAATATTAGGTACTGGATACATTTTATCATTAATAATCCTGAAAACCACGTTCTTACGCTATTGTACACTAGTTGCTACTAGGATTACGATCGTGGATGCTAAGCCGAAAAGCGAGACTGAATGACCGAGAACGAAAACTCTAAAATTCAGAATTGGGTCATATATTTGAACCATTTGGTGTAAAATTGCATTGATAAATAAAATTTCATTTGTATGCCTGGCATCGCATATAAAGAAGAAATAAATACTCACGTACATTACCATGTTTCATGACGATCGTGCGAGTAACATTTTTAGATTCATGGCTTAACGTTACCTAAAATGTTGCCCATAAAATTCACAGTTATAATGTGACAAACAAGAGCATTAATTCACTTGGAGAAATACGAAAAACTCCAAATAAAATAACATCGCCAATATTTAGAATAATAATAGCAACATCGTTCATAATGAGATAATGCTACAGTTCAATTTATTTATAATGCACGGGAGAAGAATAACTGCGACAAAATTTTGCAACTGATTTCACGAATATTTTACTAACCCGACGAGCGGCTGAATTATTAATTACAACCTATTAATCATTTCCCTTTGGTGGAAACAAAAGCAGGCTTTTAGTCATGCTTTTCAAAGAATAATGGATGGTGATCAATGAAACAGAGTAATAACCTCATCATCGTTACTCAATTCCAGGAATGGAAACAGCTAATCGAACAAATTTGTCTTAACAGCTCTAGTCAGGGACGAGCCCGGGCAACAAAAGATTAGGAGTCCTTAAAAGAGCAGAGCTCGTTTATCATTCTCCTTTTATCGAGTGATTCATTATACTTCGTCGTGATCCATGATTGATTTAAGGCTTCATCTATTTCGGGAATAAAAAAATATAAGCGAACACAATAGTCGATTCTTTGTTGGCCACTCTTTGTCTTGAGTACCGTCAGTTTAGCGAAATTGTTTGGAAAAACGAAACTGTCCCTGTCGATAAGCAGTATGGATTCACGACTCATTTCTTTTTCCAGTTAATTTCTACTCAACGTCTCTTTGCGCAATTTGGAAAGGTAAAAAATATATAGTTACCAGGAGATTGGGTATAGAACATTTTTTGCCTAACTAAGTGTAATTTAATCTTATAAGTCACAATATAGGAAGGCATGAAAACATCAGGAGACCAATTTTTTACCGAAATATTTAGCAAACAAAAATCAAGTAAATACAAAGGAAAGCTCCGCGCTTCGTGAATAGCTGCTACGAGCGGAGGTATAGTGTTTCACAGCTTTTAGAGGGATTAAGGCGGGAGACCCTAGAGACTCGGAGGCTACACGCTAGGCTTAGGATGCTTTAGACATTCAGAGCAGGAGTGTTTCAGAGCGACACAGAGAATATCATTTTGATTCCATATTACATCTCTAGGTCCGAAAAAAGCGATAAAATGAGTTGCCGAAGAGATAAGTGCACAAATTCGTTTTTACCACAAACATTAAGAGACCATAATAAAAATGGAGTTCCACTCTACACGACTTGCTTCCTAACACCCCCTGTCAAACGCCCATGCAGCGGCTGGCAAGGTAGTACGTAGATGCATGAATACTACGATTTGTTTGCTGGAAAATGAATTATTAAAGATACAGTACGAAATTGAAAATCTTTGCAACAAATTATTGCAACAACAATACTAAAGCAATTCAAAGCCTTTACGCACTATATCGAAGAATTGCAAGGCATGCGTGAACTAACTGACTAGGAAAAGGTGACGCAGCCCATTGGTATCAAAATATGTGCATCCTTTACGAAATTGGAAAAGGGGTTGATAAAGAAAATTTTAGCACGCAGAATAATGAAAGAAGTATCTATTTAGGAGTAAGGGTACGTTCAAAACGGGGAAGGGAAGAATGTCGGGGAAGGGAGTAAAATAAGATATGGAATCGAAATTTCAGATAAGGCAGAGACGAAAGAGAAGATCCTTGAATAAAGGAAATTCAAAGCAGTCACCAATATAAGGTGGATCTGTTTATTGATAGAAAGTCAATTTTTATGAGGGTACATCAATACCACCTGCAGAGAATTTTCTGTAACCTCACAGCCTTCCAAAGTTCTTAAGATGCTGGCCAACCAAGAGTACATGAAACTAATTTTACGTAATGAAATCAGTAATATGATCGAAAGTACGCTTATAATAACTCCAGAAAGTTATGAGACGGTCAAAGCCGAAAGATGCACCAAATTAAGCAAATGAACAGTTAAAATAAAATAAAACATTGTTCGAAGAAACGATAACGCGGTACAACATAATATTGAGAGGAAATAACCTGTTTACAATAATGATGCATGAAACTATAAAAACGATTCTCAAGTGACTTTAGGTTAATAAAGGTAGAGTATAGCGCAGTATTAAATTTAAGTTGAAGCCTGAGGTCCTACGAGCGATAAGACTGGTCATAGGCCGCTTACCGAATATAGTCAATAGCGAGGTGGCACGTGGCCAAGAGACGGACACTTTCACGCGTGGCCAAACATGAAATTTTCAATTGAGCCACTAAAACATTACCCTTCTCGCAGCACGGCACGTAATCAAACAAGAAGTCGCAGCACTAAGAGAGCAAGCCGCAAAAAGATGAGTTCTTTGGCAATCAACAAAAAGGATTTCTGCAAGTTGTGCACCAAATTAGAAGTGATGGCTGCATTTGCAATGAAATACGATCAGTCAAATGCAAGCATCAGAGAAAATTATTCAATTATTTGTATTTATATTATTATTACTCAATAAGACTTCTTGAAACATTTGAGTAATTCTCCGGGACTGAAGCAAATAAGCATAGAATTTGAAGGGTAGTAAGATGGCAGATTTCACGGGAGAGCAAATTAACATTAATGTCTAAAAAGTTTTTACTTAGAAATATTTAAAATACGGTTCCTGAAGAGGAGTATTTTACCAGCTGATTGACAGGTTTTTAGAGAGTTTTTATCCAACTGGCACATGGTTCCGTTTTGGCTCCTATAGATTACCTGCCATTAGATGCCTCTAGAATTCCTCATATCGCCTCCCTCTTCTTATTTCGTCCATAATTCCTAGCTTCTTCCTTCCTCTTCCCCTCTTTACTCTTGTTCCACCCTCGGTTATTCTCTTCAACATTTCCAATAATTTCCAAACGTCCTCCGTCCATCTTTTCTGCCTCCTCCGAACCTAGCGTCATCTCCTCTCCAACGATATAATGCCTCCTCGTTCGTCTATTTCATCACCCAGTTCACTATCTCCATCTCCCTCTCTCTCATCCCTCTCATCTCATAAACCTCAAGGCTAAGTTCATCCTCCATTCGTAATGACCAAGTCTCCGACCCATACAGCACCACGAATCATATTAGAGTTATCACCAGCCTTTCCTTTACGTTTCTACTCAAGTCTCCCTGATCAATATTCTCCTCTTTGAAAATGTCTCTTCAGCCATTGCAATTCTAAATCTTTTGTACCTACCACTGTATCTATTCTCCCCCAAAATGCTATGCAGATACATAAACTGCTCAACTTGCCCTTTTTTGTGCCCTCCCACTTTTATATTCAGTCCCGCTTTTTTCATTCTAGAGATTTTCATCACTTTCGTCTTCTAATCATAAATCCTAATGCCATATCTTTCGCACTGCACCTTTAACGCATTCATCATTGACTGTAAAATCTTGGCTGACAGACAAACCGATCCCTGATCATCTACAAAGCTCACTGCTTTCATCAGATTCCATTCTACCTTTATTTCTCCTAACATCTCCTCTATAAATACCTTTATATTTCTTCTGAAAACACGTTTAAAATCAACGGCGATAGTGGTCATCCCTGTCGCACTCCACGTCCTATCATGGCCCACTCCGATTCTCCATTGCCAACCCCAACATGCACGGTCTGGTTCATATCATGACTCCAAATGAGTCGTCTGTCCCTCCAATCGACTCCTAGTTTCTTCACACTTTCCATTAACTACGTCCAATCTACCCTATAAATCGCCTTTTTGGTATCTACAAAGCAAAATACAACCATCCTGCCCATATTCTATCTTTCTTTCTACTAGCTTCCTTATTACTCCTATTGCGTCCAGTGTTCCAGTTCCTCTCCTAGATTCAAACTGATCTCCCTCCAAGTATTCGTTAGCCTTGCTCTCTAGCCTTCTATTTAAAATTCTAAAGATTACTTACCCCACGTGAGATATTAAGCTCATAGTCTTCAAGTCCTCGCAAGGTTTTGCCTTGCTCTCCTTCGGTATCAGACTTAATGCTGTCTTAAAAAGGGTAAATACCTCCGGCCACACTCTATCCTCACAAATCCTAGAAATTAGCGCAAAACAATTTCCTCTTCCGTTCTTCCCCATGGTCTTTACAAATTCCACCGGTATGTTATCGATTCTCACCGCCTTTTTCCTTCTCATAATTCGTAGTGATCTTCGGATTTCACTATCAAGATTCGAATCTCTATGGATGTCGTTTCCCTTTCTATATCCAACTTACTAGGCCCCATGTTGTTACCAGAGAGCTCTTTAACATATTTATTCCACCTTTCTTGGATCCCTTTAGGCTCTACTGTCAACTTCCTTATTTTCTCTGTTATTGTTAAAGTTTCCATTCCTTTACTACCGCCCGTCAATTGCTTTACTCTCCCTCACAACGTATTTGATCTCCCCTCTTTTCGGAAAATTTCCAAGGATTCGTTAGGTTCTCTACATCATGCTTCTTTTGCTTTCTTTATTTCTCTCTTGGCACCTCCCACCAGCACTGTTCATCATGTACTTTGATGAGGCAATAAGAGAAATATAAGAAACTGGACTGAACGGAATCAAGATAAACGGAGAAGAAATAAACATGCTCCGCTTCACTGACGATATCGCAGTCAAAGCAGAAACGATGGTCTTCAAAGGTTACTTTACGCAGTCGGACCTAGTTTCCATGTGAATGATATGAGAATAAATGAGACGAAAACAAAAATTCTAGTTTGCGGAATAGAGAAACTGAATGCTAAAGTCACTCTGGAAGGAGAGAAATTAGAGCAAGTGGATTCCTTCACCTACCTCGGAAGTACCATCACGTGGGACGGAAGAAATACAACGGACATCAAGCGGAGAATAACCCAGACTAAGAAGATGTTCATGGGAAAAAGTTAACTGCTGTGCTCAAAGGAGATAGGACTACAGTACAGATATGAAAACCAGTAAACATAATGAGAAAACATTTGTGTAGATCGTGGCACTCCATGGATCGGAGGCATGGACCATTGGAAAAGCTGAGCAGAAAAGACTATAAACCTTCGAAACCAGGTACTGGAGGAGGATGCTGAAGATAAAATTGATGGAAAAAAATAAGAACTGATGAAGTGTAATCAAGAGTAGAAGAGAAAAAGATCATACGGAACACCGTGCAGAATATAAGAACCAGATGGATTGGTGACACACTAAGGCACAATGGGTCAGTGAAGAACATAGTTGAAAGTTAAATAGTGGGAAAAGACTATGAGGAAGACCCAAGAATAATTTCTTGGACCAAGGAAAAAGGAAAGTATAATGAACTACGAGAAAGTAAAGGACCTCGTATAGGTAAGGAAGAGTGGAGGGCTGCAGTCCACCAATCTTAGAATTGAACGACCAATGATGATGACATTAATTACTCTTTTTATCAGTGTAATAATAAGGGGTACAGAAATGTCATTGACATGCACAAATATCTTTCAAGAAGTCCATGATAATAATGCATTCACGACGGTATTCTATCAGAATTATTACCTATTCACTGCGAGGTGATTTTTATAGGAGATATTCTATTTCATTATAGTATTTTAATCTTTCCGGCGGCTATAACCTACTACCCGGGAAAGAAATTTTGAACTCTGATGTCCCTTAGAGCTGACCTGAAGCAGGCAATGTCCCTGGTAGGACCGCACATGCCGGAAAACTCCGGTAAGAACTAGGAACCCAGGATATCCTCCTGCAAGGTTAGGAGAGGGATAAATGGTTGTCCGAACAGCGTCTTTTCCTCTATGAGGTGGCTGCAAGGATGAGGCCTCTGATCCCAGTGGGGCGGCCTCTCGTGCGATTGTGTCTGTTAAACAAGACTAGAGACAAGGTAATGGAATACCATTCACTTAAAAACCTTGCAACAATAGATAGTTGTAATACGAAAAAGAATATTGGAAACTATGAGACTCTGCACAATGGGCCGAGTCCCATAGTTTCCAGGGTACCGTGCAGCAGAGGGAACAAGGCCCCTTTGGTCGCCATTAAACGAAATCCTTTAGCGGAAAGAGAAACAATTGCTGATGCAGAAGAAAAGAAGATGCAGAACAAAAGAAGATGCAGAGAAGGAACGCAACAATTTTTAAAGGCACGCAGAACTGGTTATTGATAGGAGAATTGTCGCGGAGTTAAAGGCAGAGCCATCAAAACAAGTTATTATCCAAGTTTATATGCCCACCTTGAATCACGGAGAGGAAGAAATAGATAGGGTATTCGATCTAGTGGAGGAAATAATTGTTAAAATACCTGAGTGTAAGTAGGTGGTAGTAATGGAGGATTGGAACGCGGTGGGTGAAGGAAGAGATAGACGGGAGGTCGGCGACTATGGCTGAGGAAGGAGAAAAGACCGCGTAACCATCAAATTCCAGTATTCCGATCTTTTCTCCTGTATTCGTATACCACACGTTTTCTTGATTTAATCAGTAAGTACCTTTTTGACATCAATCAAAACACTGAAGGTAAGGTAGTGCCACTTGTCTTAGTGCTCAATCATACATCCTTAGCCACACCCACCTTTTATCACTGATGCCCACCATCAGATAAAAGAGTTTATTAATCACGAGACGCTATAATTCATTCCAATTTTTCAAAATAGGCACGAAGCTCGGCCGAAATTAACATAATTTTGCTCCAAATACTGAAAAAGTAAGAAACAATAGAAAATGAATTTTGATTTAGTATCTTCTGTCATAAGACTAAAATCAAGATTACAATTATTGTGCTTTCCTTAAAATATTCCAATACATCTTCTAGAACTAAATTTATATCCCTGCGTCTAATAAATCACGCTTTTAAGATTCTGCCACGAATTAATACATTCATTGTGCATTGTTATGAAGTACTTTTTCAAAGAGAAAGAAATCATTCTCCAAAAGAATGATTTCTTTTTCATGAAATGAAAAGATTTCCCAGATCTCTTGACCTAGCTTATAGGGCAATAACGAAATATTTATCTTCTTGGCCTTGGATCATTGGTTATAAAATGGGGGCAATAGTGCCTTCATAATATGGAACAAAAGAAGGCTGATCAACAAGGACTATTAATGCTTTGGCAAACTCACATGCAGAGAAGGGGGCTAAGATGACTGTGAATTGGCTAACCGAGATTCGAGTATGCCAAGCCGTGGGAGGAGCATGGAATTTTTCAGAAAAAAATAGAGCAGCTAAACGATGGGGGAGATTTTAACTCCATCTGTGGCGAGAGGGGGCTAAAAAAATAAGACGTTAACTGCCAACTCTCGTTCAAAGTTTGGCGCCAGTTCCCACGATGCGTCATATCCTTGTTCTACATGCAAAATTCGAACGTAATCAGATTGAGCGGTAAGTTATTCACGAATCATGGAGAGTATTAAATCACCTCGTTAAAATTGGACTTGATACAGAAGAGCTATCAGGATGTGACCGAATTAGCAAGAGACCGAGAAGATGGGAGGCCTGCAGCCAACAAATCATGAATAAATTCCAAATGTTAACGATAAACTGAAAAAAATACCGACTTAGTAACAATATAGGCTTAGAAAGTAAAATCTGTGAAAGTAGAGCATGCATGATTCGTTGAAAATGAAATTTTCTCGGGGTTGTCACCAGAAGACTAAGTAGAAGAACAGAGCTATAGGTAGCTGCAATCCAAGCTTTCATGATTAAACACCATTCATGATGATTGAATAGGGCAAAAGAGACAGCTATGTAAATGTTAAATTTATTTCAAACTTCTTCCCTTTAAAACGCCATTCTCCGAAACTGTCCGAAGATGTTAGAAAGATTTTAGAGTTTTAAAAGAATTAGAGAAGGATAATTTACTTTCCTGTTAATACACAAAAAGCGAGTAAGAAGAGAAAGGATGAAAGGATAAATCATGGGAGCAAGAAGCGGAAAACGCATGGTTGACGTGGAAAATTAGTGATTTAATCTATAAAATGTACTTTTATAATAAGAAAAGGCTAAATCTCGTGGAATCAACGAGAATAATGGGAAATTTTGTATGGCTACGAAATGAATGCAATACGACAATCAATTTTTGAACCATTATATACTCATCCACCGGTCTGATCACGAAAACCCTGGCCAAAATTGTTTTATCCCCTGTATTACTTGTATATATCTTATCATAGAGGAGAATTCCCAGAGTACACCCTGTGGAAGAATTCAATTCAACAGACACCTCCTTTTACTAGCAATCTGAGCCATAATATGGGGTTATAAAATTTAGACGTCTGGATCACTATCGTTTAACATTTATCGGGCGTCTACCTCGTGGGGAACAGCAGACGATTATCCAAAAATATTTTTATCATAAATTTAGGAAAATTAGACTATGATATTATAGTAAGATATTATCTCTGTGGAATCTCTATCCAGTAAACCGGTATGATGCGTAAATTACTGTATTTACAAATTATACAATTCGCAATTTCTTGTCCAAACAAACCAAAAGCCCAGCGGGACGCCGAGTCTTCTCCACCAAATTGAAGTGATTTAGAGGGTGTTTTATGATACAACCAAAAATCATCTGCGGAAAATCGTGCACCCATGGCTTATTTAGTTTACCTTATAAGTGACAATCTCGGTCGTTCGACGCGGTCGCGCTATCAGCTGAGGGCTAATTGGTCCAGAAATTAGACGACATTTTTGCAGTTATGTATTCCTTCAATAGTGATTAACCATTAACCCTCATTTTTGGGTAATACATCCAATAGTTTTAACAAAAATATGTGCTTCAACATTTCTACTGTAAATATAAAGTATCGTATTGCGCCACATTATACAATAGTCAGTGTTTGGGGGAAAGGTTAGTGATTGATGATCTGAAGCTGATGGGTTAGGTAAATGACATGATCTACTGTGACCGGCAATTTTTTTCGTTCATCGCATTATACCTTAGCTAATTATATTTTCTGTTACGTTTTCATTCAAAATGAGAAATAATAGCCCTACGCTATTGTTTTCCTACAGAAGTCGACGCTTTATCACTTTCACCGCCGAGACTTCTGTCCCTTCTTTCCGGCAGATTCGTAAAAGATTCATAAATGCTGGATGGTTTTACTAAATAACCATTGTCATTTTTAAAACAAAGAGATGCAGCAGTGGATGTAAGGAGTGGCATTATTTGAACAGATGTATTTTTATTGTTTTATTGCAACAAAAACTTTACATACAGCATTGACACATCCGCAAAAAATGGCTGCTATTTTCCAGGAAAACATACACGGAAATTTGATGCTAATTTTCCCAAAAATATTTTAGAAACAAAGCGACGTAGTATCAGAGGTTTGGGCGAGAATATTAGATCACATGCGTCTTTCTGGCTTTTCACCTTGTCGTCCTATGCTGCTTATGATACACCGCCAAATATCGTGCAAGGAATCTTTAGGTGGGTGTAGACAAATGTAGAGTAGAGAGATTATCGTTGAGTTTATCGTTAATTACTCCATATGGACCATGCGATTAGGAATATTCAAGCTTCATAATGCCGCTTTTAAACCAAAAACATAGTGATGCGTTCCCTCTCATTTTACATCGTTGCATATTTTTGCGAACCCAAAAAAAAAATCGACGGAGAAAATGGAGGGTTCAACTCTTAAACCAAAATATTAAATGTACTGATTTTATTAAATACACATTTCCAACTAAAATATTTAACAATATATTTTTAAATTACTTTTAATGCCGGTGTTTAAATAATTACTCACTATGGAATCCCTCCCTGGAACTTCTTCTAAACAAAAATATTCTCGGGTTTTGAGGGTGTCACCGAATGACAGAATTTATTTTATTTATTTATGTTTTTATTTACAGCTCCAATCTTTGAGATATAACGGATATGAGGACAGGGAGAAAGTAAGGTGATAAGAACGAGCGAACCTAATGGACTGTAAATTTAAAAATGAACAATTTTAGCGATGATACTCTACACGGAATTCTTTGTCGAGGAAGATCTTTCGAGAGAAAATGATACCAAATTAATGGAATTCCATTTGGAGTTGTCTTCTTCATCATGTGATGACGATGACGCAGTCTAAGGAAAGTTGTCTCCTTCTGGCGATTTTAATGAGCAAACCTCTCCAAAGATAAGATTTAGAATCCTCATAGCCACTAGAGTGAGAGTGAAGTCCGTATCAATGGCGAAACTCGAATCCAAAGTGATTTTTCAACCTATCTGGTACATGTGGCGGCGCGCTGTTAGTTTAGAATTAGATACGGCGCGGTGTGCATGCTTTTGAGGGAAATCATGTATGTCTGTGCATTTGACTAGTTGTAAAACAGATATTAATACAAACAGTTTACATTGGTTAGATCCTATTTACGTAGCGCAAACTTGTAAAATTTTGCCTCTTGACAAGTGTTAATAGGATTTTACAGATGTGTCAGTGGTCATAATTTAAATTAATTTACTAGAGCGCAGTTCAATGCATGTTGGTGATAACTCAACCCCTTCGACAAACCCTAGAGGTAGCTCTCAGGGCATTGATGGTATGGATGTAGATACACGTTCTCGAGTGTCACAAGGGCAAAAAAGACATGAGGGCCTCGCGGGGAAAAAACATTAAACCCGGAGGAAGCAGCAAGGATAACTAGGGAATGAATGGCCTAATGAAGGACAGAGCCTGCTAAAATGCAGTTTTTAAAATTAGATTTCAAGTCTGGTGCATACATGGGTTGGGAAAAATCGTTTTATATGGAAGCGTAGAAATAGGCTGCTGTAGGTCACAAGGTACGCCAGCTTTCATGATTGTCTGCTAATGAAAAAATAAAATCAGCACTTCTTTTCCAAATAACAAGGCAGAATTGTTACAAAATATAACCCAAAATTTGTTGAAGAGACCGTAAGTTCCTTTCAGAATATTTTGCGTCTTGTTCAAAGCTGGGGAATATGATGGAACTAGTACATGCGATAAAAATCATTTTAAAACTATTACCTTAAAAGTTCTTCAACTAAAGGTCAGTGTAGGAATTAGAATTGTTCCAGATCGATTGACTTTCGGCTTTGACTTTAGAAGCTCTGACTTTAAAAGTAAACTAATCTGCAAAAAAGTTGACTTTTTCAAGTTCCAAAAAATAAGTAAACACGCTTCAATATCGCAAAGGGAAACCGAAATTATTTTAATTTACGATGCTTGATTAAAGTTAACCATCTTACGATTGTATTGTGACCAAAATAGTGAAGGCCACCGTAAACAGCGCAAAAAATGTACGTGAAACAAATATTTAATTCGAAAAAGCGACATACAGACTATAATCGATACATATGGCTCAATCTCAGTCATGTCTAAAATATTTAAATGGAAACAATTGTTATGAATAACAAAGATGATACATGTATGCATACCAATCACGCCGTTAAAAAGTGTAAAAAAGAGGTATTGGAAAGTAAAATACAAAGTATTTTATTTGTGTATTTAAAGTTGAACGACGGTTTTATTATGGCCACTTGTGCGTTAAAATAAACGAATTTTTGCACCAATCCGTTCGGCAATGCATCTCTCTAATTTCATTGGATCTGTCGGACCTAGTGAGGTAGTGTGGCGTCAAAATCATATTCTCTGTATTACACAGAAACATACCTGCTCTGAATTTCAAAAGCAAAATAAGTCTAGCGCGAGGCATCCGAGTCTCTAGCAGCTCCCAACTAAATATCTCCACAAGGTAATAAGCACAACATGTCTGTGCTCGTAGCAGTTTTTAACGAAGTGTGCTACATTTCTTTGCATTTTATTCATTTATTTAGTTAAACCTTTCTGTCCAGAGCCTCAAATACTCGCGGTATATTCGAGGTGTCGCCTAACCAGAGCATGTAGCACCTTTCTCTTTATTTATCATCCGAGGACCTTCCTATTATACACTTGATAAATCCCATTTTATTCAATGTTGCGCCACGTAGGCTTTGTATGCGTGTTCTCCACGATACTTACGATATTCAGACAGAATCTTGGACCCGATTCACTGACTCTCTCCTCGTTAGCCTAAGTAAGTTGACCACGTATCTAAAATATTAGATTATGATTAAATATTCCACTCTTTATTTCCTAAATTGCTTTTTAGCTTTTGAGCTATGAAGTCTGACGAAATCTTACGCGATCATGCCTTATTCATAGCTGTAATGTTCACCCAAACTGGTGTTGAATTTTTCCGGCTTTGGATTGCAAATCCCAAGAATAGTTGGTATATTAGATATCAACAAGCGTTTACCCATGTAGAAGAAAAAGGAGAGTGTGTTCGCAGATATTGTGGCCACGAGGGGAGAACATGGGAAGCGTATCAAATTAAGGAAGAAGTGTTCGAAAATGTAAATATTGGTAGGGGAGCACCATAACCATTCCATTTCCTGATGCAAGCAAGCCATCAAATTTACAAAGAATTCAATGCATTACTTACTCTACAAATCAGTCAAAGAAGTGAGAATAACCCGCTGCTGGACACACAAATTCGTAGGAAGTAGTCTTGATTTTTCATTCTTTTCAGATTATAGCGAGGCCGTGAACGACCCAGAAATTTTGGGAGTTTGGAAAGCTTATATGAAGAGAGTAGCAGGCACTACAAACATACAAAGTCTGAGAATATCATAAATGTATTTGGAGGGGAGGAAATCACACTAGTGACAGCAATGAATCTCAGATCTCGCAATGACGTGAAAAGTTATTGTCGGAGATTACGAAAAAAATTTCACGCAAGTCTTGTGGAATATTACGAACATTCCCTACAACTTACCAGTGAATCAAGAAATGAGAGAAGCAAACCCCAAATGAGTGTCATTAATGGAAAAAAAATTTGAAATGAAGCTTCAATTATAGCCGAACCACACATGCAGAAGACAAACTCAGATGTTTATGCTCGAAGTGAGAGATGGAGAAGATCAAAATAACACGCTCACTTATAAAAGGGACTTTAATTGGATCTTAGGACACTCCTGCAAGGGTGATAGAAAACAGGTTGCTACGAAAATGTTTTTGCCTATGTTATAGTTCCTATTCACCTCCTATATCTCGCCGATTTAGAGACAGCATGTAGTTACACCCTTAACTATCTCCTCTTCGTTTCAGAGGATTTAGACGGCTGTAAAGGATATCCGAGATGAAAGAAAGTATTCGAAGAAGCAGTAAATTATATAAAAATTGATAAATTACGATCATTTGTAGCGGTAAATATAATATAATACTTATAATTTTTTGTTAGATTTATACATATAAACATTCATGTGAAGCGTAGCACTCTATGGATCGGAAGCATGGACCATTTGGAAAAGCTGACCAGAACTGACTGAAAGCCTTCGAAACCTGGTGCTGGAGGAGGGTGCTGAAGATTAAATGGAAGGATAAAGTAAGAAATGATGCAGTGTACAAAAGAGTAGAAGAGGAAAAGACCATATGGAACACCGTACAGAAAAGAAGAACAAGATGGATCGGACTCACCCTGAGACACAATGGCTTTGTGAAGAACATAATTGAAGGTAAAATGGATGGGAAAGTCCCCAGAGGAAAACCAAGGAATTAGTTCATGGACCAAATAAAGAGAAAAGTACATAGGAAGAGATATCAGGAGGTAATGGAACTAGCATTAGATGGGGAAAGGTGGAGGGCCTCAGTCAACCAATCCTAGGATTGAACGACCAATGAAACTTTCGTTGTGCTCCTAACCATGATTGACGGGAAGGTAGGGTTACTGCTTAAGCATGAAACATTTCTCTTTTATTTCCCGATTTGTACTGCTAAGTTGAGCATAATTTGTTTTGCAAACTTTAGCTCTTGTGCGTTGCATTTTCAACATTACGTAATAATGAGAAATTGATGTTGCTAACACTGGAATAACCCGACTTTCCAAACTTCCTTTTCGTGCCAAAAGGGGCCAATTGATCCATTGGAAATAAATTGTTTTCTAGAGAAAATTTTACTTTTTTATTGAAATGTTGTGTGAAATGTATAAAAAATATCTGTTATTTTAGTATATTATTTTTCAATAAAAGTGATTTATATCAACGTACTATAATTTTCCATTTCAACATATAGTAAGTGGCGCTTCGCATGAGGACTTGGACCTGAGACATCTGCAAAGATATTTTGTACGGCAATTCACTCTTGGGTATTCACGTTCAGCTACCAAAATGTCCATAGAGCCTCACCATACCTTCAACAATACAACACTCAAAAGTAATACAACACTCAAAATAAAAGTGGTCAGTTATACCACTTTCTTTCCTGACTTTTATCTCCGATGCCGCTGTTGTCCGGTCCTCTGTAATAGAGCACCTGCAATCACGAAGTGCAGAATTTTTGAAAGGCAAAGCGTTTCGTTTGTTTTGATGAGTAGTGATTGCATGGATTATCTACAATGGTCAATATTCATCTATCTTTTTTGACATAAAAGCTGTATTCGGCCTTTTAAAAAGATTTTTTATTGGTATGTGTACATGCTTCATACATGTATTCGTATTTTGAGCGTTTATAAACTTTTATCATAGTCTATAAAAAACCTAAAAAAAGGGAGATCAAAATGTTCTAAAGAGAGACTATGAAACTCCATTCTATATGGGCAAAACTCGGGCTTGATAATCTGATAAAAGAGGGTAGAAATAGCCAGGGGTTATAGATATCCCTCTGGTAATAAAAGATAAAAGATAATACCCACTAAACCTGCGGAGAGGTTCTTATTTGCACATAATATTCTCCTGAAATAAAAGAAGTCAATAAATATTCAAGAGCTTGCACGAATCAGTCAGAGGTAATGGACTGTCAAAAATGAAAAGGGGAGGCTCCTCCAGTACTTCTAGAGTTAAATCAGTTTAGTAGACTAATTGATTTTAGTTTATTTTTGGAGATAGAAATACACTGACTGTGTCTTAGAGCTCGACACTCAGCACTTTATTAGCAAAGATTTCACATATTCATGTACTCGAAGAATTTAAAAAAATTAGACAACTCAACACTTTACTTCGGTCAGTTGGTTCTATTTGCAATTGATTAGTTCTAAAAATGCCTGTATCACATCGCGCATCCGTTGGAATCAAAGTTGTGGGAGGTTATTTTCATCAACTTGCACAGGATATAGTATAGTTCATTTTAAATTGGGTCTTTTGACAAAAACATTTTACTTCTTCGCATGTGCGTGAGGCTATTTTTCCTATTGTCCAGCAAGGAAGATGCCCTTGAATACAGGCTTAAAGCCTTCAAGACATTTCGCGCGAATTACAGCATCAAATATATCGGAATCACTCCAAATACAGATGGTATTCATCGGTTATCTATAGCATCAGATCCATTAAAATCGTCAAAAGGAGAACTTCCGTGACAAAAACAAAAAACTTCACTGTCTTCAGTCCACGAAAGTCATGATGATATCATTTTATCCGAAAATTTTGATGGTGAGTTTGATGATGGAATCAAAGATGAAGAGGAAACACGTTCTCCTAGTGGTGGTTACCTTTGACTTGTGATAAGGCCATAATTCACTAGAAGTACAGAAAATTTCTCTAACCTTCAACTCATGTAAAGTTTGAATATTTGAATATCCATACGTACGTCAATTGCTAATTCCAATGAGGCAATTCCGCTGTGAAAAAAGATCAGGGTTGAACAAATGAGACGTTATTTGCATCTTCAACGCATCCACGCTCGGAAATAAGTATGCCATCAAATAACGTAATGCTTCCGTTGGAGTCATGGGCAGCAGATATATGAGTGAGTGCGTGAGAATGAATGAATACGTAAAGAAAACCGTTTGTATGAATGATCTTTTGACATAGCATTCATATGGACCTCCAAAAAAAAAACACCATGAATACAGAATTTCACGGAGATCGAAACATTTTTCTCGACAACTTCGTTTCATTTCAGATATTTGTGCGCCGGCTTCTAAGTCGAAGAGAAGAGAAAATCAGAAGTAGAAGTATGTTACAGAATTTGGTTTGCCGGGAAAATCTGACCAAAAAAAAAAAAAGTATTTCTAGGTATATGGTTTACCAAAAAACCCGAAATTCTCGCTCTATCGAGATAAGAAGCAAAAACATCAAAAGTTAGGGGGCATCGTAAATGTTACAGAAAAAAAACAAATATCTGTTGGTTTTTTTTTATTTCCTTAAACGACGGACTCCTGGGTACGTAGG
Source organism: Ceriagrion tenellum (assembly GCA_963169105.1). Classification (NCBI taxonomy): domain Eukaryota; kingdom Metazoa; phylum Arthropoda; class Insecta; order Odonata; family Coenagrionidae; genus Ceriagrion; species Ceriagrion tenellum. Next base: position 144,352,169 of record OY720635.1, on the reverse strand, counting down.
GTTGAATATATTGCTTTTCGTCACGCAAAAGTTGACAAGCGAACTCGGATGAGCGGCAGTTGGATTTTTTTTATATGTTGCGCGGTTTGAATAAAAACGAGTGACAGAATGGAGTATATATTCTACCGCCAACAGCCCGGGATAAAGTTTTGTCAGCACTAGAAGCCGTTATCCACATGGGCTGGTATGCATGTACGTGACGCAAGCGGGGATCGTGATGAACACAGGAGGTCAGAGCCTACTAAGGCAATTTATCTAAACAGTTAATATTAAATGTGGGCAAGCACATCGTAAAGGAAAAGGAGTAACGTGAAACAGCCGCCGTAAAAGGAAAACACAAACATGCCCGCAGTAAAACTGGCAGAGCTCTGCGGTGGCTTTAGCACTTGAAGGAGGATGAACAAATTGGATTAATTCCTTTCCGAGGTTAGATCTCTCTTCCCCGCTTGGAGACCATATACATAACATCTGGATTCGCCTAGTGATGACTGAGGGTACGGGATGGTAAGTGATGAAACGAAAAGTAAAGGAGGAGAAAAAGAGCGACGAAGGGGAGGAAAGAAGAAGATAGTAAGAACTCGAAGAGTAACGCCGGCGGTCCCTTGCAAAGCATTTTCTCGCGGCGCAATAATGGGGTTAGATGGAAGGCTGGTTGCGTGCGCTTGGTGACGGGGATTGGTGCGGAATGGTGCTTCAAAGCGCGGCGTTGATGAAAGGACACAGCTCTACCACTCTTTTCACAGTCAAAACTTTGGTGTAGCTGAGAGGATACTCTCTCTTCATCTCATGGGAAGGATTTCGGCGGCCGACTCCGAGACCTCAATGCTCAGAGGAGGATGCGCCATAAACACAATCTTCCACCAGAAATTTATGGTCTGCTAGAGTGATTGCACGTATTTAACTGTGGTGGCTATATTTACCCAGCTTTCTTCGCGGTGAAGGACGACCCGAAATATTAAACCTTGCTCTCCTGGAAACCACGCCAAATATTAATGCGGCATATGACTCGAGACGCAAGTTTCGGTTTAAGCTCACAATTTTTTTGCGCGTTGAATAATTCTGGATTTTTCAATCAGCTTTCAAAGCAAAATGAAAAAGGTTACATTGGAAAAATATCAAATCCGAATCGATTAATTGAAATTCAGATGTACTTCCTTAACGTAATCCTGATTTATACCAGCCGCATCGCATTAAGGTTAAGCTATCGAAATTTTTTTATTTATTGATCTATACTCTCATTAAGTAACATTCAGTTTTGAATATGCTATTAAAATGGACTTTTTTTATATCACATAATTCACAGTCGTAGTAGTAAATAGATCTGAGAAGATTGATAAAGTGAGCCTACTTTTTACAAGTGAACAAAAACTCTGAAAAGCTCGCTAGCTCTACTCTTATTCTGGAGAGAATGCAAAGCCATATTTTGGCTGAGATCAGATATATAATGACAATTTCAACTTCATTGTCAGTTCATTACTGCATTGTGTTTTCATCGATAAACATTGAAATTGTTACACAAGCTTATGCTCAAGGATTTCCTAAAATTTAAAGTTTTGGATCATATAATATAACGATTATTTTCCATAATTTTATTTTTGATTGTGTATTTCCTAATCACTGACTTTGCCTGCCCTCGAACAACCCTTGGAGACCTTTCAAAATATGCAAAAATACATAATTTTAAAAACATCGGCAATATTTTTTCGGAATAGAGAAGAGATTTTTTTCTAACAAAGAAAGTTGTCACTAAGGCAATGAGGAATTGACATGAAAACTTAGATAATGCGTGAGTAGTCATAACACGAACAATTGAAAAGTATTCACAATAATCATTTTTTGAATTAGTTTACTTATGAAAAATAGGCTGCTTTTGGAATATCACTTTTATATTAAAAATGACTGAATATTTATGTACATACATTTGCGGCAGTAAACCAATCCTGCCAACTACGCTACTACTTTAATAGCCAATGAGAAAATAAATTTTCCAATTCGTACAGATAAATATATACACAAAATAATTGATAAAACATCAAGAAATCGGTACACTGAATATCACATGTCACTTAGCTTTATTCATCACTTTTTACTAATTACAAATTAAGTTTTTCAGCAACCCCATATTCTAAGAGTCAGACCAGCCACAACTCTTTATAGATTGGCATTTTCTAATCGTAAGGAAATACGCATGCGTTACCGCTGAATGATATTTGGAGATAGAAATTACTATAATGAAAACGCCACGACGAAGAGGCGAGCCAATAGGGGTAGGAGGGTTGTGACTGCTGCGCGAGGATAGGAGGAAGATTTAGAGGCTCGGAATCCGTAGCTTATGGCGCAAGCCGTCAGCGAGATAAGGGAAGGCATCCGTGAAGACGTTGACGGGAAAGGAACAACAGAGTCGGAAGCAATCTGGAAGGATATGATGGGCCATTCCGGATGCGAACGAAGTCCGTCTTCTCATTTTTTTCCAAAGGATTACCTCACTAGACATTCGAAGTCATCTTTATGAGGCCGAAGTGATTTTTTCCCTGAATTGCCTCCATTTCCGACAGAGAAGTTTCCACAACTTGGTCACGGCAGAAACATGGTCAGATGCTGAAATATTTCGCAGATCAATAGTTTTCGGCGGACGGCACATTTTCGGAGATGAGATTCGCCAAAGAATCGCTCGGGATGATTACCATTATGCTATTGATCAGTAGTTCCCATGACTTTAAAACCGATAAAATATATTACTAAGATAGGCGAGCTTAAAATTGATACTGAAATTGATATTGAAAGAAAGAGAATAGCGTTCACTCCATCAGCGGACCTCATTCATTTCTTCATAGTTTCATTAATGCACGTCTATTTTTTAGTGTCTTCGATTCCGATAGCAGCTGATTTAATTTACGTCTGACGTTGAACTATACACCTTATACTCATAGTCGTCCGTCGATTAATGTAATATACACAGAAAAATTGGCTTTTTTGCAGATTTAACGGACGTCGTTTCTTTTAAGTGGGCAGTAATAGGACTCATAACAATTGATTCAGGCCAAGAACGTTTGAGGATATAAAACAGCTGATTCAGCTCAAGTATGGATCGTATGTGATAGGCATTGCTCATGCCTAATAAAAAACGCAGAAAATTGGTTTTCGTGTACATTCAAAGCTCTCAAGTTACATTAAATGGGACGAGATGATCAGTGGCCAAGTTAAGTCTAAGGAGCTGAACGAACGCCTGCTAATAAAGGAAGTTCTAAAACGGAAGTTGTACGGCACCACACGCCAGGCCAGCTGCTCCAAAGGATTTTTGTTTCGCCCACCGTTGTGAACTTACGGAACACGAGCGGCCTACATCGTCTCGGAATGGGCTCCAGTTTCATTTTGCAAAATAAATAGCTACGAACAATACCAGTTCTAATATCTAGCAATTTTCAGTGCAACAATTCAGCACGGAAACTCGCAAAAACCGACACAAAGGAAATGAGTCCAATTCATCGTTAAAACAACACTGCACATCCATATGCATGCTTTCCTTCGAAGAGTTGGTGAATACTTTAGCACTCTCTCACAGCCTTCGCATGCACAAAAGTAATTTTCTTGCGCTCACTGAAGGACTATACGGTACTTCAAAGCCTGAAAAGGCAAATATTTCATGCCTTCAAACGGAAATATACAAATGAATAACCAAATGAATAAAAAAAGTTAATGGTACCTAACTGTCCCACATCGCCAGTAGATGTTTCTTCCCGAAGATAGTGAAGAGTTAACCTTCAGCAGAAGAAATGAGTAGATAATTACTCCAACTAAATTTAAAGCATTCTAATTTCAGTGGGGATTTCCGCTGAGGAGGAACAAATGCGCGGAATTCCCAATTCCCATTCTAACACAATGGATTACGAAGTTGTAAGCCTTAATTTAAAGGTTTGTCGACCACGACTGAGAAATTTAATCAAGCTTATTATCACCCAAATTTCAATCAATTATTTATAATATTGACTGTTATAAAAATGAATAATCATTGACATGACCTTTTTCTTTCATACCCCAGGGGACAAAAGGTTGAACAACATCGTTCAAATTAATGGTATCTCGTCACTTTTTTGTGATTTTCAATGAGATATTATCATCAGAGCAACACACTCGCTTAACATTTTACCGCAGTTGCCAAAAAGTTATAATAAAAAAAACAAGCGATAAGCAAGCGTTATGGGAGCATACCAACATGATATGGATCCACCTTATAATTTATTTTTATTGTGACGTGAAAAATTCTCTTTGCTCTGCGTATGAAAAATATACACGACGTACTACAACGAATTAAAACATTTGGGGTGTGAAATTATTGAGGCTCCAACAAAATTTGGTTCAATTAGTGCCCAAATTCTTCACAACATTTAGAAAAATAACTATGTCATCTAAATCTACATGCTATCCTGAGTCCCACCACACGGTCGCGTGGCAAGGGTATTAGGCCACCAGCCGTGTAAAGATGAAAGGGATAAGGTTTTTGGAGGTGAGGTTTGGTGACGTGTATTATAGGAGTGTATTTAGTGGAACTCAGTTTAATAGTGGTCGCTTGTTGTGCGCGGAAATAATGAATTTTTGAACCTATTCGGCAATGTATCTCTCATATTTTCGCTCTTCTGTCAGACCTAGAGATGTTTCGAGCCATCACGATAATATTCACTGTATCGCTCAGAAACACTACAGTTCTGAATTTCTCAATCAAAGTAAGCCTAATGTTAGACTCCGAGTCTCTTGGGACTTCCACCTTAATCCCTCTAAATCATCGAACACGAATGCATTATTCTAGGTCACACAATAGACAGGAAATCTCTCGAGCTACCTGGGAAAATTTAATACCATCGTCATCTAAAACCATTGTCATGAATTACGAGAAAGTAAAAAAATAGTCTATTGGGCTTACAAACGAAATTTTTGAGTAAGTGCCTTCCCTATATTCCTAAGTGAATGCAGGAATTGTTGGAAATCCTTCACGATAAACCTGAGCTAACGAATTCAAAACAGATTCTGGATGAGAAGCAAGGTACTGAATTCCTTAATGAGACCTCATTAAAGTAACGTAGAATCGCAGAGCTCCGAAAACGAGCAAACAAAAACTTTTGGCCGCATCCATAGATTTCCGCTATAACGCGCCATTATAGTTAGCTGATTAAGTCAGATACAAAGAGTGCAAATCATCTTAGTAAAAATCTATTTAATACTGGCATCAAGCTAGAAACTAAGAACTCTACTATTTGATTCAACTGTCAATAATTGGTGTCGAATGCCGTGAAAATATTTAGCAGCCCACTAAAGCGACAGTGTTACATACTTTCTGCGATCAGGAAGAACGTAGAATAAAAATACCTTTGCAATGAATTAAGTAATAAGATCAAGTAGTTATTAATATCACCAAGAAAATTGATGATGAAAACAGTCATCATGCCACTTATCTACTAAAAAATATTGGATGCTCTTTCATAGCCAACGATAAATTCTGCTTATGTGAGTAATGAAATTATTTGGTTGTCCGTTTATTTCAAACGCAGTAATGCATGAACACATTTTTTTGTCCCTATACCGACACTTTCTCGTGAATAATTAAGACCAAGCTACCTAAGAATGGGTTAATGACCGACCATAACACTATCTATGCATCAAGAAATGGCTCCATACCTAGATCACTGTTTGAAAGTACCTTCTTCTTCATGCTGCAATGTGGAGGAACAACTCGAAATCGTCAAGTTAGCATAAGAAAGACCTGCTGTCTGAGTTATTATTTTTTAGAATAAAACCTGCAATGAGAGAATAATGTTAGGGAAATAAGATATGAATGGGAAGAGTAGAGGCATCTGCTTAATACCAAATGTGAATATGACAGACATAGTCAAAATTGAAAGATCAGTATGGAAGGTGTAATTTGTTTCCAAGGAAGCAATGGGAAGGTGCTGATAAAGATACATTTGCAAGATTCTCATCATTCATCACCACTGGTCGTTCAATCCTTAGTTTGGTTGACTGTAGCCCTCAATCCCTCCCTATCTAATACTTGATGCCTTACTACCTAGGTACTTTTTTACGTAATTTCCTCCTTATTTGGTCCACGTGTTTATCCTTGGATTTCTTCTTGAGAGTCTTCCCTCTATTTTTCCTTTAATGATCTTCTGCAAACATATTAGGCAGAGAGGTGATAAGATATTGATAGAGAGGGCAAGACAGGAAGGACTTTGGTCGTAAGCTTAAAAAATCTGAGAGATAATATTTGGGTTGAAGAAATGAGAAACGATATTACAAAATTCTGAGCGCGGCCATCGAACTATTATTTCCAAAAATATCCTAGAGCTCCTAGAGCTAGTAGCACCAGGCGCGTAGCCACGGGGGAGCGTTGGGGGTTAGACCCGACCCCCACCCGAAATTTTCCAACGGTGAGGATTAAGAGAAAACAAGAGAGGAAGGGAAAAAGAGAAAAATAGAGGAAGAGAAGAGAAGAGGGAGAGATATGTTATAACACAAACAAATGAAACAGAGAGAGAATATGTTATAACACAAACATTAAACACTTTCTTTCTCTTGACCGTAATAATTTCATCCATCGCTTCAAAGTTCGCTCGAGCAAACTACTATAATTGAGACTGTAGACTGAGTGTGGAATAGTAAAATATTCTTCCCTATATAGCGAGTCTTTTAATTTTTAGCCCTGTTGTACTTCCAAGCGTTGCAGCGCTGCCGCGTATCATGGTTGGTAGTAAGGGTAGCTTCTTGCAGTGGACGGAGCCCTAGGAAAAAGTGGGATTTTCTTCAACCACAATCAAACACGAGAGGTCTCGTCTTTAATTGCAACCTTTGGAACTTGGCCACTTTTTGGTGGTTTCGTTTTTTTGACACAATTGAGCAGACGTAAGCGACAATGTTTCTATGTAGTGATTGCTTCTCAAGTTGACGGAAAAAGGGAGCGGAAAACGGAAAATCATCCAGCCGATCACAAGTTGATTGGCCGGTTAAGAGGAGGACCCGCCGCCTGCTATGTGGGAAACGGTTCAACTGAAGCACTCCATCGGTCTGACGAAAGGGAGACTTCATCTCGATGAAAGGACAGAGGTACAAAAATAAACTCCGGATAATTATAATATCAAATAAAGATCGGGGTCAAATATACATACCGCAGGAAACTAGGCTTAGAGAGTGATTTCAAGAAAGCGATGTCAAAATCAGTAAAGTAGCGTCAAAGGAGGTTTCTTAATATCGGCTTAAACGTCTTCAAAATAAGAAATGGAAAAAAATTCTCGTTTTGTCTATTCACCGCTTCATTTATTTTGTTTCCTTCTTTCTCCTATGTTTTGAGGTTACATTTCGCTCTCAAAAAGCAAAATTCCTCGGCTCCTCTCTGCCGGTCTGTGATTGGCATTTTCTCTTCCGCGACGTTTTCAGTCGAGTAAACCTAGCTTCACTCAGTCACATCAGGGAGAGAATTCTCTTTCCTGATTATATCGTAACCATAATGGTGTCCTCATCAATGTGTCCATTTTATTTCATTTGGCCAGTGAATAAGTCACCAACCCGTAGCTGAATATCTTAGCTGATAAACGCAGGAAAATTGTGCTGACAGTGAAACAGAAACTTAAACAATTTGACAGACTCGAGAAATGGGAACCGGGGATAAAACTATTCAGAGATTATGGAATTAAAATTATAACGGTACGCGTCATTAAAAATGTAAAACCAAATTCATGGAGTATGGTAGGAATTATGACCATGCTGCAGGACTTTCAAAGCGCAAATCCATCAAAAAACCTTAATACGAAGAGGTAGACCCCGCCCCTTTTCATTGGTTTACCTAGAGACGAGCTGAAGGCATGCCTCTTTCAGGGGCAGTTGTAACAGAGACAGCGCAGTTTGTCAAAAGGAATTGGGATTGAAAGGTAAGCTTAATTCTACCCCAGGGTTACTCACCAGATTCAAAGGGAGGATATCAAATACGCCAACTTAAGCTAATAGCTGTACTCGGGAAAATGGGAATAAATTGGCGAGATAGAACACATAACTTATACATGGCCGAGGGGGTATAGGTGGCTGACGGTGAATCAGGTTCGGCAGATATAGGCCGCGGGGTAAGGCAAGGGTGCCCGTAGCCGCCTTTTCTTTTCAACATGCATGCAGAGAAAATGATGTAGCATAGAAGTAGGGGATCAAAGGAGGAGGCTGGCTGATAAAGTTATTTAGGTTTGTGTACAACTAGGTGTTAATTAACCGATCTTTCGTGGGATCCCAAGCGTTAGTAGAATCTCAGCGCGGAAATACGGGATGTAGATAAAGCACGACAAAGCAAAAGTAATGGAATTCTGACGAACAAATAAAGTGAGGCTGGTCTTAAAAAGAGGAGAGGATAAACTGGAGCAAGCAGAGCATTTAATTATTTGGATAGTACGCCAAAAAAATTGGGCATAATAGCAAAAACGTAAGAAGGAGATTACCGCTCGGAAAAGTAGCGTTTAGCAATAGAAGGAATTTTATGACTGGGTAAAGATACAAAGAAGAGCTTGCTATGAAGCGTGGCGTAGTGTGGGTAAGTAACGTGGACCCAGAGAAAGGAGGTCGTGAATAGGCCGCAGGCTTTCGAGATATGGGCAAGGAGGAGTACGGAGAATGTACGGTGGACCAAGAGGACAAACAAGAGGGACAAAAGACCAAAGAGGACAAAAGATAAACTCGGAGGAGCATAGTATGGTGGGCGAGGAAAGGAAACTTCAGGATGTGATCAGTGGAGGGTAGAATAGGGGGCTGGAGCAAGTAATGAGGAGCTCAAGTTATGCTGCTCAAGATTATGATAGAGAGAAGGATTATGATATTGGGCAAACGAGATAGAAAAAGGCTCTTCAAGAGTAGAAATCTGGAGAATTTTCTCCGACTTTCATTAAAACCCAGCTTTAACTGTTGGAAACCTTAAAGGATAGAACACAGTAACTATATTTACTATTTGTTCAGGGATCTTTGTCACTATTAAATCACGATTACTGTTTCCTCTGATTGTCTGCAGCCACTTGTTGCAACTAATGATAAGTAAACTTTTGAAAACGTGAATCGCTCAGCTCCCCATTCCAACGTCAATAAAACTACACGAGTTTCGGTCTACGGGCGGATGTTTGAAGTATCCATTAATGGTGATATTACGGTCGTGTCGGTAATCGGTTGATTTGCTGACCTGTTTTTCTAATTCTACATCTGAGTTTTTGTCGGCATCAGGCGGTCTATAGAATGTGCACAAATTGATTCTCTCACTCTATTTTTTAAAATAGATATCCACCAACTTTATAGGAGTTTCCAGAAATCAACCCTATTCCATTGATATTGCAATTCTTTACTAAAAACTTCTCCCCCGTTACTACTGACTCATCATAAGTAATTGTCTAGGTTGGCGGTGCAGCGAGGACTTTAAACTGAAGATATAGCTAATATATGAATGATCAAGAAAGCTTATTATTAGGCGCTTATTTTTTTCCTAACTTTGTTATAGCGTCCGCCAAAGCAAGCATACCTAAAATTATTATTATGATACTGTAAATTTAGCAAAAAATATTACCCACAAGTAACGCTGGCAGTCTCACAAATGCCAATAATTTGGAATTATTTTTAAAACCTATTTTCCCCTTAAATAAAAAATGTTTTGCAATGACAGCCGTAATTTACGCTACGATAAAGACTTTTATAACCGCTACGTGCGATCAAGCACTTATTAATCTTATGAAAGTCAACGATATTCACTATAGATGCGTAATCCGACGGGATAATAATTTTACATACTCCCATGTATATTGCAATCATAATTAACGATAAAATAGGGATAAAAAGTTTAAAATATTAAACTAAAACATTGATTCAATTTGGCACATTTACGTAAAGCTCTAAAACTACCAAACCCGGTTACAGTAGCCAACATGTGCCAAAGCTAAGCTTGGATTTTGGTTCGTTTTTAAAGGTATTCATTTTCCCTTGATACACTGGAAGACATATACCTTCAAAAACGGAAGCAGAGGTATAGAATTGTGCAAAACTCTTCTCCACACATTAGCATCAAACTCTTTTCATCAATTAGTAACAACATTGATGAAAGAAAAGAACGATCAAGATCTTTTGGTGACTAACATACATGAAACTGTTCTTAACGCTGTAGCAGTGAACGAAATTTGTGACCACAAAGCAGTAAATGTTGCATTGCATTTAGTAATAACAAAAGGGCTGCTACAAAGAGAAAAGTTTACTTATACCACAAAGTTGATTTATAAGGTTTAAAACAAGACTTATCGACCTCACATAAAAAGTGCAATCATGTTAGCCAAAATGATACTATTGACAACACATGGAATACTTTTCGTAGCATTACACGAATAGCCATAAAGAGCGCAATACCAGGCAAACTGAATCAATACCCAACCAAGCTGGTAAAATGCGGACGTCCGGAAATGTCTTAAGCAAAAGCGAATCTTGCCTGCAAAAATGAAGAACGCCCATCAGGATCTCCCCGGTGAGGAGTATAAGAAAATTTGCAAAAAAAATTAAGAAAGCTAAAACACCAGCAAAGGTGGCCATTTGCAACGCATTGACTGAATTCAAAAGTGAAATTTTAGGTGAGTATTTGGAAGATACCAGAAGGCATTGTGACCTTACGTGAGGGAGGTTTAATGAAATAAATCTACGGTAGCGCCACTAAAGACGGTGTAGGAGAACGAGCTAGCGACAAATTAGAAAAGCGATATACCCTGAACGTCTTTTATAAAAGCGTCTTTACCACATTTTCTCATAAAAACACCGCTACACCGCCTAGCCTATATGAAACTCCAATGCAGTTTGTTATTATTTCTTGTCGTGGTATAGAAAGTCACCTGAAATGAAATAACTTCGAGAAATCACCATGTCCCGATCAAATTCCTGCCCGAGTTTATAAAGAACTAGCGTAAGAAATATCACCTTACTTGAAAGAAATATTAGAAAAATCTCTCGCAAATCTAAATCTCACGGTAATAAATCATACAAATGCTAACTCATACCAGAAGTTTCATACGAGGTGTAGTTAATAATGATGTTGAGATATTTAGGACAAGTACAAAACCCACTAAGATTTGGAATACTATTAGGATCTACTAAGGAATCTATGCGGAAAGAAGAAGGAATGAGACCGAGAAGAGAGACTTGCTCAAGATGAAGAACCAGGCGGAAAAGAAAGACTAGACCAAAGAAAAACGGGTATACATACGCATAATATTCCCGAAAATATTTAATGTTCATTACATTTACAAATAAAAATGCGAAAAGCAGTCTAAATGCTCAAATGATGCTACCATTTAGTCTAGGAAAGAAAATATCTTTATTTATGCCGTTAAAATTTCAATTACTATCATGAAAGAAACAACGGAGGGCTCTACAGCTTAAAGCAGTAACCTTCAAGGGACACTCTCGCTGGTCGGCATTCGCAGTCGCCACGTCACTCATGGTCTAGCAAACACTCCACATCTCACTCAGTCGCTCAGTGACCTGCATTCCGCAGCTGTAGTTTAGCCACCTAGTGCGTAACAAGCCATATAAAAATCCTGACACGAAAATACTTAAATTTACTAATGAGAAGAAAAAAATTCAAAAGCCGCAACACTTGTTGCAATGTTACAATTTAAGTGCTTAGCCTAAGGAATCCTGATTCGCAATAAGTTTCCTGAATAAATGTTTCTCGGGTGTTCCCCCGGGTAAGTCCTGACGTTTCGGAGAACGACTTGCTCTCCATCTTCATGAGTTCTGAAAGCCGAGTTTCCAATTTTGGCCGGTATATATTCCTTTGGGTCAGGTGCCATCTGATTTCTGGACCTACTTACCCGGTGGAACATCCGAGAAACATTTATCCCGCAGATACGTCGGGAAAACCTAAGATCTTTCAATAAGTTTCCTCTTTACATTTTATTAACTTCTTCAAAAACGATATCTTGGCCCCCAAAAATCAATTTTATTACGTCTACTTAAATAAATCTTCTTCCCGGTAAATAATGACGGAAAAATTGAGACCGAGCATAATTAAGTTGTTCATTTGTATGAAAAATATTATATTACCTGGCCAGGTGTAGGGAAATTACATAGTCACAGTATGTGATTCTTAGTGAGAGAAAAAGGTTCAAAAGCAAAAGTGCTATGCGAAGAAGATGAAGGGGGAAAGAGGGATGAGAGAGGATAAGTGGCAGGAACAGGAGATAAGGGGGAGGGGGCGCTAAAGATAAGTAGTGATAACAGGGACGACGATCAGTGAGTGAAAAAAGAGAATGAAAAGAAAGTTAGCCTTCATGGATACGGTATAAAGAGAAGAAGAACGCATTGGCAAAAGTTCCAACGGTTAAAGGATATAGTACTCCTTAAGTTACCTAGAAGTGCTGTGCACAATGGCTTCTTTTTGTACCATACCTACCTTCATTGAAAGACTGGGTGGAGGAAACGATTTTCTTAGCATCACACGAATATGAAGGGGAATGAGTTGATGGCTAGGACCCTTGTTGTTATCTTCCATCCCGAGGGTCCAGGATCGAATTCAGGACCCCACCTGTTAGGGGCCAACGAAAAGGAAAGCAAATCAAGTGTAAAACGCCATCGAATGGGGTACAAAACTAAAGACTCCTTGTCAGGATTCACTCCACCATTCCTCCATCCCCTAATATGGCGGACACTTACCTTCCATTACCTACCATACCACTTCTCCTTAACTGCGCAAATAACTCTAGTTACCAGTCGCATAATGCCTGAACCAACCAAATAAATGAAAAAAGGGGTTATTAATAGTTCTAGCGTTTTGAACTAACAATCTTCCATCGTTCGGTACAAGGTTGTAAGAAAGAACACACATTCAAAGTCGTGCTTTTAGCCTTATTTTTGCAATTTTTGCTGTATTTTATTACTTCAAAAGAGTTGTTATTTACTTAATCGTTGGAATTACTCAGCTGATTGTTGGTGAGGGTTATGTTTCCGGAGGTGCGGAGAGGGGATTGTTGGAATGGTTAAGACAGAGTTGGGATGTGTTGCGGACTTTCGAAAGAAAGATGATTTGCACTGCAAATTAAATGAAGATATCGCTGCATAGAGTATTGCAGAATTCATTACAAGGGGCCCGGCGTTACATTATCATTCATAAAAAAGTGTCTTCAACGTCAGCGCTCGAGCACCGCTCCCCGTTTAGGGCTCGGCGCGTTTCCGCGCTCGCGCCACAGGCAAGAGTCGCAGCGCGGCGTTTCGCGTGCGGAACGGTCATTCACCGGTGGAGGAGCCGCTCCCCTACACATCAGCCATAAAATGCTAGGGGCGGCAGTTATGACGCGCTTAACGATTCACGTTCTGGGTTGGCGCGATCGGGTCCATAAAATAGGAAAACCTTCTCCCTCCCGCTCCCCTACTTGCCTGCTCCGAGCAATCGGAAGGTGCCGTAAACAACAAGCTGCCCTCTCTCTCTCTTTCAAAGTGTCTCCGGGAACTAGCGACTTTATCCTCCATCAATAATGGAAAGTGACACTCCACTTAAAACTTCACTATTTCCACCCTATGGCGAATAATTTAAAATTCAAATGAAGGTACGCGCCCCTAAAGAGGCAAGAAAGTTGACTGCGGCGAGGACTAAACTCCCAAGCCAACCAGACGCAAATTTGACGCCTTAGATCCCGGGCACAACACAGGAGATTAAAGATGGCCCCTCCAGAGCTGAAAATTATGCAGGGAGACTTGGAAATTTCGCAACCGAATAAAGCCTATTATTTAGCAACAGGTTTCTTATATTTTTAATAAATTGAAAGCTTATCTTATATAAGATTAAATATTCTCAGGCGTGACTATGTGAAAGTGTAGTCACGCCTAAAATTACTCGTGATATCACAAATTAATTTTCCACATTTAATTAACATCTGTGGAGTATTTCATTTTGATGCAATACGCATCAAGGTGAAGCATTGGCAGAGATAAACTTAGTAAGGAAAACTGGACGCAGTTAATTATTAAAAGTGGATACGTAAAAATTGCGTTACATGATACAGAGTGCTAGTGTTTTCCAAGACATTGAATTTGAAGAAATTGGGTTTGCATGTTATATCAAACTAGTCAAGTCAAAGATATACTGAGAGGGAAATTTATGATAGAAATCTCGTAACTTAAGGAAAAATTTGGACCATCAAAACAATAAAAGCTATGTTTAGAGTTTTGAAGAAAGGATAGAGATAAGCGTCGGTTCCTTTAGGAATATTAGCTTCATCGGTACCGAAAGATTTGTAGCCAAGTGAACTCTAGCAATAAGCAAAGTATTTGCTATTTCTGCAACTTACTACCACGGTTTCCAATTCGACTTTAAAAAATGGCAATTATTAATGTTCACCAGAATTTTGCCCAATAAGAGTGTAAAAACCACTGGACGTATTATGGCCGCCCGTTTTTGAGTTTCTTAATTACAATTATTACGTTAATAAAGTAGTAGAACGACTAAGTCAATCACTGTACCGAACACATAGAGGGGGTAGGGTTGCGACGAGATAACTAGCTATCTTACCATACCTAAAGTATCGAGTAGATTCCATCTAAAAATCCTCATTCAAACACGTAGTCAAAGTGTTAGATTAACAAAATATTTTTCCTATGAACATTATATATTACACATTACAACAAAAAACATTTCATTGCGCATGAAAACTCGCGGAAAAAATTATAAGAGCAAACACAGTGCGGTAATCCGACGGATTCGTAATAATGAAGAAAAAGCATAAGGTTAAATTCAACGGAGCAAGATATTTGAGTGAATGGGAAAACTGAAAACGTACAAAGACACTACAAAAAAACAATTATTTTTTAAATCGATAAGAATAAATCACCACATAAAGATTTCAGATGTGACAGAATCGCTATGATCTGAGATGTAAGATTTGACGATAAAGGATCATTCTGTGTCATAATTCCCAATATTGACTTTCTGCAGCTTTACCGCGTTATAATCTCCGCAAAGATTTGATATTCTGCCTCAGATAATATTTGTCTTCTGTATTTTATTCTGGGGCCCTCCATTATTCACTCCGCTCGTTATTTTTCATTATCAATTTAAGAGGCTGCCAAGTCTCAAAATTAGTCCACTACACTCATCGCCTCAGCTCCGCAGCATTTTGTTAAGTATCTATAATATATTATGAGTTGAGAACAAAACATGGAACAGCGATTGCAGTGAAAGCCGATATAAAGCTGAAGAAAGAAATAACTTCTCTCAAATACTCCTAAATTCACTCCATGAAACGAAAAAAAATCATTACAATTCGATTTTCAGGTGATACTGAGGGGAGTGGATAGTATTTCAGAATCCTTAAACAATGGATACAAAAACTGAGTACGGCCAAATATAAAGCTAGTGTATGCGGAAGATATTTTGACAAGAGTTGCGATATCTATAGTAGGTAGAATGGACATGAAAGAAAGATTACCCCAAGGTAGGTTTTCGCATATACACAACATCTTCAGTTTTCAAATAAGCTGACATAGCACACAAATTGCATTACAACACGGAAATAATAGTTAAAGAGATTCAAGGGTAGCATATTCACACACGGGTAAAAGATGCGGGCCATTAGAAATAGGGATCAGAGAAGATTGAATCTCGAATGAAATTTATTGGAATTGAAAAAGGAGAATTGAATCAGGGTGGGATTGAAAATAGGTAAAATTCGAAATCATTAATTACAGAGAATAGCAAAAGAGAAGAGAACCATTAGAGAAACCTATAAAAAGAGCATCATACACCAAGCAAACCGAGGCGAAATGTCTGAAACATAAGGAAATATCTTGCAAAGAAACAAAGATACATCAAGAAGAATAAAGGTATGGGCCATAATAAAGGCGGAAGAGAGTTAGCACTGAATAGGAGGAGCTGCAGCAAACTTATCTCAAAATTAATCAGTGGTGATGATAGTGAACTCATTTCACTTAGTTAATTCTTTAAATTGAATGCTTAATAAAACAGTCATTATTCAATTTGTGATATCAAACTTGAGCATCAGAAATGGGTTGATGACAACATATCAGTAAATTTCGCACCCCATCAAAGGTGCCGAATGAAATAGGACAGATAACCCTTCAAGCCTGAAAGTTATTTCCATCATGGGCGTTGATCTAACCATTGAAACAGTAATGTCGACTTTACCTTTCATCTTTTTAAATTTACTGACATATTTTTAGAAATTTTCAGGAGTCAGGACTTGGATTCGATAATTTAGTTTAAAAAAATCATCGTTCCTTTTACATAGCCTTGAAGTTTAGACCATCACTTATATCTTCAATTGTCAAGACTTGCTGCTGCTAGGATACAGCTAAGGCAATAAGTAAGACACCTAAGGATTACGAAAGCCATTGCATATCACATGGCTAGTGGATATGAAAAAGGGGATCCGGCGGCTTTGACGCACTTTTCAAGGAAAGTATTATGTATCATCAGAAAATAAAATATGTACTCCATTTTAAGAAGCCAAAAGTCATTACTCCGATTCAAATCCAAAACTGCGATATAATGTAAACAAATGTGATTACATTAGCATAATATATATCGCAAAACGATTACTACATACCATTTAGCTCTAAAAAACAACACCAAAATATCAAGGAAGCCACTTACATAAATGGCGAGCCAACATCAAGGTTTATGCTTCAGAAATTTTACTTTGAAGTAGAAGAGTTACGTGTGCAAAGTGTTCTTACCAATATTCCAGAATGGCGTGACAGCGGTGCCCGTATATCGAACTTCGCGTACCCACCCACCGTACAACGTAGCTCGGCTCGCCCCAGCGACCGACTCAAACAGCTGCTGAGCAAAAACTTGCTCGTGGGAATCGCGTGCCGCAGATAAGATTGAAGGTAAGTAGAAAGCCCATGTCATTTATTCGCGCCCGTTACAAGGACTTGAACGATTCCGCCAGAGTGGCATAATAGGTTTTACTTGACCTGTTTCAACTAACCCGAATGCCAAGCCTAGGAAGATAAAGATTAGCCCAGAGAACAGTTTAGCCAAACTTAAGAAGCTATACTTCACAAATAAGACCAACACTTTGCTTTAAGTCAAGAAATTATTATCAAGACCTGCTCTAAAGTGTATTAATCAGCATCTTAATTGCCTGCGTTAAGTATCCACCAAGGCATCAGTTTATCCATCAGTCAACGTCTAATTATATCATTGAATCAAAATACTGCTCATTACAGTACATGTATATGCAGTTGGTTTTCGACATAATACATGGATATTTATCCTCAAAATTAAAGTAATAGTCTTCATTACATGCAGTCAAATTTATTAACTTTATTGCATTCATTTTCAAATCGCTATCGGAAGTTTTTACCGGTTTAAAACTTTCTTATTTTAGAACAGTACATATTATGCGTACTAGAATAACTTCGCGCGAAACGTGAAAAAATAGTCCTGCCCAAGAAATAAACGATTATCAACATATTTTTCAAGAAAGCAAAGTTTAAGATTCCACAATTAAGTAAAATCATTTGCACATGCGTAATTATTAGAGAAACTCGTTTATTATCCCTGAAATAGATCCGACAAAAGCAACACTGCACGTTAAAACGACTTTCAAACTTCTCTATCAAGAGCCTTATGATAGTGGGGAAACAAGGATAAGAATTAGCACTTCGTTATCCCATGGCTAAAAATTACATCTTCAAAGAATTTTAACTCGTGAAACTTGTCCAAGGTACGCAGTGCCCGAGAATTAAGAGCCCTCATCAATACATACTTTCACAGTCCCTATTATCACATCCAGGAATTTTTTCTTGCAGGTTATTTTAAAATACATTTGTATAATATTTTTATCTAGTTTATTGCCTTAAATCACTTATCGGCTTCTCTATAAAGAGGGATTCTCTTGAAATATTACACAAATTGAAAAAATACCATAATTTTGCAAGAAAATATATGGGTATATACGTATCATAGACATCACAGATTTGTTATAATAGATATGGTCGATTAGAAAAACGCCTTACAAATGGGTTTCTAATAACGTCGCAAAGCATATTGCATTATGTGAATTTTTGTCTCCTTTGAGATAGATATATTTATCAAAATATTGATGCTTCAACTCTGAAAAACGATTATGTTTCAGAACAGAATAAACCCCTAAGTTCACGAACAAGAGATGAACATAATAACTTTTAACTTCTAACTTCAAAAAAATTCAAAAAATGCATACAAGCCAAATAATTTTACATTCAACCGAATTCTATGGTAAATTGCACGGCGGTATAAAGAAACTACATTCCACGGAACCCTAAGCAGGAAAATTAATCCCAATCATGGTCATACGGTAATAACTGCGCTACCAAAGAGTGAGACAGAATAATGAGTAATGTTATGCGGGAAACTACGTATTGCTGGTTGGAAACCCCCAACTATAAATGTGACCTAAATAGGGCCGGCAGTATGTGTTTATGTGTGCTTATGACCGTCATTTAATTCGCAGTGGGGCACGAGAACTTCCGAGGTGTGAAAGAATCTCCAACCTGCGGCTAGGAAACTTTCATGATAATGGCACTCAACTAATAAGGTCACGTATTTCAGGCGGTTAACCCGAGAAAATTTAACATTTCCATTATAAACTTTCTTTTTAATTATGGAAAGATGTCACATCGCGTAGGAAAGAACCAGGCAATGATTAAATTTGCACAGATCAGTCAATTGAAGAAGGATGCTATATACACGCTATATATATGCTGTATACATGCTATATATATGCTATATATTTGGCCATCACAAGGCTCGATGTGGTGAAAATTGATGAGAGAAACTGGTAATAAAATAATACGCATCCAAAAGTGTAAGCATCACAGGAGAAGAAAAAACTCATGGTCCTTAAATCAAACAAAATCGCCTTATGCCAATAGAGTATTATATTAAGCAGGAAACATTTGACTCGTTCGGTGACTCGTGAATAGAACTCATAAGACAGAAAGTATAAGGACATTAACACACGAAAACGACTTAACTGCCAGAGAATTGAGTCGAAATCTGTACATAAGGGTCTGTTTTAGAAACGTAATATTTGCTATTGTTTCAAATATGTCTCTGTGAGTCTGGAGCGGATGTAATTTCGTGAAACCATTCCGAATATTGACATACAAAATAACCATCAAGAAACATTACCTCAACAGCAAAAAGAGGTGGCCATACTTACTGTTTCTTTAGGTTAACAATTTGAATTTCATAAAAGGAAACTAGTAGCACGATCCCCTTCTTTTAAAAACATAGTTTCATGAAGGACATGACTTTTTCTCAGAAAATACTCTGAATCAAAATATCTTATCAATATTGGATAACTCGAAATTCATATCGCTTTAATTTTTCCTCGAAAGCGGTCCATGAATATTCATGTGATGTCCCGTTGTTATTAACATATTGCTCTCTAAAAAATGTAGCAATATCAGAAAATATCAAGGAAGATGATCCCAGAGTTAGGAAGTGAGATATAAATATTTGGACAAATCTTGCCACGTCAAGAAACAAGAGTGAAAGAGTATTAGAACGATTAGACATTTTTAAAATATAATTGGAAAATCTACTGGAAACTGTAGGAGCGAGAGAGACAGTAAAGATATTTCAGCAGAGAAAAGAAGAGTCAAAGAGAGGGACGTAAAACTCGCACGGAATAACAAAAGAAAGAACTTTGGGTTCATGCGGAGGATAAAAATAGGATTCCCCAAGGACAAAAATACGGGCCAATGGAGTTTTAAAGGTACATTCAGAAGAGGATGAAAATAAAAGGCTGAAATAAGAGTGAGAAATTAAATAATATACTCATTTGTAGCGTTTGAGAAGACTGTGGCGAAGATACGTAATATTGCGAAGCTGCTTAAGACTTACCAATCTCCGAGCGGAAGGCTTACAGAAAAACTAAGAGACCGGGCCAACTAAATCATAGTATTTTGCTAATTTCTTTCATACTGATAGTTATTAAGAGTTTATGGTTTACTCATTAATATTTTTTCCAAAATATTTAAGGGCTACTACATGATTTGAGAAATGTCCCGCTAAAACTTAATAACGATCAGCTCTTCATAACTAGGAAAATTTTACTCAACAAGCTAAATCATAGAATCGACGAATGATGATTCCAAATTCTTTGCTGATTACAACATGCCCATCAAGTGTTTTTTTTTCAGAGATTTTTAATTACTAGGGAAGACTTATAGCGGTTCTTTCCAAGCAATATATGTAGCAGAAGAAACTCATTACTGACTTAAACGACTTCGAAAACTTTCGCCTCAAATGAGAAAAGAAATCTTCAACGCTCACAGAATAGGATAGGTTGGCCAATGAACAGCCAAATACAAGAGTTATAATCAAAATATTATGAGCTAGATTATATCTAATAAATCCAAGCATGTAATATGAATTCAACCAAAGAATGGGTCCCGATGATTTGCTTTGTAGCTCGTTCACGTAAGCTGTTAGTCGAAATACCACCCTCTCAAGCAACAAATATAAGCACCCGAAGAAGGATATATGTAAGCAGCAAATGTAAAATAGGGCCACCATTTCATCCAGTCATTATAGCCCGGTTCAGGTATGCCATATTGTGTTTAACATTAGCCAGATTAATATCTATAAAACACAATATGGCGAAGGCTTTACATAACTTTAATCTAAACAGAGTGTTCTGGTATCCTATATTGCATCGGACTGTTGGTTAGTTGACGTTAGCGTCATCGATGGGAGAGCATAGATAACTTTAGTTTTTATAGCGTAAATATATTTGAACAAAGATAATAAAAGGGGCCTATTAATTGAAATCTGGATATAAATTTTCCCGTTTCTATCAGTATTATGTGAAATAGTAAAAAGATTTTCTACAAGCGTTCAAAATGTCCGGTACACCGTGTCTCCAAGGATGCAACCAAGGCAGAGAATTGGTTCGACTCAATTTACTGGAGAACGATGGAGTTGCTCTCCCGTAATCATTTCGCCTTGGGATAAGGATAGACACTCCCTCTTTCTTCCTCTCCCTCTCTCTCCCTGCCTCACAGAATGCACACATCCCATCTGGGAGAGCCTCTCGCTCGTTTCCTTCCTTCCGGAGACGAACGGAGAAGGATGAGGATGAAGGAAGCGCCGGGTGTGCATGAAAAGGCCATTCGAGGAGGCAAGGCATCAGGGTGAAAGGTTTTGGCCGAGGCTGTCGCAACACACTCGGGGCACATACGGGAGCAGCAATATTGAAATGCCAACCCCGGGTCATTACAAGCGATAAGGAGTTGGCGGGAGTCGGGAATAATTCGTTCACCGCCCAACGCGAGCCGCCTTTTGGAGATTTTGATAAGCGGGCCCAGTCCCATATTTCTTCGACGATTCAATCCCGGCCGCGCACTCATAAATTTTTAAAGCAAAAAAATTACCCTCTGCAGAAAAAAATACTTTTTGGGATCGCTTGCACGGAAGCCAAGTGCCCTTTAATCGCAGCCAAGTCCAATCTGCTTAATATTCATGTCATGAGAGCAGCGAGATGGCTAAGTGTCAAAAAGTAGTAATAAAAGGTCAAGCCTCAACGGTACTCTTAATTGCGGTCACAGGCGTTGCTCAGGAATGCTCCAGGGCATGGCTTAACTATGTTTAATGGCAAATTTAGAACCGAAAACTTCCATTGAATAAACCACACGAATTTCAAACAAGAAGCAGTTAAGTTCACTTCTGCATGTAAGACGTCACTTAATAACCCAGCATTGAGATCAAATAATTAAGTATATACCGTCCAATAGCTTATCCAAAAACAAAACCATTTACCGCATTTCATGGTTCAGTGAACAACTGGATGGTTTTCCATATTTGAAATGTGTCATCTATGAAAAAACAAGGCGGGTGTACAAACAATATTTAAGGATAAAGGATTCAGTTCTCCTAATAGTTGATCAGGGGCACACCAGATGCATTATGAAGCTCTGGATACAGATATCCCATTTCGAATTCTGGTTTAGATGCTGCAGTAAATTAATATTCACTCGCACACAACACTCGCTCGCAAAAATAAAGATATTTTAAGTCAAATCCCCCAGATTTGTCCACGTTCTATTTTTAAGGCTTCTAAAATAAAAACCCATTGAGCGCTGCTGCTGTAAAATCGACTTACAGCAATGTTCACATTGCATGAGAAACTCAGTTTAAAATCGTTATAAGGATTTAAAAAATAAATACTCCTTTATCGTAGCACCTATCCATTGTATTCAAGTTTTTTCAACAGTGAGAGCAATGATTTACACAAAATTTCCAGCAAGCTTTTTGCGACATGCAAACGGAGAACATTTATATCACACATCTAAAGTTAATTCAAGAGTGTACCGGCCTAAAAGAATTTAAAAACAATAATTACAAATATCAAATCTTGGTAATAAACTAATGACTTTACTGAGGTGAACTAACTGCAAATCAAAAGCAGGTAAAAGAAAAATAAGTTTCAATCATTAAAGTATCGTATTACAAGCATTTAACAGGTGATAATTGAATACAGATTTCAGAATATTTCCCTATAAGCCACATTAGATAATTAATAGAAAAGAGCGACTTTCCGCAGATATTTTTTTAATTCCATGAGGCTAAATAGATCATCATTACAGGGTTTATAAGGGATTGGCTACAGCAATCTACTCTTGGGATCGATTACTGCCAACAATTATGATGATCTACGCAGGTTACTGAGCATAATAGGTTCGAGCCACATGGTGATACAAGGGCTCTAAATTATCACTCGCCTCCCGGCCCACACTATATTTCTACTAAAGGTTAATTTTCCGAGGAGGTTACGTAAGGCACACATTTGCACATAGCCAAAAAAGGTGCTTTATCTCTCACTCCAATATTTAAAAATATTAAGGCAAAATAAATCATCAGCGCAATAATAACGAATGGAATTGCATTATTTAAGCTAATTATAAGGTATGGAAAATTTGAAAACAAAACCTCAGTTAACTGTAAATTCTAGATAATTCCATAATTCTTTAAACTTTAGGGAATGACTCCAATAGCCGTAATCACTGATTACTGCTATTGGAGTCATTACCATAAGTTTTCAAAGTACACGTAAAAACTTATATCTTTGTCACTGCCATAACGGTCACCAATAGTTTACATATTATAACAAAAATTTTAATGAGAAAGTGGTACTTCTCCATAGAATTCCCATTGCAATTACTTCTAATATATTGTATGGTGTGCTGAAAAGAGAAGCGACTATCAGACGATCATTTCTTGTCTCCAAACATGGAAAATTTCGGAGACTAGTTTAGGCAGTCTCTTTGGAATATATATCTCACAAATGAAATCTAAGATAAAAACGGAGCAGGCACGAGAGGAAAATATTAAGTGGATAAAAATGCAAATCTTGTGAGGAGAAAGAACTTCGGACGAGACGTGGCAGAAACCGAAGTAGAAAGAAGATATATGCGAATGGCACAGCATAAAGAGGATAGTGGGCCTGGTGGGAGGGGCGGACGGAGGAAAGTCGTGGGAAAGGGCGATACATCCTGTTAAAGAAACATAGGCAGCCGAGTTGGAGATATGTAAATAAAGGAGGCGCGTGATAAGTGATCTACGAGGTTGAGAAATGGCGATGGAGCAGTGGGGGACGAGAGAGGAATGGAGGAGCGTAAAAAGTAGCGGAGGACGAGAGGAAGAGAGAAATTTGCGAATGCGGAGGAGAAATTAAAGGGAAGCGCAAGAGGATGGACGCTAAGGACGCTGGAGCAACACAGCAGAGGAAATGAAAACAAGAGATACAAGGCAAATCATAGCTTTGCCTGAGCTCGCGTATGAATTTACGAGTAGTCACGTGAAGTCACTATGCAGTCGGCGTCATAGGAGCGGCTCAGACGGCTGAAAACCCACGTCGCAACATAATTCCCTCCAGCATAAATCAATGAGTGAAAACGCGACGCTGAATCATTAAGAAAGAGATTACGCGAAGCTAAAAGAAAAGTAAAGAACGCGACAACGGAAGAGAGAGACAATGTTCGTTGTCTGCACAGGAAAAACAATGTAAAGAAAGAAACTTTGTGAGAGCAAAACCTTCTCACTCCCTTGCATGTAAGAAAAGAGATCGAGGTAATATGATTAAAATACCACAATCTCACGTAGCTCAGACCGCTATTCCGCCATGGTTGGCATGGGGTTGAGTCCTTGCCTGAAAACTTTAGATTGCAGGTTGGAATGCCTTCTGGAAGGCATCCTCCCTACATTTCATCGGCTATGTATTTGTTCAATCTGCCTACATTAAATTTCCCCTCCTCAGAGTGAGCTGCGGGTACTTTAAAATAATAAATCAACTCTCAAATAATCTAACCCGTGCACGTATCATCAGTGTATCTTAGCCCCAATTCTTTTAGGCATTTGTGAGCCAGCTCATTTTGATGTAAAAATCTTTAGGGGAAAGATTTTTACATCAAAAGGGGAAAGATAGGGGAAAGATTCCCCTAAAGATTTTAGAGTGAAAAAACAAGGCTCTGCAAAATGGACTCCAAGACTTGATTTTCAAAAGAAAGTTGCAAACTCATTTTTTAATAAACAATGATAATAATAAGTTTCCCCCTTTGGATTGTACACTCACGTATAAGATTTAGAACTGTAGTTTGAGGCAGTATATGCTGAAAGCTCCCCACATGCATTCTTGAGAGGAAAGTCAGGTCTCATTTCACTCTCGGAGGGACTAGAGTAGACACGGAAAATTCAGCTTCTGCCTTCTCTGTGGGCCTTAGAATAAAAAGGAGGAGGTTGGAGACTGGAGAAGCCAAGAAGAATAGGTGGATTGGACGGAGGAATGGCTGATGGCTTAAAGTGAGTGAGGGGAGGATGGAGAAGGGACGGATGGAGAAGGAAAGAAGAAAGATGACTGCGGGAGAGAGGAAGTGCGATGCAATGGAAGATGGATGACGGGCGAAGGGGGGAAGGAGGAGAGGGAAGAGCGGCAGCAGAAGACGAGGACAAAAGAGGAGATGAGAGAAGGGGGCGGGGGTGGACGAGGGAGGATGGCTTTGGAGGCGAGAAAGGGACGAAGAGAGTAGCAGAGGAGGGATAAATGTCCTTGAAAAAAGAAGAAAACACGGGCGAGAGGAAAACGACGGAGAAAGGATAAATGCCTGCAGATTCATAAGGAGAACGGCACAAGAAGGGAATTAAGGAGGAAAGAGAGTTCAGATATTGGCGGATGAAAGATGTGGCGCTTTAAAGGTAAATACTTGTGGTGGGCTCTTGGGCTATCCATCGGGTCAAAGTCTACATCGCTACCAACATTTCCATAGCCGACACGTCCATCGTCTTTGACGCGGGAAAGTGGATCGGCTTAAAAATATGGATGAGTTAAATTACTTCATGCTTTTCCGGAGAGTTACGGATGTTAACTATTCTTGGCGATGACAAATCAGTAAATCTGATGACGAAAATAAAGTAGCATTTCGAAAGCCGGCAGACATGGAAAATACGGGTGGGAAACCCAAGAAAATTAGTCGACCTTCGAAACAACGTCAGCAATGTTCACCAAGAGTAGGTTAGTTACTAGAGAAGATGACAGACAAATGTCAATGAGATAATTGGCGCCATTAAAGATATGTGGGCAGCGGTTGGGGCTTATGGAAAATCAAAGTAGAATTAAAAGAAACTTGATATCGCCTTAGGCCTCCTCGGCAAGAAAAGCACTAATTATATGCCAGTATAAGGTCCTATTTGACAAAATTGTGCTATTCTTGCAGTACACTCGATGTGACACTCAAGCATGAATTGGAACTTCCACCGATAAATCTCCACCCTAGCTGGACTTCGAACCCGGGCCCTCGCGATAGGAAGCCGGTATTCTAGCCAGCACAACAATCCGATTGGACAGTCGGAGGAGAGAGATGGAGAGAGTATATAAAGAAGGGGAGGAGGGGATAGAGGAGGAAGACATTTCTCTTGATGCTCAGAGCGGATAAGATCGATCAGATATCCCGGAAGATAAAGGACTTAAGGAAAAGGGACATTAAGCACGAGAGGCTAATTAGTATCACGGGATCTCGAATATCTCGGATCGAAGTTGACTTCCCGAAGCTTGGGAATAAGGAACTGAAAGAGGCAAGCCGGTCTCAACAGAGACTACGAGTACTCGCAAAGAGACGGCGAGAGCACGAGGAAGCTGAACTTGAAGGCTACACGGAGCGAGAAGATAGCGAGCAAGTGGGGGAGGAATAGAACTGTTTCCGGAATGATAATACACACGGCGTAGATGTAGCAACGACGTTTGGGAGGGGAGGAGGGATTCAAGACACTGGAGAGAGGGAACGTTGAGGAAAGTGGGCGTGTGGAGCGGGAAGAATTTTGGTAGAAAGAGAGGGAAAGGAGATGAAGGAGAAAGGAAGGAGAGGAAGGGAGAGACGTCGACGATGCTATTGCAGCATATACAGTAGGAGATCGCGTCGCTATGCGCAAAGCCGGTTCCCATGGCAACGCGAAAGCCGCGTCGGGACGCGGGCTCCTCTCATCCCTCCTCCTGCCCTCCTCCGATCCCCACACCTCCCCTCTCACTCCCTAATCTCCCCCCTCCCCTTCACGCCCTCCTCCTCCTCCCCTCCCTCACTCTTCCCCGCCCTTCCCACACGAGCCTTGTATTATAAGACTCAGTCAGGACGCACGACTCACGTGGGCCAGCCGACTTCCCCGTAGTGGACGCCAAACTACGCCTTCCCTGCACTCGACACCCGCGATCAAAACTTCTTCCCGCATCTCATCTCTATCTGTCTAACTTTCTTTGTTCTTGGTATTCCCTCCGTCTCGAGCGAGGTGACAACACCGGCACCAGCAAACGCCGCTTCGTCCCGTCTTCTCATCCCTCATTGTTCTATCGCTCCTCATCTCTCTCGATTCCGTTCCTTCCGTTTCGTCCGTTTGACACCCGTTCGACGCCGGAACCGAAACCCGAACGACAAGGAGGAACGTTGTGTCGGCGAATCGGAACCTTAAAAAGTTTTCGGTACGTTATTGTTAAACAGTCAGTAATTTCACAAAATATTATTCGCTTTTATGAATATTTATCATAGCGCTTTTCTCTTTCATTACACACATTCTAGTTCCTTTTTCGCTTCGTATTTTTTTTACCAAGCTTCCATTTTTCAGCTCGAGCTCTCTTCAAGTTTAATTTTCTTTTCATTGAACTCATTGACTCCATTGTATTTCCAGTTGTGATTTGCCTTTTTTATTGAGTTTTAATATGTGCATGAGGGTTATTTTGTGTGAACATCGCTCCGCCAAGCGCGTCAAATGATTCGCCGAGTAAAGTCAATATATCGATTACGTATTTTTCAGCCGGCTTATTTCTGGAAAGTTTTTTTTTTAATAGCTCCTCAATCGCTAAGCGGCACGAATTTCAGGAAATGATTTTTTTTAATTGTGTGAAGTGGCGTGGTGTTGTTTCTAGCGGCTCTCGGCTCGCGTGGAGCCCGTTCGTGTCCCACGTCCGGCGCTTTCGTGTCGGCATCTCTTGGAGCGGGGGCGTGGCAAAATGAAGGGTGTGGGAACCCCGCGCCCCCCGTATTCCCTCTCCAACCGCTTACCCCGAGCTAAAATCCTTCCCCCTCCACGTTTTCCCTTCCTTTCCCATCCCTCCCACTGCCGAGGCATGCGAAAGGCCGATAGACCACGTGGCACATGCTCGGCCTGGCATCATGCGCGAGGATTCGAGGGGAGGGGTAGGGTTGCGGATGCCAAGGTCCGTGCCATGAATCATGAGCCCTATCAAACTCGCTCGTTTTGGATTAAGGTGGTCAGAGCAAATTTAGTTTAAGTACAGATTTTTGTGAGACTTTGCCGACTTGTACTAATTAGTCAAATGTACAGAAAAGAGGGACAACTCCATGTTACCAATTTTGTTTCTTGGCAATTAATTCTAATTCACCTCCTTCTTTCGGCACTCGACATTATTTGACTGTTCGAAATAATATGATTCTATTTGAAAATGTTTTCCCATAAATGAGAAATATACGTTTCATATCAGTATAATATTTGCTACCACATATCAAGGCATCATTCAGAGTTTAAACACATTTTAGCACATGATTTTTGCTTAAATTTCGAATTTGGCGCCGTTATACCTTAGCTCGGGATATACCAATATACTCGAGATATACCAATATACCCTACTTATACTCGAGATATACCAATGCTTTAATAGTGACGAAAATTTTGAAAGATAACTCTGGCATAATTTTATAACTACATCAGCGGTTATTTCTACCGCAGAAACAGATATACATTAAAGTGATATCCAAGTATTTTTTGACTTACATGAAAAGTTATTAAAATACCCACGTAATGACTTCCGATTAACGCTCCAGCCTCCAAAAGAGCAGAGCAAAGGTAATTTCTTAGATCTAACCAATTTTAATGAGACAAATAATTTTTTATCTCAAATCAATGTTATCCAATGCAAAATTCACAAACTTGGCATTCCAACTTAGGATTGTGAGTGAATGTCGACGCATGAAAAAGAATAATATCAATAGCTTACTGATTCGCACGCTGTTTTTGGAGAAGTACAGCAATTGAAAGTGATATTTTTCATATGACTCAACTAAGAGTGTCATTAATAGCATCAATCCGCAACCACTGCTCTCTCCTTGGGGTAGGGTGGGTGTTGTGATTTATTTGAGAATGTCTACGGTCTTTGCTAGGGGTTAGTTCAGAAAAGGTTCAAGATTATCGCATGTCAACAAATTGAGGTCATAGCACCACAACGTCGATCCACCTCAACTTTTTACAAAACGATTGAGATTTTTTGCGGCTGTGCTTCTCATCGCTATCAAGAACCAGTAATTCCGTGTCCTCCCTGAATAAGTTCTCAGGAGTCATGGGTTCCGTGAAAAGAACCAACACGTTAGTTAAGTGATCGATATTATAATACTAATACAATGTACGTAAATAAATTATTCATTAGCAACCTCACTTTCTATTAGGTATTGGGTTTGTGTTGAGCCTTGGTTGTGAATACCAAGGCTCTTAAATTACTAGGCACGTGTTCCTTGACAGCCAGCTCTAATCTCTTCATTAAATTAACTCATGTTTATTTATGCATGATCAATGATGGAAATGATAATCAGAAACTTTTGTTTCCTAATAAGGGTAATATTGGTGAGGAGGATGTAAAGAAGTCTTGCCGTCTTGAGAAATGTAGGTTCAATTTAGTCAGGGAAGTTCACTTAGGATAATCAAACTTCACCGAAAGATAATAAAATTTGAGGAAAATAGTTTGATCCCTACTTGTGTGCAAAGTGGAGAATACTTCTAATGAAGCAATCTCACCTTCGAATGGGGAGATGAATTGTAGAGCAATAGTAGAATGAGAACTAGCACCGAATCTGTGGAAAAGATAGATGCCTGTAGATGGTATAACATGCCAAAACCTTGGTCGGTAGACAATTCAAGAGAGGAAATTTTATCAGCATTTCTCTGTCTTGAAGATGGTTAGTGAAGCCATTAATGCCATTATAAGAGTCGATGCCTAATTTCTACGCCGCGTTCCTTCACTCCCTTTTCAAGTTTCCCATAGAGTCCTTTCCATATAACCCGAGACATCCTTCCAAAGTGACGAAAAGGACATTTTTAGTCGCCAAGCATCGAGGTGGGACGAACAATTGGCAGAAAAATTTCCCAGCCCATTAGGAGTAAATTTTTAGTAATTTTGTTTACTATTATCATTAGGAATGTAATATCGATTACTTTCTGCCACTCACCGATGTTTCCATCATTAACTGAACTGAGAGTGATAGTTATTGTACGAGTCCTATCACTGGTTTACCGCAGGACCTATTTTCTTCTCCTCCATTCCTCCCAATTCAATGGTAGCTTCTATTTCACATAGTCCTCCTTTTCTCAGCTACATCAATATTTCTTGCCATGGCTGATTCTCGTGGAATATCACTTCTATTTCCTCTCTATAATATTTCAAAATGATGGCAAAATCTTTGTAATGGTGTTCAAGATTGTAGCAACCCGCAGTGGTTTTAATCTGCATGCGTTGTTTAATTGAGATACGCCCTTCTTCTTACAAGGTAGGCCTCACTCTTTACCTTCCTCTTTCACTTGACCTTCATCAATATTACCCAGTACAGGTGCGGAAGACTTTTTCTATTCTAATCCAAGGGTCCACGCTTCTCATTGTCAGTGCATTCATTGGCCTCCTGAGTAAAAGACAGAAGTATTAATTTAAGTTGTTCAGGATAACCATGACATTATAATGGCATAAAGAGGCAGCAAAAGTTTAAATAAACCAATTGCTCCCGTTTTCTGAATAAGCCAATATCCTATGAGAGAACTCTTGGAAGACAAGCCAAGTTAAAATGGTCAGTGGCGGTGAGAATCATAGCAGTTTTAAGGAAACCAACACTTGATCATGGCGATATTGAAAAGGAAAATTCTGTTCATTAGAAGACTGCTACGCCTAAATTGGAGTACCATTTGAATATAAAAAAGAGATAATTTTTCAACTTTTCAACAACTATGGTTTTTAGTGGCTGTACCATCATGGACCAGCAAATTTAAATCTCTCTAATAAACTGGAATGAGTGAAAGAGTCTATTCCATGTCCCATCGGGAACGCCCAGAGAATTGGCCGAGGCAATTCTAGGTAAGAGGCATCGCGGGAAAAATTCTACCTTTTCCCAACCTTTGTGATCGACGCTGGTGGAGAACCCTTCGTTTTTTATTGGCTGTCATGAGCAGTAGTGCGAAAAGGTGTAAGGTCACTAGAAGATATAAAACGTACTTTATCGTTTAAATTGCCGTTGAAACCCTGAAATGATATATCTTCAGGTTAAGATCAGTTACAACTTAAAAGCTCGCATGCCAATTTTTAGAATTTCTCTTAGAATTTTCACGAAATGGTTGTGACGAAAAATTTAAGAAGTAAAGAAATTTTACGGATAAGGAAAAAAATGGATACGGTTACTTCCAAGAAATGTTCCAACCGCACAAAATAACTATAGTCTCACCTGGGAATTAAAATTAGATGAATTGGGTGAAGGAAGGCAAAAAACGTGCGCAATCCAAAAGGGATTTAATGCAGGAAAATGATAGATACGTTAGAAAAAATTATCAGCTATCGGAGAAATTATTGACAGGAATATCTATGGACTAGAATGTATCATACCTATGAAGCAAATTTGATGATGTTTCTTGATGAGGTCATCAGCAAAAGCAAAAAACTCTTCTGAATCAAAAAATTTATACTACACATCTAACTATAAGCTATGGATAACATGGATCCAATTTTGTATTTCATAGTAAAATAATTGAGGGTTGATATTACCCTAATCGCCTTGGTTAGGAATTTTGACAAACATATGTGTTTAATATACATTTATGAGAGTGTGCCTTAAATATTCAAGATATTATGGACTAATTGCAGGAAAAGAGACGCACTTTGAAGGAGAGTTATCCGGCGCAATGAATTCGTTTTTCCAAAAACAGTTTTCAGTACAATTCAATACATCTTCTGATTTCATTGTATCACATTAAATGACACTTAAGTAATAAGATATTGATCCTGAAGTAAGCTTAAATCCTATTTTATAATTCTCTAAAGAAGCTAAACTGACTAATACCAGCTAAGAATCAGCAAGAACAGTAGCACTTAATCATTTTAATTGACACACAGAGGGGCTTTAAAGTAGTTTGCGGAAGATTAGGACACAGAACAAAATAATGATGGGAAGTCACTTCCCCAGAGATCCATTAGGAATTGGTATCTTAAGGCGCACTTATCTGGATTTGAATGGTCGGATGTAAGCTCAGCAAAAATTGTATCCAATAACTTATTTTTAGTGCCTCGTGCATTTTTCTAATGACAGCTATTTCCTTAGCCGCGAAGTCTTCGATAAGCCATTTCGTGCGAGACGGAGAGAAATTTCTCTTTCTTATTTTTGGAGCATAGTCATTAGGGGTTCGTGAAGAAAGCAGATCGATTTTATGGTCGCGCATCTGTGGATTTGCATTAATCTGATAGCTGATGGACTGATAAATATATCGATTTGTACTAAACGATAAAATTCTGGATCCAAAAGAGTGAAGTCAGAAAAAGGATCTAATGCGTAAATTTAAACCAATTTCAGAAAATTATATTAACGTTACGAGCCGTTATTATGTAAATAAGATAATCTAACAAAAAATTATTACAGTTAGATCGAAGAAGAGGAAAAGTTAACATTTACACTTTGGATGAGTTATTTTTCAGTCAATGTTTTCGCCTTATTTTCCATCAAAATTTATTGCTATCCTTTCATCTTATATCTTTTTCGAGATAAAGTCTACATGCAGGCGTAAACTTATAGATGTAAAGATGTATGCTCAAGGATATGATTATTTATACATGAAAACATGCATCTCTTACTATTCGTATCATAAAATTAGGACTATATACTTATACGCCTGCATGTAAACTTTCTCTCAACTGTGACGACTCTGATGGGATATCATAACTTGAGCGTTTCCGCCATAAAAATGTTCTTAGCCTGTGTCTTTCTCACTTCAAATGGAGAGGATAAGGATCAGAGGAGAATGTGGAATACGAACTCGTTGGCGTTTCCAATTGTCATGAAGGTATGAATCTTGCCTTGGTGGTTTTTTACTATCCACAGCATTGTTGGGTGTGTTTTCCATAATAATATATATGCATGATTCACAGATCGAGACTGTAAAAAAATTGTGATTTTTTAAAATATTCAATTTTAATCGACTATAAAATATGATATATGACACTTACGGAAATGAGACTTAGACCAAATTACGCATTTTAGTTTACCATTTATCCTTCCTTCGGTCAAGACTCCCCTTAAAGATAATTTATAATCTAACCGATGGTCAGTTTTCAGATATTAATTTACTTAATCCCTTTTCAAGGATGTTTTCCACCCATGTACTTTCTAAAAGGAACTCTTTTGATGGATTTACCGAAAAAGAAAATCAAGGTGACAATACCTTTGGCAGTGCGCTGCTTGCTATCGCACACGGGAACACCAATCCCGTTCAGATGCAACAAATAGAGAGAAATGCACGATAAGCACTTTATTCGGCATTTTTTGTTGACGGGGAACGTCAAAAAAAGTCTCTTTATTACGCTCCGTACACGCTTTGATCACAAGTTGCCAGCTTTGTTCTCGTCTGGCATGGTTCCAAAACCCGCGATAAGTGAGGCCTATCGATTACAGCTCCTTGTTGAAGTTTGAAAGTGACCACAGAGTGTGTTCTTTATACAAGAGTGACATGAACAAGCAACTCATTTCGCTGAATTATAAACCCAAATAGTATTTAAGGGGAAAGATGTATGCTCAACGATATGCATATTTCCACATGAAAATATGCATCTCTTTCTATTCGTATCTTAAAATTAGAAGGAATAATTTGAGTTTAATTGTGATGGAACTTCTATGGGTTTTTAAGTATAATTTGAACAAAAATACTATGAAAAGTGATCAAACTAATGAAATCAGAAGCAAGTCTACATTTTCCTCAGAAGTAGGTGGATTTAGTGCAAATTAAAATAAAGCCTCAGAAATTAATTTGTAACAGAGACACAATACGTAACCTAGATAAAATGATAATAAATATTTTGGCCATGTATACAAAACTCAAATAGCAACAGGATTTTTATAAGCTTGTATCAAATTAGTGGATTTGTTAGTATGCATTTTTAAGCGAGAAAATTCGGTCCGTATAACTAAGCAGCAACCAATATGAAGGTAGGTAACTCATATTCCTCTATTATTCGAATATTTATCGCCTTCTCTAAAAAAACGAATATTTCACATACGATTACAATATAACAGTTTTCAAGGCTATGTAAACATTACATCATTATCCTATCATGCCGACTTATGAGGTATCATTTCAAGCCTCATCCGAGCAGTCTCGCATGTCAAACTGTGACCTGCAACACATCACTATCACCTTATGGAGTACCCAAGTAATATGTGTTTTCCAAAAGAACTTTTAGAAAAATAACTATATAGCATATAAAAATTTTTTTATAGAGTTTCTCCCTTATTTCTCAAGAATATAAATCCTAGTAATGACTACACAGAAAATTCCAAGAAATGATGGCACTTGAGCATTAACAACTACGCAATAAAATTTCTCACACGATGACAGCTGCATTGGTTTTTATATCATAATTCTACACCTACAATTCGAATAGCATATAATTCCGCTAAAAATAAGAAAAATCTATGTTTGAGTGACATGGAATATTCATAGCAATAAAAGAAGAAGGGGATAATATGAATTTAAGTTTTAACTGACGTACTAATAACCTCACATCTAAAACAAATTACTATGAAGATATGATATTTTGTCAAACACTTCCTTCGAGAGGTAAAAGAAGTCTATCACATTGCATATGTGATATTTTGAAATTTGAATTTAATCCCTCTCTATTACAATTATAAACACGAATGACTACTCGATACTTCTGTACCATGAATCTATCCATTCCAAGAATTTTATTGTAATTTCTAATATTTAGGCCCTTCGAATATTTCAAAACTGTATGCAAGGGCTACAAAATTGAGAATAAGAATTTCTTTTGTACCCTAAAATAGAGAAGTTGAAAATGTGAGAACTTCACCATGAAAAAATGAAGAAGTAAATATTGTGGACACGGTCATGCAAGTGCGTTGTAAGGGAGAGTCCAAGTATAAAATACGGTTTATCCATATCAGAGATATCAGTTATCCGTTTATTCAATAAGGAAGGCTCTAAATCATGCAATAATCCTTTCTTTGCTTGCAGCCCCTTTTTTATATTTTTAGAAGCTATTTCCAAAACATGAACGAAGAAAAATTAGGTAACACGGAGTGTGCCATTTATAACGGAGAAGTCTCAGAAAGGCAAATCCGTCTTCACCGACGACATCCATCCCATCTATTTCCCATTCAAGAAACCACTAATGCGCTGTCGTCTTCAGCGTGCGAAGATCGGATTGGGAATTGGCGACTTAACGGCCTCCTCAAAACAATTTTCGACGAAAATATGATTAGATTCGATGTCTGAGGAAGATCAAGGGTCGAAAAATAGGTAAATATTTCAATACAAAAAACAAAATGACATATTAAAGGAAAGTATGGTTTTCTAAAAGGAAAACGCCGAAGTGAGCTGAAAAAAGACTCTCCGCATTGATGAGAGTTCCTGGTGATCGCTTACAAATGCTATTTTTAGAGTTCAGTAGCTTTGATAACTGTAGATCGTAGTAAGCCAAAGTCTAAGTGCATGGGTAAAGTCAGCTTTTAGAAAGAATGAGTACCAAAACAATTTTTTATTTTCCAAAAAATATTTACTTCAACCGAACTTCATTTTTTTATGCACTTTAGGGTCGTAAGTACAAATTCATGCAAACCTAGGCGTACTACGGAAAAATAGCCCTTAGTCTGTCCGTATTTGTTGTGCAACATCGTCAGCTGAGCTGTATCCTCAAATGTAGTTCTGCTTGAAGTATCTCTTCTAAATATTTGATTGATACATATCACTATTCTTATGAAAGGTAAAAATGGCAAATTCAGGCTTGCGGCATATTATTCATGGTATCGGAGACTCTGCTCTTTTAATTATTGAATGATGTCAATCAGAGGACTCTGAAACACTTCTGTTGCCACATTTCTTAGTAGTTGTGCCAGAAAACGTTACTATTGACGAAGCATGTCACTATAATTGTATAAAATTTATTGATAAAATACGTCACATAAAATATTGAGACATCATTACCTCTTCAAATAGATGCAAACTATGGCTGGGGATTTAAATCAACCTTAATTAATAGTGGATAGTATTCATATGATTAAAATTCTCTCAAGTATATGATAACTAAAGGTTATCGAGTTACAGATTTGGAATATCACTAAGAATCTAGAACTTTTATTATAAGTACTATTTACAATTTTACGAAAAAATTAAAAAAATACTTGCCTGATCACGATAGAGATATAAATAAAATTCGATGTTCATGTTTTACTAAGGCTTCAAACTTAATTTGCGCAATAAGCTACATTCAGAAGTCTCTTTTTAACAGACCAACAAGCTCTATATTTTTGCATTTTGTGTGGAACAGCCCTGGGGTATGTTTCTGAAATACAGAAGAATAATATCAAAGCTTAATATTTTTTCTTTATGAAATAAACACCATCAATATCTCTTATCTTACTTTCAATAAGTCATCACAACCATTGTGTAAGAACTTCATAAGTAGCCGGAGCTGTTAATCGTGTTGAAAAGCCTCATTATAAAAAAACTCGCCTAGTAACAAACAACGTTAAACTACAAAATATGCTCCGACCTCACCGAACAACAATTGATCGTCACAAAAGCAAGAGAGAGAGAGAGTAGCCAACGCTAGCAATAGGCAGATGTTCAGATATGTTCATTATCACCTCAAATCTAAGCCACCTTTTCTATTATGGTATCAATTATATCAGTTGATCTCACGGAGGGCTACAGAGGAGTGACAAGAGAGAAATTCAAAGTCATAATAGTTAGTCAACACTCAATTATGCCAAATTTTGAATATAAATATAATAATTTCATTACCATTGGCCAGACTAGTTGTTTTTATATGAAAACAGTAACATGCCATTATTTCACATTTTTTAGAAAAGTTATGAGTATGTCTCGGCTGTTAAAAGAGAGATGATGCATTTTGTGGTGCGGAGGGATTTATCTATTACAGTTTTTTAGTTTAACCATAATATTTTATAATTTGTTCAGTTTTAATAATTGATTTGCCCTCGGAAAGCTACTTTCCCATTTTATTCTACAGCGTATAACAAAAGCAAAAAAATGACTACCAAGCCTTCAACTATGACTACCAGCAATGACTACCAGACTTCAAGTATGAGAAAATAGGCATAAACGAGTGCGGTGACAGAGAATTTACATTTCTGATAAATATAGTAAATTTAAGTTGAGATTTTTGAAGCGAAATCTAGAGATAAATAGAGAGACAAAGTAACACATTCATCAAGCACAACACAAAATTGGTATCTTAAGATATCTTAGTCAAATGGCCTCAAGTACCAAAAAGTATGTATCTGCGATAATTTTTAAGGAAACCCGGAAGTACATTCATAAATAGTACAGAAAGCAATCAGAGTATTGTTAAAAACCACATTAGTTATCCTAAGGCAGATTGCGATTCTTTGAAAAACTTATAGTAACATTTTAAGCCACTAGTTTTCAGAGTGTGAAAAGCAAACTGTGTTTCAATCACCAATTATATCATTAAAATAAAACATAAAATGACTTCACCAAGCAATTGCGGAGCCTCAAACCAATGTCACATGAAATGTACTGGAAAATTTAAAATATATACTTATGTGTTGAAACAGAAACAGTAATTCTTTATTAAAAGTTACTCCTTTCTCCAAAAAAATAGGTGCAAGTGTATCTCTCATGAACTTTGGAATTGTATTTGCGATAATTTGTCATTAAGGACACTATAAAATGTATTTTTTAAATATTCATTTCCAAGTTTAAAGATATTAACTACTCATTCAAATTTTACCACGAAAATCGATAAATGTGACTGTTTGGCAAATATTTCATAGGTAGTACTAGGTTGGCGCAGCAAAGCAAGAGAGACGACACTCGGGCATTTTTTCTTAAAGAGGTGACTTCACAATTCATGAACAACGTTTAAAAAACCAAGACGTGAAGGTAGTATGGTAAATTAACCATTTTATTTCAATCATCAGCGCGTGATGCATTTTACTTCACTATTGACCGATCCCATCTCAAGTACACTCAAGACATAAGAAAAACATTTGTACAGGATATTTTTGGCAAACATTGACTGAGTTATTGGTTTTAATTATTTTCTCAATACTCTCAAGGATGTAAACAAAAAAATAAAACGTTTTCCGAACCATAAGCCATAGTGCCAAATAGGAGATTCGCAATCGTTTGTACATTTGAACTAAACTGAAAGGCTTAAAATATTTCTTGTTCATAATAGAAAGCCAGTTTAAAAATTTTAATTCAAACTTTTAAACGTAGGTAATTATTAGGAAGGAGCGGGCAATATATTTGCATATATTTCAACTGTTGACGGCTCTACTTGGTGGAATAACATATTGTGGGAGAATTTAAAACACTTAGTAATATTCCACTACGATTTATTTTCCACAACCGGTTTCAACGCTAACGCGTCATTTGAAAATGAACGGTTTCAACGCTAACGCGTCATTTGAAAATGACGAGTTAGTGTTGAAACCAGTTGGCGAAAATAAATCGTAGTGGAATATATTTGCATATGACAATAATTACCAAACATTCCATGGAAATATATTAATCCTCCAATAGCAGGTGTGCGCAATAAATGCTATGCCTTGTAAAAATCTCAATATTCACCATAATGTAAAGGAGATATTGCTCTCATTTCTGAAAGAGTCTGTGAATTACCCTATTTTCCACAAAAAGGATGGCAAAAATTGATAGCACTCGTAAACAGAGACCTTTGGGTGAAAGACAGCGTGCATCAACCGGAAAAAGGAATCGAAGGACCCCACGATCCTTGGTCTTTTACTCCAGTATACTTCGTCTACAACAGTAGGAGAATTTCCCAAGTTCATTTACTAGGTTGGGAAAAAATGGATCACTGAATAATACGTGAAAGCGAAAAATAATGGGAAATGGCGGCATGAGCCCACGAAGAGTCGTAATTGCAAATTAAAATGGTAAAAGGAAAATTTTTGATTGTTTTAAGTATAATGCGCTTGTTTTGATGTATATCTAGTATCAAATAACAGGAATATTTACATACCTATACTTATATGCACAGAGAATGCAGAAAAATACTACTGTTAGAAGTTCTCCTTAAGACGGGTGATTCCCATCTGAAGGAATAACGTACCCGTAAAAACACACCGGCTTTCGATAATACGTGGAAAAACTGTACAATCGATTCAGGTAACAATTAGAAATGCATTGTTTCATTCAAAGCAAGCATTTTTAATTATGAAAATTGTTGACGCGAGAAATTCATTAAGGGTTACATCCCATTGCTCGAAATTCCTTTATAGAAGCAAAATAATCAAGGTAGCAAGACCCATCAGTTCTGTGTAACGAAGAAGTAAGACATCTAAGAAATAATGTGCAGCTACTTCTAAAGTGAGTGGCATGGGGTGATCCATACCAAGCATGCAACATTCATCACAGCTGAAATCAGAACCGCGTATATAAGTAAAGAAATCAGAACCGCGAAGTATAAAAGCAGATCACAATACGCAGCCAAACCATAATCTATGAGAGTGCTACACAAACAAACATGCTAACATGCAGTTATATCCTTTCATATCTAGTGCTCTCTTAACCTGTTCAAACATACTTTTATATAGTTGGCCCCCATGTCGTTCTACAATGATGTGTGTGTGAGATTGCGATAAAATTTCATAATTATTATGGTTTTATTACAGCGCTGTTCGCAAATCAAACTCATTACTAAACTAAATCTAGCTACAACGTTCGATGCTCATTTCTTCTTCCTCATTTCCAAGACGCTTTCAATACGGTGAGGTTTTAGCGAATACGAGTATCTAGCATTTGCACACTTTAATTACACAACCTGCAAATTTTAGTTTCGAATGCCTATTTATTACAAAGAGCCATTTCTCACGTAATATTGTACGCTTAATCCGAATAGACTCACAAAAATTACTTATCACGTCAGGATTTTGAGATATTCCAACGATAAAGGGTCAAAATGGCAATTTTAAGGTTTTTTTAGCTTAAGTATCTCAGAAACCAAATGTGATAGAGTAATTGTGCCAAAGAATTCAAACTCTGCGTTAAAAATGTATAGAATAAAACTATAAAACCTAGAAAAGCTATCTTTTAAGTAAAAATAGCTCAAGCTTGCAAATTACATAATCAGACAAGGTTTGCAATAGGAATTCCACGAATCAATATAAAAACAATTTATTTAAGAGCATGCGAAGAATGAGTACCTTCAAATTGGTACGGAGGCTTCCACGGTTATTTAATGACCGTATTCTCTTCGGGGTTTTCAGGACCTGACGAAGCCAGCTGGAAGGCAGGCGAAACTGTTGTCCCCCAAAAATGGATCGACGCGGCTAAAACCCGAAGAGAATACGGTCAATGAGTACATTCATTTTGGAACACTTTCATGAAGTTTGTATTTACATACTGTGCTGCTTGGCAACAATCAACAACTTTATCATAATTCGACTTTACCATTATGTTGAGTGCACAAATCTTGAAATTATGGTACAGATTATGGGAATGATAGCTTTTCTAGGTTGTATTCTATATATTTTAACGCAGAGTTTGAATCCGTTGGCTAAATTACTCTACCACATTTGGATTCTGAAATATTCAAGCTCAGAAAGACCTAAAGATTGACATTTTGACCCTTCAGATTTAGCGCACAAAATAACGTCAGAAAACGCATCAAATAGGCTAATCCATTTGGTCTGTGTTATGTTTCAATGAAAAATATACCTATTAGCAGCTGATCTACTTTTATTAAGTAAACTATCTACAATTGTTAATTTTCAGTCTATTCTTTCCATCAATTTATTTATTCTCGCGAAAAACGATCACTCTCTCAGCCAAAGTTTAGAATAATTAAAAAACCTCTCGGTAGCCATTTCATTTCTCATATTTTTATGACTATCTTTCATTATGCATATAATCATTTTTCTCTCATATATTTTTCCACTTCCCTCGTTCCTCAGAAAAATCTCCTTGTATTTTCTCAGTTTCATATCTTCCACCCTATTTCCAATATCTACTTTCACGAAGTTTTGAATATTTGGAAAAGGGAAAATAGTAAAGCAAAGAATCATCGTAAGTGATGATTCTCTCCACTGATGCCTATCGCAATACAGTGAACTTTGTTTCCCGGAACAGAGAAGATTTAACATTTTCTTTCAAAGGACGAAAGAACTCCACCGATTGACGCCTTTCAATTTCAACACCACCAACAATTGGATTCCTCGGAATTTTTCCCTGAACAAATATACTATCGCTCGCATTTCATCTCTTTTATCGAAAACCATTGTAGCCCCAGAGTCTTTCGATATAATCACGAGCATACTCAGTTCTTGCTTCCAATTCCTTCCTATAGCATCATATCCTATATCCCTCATATGCTCTTTATCAAATTTAAGATCGATGATCAGAATTTAAAACATCATTAATAGCTTAATGTATGATTTTACCCAGAGATCCTTTTTTATTATCACATTCACACGAATGAGCAAAATGAAGCGAAAAATAAATTGTTTGCCTGGACAGTAACTTCAACCAATATCCCTCGAATTTAAGCCGAGTGCTTTGACCAACCCAGAGGGTAGTATTTGTGCCATAGATTCAATCACTCTGCCCACATGCGTGAGATCTGAGATTGAATTCCAGGAGAGTCAAATGACTTTTCTTTGCAGATTTTACCAGCTTGTTTGTACCGCCCAGTGGATGACGTCAGAGTTCATGGTCATAACTGCTTCAACTTACCATGATGGTGGTTTTCAACAATGAAATTGATATATGATCCTCAGTCATATCTAAAAATTCTTCTCTCATTCATGGACGCATTTATTTCCATAATTCTACCAGCCGTTATGTCCAAATTCAGCATTCCAGGGCATAATGAATGCGTTTGGCCTGCACCAAATATTTTCCATTCCAGAATTCCATTAGTTTTTAAGTAAACGCCACACATATTACATTAATGGTCTCATAACTCTACATTGGAGTGAACTACCATCCACCTTGGACACGATAGTCACCTCCAATTAACTATATAATAACTTTTTATGGCAATATTTTCCCTACGCAGTGGCATTGAACTCACTAATTATTAGCAACTCCTTCTACAAGAATTTCAGCCGTTGAAATCACCGAATAGAACATAATATGCACTATTTCAACACGTCATGATGCGCAATTTGTTCCTTCTTCAATCTTCCCATAGCAATTCCATTTGTAACCCCTAGAAATTATCTTCATGAAATTCCCTTCACCTTTTCAGTACATTCCGTACAGTCTTCCCATTTTAGCATTTTACGCTAAATTTCATCCAAGGGAATAAAAAGTTATTCCATACGATATGCGAGTGGATGCCAGTCCATATCTCAGTAATAGTAACAAACTCCTCGTCAGGATTCTACCATTTTCTCTCTACGCTAGATATTGCGGCCAACTCTAAAAGATGACTCCGAACAGTCCCCATGCCCCGCAGGGACATACGCACGCTTCTTCAACCTCTTTTCGAGATCATTAACATAATAATAAAACATGGAATTTGGATGTCAAAAATAATTAGCAATCAATCACGCACAGACATCAGAAAATGAAAATGATATGGAAATCATTAAACCAATTATCGATCGTAGCAGATATGATAGGGAATACGCACGTCAAAAATTCAACTGAGAAGTATAGACTATACCTCAGGTCCAGCACCATATTTTAAGTATGCATTCATCAGGATCCAATTTTTATGCTCGAATCTGAGCTTGATGAGTTGCAAATTATATAGATCATGACTTCATCAACACAAAATGAATACGACCACTATTTTACGACTAGTCTTAGTAATTCATCTGAACTCACAGGAATCCTTAGGACGCATACATTTATTTAATCACATTTACATTCTATTTTGCTGTACAAATTAGGAAATAATCATGGAAATATATTCTTTTAAGATGGATCAATAAATTATTTGTTTTTTTAATCATCATATCCCCGACGAATAACTAGCAAATTCAAAAGCCATTAAAGCAACATTTAAGATGTTTAAATCCTTGAATGTATTAGCTTTTCTTTACTATAATCAATAAGATTTGTGAATAAAAAA
This sequence comes from Ceriagrion tenellum, assembly GCA_963169105.1. NCBI lineage: Eukaryota > Metazoa > Arthropoda > Insecta > Odonata > Coenagrionidae > Ceriagrion > Ceriagrion tenellum. The sequence goes on along the minus strand of OY720635.1, from coordinate 144,309,276 downwards.
TGATGTCCAGAACAAAAAATCCAGCACACACCGCGGCGTATTTATATATTTTCATAAGTAATGGATCCCTCATTCGAGTCTGTAAACATATTTATCGGCATGTACGAAACTGATAACAGTAGTTAAAATGCTGCCGATGTTGAAAGGAACGATCAAAATACTAGTTCTTGAATTTTAATTGAAATTTATTATCAAATAGTCCATATTCAAACCAATTGGTAGAAGTTTGGCCTTTTAGTGATAATTCAATCAAAAAATTTACCATTTAGCGTATTTGGTCGCATTTTAAATTCAAAAAATAAAATTCCTGTCTTTTATTTCACTCTAACTCCATATAATCCCGTTTCTATGCGTATATTGGTTATAATTGTATACAACGAATCCAGAATGATATTAATTTACGCAGGTTGCTCGCAGAATTTTTCATCAATCAATCGAATTTATCAGTATATAATACGTAACTTGCTCGGCATTGTCATAAATAAAGTTCTAGCCAAGTGTGACAGAGCATAATGGACTCGTATGGGTTACGGGAAAGGAAACTGAGTGAAATAGACGTGAAATTGTGCAATAGTAAGTCCTTAATGGTTCGCTATTATTGTCCTTAAGAGAATCGGTCTAAAGGCAGTTTCCGCAGTGATCTGGAAAATTCACGAGCGTAATTCTACTTCCACTCCGTTTCAATTTCTCAACGAAGCGCATTCTCTAGCTCTGGAAATTCCAATTAGGAAACAAGACAGAAAAACTTTTGCTGGTTCGGATACGAGGATATCATTGCCACTGAGAAAGAAAATAGATAATTAAGCTGTAAATAATAAAGCTGTAATTTCAATGGCGGAACCCTGGGCTTCCGCCATTGAAATTACAGCTTAAGATCTTGCCCAGTTGACAAAATGAACTTGCTGAACTCATTCCGCGCGAAAATTTTAGTGATTCTTTCTTAAAAACGATGAAATTACAATAGACATAGAGTGAAATTGCGACAATGGATTTTTTTTAATCTTATGAACAAATTTCAATTTCAGTAAAGAAACATCATCACCCAACAAATTTTTCCCCCGAAAGGAGAGCAAACCCTTGAACATACCCGGTAAATTGCGGTTTATTGGGGTGAAGCTTATTTGAATGCCTTAAAACCTGCCGTTTTTCTACAAAAAAGAATTATTCGAGTAATTTTGAAAGAGAGCCGTTTCGAAGGCTCCTTCCCACTCTTCATTCATCTAGGGTTGTCTCCAATGAGACATAAATATATTTATAAGGTTCTACGGCGTTTTTATATTAGAAGTGGTAACTCGAGAATATTTCTGTGCCTGCCCTCTCCCTTTAGCCCACGTAAAACCAGTATACCCCCACCCAAACCAAATTTGACGATATTTAAACGATGTTCTTTGTATGAAGGACCGAAAGTATAAAAATTATCATCCTATTCATGAATTGAATGTAAATATGCAAAAAAAACTCGAAAAATATAGTCTTGGCTTTTCGCCAAAGAGAGTGTTGAGGACATATTATCATGAATTTGTTTGATATAACTCCATAAGTTGCACTGAGAAAACACTTTGGATTTGATTATCGTAGGTTTGGATGTCAGAACCAAACCTGAGGTGAAGGAAAGGACTTGCCCATACATTTGGATATGTCATCCAAACGGAATTGGTGATGAGGAGTTGGATGTGCCACCTACTCCTTTGGGTGCTGCATCCAAAGGAAGATGGACGAGTACTTTGGGTGTGAGAACCAAAGTGTTGGGTGGCTCATCAGAAAAACGTTTGGATACCGAATGAAAACTTTAGATAACCAACCCAAAGGCATGTGCCCCTACCACTCCCTCCCCCCTTAAACCCCACTGCCCTAATATTTTTCTTTTTCAACCCCTTTGGAAATAGGGTAGTAGGACGGTGCAACTAGAAAGACGATAAAACTGGGCTCTGTGGTTGTTATGATAGGTATCTATTATCACATAATTCGTCAACATATTACAAAAAATGCACAAAATATTTCAAAACATTACAAATTAACACAATTATCAAGAATTTTATGTCAACAACATAAAAATATTATTAGAATACAATCATAACATAATACAAAATATGATCTCAGAGAGAACTTTCTTTGTAATAAGCACGTAGAGATAACAATGGGAATCTGAAAGGGAACTCATAAGCAATGGCTGGTAGTGTAGGCATGAGAATTAACATGTAATGGCCGCGCAATTTTATTGCAACTTACTAGCGAACACCTGGATTTAGGCTCCAAGTTCAGCCTTCAATAGGAATTCCTTCGTCCCCTCGTCCATATCCCTTCGAGAAGCAGGAAAACAGTGAAGTAGACGCGGCAGAAGGGTCACAACGAAGTTCGCCCGTTTCGCCCAGAACAAGTCCACACGTGTGGACGGCTTGCACGGCTGAACACGGAATGGCGGGTGCTAGAGCTTCCTGAGACTGCCACCAGAGCGCGCAACTGTAGATTTTGATTTCGCACCTAAATTGGAAGACTGCACCACCTACAATTTTGTGTCTCCCATCCAAAGGACGTCGACTAGACTTGTTTGGTGTGACACTCTTTGCCTTTGGTTCTCACATCCAAATAATTAGTTCTGACGTCATATCATTCTTGATGGCGCATCCAAACCTCCCCACCCAAAAGAGTTTAGGGTGTAGCATCCAAACATGTTCTCTCAGTGTGTCAATTTGTAGCTTCTTAAGGTACGCACTTACACTGTTAAGTAACTGTCTTGGTCTCACTATGTAAGCTATTTGTGAGTTTAAGAGTTTAAAGCATGACATATTATCATTTGATGGTAGTCTTTAACAAATTCTCCTTCAAGTCCACCTAAATTTACTCGCAACTTGTTATTTTGGATGTAAATTGTGTTTTGAGTGATAAATATTATAATTTGTACATTTATTTAAAACCAAAGATAGTTTGTGAAATTCACAGACAGTTTTAATTATAGTTATTCTTTCAATTGTCAACATCTCTTTTCCTGAACACACAAAACGCATCTCAATAAATAAGGTACTATTGAAGAAGTTTTTAGTGGATTTAAATGTATATTAGTTGAGTAAAAAATTATTGTTTGTGTGAAATTTCGTTCAGAAACCAATCGCCTACTGCGGACATACAGCTAGTCATATATTCAGTGGATGACGATTTATACCGTAATGTTTACCATAATCTCCCCCGTTTAAGAGCTATCATAAGTCGTGTGGTTAACTTCAAGTGGCTTGTTGAACAACAAAATCTCTAATCAAAGCTGAAATTATTATGTTCTTTATGCACAAGTAAAACATTACACACTATGTTATAACCTAATACTTAGTTTACGACAAGTAGATAGAAAAACGAATACAGGCAACGAAAATGTTGTAAGTGATTCTAACTTCAGATATAATATTCGAACAGATATTTAAATATGTTCATCATATAGACTTAACAATACGTAAATTAATACCACTATTTAATACCATCCTCCCAAGACAAACCTAACACAAACCAGCGAAAATTTTGCATCGGCCCACTGATCTTATATATAGTTAGTGGGACGAGAGGGATGATTCCTGGAGCAAAGTGAAGCCTTATTTACATAGGTTATGGGCTATTAGAAGAGATCTCCTCAAGAACAGAATAGACTACAGCCAGATGAGCTTCTAAGGCACTTCTCACAGAGCAAACTTCTTCCACCTACCATCTCAAATACATCCATTTATTTATCTTTCAGCGCACAAACCCGATATATAGCTGAGTTCTTTTCGCCAAAACGTTGCCAGCAATATATATTAAAGAGTATTTAAATCAAAGATTAGGAGATTCTCCTTTTCTGCCTTCAATTCAAGCATTAAACCAAAAAAGCATTTGATGAAAACATCAACATGGATTATAGAGTTACTACAAATAACAGAATAGAGAGGCTCCCGTCAAAATTTTTTAGTTACCTGCTTTTCGTCAATGTTAATATTACTTGATGCAAAGCATGCTCTTGCACGCTCAACCAAATCGGAAAGTTTGAATATCACTGGCAATTCATTATTATCAATATATAACTCTTTCATTATTCGAATTAATTATCGAAACTCGGAAACTGAGGGTCACCTTCAGATAGGGCTCAGAAAAAAATATATACCAAAGTTAATTAGATAATGAGATCCCTCGGCGATTAGCAGCGATATATATGGAAACTGACAGTAAATAACACGCTCAAGTAGCAGTACCATCGGTAGTCGGTAGTATTTTAAAATTTCAATTTTGAGACATCATTATACTGGGCTACAACTGAGGCCTCGTGATTGAAAAGTTAACTCGGTGTAATTCCACACTTTATTTTCTCTCACAACCGATTCGACACACCATGCTATCACCTAGGTCCAAGGGAGACCTTGAAAATGGCATGATATGCCGAATTATGGGTCGGTAAGAGAAAATAAGTGTGGAATCACACCAAAATAACTTTTTAATATGAAGAACATTACGGCTTTCCATTGAGTTACGCCGGAATCAGTATCTTATACTCATGATTGAGCCTTATATATGTCTTTCCATTTGATCATTCTAAGCATGCAGCGTATTTATATTAGTGACTTGAGACAGAATGATTAATACAATCTCAAAGAATATGTTTGGATTCCAACAATTTATTTGAACCCCTTACAATTGCCTCTGGGTTGAATTCCGCTGATCCCCATATTACATCATCAGCTGCCATTTACCTCTATTTATTTAAAATGCTATCCAACATTTCCAATGTACCGCGCAGAAACGAAATTTATTTTTCTTTTATTTACCCAATTTACAAAAAGCCTCTATTTGCATTTCTTTTCGAGGAATGGGTATAAGAATGGACGGATAGCAGGCTATTAAAACCAATGTTCCGCTTGACTCACAAATATTTATAAGGAGCAGGGAAAAATAAATTATGTAAAAATAATATTAAACAAAGATCACAGAGCTAATAGGAGAGGCAGGATGAAGAGTAAATCACAGTAATATAAACTTAATTGACTTACAACAGATGATGCGCATGCAAAATTTCGATTTCAATTCCGCAGAGTTATGCAAAATGACCTTCGAAGATAATACAATGCTGATAAACTGACTCATCAGCGATACTCAATAGGATCGTCAATTTTTTTATCACAATTTGAATTTTGCAGAGAAATCTAGTCAATTTTATCATCCTTCATTTTTGTCGATCCCATTCTCAATGCGTGCTCGGCTGTAAATGCACTAATGAGACGGATAAACTCTTACATAAACCTTCAAACTCTTTTAAACTCGGTACGCCTGGTGATGGTGTGTTTCCATTTGGATGCAGACATTCAGAAGCCTACTTGCTTGACACCTCAGGAATTTTTTTCTATTTTAAGCCAAGTTGTACCTTTTGATAACCTATTAACGAATTTAAGAAGTTTTCGCCTAAGTTTTTCGAAACATTACGTACGAAGGTTATTTTTTTATAGCTCCTCTTTTAAAATTGCAAAGGAAGATATCGACATGACTACAAACCGTAAGGCACCGGTTTCATGATTTTTATGAAGCCTGTGTCTAGTTAGAAATGTCATGGCATAAAAGGCCAATGTGCGAAGAAAAATAGGGTCACTTCAATATGATGCCATAAAAATATGAAAACTCGGACGGAAAAATCAAATAAAATTGGCAAGCTATCGGTGGTCCATACGAAGTAAAGAAAACTTAATAGCACTCATCTTGTTAGCTACAGACTCCAGCGAAAAATTATCGAACTATTAAACGCATGCCAACGCCAAATGCATGAATGCATGATCCACTTTTCTTTTCTTTGAAAACGAAGCACGAAGAAATATTTTGCTGGCATCTCAAATTTGGACAACCTCCAGAGCGCGTAAAAAAAAGTGGAAAGATTCTTATTTAAGGGACATGTTGGCGGAATAAGCTCGTGATAATGCCTCGCGATGACCCCGTTTGCCCGCTAAAAGGGCGTTAATAAAGTCGCATCCAGGATACAAGCGCAAATTTGCCCTGGTGTGGAAGCAGAACTGTACACAAAAAGCAGAGGGGCATATCATAATGAGAAAAACTTTGAGGGGAAAAGAGGTTCACAACGAGTAACAAGGAAAGAGAGCTGCATAATTAACAAAAAGATAAAATGGTCGGAACGGTTTACGGAATTATTACGCACTAATACAAGAATCATGATTATTGTATTTGTAAATGAAATAAGAATATGAGCTGTAATCATAAGTGAGAATAAATTTATAAGCACTTTTACATATTAATTCCGACTAATACTTAGGAAAGTTTACATTTTTGTCAAATAAAAATATTAGATATACAATCAGAAAATACCAAGTCACGATAAAAACAAGAACTTGACACAGTGAGATAAGCTTTTGATAATAGTTGAACTACAGATAAATGAATAAGTAATTACATAAGGCGAAGTTAACTATATCATTATGCTATTCGAAGACGGAATAAAAATTGATAATAAGTTTTGATGCAATATACAAATTTCAGTTTTTAAACCGTGGCTCAAACTTGATAATCAGCACGAGCTTTGGCTGGTATAACTCATGTAATGCTAGAATTTGTTTGAAATTCTGCCATTAGTTATTATTACCATAAATTACATAATATAAAGAGTAAGCTCTTGGACAATCATGTGATTACCTCCAGTAAGTGTTTTCTCTACATTTTCATCACAAATTATGGTTCCTATGCTATATATAAATTACTCTCAACGTCTTAGTACCCTTCCCCTGGAGCCATCAAAAATTCCATTTATTTCCTCCCTAATGTGACTGGCTCTTCGTCGGTCGCCTCAGAACTTACGCCGCTCATTCTCTAGGACTCCTCGTCCATAATCATCCTATCACAACCTTTCCCTTCCAACATTTCTTACACTTCCGTATCTGTTTTCAGTTCTGTCTCATTAACCTTCTCCCCACCCATGTCTAAAAATCCTCCAGTCTACATCCATTCCCTGCCCACATAGATCAATAAACCGAACCACAAAACACATTCTAAAAAAATATATTTCGATTTATCTTTTTCGATTCCATAGGATATTATTTGCAATAGCTATTCCCTTCCTTACAACGCTGTTACGGCTACTTCATTCCTCTACTTTTCGATTCAACCCATTCCAATCCAAAACACTACATTAGTAATGAACGAATTCTCAAACTCTTTCAATTGTATGATTCTGAAGAATGGTATTAAACTAATAGAATCATTTATATAGCTTATATAAGAGTTTGTACTCAACTGACATCAGATCTCTCCTCGGTGTCGGTAATATCCGCCAACATGCTCTTTCGCAATAGATGGTCACGGGTTTACCGAAAAATAAAATTCGTAGTCTTCCAAACAATTTACTATGTGATTGTAACTAAATGAATATGTCATTTATTGAAAAAATTCCCATTATATTGAGATGAATATATGAATTACTTCGCTTGATTTCTCTCGAACTCTCCACTAGATTTTGCCCATGGAAATTCTTTCAGACCCGTTGAACATTTTCATTCTTCCATTACACAATATCTCCATTGCTTCCATTACTCAACATCTCCATTGCTTCCAAAGTCTTCTACACTTCAGCTGCTAATATCAAAGCTTTGCTGTCAAATTAGAGTATTTAACTGACATAATTTTACATAAAGTGCTTCCAGGCCTGAGGTGACAGATATGAGCGAACCCTTATTCTGCTAGAATGCTTTCATTACTGTGACTATTGTGCTCTCAATGTATTCCTAGAATCTTCCGTCGCAGATAATCCATCTTTTTCGATATATATATTGATAAATCGATTACCAAGTTAAAAAATACTGAAGAAGATAGGATTGGTGTGGTGACTAGACTGATGAATATTCAACCGAAGAGTAAGAATTAAGTTCTCTCCAGTGGAGGAGATATTTCAGTATCATCCCGACCCCTACTTGGATGTTTTGTGAAGAGCACTTCAATTGAAGTTCTCTTTCAATGAAACATTTTGGTCTTCTTGGCTAATTTCGTCAAAAAAGGCTAATGTCGATGCCGGTCTTCTCATCACCCATTTTCCATTCCCCAAATAAATCTTTCCTCGCCGACCTACCTATCTATCCTTTATGTAACAGACGACCTTAGCAGCCGGCCACTTCCCCAAATTACCGATTAACGATGCAATAGCATATTGACCATCAAGATAGAAAGAAGAGATGTCAATAAACAAATGGAAAATGAGAAATATCAGACAAATCGGCAACACCGGAGGGAACAGCGGATGGAAATGGCAGGGGTTTTGCGGGGATAAAGAGTGAGAGGAAGCGGGCGCCGACCATACGGCGGCGTCCCATACCCCACCCACCGTCTCACGCCTGCCCGCGAAGGCAGAGTTGGCTCATTAAGTGAGCCCCGCAGCGGCCACCCTCCTATCGATCAAGGGAATTGTGTCATTGTCGGAAATTTTCGGGACCTGCCGCCAGATCAATGGGAGAATTTGAAAAATGTCCTTCCCGCACTCAGTTTTACAGCCCCCATTAAAATCACATACGGCCCCATAATACCGCTCAGCTCTGACTATTTATTAAAACAAGGCTTTATGCCCCAGAATATGTTAGCAACTTAACAGCCGATTAGTAGAATGTCCTGGCAATTAATTTACACGTATTTTCCACATAAATGCCAATATTTAAGACTCTCGAGGCTATTGGGTCTTCAATAATAATGTTTTTGAAAATTTTTAGTTTTCCGGCACCGTAAATTTTCAAGCACCATCATATTTATATTTATAACTAAAACGGGGTCTTATGTATTTCATTAATCTCCAATGCTATTTCATTATGGTATTAGGTAAAATAATAAGCACATAACAATTCACTTGCCTATCACTGTCATTATACCATTGCTTCATTCATTTAACCTATTAATTCTGCAAGTTATGATTGTATTATTGTAAGGGCCAAATGGATAATTAAAAAATACATAAAATCCTGTTTTTTATCGATTTTAAGTCTACATTGAATACCTTATAACGAACTATGTTACAGAACGATGTGCTTTCTCTCAGGTATAATCTTGACCTAGAGAACCCGAAAAGCCTCAACTTTTATTTTATTATTGCTAACTTATTGCTAATCAGGTCCAACCAAAGTTACTTTACCCAGTGGCGGAAGTGGTTTTGATCATAGTAGCCGTCACAATAATTTCTCTCCCCTTTGAAGAATAAGGCAGAGTATTTGGGTAAAACAAGATGTAAATAGTCAATGGGCCATGATGACGCAAGGAACTACTGATACAAGCAATCAACCACCGTAAGAAGACATGGCAAAGCACTACATACAAAAGTGGTCGCTAAACTTAGGGTGTGCGTTTAAACAGCATCAGAACTTATTTCATTCAAATAGCGATATCAGTCGGAACAGTTACTCCGCGTGTTTTCGACTCACTCATCAAATCTATTGTCCCACTTGCAAAGCACTAAAGATTTTGAAAAAGTTTGTTACTAGTTTCTACATTGCATATGGTCTTGCTGCATGTAATTTCTAAGGTACTAAATCCAAAACTAAAGAACATAAAAAATTAATTATAAGCCAAAATGAAGCGCAAAGCTTAGTAGCATTAATTCCGTTTTTAATTTGAATCATTCCAGAGGTTTTGGTTGCGCTCAAATGTTTCTTATAAGTATAACTGAGAGCATAATTTTTATATTCAAACTCAAGTTTTTTAAGGCTACTTAAGTCCAAATGGGAACATTACTCACTTCCTAAGGCTTCAGCCAAAGGTACAACAAAAATGATTGTTTCATTCTAATTGGACAGATTTCATTTTTTCTCAACTGATAAAAACAATCAATGTTTAAGTCAATAATGAGGGCAGACAATAATCGTGCACAGTAAACTACGGTCAGTAAACTTTTCCCAACGGATGGTTTCATTTCTGGCAAAGTCTATCAAAATTCAGATTTCCAGTGATATAATTCGATAATCTGATAATATAGATTTCCTTAATTTCTTCAAAAAGGATAGCGGGAGCAGAATAAGATAAGCATGAGGAAATTTCCCAGGTAAAATTTTATTGGCTTTGGAATGATTAGGTACTTGAAGGTACTTGAAGGTATAGTTTTGGCTCATTCTAACGTAGAGAATTGCTCACAGTGGTGATAGAATAAAGCAATAATGGTAATGAGATACGTCCAACCCCTGAAGTACCTTCATCATGTTCTAAGCTATAGAATAGGTAAGAATAGCTAGAGTTTGCCCTTTATCCGAGAGGTCCAAGACTTTTAATAAGTTTCACGAGTCTCAACGTTCATATTGGCTAACTGCTGCAGAGTTTCCCTTAACAACATAAATTCTTTTTTCAACTGGAGAACATAAGGCCACACTAAAATTGCCGACACAGTTACATCTTTACTGCGACATGTAAACTAATCACTATCACAGATATCAAAGTTAGCACTTAATGTGCTGAGTGATACCATGGCATGTGCTGCGAGTCTACTTAATTTATCGTTCACATTAATCCTTATATCCTGTCGCATGAAAAGATTTGAAGACAATGAAAACATTTATTAGATGAAAGAAAAATACTAGAACTGTATACGGCATGTAGCACAGAGAGCTATATCGATACCATGCGCTATTTCTGGTTACAGTAAAGGATTTGTATGAATCTGTACCTGCCATTACACTGGAAAGTCACTAGGTTCATGATAACATAATCATGATCATTTAATCATCCTCATCGGCAAGTAATTCAGTCAATAACAATATCTAGCATAAAAGTTTCCCAAGTAAAATAACCAGCACCAACGATACCTGAGATCACTCCCCCAGCAAGAGGTGATCTAAGCGAAATTATTTTAGCCTGAGAATAAAAAAGGGCAGTGGAATTTGCAAGACTTAGGGACGGTTTATCCATCTCCGGGTAAACTTCCCGGTAACTATCCGCCGGATATTGCTACCCGCCAGATAAATCTTATGTACCGTTTATCAATCATATTTTATCCGCCGGGTACCCGATAGAAAGATGAGGCAACGTTGGTTTTGTCAACTCAGAGTGAACGTGAATTTTGAAGCGACCGTTGTGATTGGCCACTGAATGCTCTGAACAAGAGAATTCCGATACTAGAAAGGCTCGGCATGAGCTCGTTATGGATAAGAGTGCGTATTTCAATGTGGTGTATTTTTCTGCCGTTTAACAAAGAACTATTTCACGGTCGTATCTTAAGCATTTGTTTGGCGAAGATTGCCTCAAGCGCGAGGTCAATCTTAGATTCTTGTTTCAAAGTCGTTAAACGCATGGCTGTACATGATGACTTTATTAAGGGTTGTTCAACGTTAGTGTAAGAAGGATACGATATCATTTCATGCCGAAGACTCAGTGGCTTTTGTGTCTGTTTCTTTCTGCTAAAAGTTGGTGTCTACTCTTTCACTCGTTTTGAATGCAGTTTTCAGTGTTTAAATATTTCGTGTGAATAATTTACGTTAAAAGATATAGATATGTGAAAATCTGTGAACCCAACAAGAATTTAAGTCCTTGAGCTTACCTCTCTACGAAGATTCTGAGTATGTTGAAATAACATGTACCGCTGGGATGTAATTGAAAATGGTAGAAATAAGCCTTCTGAGACTATCGTTAAACTGTTATTACTCTTTTTCTATACTTACTGAGTGGATATTTTTACGATGACCACTAGTTAAATAACGTGCTTATTGGAAATAAAACTACTGCTTAAAAATATTATTCTAGTAAGGCCAGGGCATGATGAAAGGATTGAGGATAGGACACCATGGAGGAAATTAATCATGGGGACCTGGTTTGATAGGCAAAACAACAATAAATAAGTTCTCCTTTTTTGCCCACTTCGAGTGAGAATGGCGTGATGAATATTTAAGTATGCATTATAATAACAAAATGTTGATACGGAATATGGATTAAATATTGAAGTTTAGTCAAAAATGACCAGTTCGTGTAATTTCTAGCAGTAGCAATGCAGTTACGAAGAGAGAACCAATATTTTAAATGTAAAACTCGAATTCATCTCAAATTAACCACTGCGTTTAATAATTTGCATATTTTTACCGTAGTTATGCAAATTCCAGGTGAAAATTCCTATGAAACTTTCTTAGTATTTAAAAACTCACTCACAATTCGTGAAATTTGTAGAAATCAATGGGACATTATGTTTCTTTCATATAATATGGATAAATTTCTAGTTTGTTTAAACATAATGTTTCTATATTATGTTTCTTTCATATTATATGGATAAATTTCTAGTTTCACTCAATTTTCTATAAAAAATAGTGAGCATCCACCGCCTAAATGAAAAACGACATTGGTATATATGTATTCAGGTAGCAGTAGTTTGGTGGAAGTCATTTTTATTCATCTATATTCATAAATATTTCTTTATATAGTTCAGTTTATTCCATAACCAACAGAATCACTATTGGCCACAACTCAGACCAATCATTACACACAATTGAATGGACTTTTGATTATGATGACCTTTTTCCAACAAATAATGCAAAAGGATGGAATTCTGTATAGGCTTTTATTTTTTAATTTTGAGGGACATCAACGAGCAAAATAAATTCCAGAGTATGAGATGGCATTAGCCTCAAATGTGTGATCCCAATATTAGTGTCTGCTGTCCTTTTTCTTTTACACAATGAATCCACAGTTGATTATGTTGCTTTCTCATGACCCTTCTACTTATTTTTCTTTGGCAACTTCTATGTGTCAAGGTGGTGGTCACAATGAACTCTTAATATGCTGAAAGTCTAATTGAAATTGTCATGAACATTGACAATATTCATCCATCATCGCATTATTAATGATCACATCAGTACAGGGCATCACTCTTCAAGATAAATACCGGGTTTTTAGAATGAAATTAGTGCAATGTACAACTAACACCTCAAGAATCAACTAATACACAAATATATAATAATGATAGCCATTACATACGTTAATTTTCGGCGTTTGTTTTGGCAGTAATACACATTACGACGTCCAGCTCTGTTTACATTCACTGTTTAGCGTTTTTACGAATCTTAAGTACTCTTAACGACTGTTCGTTGTTAACTAAAATTAGTGAATACCATCGCGGTGGTCTGAATATAAAATAATTTGCCACAAAAGTTCTCCGCGTCGCCTTATTTGTTGATATATCTGACAGCCGAGCATTTGTGAGTGAAATTCGCAGTTGAGGGATTGTTTAATTTGAATCATGAAGCTGGAAAGTTACACCCCTTCACGTAACGATTTGGTTGCGCTAAACTAATAAACTAAAGATTTTAAATTTTAAATAAACCAAAATAGTGCTCTAGAAGACCATGAAGTGCATGTATTCATACCGTAAATCGATGACCATGAAATACCGTCACTATCGTGCATTCCCAAATTTTTCAGGGGCTTCACGATGATTTCGGCCAATTACATCATCTTGAATCGACTTAAAATGAACTTTGATGCTTCAAATTTATTTAAACAAAAAGTACCATGAGCATTCCATTCATTAAATATTCAAATTCCTTTTTATTCGTTGTATCGTAAATATGAGACATGAGAAATTTGAAAGGCTATATAATTTAAAAAATTACGGCGATTGATGCCACGAATTTCTCTCAGAGCAGTCACACCACCAATAACTAGGATCACTGAAAAAGAATTACTCGAGTAAATATAGATTTGCGTCCAAAATAACAGTTTAACCATGCCAGGTGATTGCGGCAGACATGTTGAAAATGGGTTTATCCTCCGGATAAAAATTTATCCGGAGGAAGAAGTAGTGGGTAAATTTATTCGGCGGATAACGATTAAACGACGGTGGATCGAAGGATAAGCTATCCGCCGGATAAAATTGCGTTACCAGGAGATGGATAAACCGGTCCTTAAATAGATAGATTTATACAAAAAGAACATAGTTCACAATGAAGCTAATCTGTCAAACTATTTTGTATCAAAAGCGTAAATAGGGCGAGAATCAAATATCAAAATTCATCTTCAGCTACGAATAGGCCGTTGATGCAGACCAGATAATTTAAACGGCATATATAAATACAGAGCGTTTGCCCTTAAGGAGAAAATACTAAAGCTTCGTTTTTTCTGCATGTCATCTGAATTATGTAACCTATTGAGCCCAAATAGTCCAGCTCAATCTGTGCTAACGACCGAGAAAACCAATGGGAGTTATCATTCAGGTAATTATTTTTAAGAGCTCGAGTGTTAATTTTTAAAAACCCCACTTGAAAGGTTACACTTGGCTGGGAATCCGGCCCAGTTCAAAGGTGTTAAGCCCCCTAAAGCCTTAAACTCGCTGGAATAATGACCCGCGTTTGCCTCTCACCCCCAACAGGGGAGAGGAGCCCAGCGCATAGCAGCTGACCTCTGGGCCGAACACGCTGACACCCTGGGGCGAAGCGCCGGCTAACTCCCGTCGCTATGAATTCCATGAGCTCCGGAGGCGGCGGTGGTGGTGGAGGCGGCCGGAAGGGGAAGGACGCCGAGGAGGTAAGTGAGGGGTGATGCGTCTTAGGGCGCATTGGGGGGGGGTGGAGGGGAGGAGCAGAATAAAGCGCGGCCGACAACAAAGAAAGAAAAACACTTCTCTTCACAAAAACAGTAATACCGCATAGGGAACAATATTTACTGTGAGACGCAATATCTGTTTAAATTGATCAACAGATGAGAAAAAAAGAATTGCTCAATGACTTTCGACTCTCATCAGCTTCCAGTGAAAATTTTCACTCCCTATTATCGTTATTGCAAGTGTTAACGTTCTGACGGTGGATTTTCGCATGCTAGCGAGGCCATAATTGTGGATGATAAAGCTACAGCACTGACAAATAAGCTTTGAATATTTGCGAGAAAATAAAGGTAGCATTTGGCTTTAAGGGTCATTTTATTTCAACAACACCCCATTCTTCAACAATACCCAAATTCCGGATTTTTCAAGTTAATTAAAGAAAATAACGTGTGAAGGTGTTATAAAGCACGCTACAATAGTATTTGTGTTTGAAGAAGTCACAATTTAATAGTTCCAATGGAAAAATAATTAATCCAATTCTTAATTAACTTATTTAAGATAAACTTCCAGAAAAACTAGTCATAAGGAAAACAAGTATTTAGGTTGCAATTTTGATATGTATATATTCACTATTTTTGTAGGCTACATGAAAGTAAAGTAATGTTTCATCAGCTGAAACTAAATATTTTAGCCCCATTTATTTCAGATTTGACAGATTTATCTTCAATGCCCTCATCCACACTTATTTCTGGTTAAAATCTATCATCAAAAATTATGCATGTCATACATGTTAATGTGAATGTTAACACCTGGAAAATTACCAACTTGTGGAATTTTAAATAACGTCAAAACATACGAAACGAAATACGTGGACGAACGTGGACGAAAGGCTGATACAATCATGAAGTCGAGGACAGATATGATTTAATCTAGCTTGGGTATATAATGCATTTTTAGCTATATAATTCTGTAGTCCTACAATATTCTCCAAAAACCTTTTCCTCGTTCTATTGTCTGTGGATTGAAGCACTATGTGAATATTAAGCTCCAAGTGAAATAGTAATGGGTTAAGAAAAACAAACTACATATATTGATATGTTTCGATTAACTCAATGCACCCAAGTCCACCCATCAATGAAATATTAACTTAACTAAGAACAATAGGTTCAGGCATATTGATAAAAAAATTACGGAGGCATTGGTAGGATTAGCAGCATTCAGATTCTACTAATAGTTTTATGAGTAGAGTATATATAATCATTATTAAATCGCAAAATACCCGTTAAAT
Source organism: Ceriagrion tenellum (assembly GCA_963169105.1). Taxonomy (NCBI): domain Eukaryota; kingdom Metazoa; phylum Arthropoda; class Insecta; order Odonata; family Coenagrionidae; genus Ceriagrion; species Ceriagrion tenellum. The sequence continues at coordinate 144,293,497 of OY720635.1, read as the reverse complement.
TTCACCATCATCCGTCAAATACCAATCATTATATTTCAAAATCTATAATTTCACCTCAGTATGACTGTGTCATTAGGCAATCGCACAACAACATTGGATTGTAGTGTTAAGGGGCTTTGAATTGGTATAGGTGCCATCCAAGTCTTCCTTACAGCAACAATGGATATGCTAAAGGTGCTTTGGCCCTTAGTAAAATAGCTACTTCGTGTAACCTATCTTAATCTGAAATATTACGAACATTATAAATAGTAAGGATATGTAAGTCAAACACTAAATTGCAGTTATTAAGAATTATTTTAATCACTAATGAATTCCCTTATGTGAATGGATCAGCATCTCGATGAGAGAATTCTACGGACATAGAACTGTCAATTGAGAAAAAAGTCTCAATGAGCAGTATAAAGCATTAATATGATTCATCTTTCCAAGGGCTATCGTTTAACCCCCAAGAATACCTTATAGGAGGGCCATTTCCTGCGCTATTTTCAGCTCTTTAACATGTATCAAAATTTTGATGCCTTTTTTTCAAAGCTTCCAGCAATTCTAAACTCCACTGAGGTCAGTTAAAACTAGGATCGATGAATGCAAGATCCTCTTATTTAAAATCTCTAACGGTATACCTTCTTTAAATATTGGAAACTTATTGGTGGGGAGCTACCTGCCGTGCACATTGCAATTGAGTTTTTTTCAGGCGAGAGGAAGGCGCGACCTACATTACACACATCTTCTTCGCCGAGCAGTAGGTTTTAAAAGCGATAAAGAGAGCCGTTCGAAAAGGGAGAGACCCGCAGTTCTCACTCTCTCTCTCTCTCTCTCCCTCTCTCTCTCTGTTACCACATCCCTTCCTCTCCCAAATTCCTCGACACCACACATACACACGACTTCTCGGCGGAAAAAAATAAAAAAACAAAACACATGTACCTAAGCGAAACCAGATCCCGTCGCAGCGCCAGTTCCTTACACTCACACTCCGAGAGGGAGTATTTTTTTTAAAAAGGAGTCATAACAATGGAATGTACGCGAGAATGCGATTCCTAGCCGTGCCAACACGCAGGGGAGAAAAACGCAGTTTTGCATAAAAAACAACAGATGTCGCCGCCATTCGGGCGTTCCGCTACGGCACCTCCAGGCCATCATCGGAACAACACACCGCGTCACGCGTCACCCAGCCATTACGCCCAGCCTATCCTTCCTGTAGCCGTCGCACCTTTTATCGGTCCTCGTGTGACGCGGGTAATGGGAGCGGAGGAAGCGTGTTAACATTTCGCGTTGTTCACACGCGTATTCCACCTTCGAGTTATTTCTCCCCCAATCCGCAGTCCTTGGCGTTGACGTTGGTACGGAGAAAAAATATTTTTGTCCAGGAAAATTTTTATTTCTTTAGAAAAAATCTTTCCACGAACAAACGCGTTTTTTTAGGACGTAATCATTGGATTTTTTTTTCAATGGGAATCAATGAGAGGCCCTGATTCCTATCACGTAATAATGATCTAGTTCTTCTATGTCGTCTTACGGGTTGGACTGTGTCGCTTATAGCTGCGAGTTCCTGAAACCAGATCAGATTGTGATGACCACTAAGCATACTAATTGTGTAAGGAAATTTTTGGGAGATAGTTCGATAGCATTTTTCCTCAATTATTAAATATTATACTATCAAATGTTTTCTTCTAAATGTAAATAAATTCATGAATTTTCTCTTGTGATTTCATTTCCAATCCCATCTTGTAATATGCAGCTTCAATTATTCTTGGTAATTTCACTTAACTAATATGATTTTCTCTCTGACTCCCCTAGCGACACCTTATTTCTATGTAGCGTGAAGCACTACCGTAACTGCCATCGTTCTGTAAAACTTAATTAGTTTCTTTTCATATTTTAATTTTCATCGTTTTATGAATTGTCTTACAGAACACTTTGAATTTATTTAAATTATTTTCGTAATTTTGACTAGTTAGATAAGATATTTTACCATCAAAATTTGATAATTTATACATTTATTCCATTACTGGCCAAATCATTGTTTCTGTATGAATTGACAAAGGAAAAAACTTCTCTGCCCCAGAACACAGCATTAGCGAACTCGAAATTTTCGACCACTTGTTCTCACATACAAAATCTCGCTTCCTATGATTACACTTTTCTTTTTTTTATACCTTTAAGTTTTGCCAGACTACAGATACACAATATTGCAAAGTGCATAACGATACATATTAGCTCTAATTATATCGGTAGGATGAAAAAGGATGTGATTATTATATTTTCCCATTGGAAGTAAATGTCCCACAATTTGATTAATGGAGGAAATAAATTAACTGTTGGGTGAAGTGAGGACGTTGGAAGAAGTTTGACTAAGGCAGCAACCTAGAATAGAAGACACATTGAGAGGCACGCTACCCCTAGGAGGGTTTAGATAAGGGTCTACAAAATCAGCACTCAAGGGGAAGGCTGGGAATATGAATTTTGGTTAGTATGATGGGATAGAGAAAAACCTAAGATTTTTAAAGGATTGGCTATTGGAAAATTAGACAATTTTGTTGATGTAGGGATAGTAAATTTGGCCAGAAGACGTGAAAACAAACCATTTATCAGTATCTTTAATTACGACGATAATGGCTTCATCAACCAATAAGCTCAGAAGCTGACGTATAGGAAAGGCGAAAGTAAACCAATATCCTGGGTTGTTATGTTATGTAATGCTTTATACTGATTAAGGAAGTTTATTACCGACCAGCATGTAGAAAACTAATGCAGAGCCTTCCAATGAACCAGGTAAAACTGAGGCAATGAAACGTCAAAGAAAACATTTTACCGGAAACTCGACTTGTAAACTGAAGTTACATAACTTCTCCAAATCCACTACTGCAAAAAAGAATGGGGAATTGAACTAAAGCGGTGACAATAGATGCCAGGTGCGTGAGTGCCTACTCAAGAAAAATGTGGAATTTCAATCAAGACCTGAGAGAAAGGGAGGCGAATAAATCAAAAATATTGCGTAAGACGTTAAAATCCGGAAATGCGACGGAAACGAATACATCACGCCCAAACGAAAAAATAATACCCGAGAGGGAGACACGTCATTTTTTAAGACATTAATTTAAATGGTAAAATTTTCCATTTAATATGAAACTTGCATGTTACCAATGTTCGGCACAGGAGCATGAAAAGTCAAGAAAGGAGAACAATAAAGATGAGAGAAAGGACGCATAGATCCTGGTTTAAACACAGATAAATAACTAACCAATTGTATTGCTAGTAAAATGCATTTCTATGCGTTAGTAAGAAATTTGAAACAAGGGCACTGGCGTAAAGAACTGAACTCGATTCCAAATTCGAAAATAGTTTAATAAGATGAGAAAGCACAATCGAAATAAAAATGTTTTTAATTCGCTTCATTTACATTTGTAAATTTTAATATGGCTTAAGTAAACATTTGACAGTAGACAAATTTTCACAGAAGAAGTCAGCTTCTAGCTCTGTCTTTAAAATCATTCATGGTTGCTCATAACGATTAAAGAGGGAATAAAAATAATGTGCTTCACGCCGTAAAATCTTATTCACAGTATTTAGCCAAAAATTGTTACTTTTGCTAACATAATTAATAATTTTTAAAAACTTGATATTAAAATGATGACTTCCAAAACTATTTACCGAAAAAACAATCGTTTTTAAACCTGTGCAGACAAACAACAGTTGACATTGCATATCTGCATTCAATCTTCTCTCTTGCTTCCTCGTCCTCGTCCATTCTTCCACCTTAACTCATATCCCCATCGTCTACCAAATTCCTCTCATTCAGCATCGCGCCCCAATCTCCCATTATGACCAAGTGTTAACTCTTATTTTTTAAACCTATTATTTCCATGAGCCAATCGAATAAAATATCCATCAATTCTCCTCAGTGATTAGAAGTTGGCTAATATCCTGGTGTATGATAAAACTGACCTTCACTCTCACCCATCCTAATCCTATCCCAAGCCTACCACCAACTCTGATCAAAACCAACCAGTTCATTAACATTGACTATCTTCCACAACTTTTTTCATACCTTATTCCAATGGTTACTTCACTTCAACATTCAATTGATCGGCCTTTTACTCCATTACTCAAAGTGGTAATCAATCTCAATAACCCTACCATATCCGTTGGGTGGAGTGGATTCCCACTAGTCACTACCCAGTCCTTTTTTGATATAACCTTTTTCAACCCTATCATGTTCTTCACATTATAGCACCCAATTTTTTCGTATCGTATCCTCCCAAAATCTCTATGCTGATGCCGCACAACAAATATTTCTTATGACTCCGGTGGAGGCATTCCTTTCCCCGATGCCGAGCACGAATCCTATCACAAGGTGTTAAGAACCTTGGTTTCCAGGATTCAATTCCAAGTTGGAAGCGAAGGCATTCTTTGAACTGATGACCAATGACTTCCACGGTTCCCTCCCGAGTTCATCCATACTTGATGATGATGGTATTGCGGGGGTTCCAAATACAGTCGGCTTCTTCAGGCTCGAACGCCCACGAAACTGTAGCAGTCAAGCAATGAAGAAGACGGAACGAAGCCCAGAAGACATCCACTGGATGTCTGTACACGTCCAGTTCATAATACATGTCACTGGATTAGTTTCTCACCTCCTTGCCCGATGGTGTTATTTACGTGACAATGGTATTTACAATCTTCCTCCGCTAGGCTTAAATGCCATATTGCAGCCGCCTCACAGAAGTATAGACCCCGAGCAGATCACCCCTGGTCTGCGCCCGATGTGTGACCCCATCGCAAGCAATCCTACTGCTATCGACAGTCCAGCAAGAAACACCGAAAAGAGTTCGAGATCCAGTTCCATATGTTATCGGAACACGCCAAACTTTTCACCTCACCAATATCATAGTCCAGTTTTGCGTTAAATTACGTAGAAGTCAAAAGTTCTAAACACACTTCACAAAGGAATAACAATATTCCACGGTAGCTGAGAAATACATTATAACCTGAGAAATACCTGAAACTTGATTTCCTGAAAAATATTTTTGAATTAAAGATGAGCCGGAAGCTGTTATAAAAATAAAACACTGCTGATTACAAAGAGCTCTAAATTGCTGTGAACCAGGGATGAAAAACCATTCCAAAAAATAATACATTAATTTCACCAGAATTGATTACATGAAAAGTTGCCAAGCTTTTTCATCTCCCTGGTAATTACGTTTACTCACGGTTCCACTTAAACCCCATTCAGTAACAATTCGGTTGATTCTCGGAATGAGTAAATGGTTTTATCGATCCAAGCATTGAATACGCCACCAGCAGCAGAGCAATTGCATAATTTTGACTCGGCTTTAAACTCCTGTGAGCGCCGTCATATGGCTCCCCTTGTATTATTTCACAGCTGTTGTTTAAAATGAATGCATCAAACACTTCGAACCAAAGCCAATGATCCCTTTACATTTATGAGCTTCATACGACTGAAATGTATACATGTCACAATAAATGAAACAAATTTTGATAAACTTTGGCCTTCAAAATGTTTTCAAATATTTTCTGTCCCGCCGAATTAAGCGGAGGAAACCAAGAATTACATGCTGTTGAGTGCCAATACTCCCAACAGGACATTTGTACCACCGCATGTAATAAAAGCACTACTGATTATTTTCATAAGACGTACGTCCCCATATGAAGATTATCATCAGGAGACCACTGCAAAATGAGTCATCTACAGATATTGCTTAAATTATAGAGCAATGAAATTGGAAAGTAGAAATTACCAATAATTCCAATACCAGGACAGAGTGGATGACCATCCCAATGGAAAAGAACCGCAGTTAACATCGTGACACATGGGAATTCCTTACCCATCATTTCTCAACCTAGAGCCAATTATTGGCTAGTCGTTCGGATTAGATGTCGCATTTTGAAGTTCTCACTAAGATGATAACTCATTACTCTCGAGTGATGAGTTATGCGCAATAATTACCCTTTAATGTATAATAGCGGAAACATTGCTGTATCAGTATATACCCTAACTTTTGAGATACAAATTTGTGTCAACATGTAAAACGACCAACTTACGGTTATTATTACCACGAAGAAGCTGACGAAAGATTCTAGTAATATTGAAAGATCATGTTGTTCTTTAAAATAGGAGGGGAAAATGGTGGAGGAGAAATTTTAAGCTTTAATTCTCGTATTTTTCATTCAATTTATTACGTTCCTGCTGATTTTCCCCGCCAAAAATCAACAGCTTATATTAAAAGTAAAATGGCAATTTTTATGAAGCTTATTATAACAAGGAAAATTTCACAGCTATCACAAGTAAATTCTGTAATATACACATGTATAGGGTAAGTACTTTCTCCTGAAGAGTTCAATAGATGTATCTCTTATTATATCGAAGCCAAGATTTGGAAATGAAATGGAAATAAAAAGTAATTTAAAATGTTTTATATTAATTAGACATTTCTTACACCTCCAAAATTCCATTAGATGAGGCTGAATGTGTATTACGTACAAGAGTACTTGATAAAGTATAATGTTTTTGACAAGCCGGTATCAGCGAGTCAATCCAAGTAAAATGCCAGCCCTGACAAGAACTACAGCTTAAAAAAAGATAGGTTGCATTTTGATCGTCTTTTTACGTTCTTCATATGCTCTGTAGTCATGTTAGTAACAATGGGATTCTTAAATATACAGAATTAATTTGTTCCTATGATTTAGAAAAACACACAAACTCCAACGCCATGGATCGGGTGGTAATTCAGATTTTCAAAAGTAGCAAAAATGATCCAGCTAAAAGCACCAAATGTGATTTTAACCAAGAGCATTCGCTGCACAGATTTCCTTCGAAAATGTAATCCTTTGAAATGAAAACCATGTGAGCAAACGTTGAACCCAATTGGATATATGCTGGCGATGTTCCGGAGAGCGAGGGTTAGAAAATGAGAGTGAGAGCGGAAATGAGCTGGAAAGGGGCTTTAAGAGGAGAAAGTGAGATGATGAGAGGGGAAGGGGAGACAGAAAAATGGGGGTTAGTAAAGGGGGGAAGGGCTAAAATGAACCACCATATTCGGGTGTGATGCGAGGCGCAGGAGGATGTTTGGCAACGGGGGGGGGGGAGGAAGAGAAGGTGGAGTGGGGACGGCGGGGGGCGTGGCGGGGGAGGGATAAATGGGAGAAAGTTTGCGTAGCACATTGATGAAGCGCGCTGAGAGGAGAGTGTGGGGTCGTGTGAGAGGGGCGCGTATGTGCTGATGAGGAAGCAACGTTCGTTGTAGGCAGGCGATAAATTCGAGAGGAGCGGGTGAAATAGGGAGACGGAAGGAATACAGGGGATCGTGATTCAATATCCGGCTGGGGCGCCTCCACCCGGTAGCATCGGAGAACGAGCGGCAGATAACACCGTTGAGAAGTAAACAAAAAGAATGCGAGGGCGAGTGTGAGCCGAGTGGATGAATGGAAGTAGAATGTGCGCACACGCCCGGGTTGAAAGTAGGTACGAAGAGAAACGACAGGCGGTCGAAGTTGAAGGCCATGAGTGATCCTGAGGCAGTATCGACCCTGGTAGCGCTGCAGCACAGGATTCATTTAGGCGACAAATGCGAGAATAGCGGGTGAAATAGGGAGACTGAAGGAATACAGAAGATTGTGATTTAATATCCGGCTGGGGTACCTCCACCTGGTAGTATCGAAGAACGAGCGGTAGATTACACGGTTGAGATGTAAACAAAAAGAGTGCAAGGGCAAGTTTGAGCCAAATGGATGAATAGAAGTAGTAAGGGTGCACATACACGGGTTGAAAGTACGAAGAGAAACGACAAATGGTCGAAATTGAAGACTATAAGACTGAGGCATTATCGACTGCAGTATCCCAGCAGCTCAGGACCCTATTAGGTAAAATGAGTTTAGAGGAGTGGAGGTCAACATGGTGCGCACACATTGACAACGAACTGCGAGAAGCTAAACTCGGTATATCAGTATGAGCCACTTCTATCGGAAACAAATGAAAACCAAGAGACCGGATCCACATGTATGAGGAAAGGGCGCTGTGCCCACCGCCTCCATATTACATCTCTTTTATGAAAAGATGTGATGAGAACGAAAATCCCAGGGCTAATTGAGACGAATCCGCGAGCTGCGAAGTGGATAATCGCGGACATAAAAGCTACACATAAAATGTTCGTAGCTGGTAAGCTACTCCGCAAAAATAAAATAGATATGATCATGTTAGGTGTCTTGATCATGCCTTACCTTCAATCTGGCGATGGAGATATCCGAGGGATGATACCTCCTAACGGAACGGACGGACAGAAGTTAGCCGCACTGGAAGTTTCGGTGTATGCAGGTCGCAGTTTTTTGTTATGTGTCTGCATTAATTTAGCGGGACTAAGATAGCAAAATAAAATACATGATGGAGAAGGCAATATGAATTACATGTTGATGCTGAGTATTAGCGTATCGCTAGGTTATTCGCTTCACTCACTAGAGGTGCAATAAAAGAGGAAATTTTTGTACCAATCAGCTCCTCAGGGTATCTTTCTTATTTTGTTACCTCTATTAGTTCGAGAAATGCAGTGAATATTTATGAAAATTAACTCTGAGCCACTATAAAACAAGCTTTAACTTAATTTTGAGCATAATCATGGTATAGCGTGAAGACAACGAGTCTCCTGGGCCAGCGAATCAAGAGCAAACGAGCAGCTCACAGCCAGTAACTTGCATTAGCTGAGTTATATTTTCTGTTCACTCACGGCAGTGGGATTGTTGAAAAAACCTAGAATAGAATAAAGAGAGTTGGATGAATCAGTAAAAATACTATTAGGAAAAAATTTCTCATATTTTTATCTGCATTTTGGTTCTGGCGAAGTCAGAGAGACAATCAACAAAAAATAGAGGGACAATGCATACCACGTAGCCCAAGTTGGTAGCTAGACAATTTTAGAGAAAACTCATATGAAGAGTTTATAGCCTCTTTTTAATAGCGCGTATAAAACTATAATTATATTTTGAATTTCTTCTGGCCACTATTTGGCGGTCATTCTTTAAATTACGATACAGAGCGTTTTCTGCGTTTGCAAGCATTGAAAGTAACTTCTTTTTCTCAGAAGTGCCCAGTTTCAGGGCAATGAAGTAAAACTCGTTATGTTATTATTAGTTAATTAAATAGCTTCATATGCCAAAGATCCTGGAATGCCAAAATATTAAAAAATTATAAAAAAATTTTATTGCCAAAATGTAGAGTTGAAATCGTAATACAGGCTATTTTCCGGTTTATTTTGAGGAGAAAGTCAGTTAGTCAAATTCTTTGTATTTGTTCAGTGAGTGCCATTGAATCTCCTAGAAAACATTTTTTTAGTAATAATATAATTTGGAAAATTTTGTAATGTTCAAAGTCGAATATTTCTGGTGGGTAGCAGTGTAACAATTTTCAAATTACCAGAAAATTAAGATCTCTAAAATATGTATCTATATTAAAAAGTTTGAGCTTGTGACACAAGTAGTTAAAAAGTTACAGCCATGTAAAACATGCAAAAAATTCCACGCCGTCAAAGCGAACCATATTTAGACTTATTCTCTCCGTTGGAGGAGCTATAACATTAATGCTAATTAACGAATGCTAATACAGATATTTACGTGGAAAATACTTCAAATATAAAACAACAGTTTGTGACTTAACCCGTAAGTGATTTATGGCAGTTTCAAAGTAGTGGGAAACCGAATTTAAAATTTTATGGCTGCCACACCTATTTTTGAGTACCTATTATTAGGGGAATCTAATACTGGGCAATAAAAAAAACTAAAATAAATATGGAATGAAAGTTCTTCCGAACTGTCGAAACATAAGGCGATCCACTTAAAAAATATAAAACTCACATGAAATGGTCCAGCTACAAGCCTGAACCACTTGGTGTGGACTGACTCAGTAATAAGGTGCAAAATGACGTTGTATATAAATTATGCCACTACCACTATAACTCGAAGATGAGAGGGGTTTGGCAACCACACCAGTCGAACCTTCCTCGCCGTCCCTTCATCATCCATTGTTTACTCGCTACGCACTGCGGATTGCGTGTGAGTTGGGATGGGTCGTGCGACGCATGGCAGGGGGTGTGAAGTGGCCGGTATACGTTCGGGTAGGGGGAAGTGAAGCAAAGGGGTGCGGGCCCGGGAAGCAAAAGCGTCGGACTGATGCACTGGTTGCGATAACGCCAGCGTCTGAAAATTGAGGTTGGTTATGACAGTTTTCGGTAGGGACGTTTTTCGTGTAGAACGGTGGGGATTTATACTGTCTTCGCATCTAAAAGGGTCCCGCCACACCAGGCAATCTAGTGAGGGCGTGCATTACTCCGTCCTGGAGGGAATTTGCGGATTAAAAGAGAGCAGAATCCACTCTTAAAGGGAGACGAGGAAATCTTCCCTTTTTTTCCTTCGTAACGTCGATTTTCGAGACGAGATAGTGAAGAGGTGAAGGGAAACTCAGGCGAAAGGGTTTATTCCCCGAATGGGCGCCCTTAGGGGGTCGAAATACCCAGTAGTTGGGGGAACTCTTCATCGGGCAGCAACGCTAGCTTTAAAAAAAATCTAAGAATGTTGTCGGAGTTGGATATCCCGAACGAGGATGCGGTCGCAAAAGCTGAGAGAAAAAAGGCATGGGAGATCACGACATCTATTGAAGAAAATTTCTGGTCGTCAAGAAAGAAAATATTTGCAACAGAAGGGAGAACTTATGGCAGTTTCTCCCAGATACGACCAAAATGAATAAAAAACACATAAGACATTACTTTGGCATGGTATACCACTGCAGCAGATGAAGATTGTACATGTACAGATACGTATTTCTCTCGTTATCTCTTCAAGCGTGGAAGTATCGTCTAACAAGACAATGATAGTCTCGTATATTGTTCAAAGTAATGAGAGCAAGTGGTTACGCAAAGAATGGTACGAGTAATATCATAAAATTCTTGTTGAATAATACGCTTTTCACGTATCTAAGGCTACAGTTTGGTGCCAGGATACTTTTAAGGACCTAAGAATTAGGGAACGTATTCCTCGGCCATAGGAATATGCATTTAGAATTCATACAGTGATTTAAAATCAGAACACACTGTTGATTCCACTTTGATTTGACAATGAACTTCCTTTTCATCTAAAAATATAGTGTGCCAGTAAAAATTACAAATTAACAAATGACCAAACGCTTCATATGTCTCAAAAGTCTCTCAACATCCGAAAATAAATCTAAACAATACGGATCATAGAATGCCCTGGGTACTACCAGTCGTTCCACCACTATTTAACACCAGTGTAACTACCATTTAATTATGTATATCTCTGAGTCTTTTCTATTTGAATTAGTTTCTTCACTGTATTGTAAACGTTTTATCGAAAATTGTAAACCATTTTGTTTTTTGCTATCGTTTTTTGCATGGTTTATTTATTTGTCAGTAGCCCCAACACAGGTTATTCCTTAGGGGCTATCTATGGTACTACCATTCTATGGTACTACCATTCTGTTACAATATTCACACGGAAACGGCCCCTAAAAGTTTAGTTCGTTACCAATTGAAGGAGGATTTTCGTATAAAACACAAATATTACAACAACAATCCTCTTTGCCCTCAAAATTTACCTGTAATCATCCGAATAATGCTCAATTAATAAAATAATTTTGCAACACTGACACTTGTCGAAGTTTCAACTGGAACAGAATTGAGATAATGACTGTGACTACTCGATAAGATTAGCGTACTTCGATTCATCGATAAAAATTCCGCCCCATACATTCACTAATCCACAAACTTATTAAGAACGATATAAATATCATATTTTTTACCAGGATGAGGTTTTACAGTGTGAGAAATACAGAATTCAAAACAAAAAAGAAAGTTCAGCTTAAACGTGATGATGGCATAACAACCGTAACCGCTTCTGCAGTCTTGTTAATAAATCTGTGGATAACATAATATTGCGTTCATTCAACAAATGAAATGATCCACTACCTATCTTAAACCTTCCCCGTAAATAATAAATGGAAATGCTCATAGAAATTGAGACACTCATTTTGCCGAAATCGTCAATGCTTCCCTTAACGTATTGCCAGTTTATTCAAGCTACAGTCTCAGGCGCCTGAATAACAGAATTTTCGGCTCATTCAAAGAAAAACAAGAAAAGATTTCGATTCGAGAAAAATATGCTGTGGCAAAGGTCGCGGCGGCGCCATCACGACATCACGCAGACGATAAGATGCCATCTCTCGCAACGAAATGCACCATTCCATTGTCGAGAGAGTGGACATTCCATGGGAAAGGGGAACTCGAACGGGAAACGCAGGAGGAGAAACAAGGGAGGATGGAAGATGAAAAGAGGGGAGAGAAAGGGAGAGACGGAGTGGCCGGAGGGTGGAAGGAGACGACACAATGGGGAAAACGAGGGGACGCTCAGAGAAAGCAACAGAACGAGAAGGGTGTGGAGGGAGGGAGGCTGTTTACGGGAAGAAGCGAGTTTTAAGAGGAGAGGACGAGGTTGAGTTAGTAGAGGGAGCGGGGAGGGTAATGGGAAAAGCAGAAAAGGACGCCAAAGAGTGTGGGGAATTCGGCCTAACTGGATAGAAAATGGTTAGTTAAGACCATTGGAAAGGAACGGGAGAGGAGAACTAAGAGATTGGACCGAGGCTGGAGAAGACGAAGAGAATTGGTTTTTACGCCATTAGGACGAAGGTAAACACCGTAATAAGCGCTCGCTTCACACCACCCCGTGCTCAGCAGCGACCCCGGAATCAAAATATTGGAGTGTATCGAAGCACGGGGCACGTTCTATTTGCACATGGACGGCCGAGGTAACATGGACGCAAATAAGTGAGGGGAGTAAAGGAGGTTCCCTTTTCGGAAGGGCCAAGGGCTTGCCGTGCGTGACACGGGGACCCGAAAAGGAGATTGGTCGCTTGGGGGGGATGGGAGAAGGGTGGGCTGGGAGAAGGGGAGGTGCGGAGTTCGGGGGAAAGGGCGAACTATCGAGAAGGGTCGTGCACGACAAGAGGGGTCTGACTTGATTGCCTCGAATGCGAGGAAACGCTCGCTAAAGAGGTCGAATTATTGGGAGCAATTTAGAGCTGCATGCGGTCTATTTCCGTCTTAACCGCCAAACCAAAATATGCTTACTTTCACAAGACAATTGCTCGCCACATACGAGCAAAACTAATAACAAGCACATGGGAGTTGAAACTACGAAGCTTTCTCCCACTAATGGAACTTTAATGGGATTATCATTAATAACAGACGTGCTTTGAGGCGACTCCAGAATCCTATTGGGTTTACCTCATGAATAATTGTGGGACTGGAAGGTTGCTGAATTAAAAGTGCATAAACAATGGACATGTAACAAATATGAAAATAATTTTATTTGAAAGTGACTAATAGCTAGCATTTGTAAATTTATGTGAAAGAAGACTTACATAGAAATGACAGCTTGAAAACGAGGAAAATTAAATATCCAATGCAGTACTTGATTAAATGACGACCCTACAAAATAGAGAATAGATGAACAATTATTCGTAGAAATCCTTAAATGAAGACATCTCTAAAAAATCTAATTCTGTCTTTTATTTCTCCAATGAATCTCTCAGAATCTCAGAGTCTCAGAATCAGAAGGGTCAAAACTAATGAAGCCATTGTTTGACGACTGTAGGGAAACTGTGCGGTTCAACGGGACAGCTCTGTTGGCATTTGAACGCCAATCCCGATACATATTGATGTCTCACAAACAAGAGTTTCGAAAGAGTGACTGGAAGCGCTAATTTACAAGGCAACGAGTATTTTCAGCAGCATTTAGCTGAGAGAAAAAAGAAATGAATCAACAGCTTAAAATTTTACATTTACAGTGGAAAATTATCGTTTATCAGTTGCTCAACGCATTTATCAGTTGCTCAACATCTGTTCGGAGAGGTATTAACAGGACCTCACCGCTGTTTTCACCACGCAGTAGCACTGAAAACGGCATCAAAAACTTTGTTTTCAGATTCTGGCTTGCTGTGATCGGGGCTATATTTTTCTGGAGAAAAAAAATTAAAATTTACGTAATTACTTCCATTACTACTCACCTTTCGACGAGCAATTAGCTTTCGAATAAAAGCCTTGCCCCGACGAAAATTTACACAAATTAGTTTTATTTCCATTTCACGGATCTGTAAACGACACGTGCCATCCAAGACGGCAAAATAGCATACTTAATAGGCCGGATGTAAACGTGTGCGGCTATTGCAGGGGCGACGGCGGGCAGCACTGTTGGGGACAAATTATCATTTTCCAGAAGGGTGCGGGATGGAGAGAGGAAGCGAATTTTTTGGGTGAGGGGAAGGGCCGGGGAGCGGATGCAGGCGTGGGCGGGGCACTTTGATGGAAAGTTCGCCGTGGCAGAGCGAAGAGGGAGGGATTGGAGGAGGAGAGGGTGGTGGGGGAAAGACCGAGGGGAGGATGAGGAGAGGGGGCGATGCAGGGACCACTTTCAATGGGAGTTTGAGGCGGAAGAGGAGGGCGAGTGGTGGGAGGACGGATCTGATACATGTGCCGCAGTGTGGAAATGAACGGCTACTTTGCAGCGATGTGTTCTCTCCCGCCGCGGCACGGAGGGGCGCGAAGTGAACACACAGGCGGGGGATGGGTTGGTTGGGGGGAGGGTGGGTGGTGGGTGGATGGATGGTGGGGTTGAATAGGCGAAATTTAGCGGCGGGGGAGATGGATAACATCTTCAGTGTTGGCGTGGGGCAGAGAAATTGAGACTGGAGGAGGAAGGGATGTGGAAGGGGCGGAAAAGAGTTGTAAAAGATGCGGGAGGCGGGGTCGATGGGGGGCGGTGGAGAGAAGAGGGGGAGATGAATAGGAGGGGAGGCTAGCGGTGGGAGGGGGTGGGAGGGAGTGAGTCGTGCGAGAGCTGGGTCCATACGCACGAAGCGCCCGCAGTGTAAGACAACCGATATCGACCCGCGTGATGTTGGTGCTGGAGGTCCGGCGTGCGAGAGGGCAGGGGAAGAAGGGGGCGGACGACGAAAGAGATAACGCATTGGACCACAAAAAAAGGCTTCGGGATGCCTCTTTTCTGCAAAGAAATTTGCCATCCGGTCAAAGGAATATGTATTTTTCACGGTTGACTTGAAACCTTTCGGGCTCTTAGGCGTCATCATTTTTCCAATGAAGTAGACCGTGGAAAATCGAATCGGGGAGATGCTGGCGAGCAAATGATAGTCGGAAGGCGATAAACCATACCCCTACTCCTTGAGCACCGAGATTAACTTTGCACTAATTCACGTTGGGGAATGATGCAGGTTTCATAGAGTTTTACAATAATACGAACATTATTAACAGCGTTTCAAAGTTGTCCCTAAAATAGAAGATTATTCATCATTAAAAATGGTGATAGGGAATTTTGTCTGAAAAATTGATACTTATTTATAGAGAAAAATAATAATGGGGCACTTTAAAATTCGAAGATAATTTGGACAGAGTTACTCCGATAAACAAGATAAAAATTTGTGGATTCCACAATTTATTGAACAATTGAACATTTTAAATTATTGAACAAACAAATTGAAGGTGAGCTGTGGGATGAATCATATGGTATAAAAAGGAAATTTGAAGGTACTGGGAGGGTGTTCAAAAGGCTAGTGGGGAGGCAAAGTAATACATAAAAAAGGGGATGGGTTGGGAAATACAACGTCGTTAAGTAGGTGTTGGGTATATTCAACGTTGATCAGTCGTTGCTCCTAGGCTTCCGTCTTCCGTCCCTTCCTGGAGAAATGAAGTATATCTGGTAGGGAGTCACTTCAGTAGCCCGTCTCCAAAAGGTGCCGCGCGAAAGTTGACGCGTCATCTTTCTTCCTCCAGCACGTCTTATGTTCCTCGGACCTAGCCTTAAAATTACGCCCAGTTTGGCCGGTTTAAATACAATTTCATTCATTACACTTTAGTTTATACACTCCTGATTTCAAATTGGGATCAATTACGTCTTTGAATTATTTAAAATTCGACTAAGGTATTGTTATTGGAAAAACTGGAAAAATATTATTTTTGGAACAGTATTGGCTATGGTATATGACAAAAGGCCAATAAAGGGTATTTTTAACCATTTGATTTTACACTGAGGTTGGACGGGTGACAAGGAACATGACTGTGAGAAAGCTCGACGTTTCAATTTTCTAATGAAAATTCGAGTGATATGAGATTATTCGTATCCGTTACTGTGGTAAATATGTCGTATAATATTGAGTTCCCGATCAAAATCTGAATTTCCCAATGCAATGTGAATAAGACGGTGAATCATGGAGTGAAAATATGCATGCTTGAGCAAGTACGGATGACATGAGCTCTTGGATATTATGGCATCGGTATGCGTAGTTTTCATATACATGGAAAACTTGTGTCTATTATTTTGGATGGAGATAGTTAGATCTAAAACTTTTAAAATTAATCCACCAAACCCGGCCATCACTGTAATTTTCCAGTGGAGGTTATTTAAAAGTGTTAAAAAACTGTTCAATTGTCGCTTGCTGCCCGTCCATTGACATAAAATATCATCAACATTTCTATACCAATATACAACATTTTTAAGTAATGTATCGTCAGAGTTAAATAGATTTCTTTCCCAATTGTCCATGAATATGTCGGCCAGAAGGGGTGAAAGAGGTCAGACCATGGCCAGTCCAACTCTCGCGGTACACTTGCTGCTCAAAACTACTTAACGGTGTTGTACTCGCCAACCCATCCCCTCTGTTGCGTATTACTTTGCCTCCCCACTAGCCTTTGAACACCCTCCCGGTACCTTCAAATTTCTTTTTCATACCATATGATTCATCCCACAGATCACCTTCACCTTATACCACCAACTAGTATGCACCGCTCCCCACCGCCCCCCCCCCCCCGCACCCTTCAAACTGAATGTTTCCCTTGATCCTTTGTAAGGTATAAAAAGAACCAACTAGAGAGTTTTGTACCTGGTGATGGTGAGACAGCCAAAACCGGTAGCTAGTGTACAATAAATTGTGGAAGTCAAAAATGTGGAAGAAAATTTTTATCTTGTTCATTATGACGTCCTTCCACCACGTGAAAGCTTCCAGTTTCCATTTTATAGAGTTACTCTGCATAAACTTTCAAGGAAGAAAAGAGTGAGGAAGATATACCCTTACTATTTGGGATATACTATACCCATGAAAACTCATTAGACTACAACACTTCTAAATTAACAAATCCTTAAACGCTAAAAAAATGAAGATTTTAAAAACGAGCAATGTAAAGAATCGCGAAGATTTTATGCTGTAGACAGTGAAGCTAAAAGAAATTTAGCTATTTTCCTAAAAGAATCAATAAGCAAACAATCGTCAAATCCCGGATATCCTCCCAAAATTGCTTTTTAAAAAGAAGCCGAAACAAATAAATACGAAACGAAATAAAGTATTTAGGAGAAAAAACTAAAAACTGTTCACTCTTTACCGTATTCCAATTTAGTTAAAGCTATATAGCCCTCTGTGCCTTGAAAAGAATTTTGGCTGTTTAAACGAATAGACACATCCATGATATAATGAAGTTCTCTAGGACACTATAAGTATCTATAACGGTCGTACTGAGACATCTAGAGCAACTAAACCCCTGAGGAAAGCAGAGTAGAACAGATGGGATGTCACCTTTCATCTTTCACTTAACAATGGACGCGACAAGGATGCACATAGATAAACACGCTCCGCTCTTGCGGCGAGAAACAAAAAGAGAGACAAGGCGGCCGGACATGGGAAGGAAAAACAGAAAGATAGCGCAACACGCGATTCTGTCCCCAGCCACCATCGCCACTGCCGCCGCGACTGCGCCCATTAACCCACGCGATAATGAGCGAATATAGAGCTACAGAGTGGCGCTATCAAGCGCGCCAACGACAGAGAAGCGAACACAAATAGAAAATGTGCCGAGGATAATTTACAACCGAGAGCGAAACAGGGGACCTGATTCGCCGCAGAATAGAAAATATCAAGTTGCTACGGAAATAGTACAAGAATACGTCCTGAATTCTAAATACTTCTTCGATCAAGGTTGACTAAAATTCATTTGGGTATTCTACCAGCTGATTTGTAGGATTTAGGACAGTTCTTATCCTAGCGTCCCAATTTCAGGCATAACGTTTCGTTTCTCCTCCAATAGATGGTCCTTCCTAAAATTCCATTTAAATTTCTCATATCGTCTTCCTCCTCTTACTTCGTCCAGAATGCCTATCCTCTTTCACGCTTTCTCCGTTTTCTGCCCTTTATTACCCTTTTCATCACTCCCTCTATCTTTAAAACGTCCTCATCCATCTCTTCTGCCTCCTTCGAGACTATACCACCAGCTTCCTCTCCTCTACAGCCATATTCAATGCCTCCTTGTTCGTCCTTTTCACCACCCAGCTCGCTCTCTCCATCCCTCTTCAAACTCACATCTCAAACGCCACAACTCTACGTTCATCCTCCCTTCGCAATGACCAAAGCTCCGACCCATACAGCACCACGCTTCATATTAGAGATTTCACCTGCCTTTTCTTTACATCTCTGCTCAGACCCCTCCCCCCTCGTCATCATTCTTCTCTCCTTAGAAAAAGATCCTTTAGCCTTGACCGTTATAAATCTTATGACCGTACCATTAAACCCATTTTACCCCAATACGATACCTAGATACGTAAACTGATCGCCTAGATCTGTTTTGTGCCCGCCCACCCTCATATTCAGACCCGTATTCTTGCTTCCAGAGAGCCTCATCACTTTCGTCCTCTTATGGCTTATCTTCATACATACCTCTCGAATTACATATCACTGACATTAATCCCTAGCTGACAACAAATCAATGCTTGATCATCTTCAAACCTCACTGACAAAGGCAAGAATTTCTGCAAATTTATCACAAAGGAGACGGAAGCATCAGGTCTTAAACCTTAATTTTCACAGGCATTTAAAAGCAATTACCCGTCTGCCCTCTTAGTAAACTTGGAATGCATATTTTCCAAAATTCATACTAATAATGTATATGAAATTACACCAGTACTAAAATGATCAAATACAAAAGAGTAACCGAGACAATACTGAAGCGGAAACACAAGAAAGAAGCTGGATAGGTGGCAGTCGGTTTTAATTTGAGCCTACAATCTTGCTCAATGTATTATCCATTTGCTCTATTTCTTAAATTTCATACAGACCAATTATGATGATTATAAGATTACAGGATTAAAGGAATGATTAATGTTTTTGGCAATCAGTGACGGAGGAAAAAAATCATCTTATAGAGTCAGCGCAACGGTTGACTTTATGAAGCTATCTATCACAACTTCAACATTTGTCTCAAAGTTAGCATAATCAAAAAGCTTAGCATTAGAATCTTTACGCACTCGTCACTTGTAGTAATATGGGTTGTTCTCAGCTTAAATCAACAAATTTAGTAATTTGCATCCACTGCCATTCAATTCGTTACGGTGGAAAATATGATACACAAACGGATGGAGGTTTGAAAAAAATTGTTTCCTCCTTACTGATGTATCGTCAAAATGAACAGTCTATCATTATGAGTAAAATGCTTTATAGACCTGTATCCTGTGCGTTCATTTATTTTTGACTGGCTCAAATATTTTATTTCATTATTTACAACCTTTTTGTATACTTTACTAGAGCAAAGTAAAGCCAAAAATTTTCTGCAAAAGTTTAAACGAACTCACCAAATATAATACGCATATAAAATAAAACAGTAATTGCCCATACTAGGACAAGTTGAGATGAGAAATCCGCAAAAAACGTTATGCATATGGGGACCCATATATTTTGATTTATTTTTCATTTAACCTATGCCATGAGTTCATTGGGCATCAGTGTATATTTAAAGTCTCTGGTTCCCAAGTAAATTAAAGTTTTTTATTAAAGCTGTACAAAAATTAATTATTTTGAAGCAAAAAAAAAACAAATTTTAGGCAAAAACATGGCGAATACGAAAATAAAACACGAGAATGAAAAACTTAACTCTTAGTCATCTGATATTAAAAATTCCAAGCCTATATAATGAGAGCAAGAAATGTTAATAAAAGGAAAAAATGAAACTTCTACACCGAATTCAAAGCTTTTCTTGTGAAAAGATAGTTGATTAGTACCCTCATGGGGCTTTAATGAGCTACGAGGGGCCATTAGCCCTTCCTAATAGAGTCCATTAATCCATCTGGGTCCATAAGAGCCAGAAATTTCTTTGAATCCGTAAAGGGGTTAGTAAGTCTATTGTATTTATAAAAAAGGAGTATTCTAGTATCACAGTAATTGATTATTGCTTTAAATCCTAGACCATAAGTCCATTTTTCCTATATTAGGATTAATATTTAAAAGGTTCAGCCTAGACGTGAAATATTGTCATTGAGGTCGCTGCGTTGCGTTGCTCTTTCAGCAAACAATCCTGCAGTTCTAGGAATCAAGCAATGAACACAGAGTGATTTGTCCTTAGCAGATCCCCCCACGCTTCCTAATTGGCGAGACACAGGTGTACGTCTTCCGGAGGGACCGATTCTTCCGACTAATCCAAGATTACGACGATTTAAGTAATCGTAAATAGGAATCGGGCTGAACTCAGAGAAATGTGTACCTTATAATTCCACGAGTGTTGTAATTGTTTCATGGAAGTTATCTCTCCGTGAAGCATAAGATTAGTCGCATAGTGGCCTTATAGCTCAAATTACAAAGGTCGGCCAGTAGTTACTGAGAGAAATTCCCTGACTCTAAATCTAATATTCAGGTCATTTCTTGGTTTTCTTTCTCCATTCTAAACTTTTTCACCTTGAGTTCAAAGATATAAATAAGAAAATGACTAACAAAATGGCGCATTTCAGTCAGCAGTTTATGTTTCTTGATGACGCATGGGGAGTAATATTTTGCCCATTTTCCTGGTGAAATTATCTGTTAGCATTGGCAGTGGGTTACTCTCTGATACACAAATGCATTAGCAAAAGCGTATTCTCTAAGCCCGTATCACTAATTTTCCTAAATTTGTACGGACAAATCGCATATTGTGTGGTCCACATTCGTTTCCCTCAATGATGATACTTCATCGGTGATTATTCTCTATTTTAAAGAATGGAAAAATTACGTGGAATAATAAGACAGTAATTACTTATCAAGATTTGAAACACTGTAGATACACTCCGATAAAATCTGTACTCCAAAGTGATACATAAAAATGCTTGAACCGAATTTTTAGAATTTTATATCAAAAACTTCAATAATAGAGCGTATATAATTAATTTTAAGACATATTTGCAACAATATTTCTCATCCCATTAGTCAATAAAATGGTCATAAATTAAAATTCTGTATGAAAACTCCAGGCGAGGATATAGATGTTTCAGAATTACTTGAAAAGGTTTTTTTTACATATTGTGCCAAAATTTCACTAACCAACCAAAAAAAAGAATAACTTCCAAACTAAGAAAATACTTTGCAAAATAATGTCAACAAATTTAAAATGTGATTAGTTTGATAAAGCTTGCCTGAGTTGCTAAGACGCTTCATAACCACGGAAAAACAGCTCTTGCCGACAAAATGATGAGCGGTGAATAAAAATGAGCTGGATATAAGCACTGAGATCCTAGCTGAAGATAATCTCTCCTATTAACCTTCAGGCATACTTCCAAAACCAGAGTAGCACTAGCGTGCGCGCTCAAGATAAGAGGAAAGAACAAGACGACAGCGGCGCTCACAAATCGCTCTGGGTCATGGCTTAAATTGGCCACGAATGCAAAATACCAAGGACAGTTTGGACTTAAAATGATTTCAGATAATTAGCTTTCAAAAGAATTTAAAATACATTCAGTTCACAGAGAAAACAAAATAGAATGCTCGAGTTCTAATTTTATTTTAATACTCTGTATTACTAATAGTATTACTTTTTATATCCAAAGATGGATGAATAAAGTGGCAATAATCGCATCTTTTAAATTTAGGAGAAATTTATAAAAATAAGCTTGATACCCTATTCTAGCTAGGATTTACATTGACCACTATTAAGGAAAGCAGTGGTTTTAAAGGAACCCGCAGCTTGAGAATACAGCATACCGCAAAAACTTACTTGTACTCGCCAATTTAGAGAGCATTGGTTTCCGATATTTTCTACCAAATTTACGCAAATAACAGGAGGTAATTAGTAGCTAACATTCACTGAGGTGAAGACAGTATATTCACCTAGATGAAAAATTAGCATACATATAAATAATTCATAAATCTAGCTCGCAAACGCATCTTTATCAATTCTCCATGGATTTAAGGGCTTAGCAGGTTTATTGGCTAAGTAAAAATCGGGAGATTTGCACTTGAACTCCTTCAACGAGAAAGACGTTTTTCTATGTGAACTTCTACATTTTGATGTTATAAATAATTCTAAAGTTCACTAAAGTCTTAACTAAAGATAACTGAAAATTCATTCGGCATTCCGAAGAAAAAGTATGCGATTAGCTAAGTTGTCCAAAATTACAAAATCATGGCATAGTTCATAGCTAATTTTCACCTTGGACATTGAATACGGATGAACAATAATGCTTAATAGCATCTTTAGTCGCGGCACTCCATTTATGGTGACGAGAGTGCCCAAGAGATGTCCCAGACTATTCCCGTTTAAATATTTGCTCAGCCGCCAAAATCTATTCGCCCCATGCTTTGTCAACCGTGCCCCCGATATTTTCTGACGCGCAAACAATCGTGCCTGGGACGAGCAATTACGAATCAATTAATATTAATGACAGCAGCACGCGACGGGGCGTATTCATTGCGAATATCTTCATTCATATCCTCCCTCTCCCCTATTAACCGCTTTCAATTTGCCCCGTCCTCTTCCCACCCCTTTCATCCACGTTAAATCCGTAACCCTTGCCTTTCCTATCTTTTTCCAATTCCACCTCTTCCTTATGTCAACCCACTCCAACCATTCCAGTAGCGTCCTTATCTTTTCAACCCCACGCCCACTGTCCACAGCAGACACATGGAGAGGGAAGGAAGGGGGATGATCTCCCTTCACGATTCGAACGGTCGGCCCCTCAGCATTGGTCAGCGGACTTGCATCCACACAAACGCACATGCTCTCCAGCGCGCTGCCTCCTCACCCCACTTCCCGAGGGCTTGTTTCTCAAACCCTCCACACGACCTCCCACTCCGTCGTCATCCTCCTCGCCCCCCACTCCACTCCAAGCGGTCTCCTTGGATACAGTCCGCACCTGCTCCCCGCTAACACCCATCCGATGTTTGCAGTTGGGGCCGCTCCCCCTCTTCTCCCTCCCGGGCGTGCACCAAGGCAATCCCCTCCCCCCTAAACCCCCATAACTCCACAGGTTAACGAATAAATAAAGCAGGATGTGCACGTACCCACACATATGCGTCGTCTGAGAGAGCAGGAAATACGGAATGTTGACCTACGTGCCAAACTGTAATGGACACACCGTTTCCCGTCCACCCTCGTTCCTCGCCGGAAACCCATCACCTATCTTCTTCTCTTCCCTCTCTTTACTTCTCCCCGCTTTATCTCCTCTCTCTCTCTCTCTCTCGCTTTCCTCTCTCACTTTATCCCTGACATCACATTCGGAAATGAGATAATGGTATGGTAATGCAAAGTAGGTTTTTTTTCAATTTGAACATCCGTTTCAAATTTCTATGTCGTAACACATTGGTGAAAATTTTAAATAACTAAAATTTTAAATAAATACATGCATGCATACGCATCACACCGTTCCCCTTCGGTTTAAGCACGCATAAAAAGTTTCACTCTCAGTGACAGGTCTATACAGCTGAATCTAATTTAAAATATTCTCCCCACTGACCTATTCGCCCCGAGAGACTCGGAGGCTAAATACTAGGCTTATGTTACTTGAAAAATTTAGAACTAGCGTTTACACAGCGACACAGAAAATATTATCATGACGCCTCACTACATCTCTAGGTCTGACAGAAGCGATAAAAGAAAATAGATAAGCTGCCGGACAGATAAGTACGAAACCTCGTTCTTTCCGCGAACAATAAGCGACCACAATAAAAATTGATCACCACTAAATACACTCCCATAACATAAGTCACCATTTCACCTGCCAAAACCTTGCATCATTACTCATCGACCCTTCTTCTGTTGTTTAAATTGTACTCATATAATGCTTCATGCAGCTCTCCTCTTTTAACTTACTTCCAACCACCTGAAAATTATCATCGCACTCAAAATTTCTACAAATATGTCATCTGATACTCATGATATCTACACACATTTTTGCCATCAAAATTTTATCGCCTCAATCTCGATCACGAAATAATTGTATTTTTACTCTTTTCGGCATACAAATAATGTTACAAATGATTCAAGGAATGATAGATTTTGTTGCAATCACGCCTCTCTCCGCTTTGGAGGGTTGGAAAGAGGAGGGGCCGTCTGTTCCGCACCAGAGAAGTCGCAGGTTGAGAGCACAGGGGGGCCGCGACCCCCTCCCGTTTCCTCTTCCGTGGTGTACTCTTCCCTGAGAATAATGCTGGGGAGGAGTGTGAGGGCGGGCGCTCGGGGATGGGGCAGATTTAAACATCTGCCACCGCCGGATTCCGGACGAGCGAATTCCATTCACATCTGCACTCTCTGCCGCATTGAAGCTGTTACAACATGGAGTGACACAGATGGACGGACCATTTAAATGGATGATGTCCACCATGGACAGGATTCAATGGTCAATTATCTTGCTCTCCGAGGGCTTCGATCGCCATCGATTGAGTAGACTTTTAAATGAAAATATTTAATAATGCAAGTGGAGCGAATTTTGTTATAATTCTGTAGTAACAATGAATATTCTACTTTATGAATTTATATTAAAAAATAGTCGAAATTAAAAAAAAATATTTTAAGTTTTGGGAAAATATAAACAAAAAAACTTAAATATAGATCAGAAAGTAATAAGCAGCACAATGATTTGACGTTTAAATACTAGGTAACAGGATTGGAAAGAAAATGAGTGGAGCAAGTTCACACAAGAAAGAGACGGTTTAACAAATGATGAAGATACAGAGGAGCAGAAGACCACGAAAAAATTCAAACTGAATTGAAGAACCAAATACACAGAAGACTAAGAAATCGTAAGAATACCGTAATTGTAATACAAAAGAAACACTACAGAGGGGAAAATGTTAGGGGTTTCCCTGAGAAAGGCCTACTGACAGATAGGACGACCAAATAATGAGGGATTTGGGAGGTCCTTAATTAGCCTTTAAATTAATTTATACATGGTATTTGTCTACTTTCATTTAGAGAAAATTACTCGGAGCCGTAGCAAACACACTTGTTATAAACATGATTAAGAGAGCCATAATAGAAGATCCCAAATGACAATTTCTCAGCAAAGATTTCTTTAAACAATTTTAATTGCCCCCTATATCGACCGAAGCAACATAAAAAACACAAGTAAATAGTCAAAATAAAAGGGTCTGACATTTGCCTTAGCTCTCTGCATAACTGTACTCTAAGAAAGATCACAAGAAACAGTCTTCAAGAAAAAATTATGCCTCCTTCTTTTGAACATAAAGGCACACAAGGGTTGTGAGCGTTTAGTCCTAATCGTTTAGTTACTAATTTTTCCACTTCCCGAAATTTAATAATAATCATATTGAAACAGCCTTAATTCAATATTTTTGCTCAACATATAGCATGACGGTTTTATCGGAATTGAATTTCCTCGAAATACATTTCGTACTACTACTGAATACTACTATGGGTGTGCATATACCACTGAGTAATTTTCAATGAAAGCCAACGATGAAAATGGGTAACTACAATATATCGATCCCTTAAAAAAAGAAATAAAACCATCACTTGCAAGAAAACTTGAGTGAATTTTTACATACATTTACTTCAGAGGCAATGTTTCTAAAACCGTACCATTAAAATGTCATCACAAAGTAAATCAGTAAAGAATGGAGCATATCTTAAGAGTACTTCAGTATGAAGTTATTCTATGAAGTTGACTACACGTATTACTATGAAGCTAACTACGTACGTACATTATATAGCCAGTAGCCTCTAAAATAATTCACTAAGGCGTAACAAAATGAGTAGGTAATTAGTCCACCAAAACACCGAGGCTTCGAATTATCTAAAACTTTTAGCGATTCCAAAACCTGTATAAGGCTCACAACTAAACATAGTTGCAGAGTGCATTTCAATAGAAGCAACAAAGCAAAAAGGAGTGTCTCAAAGAAAAAGTTTCATTTTTTTGGACCATGAAAGTAATGAAAACAGAATTTGAATGTGCTCCTCAATGTAACAATTTAATTAATTTGAACATGTAAGCAATTAAAACATGCCACAAATAATAGCATTATGCAATAAAACCACGGCATTATATAGCATTTCCCACCAAAAACAATCAACGTTCTAATTTGATTCCGCATAGAGCTTTTGCAACCGCGACCTTTTCTTCTTGGCTTAACCCTTTGGAGTCCCGTGCTAACCCCGCCTCTTCCCATTAAGCGCAGACCGCACCCTCAGAACAAATTTCCAAGATTAGCTCATAACAGCCGAAAGAGCACACACAGCCTTAACCGCAATTTGGTCACATCTACCGAGGAATCCAAGGGAGCATGAATACGAATAAACTTTCATACATTTCCACACGTAACAAGATTTGGTTACGCGGAGGGGATTATTTCTAGCCTCAACCATGACAAATTTTAACTATGATTAATGAGACAAAGGAAGTGACTAAGACTGTTCGCCATTATCTCTATAAGGGCGCTTTTCCATGAGCTACCTTTATCTTGCTTATCTGAGAGACTAGATTCACAGTAGGACGATGTACACCGTTTATCTCTTCTCGAGAGTGATTTGGGTCCGTAAGACTTCCTTCCTTACCAAGGAAAGACAAAATCTTCCAATATTTTAGTCAGCTAATGCTTCCATCATGCATAAATTTTAACCACTTGCGGTAAATTTACACACTAAAATATCTCTAAGTAAATAGCCTAGAACTTGCAAGGATAGGGCAATTTGGAGATAATAATTAACACCAAAGCCTGTTTTCTAGGCCAAACGGCGAGGATTAGGCTCTTTTCACGATGAACTCTATATCTTCAGGCGTAACTTGGTGAACATGCATTGTTACTAAATAAATTGTTGTTCAATATTTTTATAGTGTTTTTATTAGCAGACGACTGGTTTCATCGCATCACACCTGAGAGTGTTGTCAGTACGATGAAACCGGTCGTCTACTAATAAAACCATTGGGAAAATTTCAAAGTGATTATTGGTTCAGCCTATTAACAATGCCAACCCTTAAGCAAAAAAGGGTGACGTGCATTGAAGCATTTTTACCAGAGAATATGTCAGAAAATCTATTTTTGCAGTGCTAGTAAACTGAATGATTATACTACCAGATCAAAATGGCAATATCGCATGTACAGATAAAAAAAAGCTGATGATTTCAAAAGAACTATCTTTCAGAGAGTATGTCGAATGATGCATGGGTTATTAACCGTCTCTCCCGAGAAATAAGGATTTGCCTCATTTTGTCAGGTGTCAGGGATTGAATTGCCGCGAAAAGTCACCATTGGTCATCTTAGTTTTTATGTTTTCATTTAATTGGCATTAATAGGAATATGGACAGGGTACGAAATGATGTAAATTTTATGCAGAATATACTGAAGACCATGTGAGAAAAACTTGGTTACTTCCTTTATCTAAAGTTAGCTAACTTTTCCCGCCACTGTAAAAAAAGGATCAGTGACATTATTTCCCTTGACAAAAAAGTTAAATCTTTTGCCTTAAAAAATACATGCGACTGTAAGACTTATGATCAATTTAGAAAGTTTCCTCCGAAGGAAACATCCAATTTAGAATTTACTGCCTGATAATTCATGTATTTTCACAGAGATGAATAACGAAAAAATAATATTTCCTGTTCTTTTAATAATTACGCTTCTAGTTCCATTATTGCTGAGCTGTTTTACCAAAAACTTCAGCACAATTTATCTTGGATGAAAAAATAAAATATCTCCAAGCTTTTTAAGCAATTACTTAAAATTTTGAATTCAGCTTAAAAACAAAATATGTGACAAAAAGTAAAAATATGAGAATACCATTTTTTACTCGAATCCGCAGCAAAGGATTCAAAAATTTAACTACTTTCATAATTTGATTTCACATGTCTATGAAAATCAATTTTACCGTAATATGTAAAGTCACTAATTATTATTAGAAGTATGTGTCTTTAAATGATGGATTGCGTGTAAAGAATGACCAAAAAGAGACGTGGTAATTTTAATAAATGCCCTGAACGTAATAAAACCAACAGGGTGGATCTTAAGTAGTTCTGCTTAACAATAGGATCAAGCAAATATATGCCAAACCGAATAGAGGAATAAGAAACAAATGCAATTGAGCAAAAGCTAGACCGATAGAGCGTAGGGAAAACCAGTTTTGTGTCCTGGAAACCATTAACCATACTAGGATTTCATCAACTCTTTAGACTACCAAAGACATTTAGGAACGGCGTCCAAGTGGAAACTGATGAGGCAATGCAAAACAGAAAATGAAAATGGCAAGTTGAGCATGGAACCAAAGTATTTATGATATTAAGGCGAGGCAAATGTCCAGTGGGATAAGCAACAGCGCGGAATTGATGAATTATTACTGCAATCAATGCTGCAATCTCACGTAAAATAGGCGGGAGCGTGGAAATTGCATATCTAATGGCACTAATGCACATTTGGCGCCAGAAACTCGGCCGTGTGAGAATAACGTGGTTGATGATGGCGTTAAGTTGGTGACCCTGTGCAATAAAAAAGCCACTACACTACTAAGATTAATAGCACACTTATCATTCCTTTTATTCGAAGATAATTAGATTTTTATCTAATTATCTTCGATTTTTCCCTACCTCCTTCCCTCTCACCCCCACATTTCTCCTTCCACCCCCTTCCCAAGTTGTATATTAATCTATACCGGATGAGAAATGTGTACCTAAAGATATCACCAATGCGGTAAACTGGTCAATTAAATAAAAATGTGCGAAAATTACGAATGAATTCTGATTTTTCATCGAACACAAGGTTTTTCATGAGTAGTAAGTATTTGAGTGTTTTACAACTGGATTAATCTTCCAAAAATAAAATGGTAATAAAGAATACGTTATATCCGGAAAATCATTGAAATCAGGGTCTTAAGTTCTACTCATCGCTTATAAGGTAAAAAATAAGCAGATTAATTCATCGGAAAAGGCAAATTTTAACTAAAATCTGGGGAAAACAGATCGATTCTACACCAAGTAGAGGATATAATGTTAAATATGGGTAATAAACTACTACTTCAATATTATTATTGACAAAGCTCCACGCAAGATTAATAAAATCCTGAAAAATTACAAAATTGACACAAGAGAAAAGAACAAAAGCTTCGAAAGAAATGAAATGAGTGTAATGACACTATAAATAATTACAAAGAATCTCTCTAGAGGTGGAATATGATAAAATATTAGACGATAAACGTTATATACATAGCAATTTATAAACACGTCGGAGAATCAGGAAACTGACGAGCGAAAAAACTTTAGCGGAAGAAATAAAAGTTTCAATTTCATTAGTCTGAATTATACTTCTGACTGCGGTAACCTGAAAAGATCTCCCTGAAATGACGTAGAAATTTCTGCAGAATCTCAAATCTACCTTGATAACAAGAGAAGAACACCATAAGAGCAGAACTCAGTCTGTCAGATGAAATATAAAATCACGGATATTCGGCGTCTTCCCGTTACATCATGCCACCGTCAGCGCCCCTCAGCTCCTGCCCTTTTAACTGCGGCGGCCTTTACCTGCAAAACTAAAGAGACCAAGACAACCACAGTTCACATATGCAACGACTGCGACTGTATTGCCACTCAAATGCTGTCCTCAAAGAAACTAAGAACAAAATGTCACAAGCATGAGAACTGCCTAAAATTTGCGATGTCAGTTTTCGGATACAAAGGAATATTTTGTTCCTGAAAGTGTCTTTAAGTCTACTTCAAGATTTGCATTTAAATCGACAGATAAATACCAGCTTCGGGATCAGACAATGAGAGAGGACACCGTATTTTCCGCAGGCCGATCTCAGAGCCTAAAAAGGATATTTTTCATGGTATTGGAGTCAAAATGACAGATGTTGTGCAAATATAAAAAATTGTCCAGTTACTATTTCTCAACGTAATTGGCAGTTAACTACCATTGAAAGACAGTAATTCAAATTACCGGCCATTATTTTGAAGTAGTTAGCTCATGTCACTAGCAATAAGAAATATCATCTAAATATAGGGTATTAGCATCTTCTTAGGGTAATTACTTTACCCTAAGACCTATTTGTATTCGTCCTAGTTATATTCTTGGTCAGAAACACATTTTTAAAGTACTACCAAATAATGGTGAAACAACTCTCATAATTACATACCGTGAAGCACAGATGAGAAATATTACTACGCGGAGAACAGCAAATGCACTTGCGGCAGATGAATTTGCAATGAGATTCACATTTTGCCGGCGAGAACTTACATTCCCTATTCACCTCACTACCACGAAATGAGTACGCTCTCTTATCACCCGAGGTCTAAGTTTTAGTTTTTAGTGTTAGATCATTTTAGGATAAATAGAGAGACCACATCACCTCAAAAATTAAAAAAATTCTACGGTAACTGTAGAATTGTTATTATAACGGGAAACTTGTCTAATAAATGTAATAGGGGTAATGAAATCTCAAATTCTAACAGGCTAAAGCATTTTGACCTATTATTTTACTAGCCCACTTTGTTGAATACTTGTATGTGCGTTTATAGAGCCTTATTAAAATGTTCAAGGCATGAAGTAATGTTAATCACAATGGCTACGAATCGAAAATGAAGTGTAACAATCCTGTACTCAAGATGTCCAATCTCATTACTGCAGTCACGAATTAGTGCTTTCGATAGATATTTTAAATCTTTTTTATGCCCAGCACAATATAATTCCTCTTTTTATCTTTTACATACATTTCCTTCATGTAAAACTATTTGGAAGCATCCCCACTTACCACTTGCACTGGTAATATAAATGTTTTTCCCATATTGGTTAAATATTAGTACAATGACTATGCATAATCAATGTAGATGCACAAGATATTTGACGATAAGAAGTCAGGTACTATGCTAAACTTTTCTGCAAGATATTGAGCAAATTTATAGAAAAAATCAAGCGTGTCGCATTTAAGTACGCCCCGCCATGGATCAGCAGTCTACCAAATTGAGTGATGACAGGAAGACTTCTTAAGTTACATATATTACTACGCCCTTCACAGCATAATATCACGCCACACACTAAATCCTACGTCAAATATCCTAAACGGAGATCACTACACTTTATTTTATTATTGTTTGAAGATTTCCACATAAAGCAGTATTGCCAATTTGTAGTAGCCCAAATTACAGGACACAAAATATGAGACATTTACATACAAACTTAACAAGAAGAATAGTAGCAAGATGCATTAAGAAACAATTTTTTTCTCAGTGCCTATATTCGTTGTCTTTTATGATAAAATTCATTATTTATACACTGTTATTGTATGTTTGATAAGGAACAAATTAATTACTATTATTATTATATCGGAAATAAAAATGATAAAACTGAAATGGAGAGTGCTAGGTTTTTAAATGCGATGGAGGACAGAGACAATAGATTCAAGTTGTCGGGTCAAACTTAAGGTAGTTTGAGCGAAATATCATTTCATATAGAGAGCAATGTCCTTGGCCTCATTTTAAAGGAAAATATCTTACTCTTCCAAAGACACCAAAATATCAGCACCTTACCGAACTGCATTCCGAAAATTTTGACAAAAATACCAGCCATTTTACATGGGAAAATGTGTACGCTCTCTAGAGAGATCTTTTTCTAAAAAATAGGAATTTCTAACCCCTAGATCACGTAAAAAATTTACAATACGTAGTTTGTCAGTCACATAAAAGTATGTTATTGCTCCATTAAAAATGCATTATTTAATTCATGCTTCCTACATTTTCTGAAATTTAAATCGTGTAATTCGAATATGGTGTCCATGATGAATAGGGAACTATCTCAATCAAACGACCTTAAGCAAACATGGGAGGCGGTATAAAACGAACGTGCGGTAGTGAAAATCTGGTAACTGGTGATTGGAGTAAAGAATGGGTATGGGCAGGCCGAGATAACATTTTGGAAATTTAGAAAATAAATTAATTAAGGACAGTCAGTCATGGGCTTTAGAATTTTTTGAAGGTATTTGAGGTCACATTTCTTTACAAAATTCTAAACTCCATTACTGACTGTCCTTAATTAACGTCCAAAAAGCTGGCCCAAAATGATTGGGATTAAAGCTAAGAAGAAGAAGAAGATTTGAGGTCACATTTAAGCTGGAGACACGGAAGATTGTAAGTTGAGGAAGAAGACAAAATGGCTTTGGTGGACACACTGCACACATAATGGACTCTGAACTTCACTAAATTTACACGCAGAAATCACAATAGTCATCTCTCGCACTCCAGGGTCTCAGAATCCCATCGCTAGTAGCAATGATGCAAGTCGGCATTTCTCGACGATCTAGAATTCTCCCTCAGCATCCCTGTGCACATCGCGTGGAACTGCTTCCATTACAATTGCTCGCGCCATCCCTCCCAAGCCACTCCGCATCTTACATATTTCATCGCGTACAGTTCGTCCGCGGCGCACTCTTGACAAGTGGCGCCGTGCGAGAGTGTGGCGCACCCACTCCACCCGCTGGGTGTTGCTGATGCACGGATGCCGCCTTCGCGCGTGCTCGAAATGACACGAAATGTGGAGCAAGGTCAATTATCTCTCCCAAACACCCACTGGGCCCTCGACTATCCACGATCTTGGCCTACGCACATTTTTAACGAGCACCTTTCGAAGTGCAGAGAGTGGGCGGTAATCGCAAGTAGACGACCAATTTAGGAAAGGATACTTACATTCAGAGTTTTGGGAAAATTCACAGAATTATGTAATAGATTTTGACTAGTCATAGCCTTAGGAGCACCTGAATGCAAATGTTTCCGGTTTTTCTTTCGTTATTGATGACACACAAATCAGCATTCATATTCAAGTTTTATCTTGGTCTACCACGCATTTGTGTTTTAGATTTTCTATTTTAAGACGTTTGATACAGGTCTATACATAATAAATTGTGAAAAGTTCCTGTAGACTGAGTGAATGATAATGTCGACTTAAATATTTTGCATCTATTTTAACTACGCACGTGTCATAGGTCAATTGCGCAGTTGCATTAAATGTTGATACAAGTGGCCAGTGATAGAATTCATCTTCAAACTCGACCAATTTTGAGGTATACTTTACCGTATATTTGGTTTTCAGACGAACGAGTGAAACGTAAAAGAAACTATGAAAGAGAGCAGTCGTCTCCTAACGTTGCGATGCACGCAAAAACTTCACTTGTACACAGGTTAAGAATCTCAAAAAGGCTTTTTTGGCTGCAAACCTTGCTCAGAAAAAGCATAAACAGATGTTCAAAAAAAAATAGTGACTCGGCATTACCAAAACGTTTCACTCTTACTTCCTCATCCTCAAAAATGGAATACTGCGCAGAATGAAGGAAATTGTGACATTGAATTTTCAAATACAGATGGAATTCAAACATAAAACCTTAAAGCATGTACTTTAAGATACCATTCCATTTCTGAAGGAACTAAAATGAGAGAAAATAAATACAGAAAACCCATTTTTAGCTCAAAATGGAAATTGAATGACTGAAAACGATTGCATCTATTTGCGTCAAAATTGCCTTCAAAAGCCTTCAGTCGAAACACTGGCCATCATGAAGACATTAACTAGGCAGGAAGCCCGTAACCAATGCAGCACATACATGTCCGTAGAAATTACCTTTGGTAATTTCTACGGACATGATTTTAATACATATTTTAAAATATTATACATACATACTATACATATTTTACAAGCAACAATTGTAGAAGTCCAGCGAGCCAAAATTCAACCACTCAATGAAAGTTCATGCTAAAGGCCACTAGCCAAGATAGAAGTTATACAACGACAGAAACGAAGAGTGACTAGAATATAGGGTGAAAGTTCCAATCAGTGTGACTATCACCTCAGATTTCATACTCATAGGAGCAAGCCTTTCGCCACCTTCATTCAACGGGTGACCCTCTTTTTACGCGCCATTAACGCTTACAAACCTATAGTTGACCTGCGGTCGATTCGAGGAGAGGCGTGCGACACTGATAGAGGTAGGTTAGAAACGCGCTACTTAGACTTAGTACTCGAAAAAGCCATTTTCCAGAATTTACAATGCAAGGCCGAATAAATATAAAAAAGAAAACTTTGCTAAAACATGCAATATCACTTACTTTCATGTTTGGCGGACAACAGATGTTGGTTCAGATGGTTCAAGGATGAGCTCATGAAATGCAAGGCATTATCGAACAGGAGAGGATGTGAAAACTGCAAAAAAATACAAAATGTTATATTTCCCATAAAATAAGAAGACAAGAACATACTTTTAATTCCTAACATGGTGTAGAATTTCAATGCAGGATGAGGGGGACATTTTTCATAATTCCCTCAGAAGTATATTAATTGCCGACTGATCACAGTGCTGGAAGTGTTTCACGGGGATATCAGAATCTTAGAGGCTTCATAAATTACATTAATAGCATCATAACTTGTTTAGATAAGAGAGGGATCATTCAATGCCATTCTTTCTTGAATAATTTTTGGATACAAAGCAATTCGTTTTTTTTTGTCTTCCACAACTTCCGCTAGAGCAACATTTCAACATAAAACTAAAACACGCAATGGATTCTCCTGAAATATTGTGAAATGGACGCAGCTTGATCCCACTTAAGAATCAAAAGATTGTTGAAACAATCAATGTTATGCACTAAGGGACATCGGTCGGGGTAGAAGCAGTTATGCCACCAAGGAATCTCATTTCAACTCAAATTCCTTAAACAAAAACCTTGAATTAATATTGACAGTCAATCATCAATCCGGGTCCGGGTTTGAATGCGAGTCAATTTTAATAATTTTTCAAGGGGAATATTATCCCCTAGGTGTACATCTTTGCACCCGTGCGCGTGACTGCGCATCACATCGTTTGCTCAATGAAATCAAAGGAAAGATAATCCCACGAAATCAAACAAATGGCCAAACACGAGTATTGATTGATGGAGTAAAAAAATCTCACTCATCCAAGGAGGAGTAGTAACGAAAGGGTTTGCTACGGTATATTCCTATCCTGTGATGCCGCAGCCACGCTATGATTGGGTCATGTCACGTCCATAAATTTGCAAGCGGGTAACGGGAAGATAAAGTATTAAAGCGGGGGAAAGAAACGAGATTTTCAAAAAATGAATACGTCACCTTCGACCATTTATCACTCACCGCAACGCGGTAAAGAAGGACTCCCTAATGTGACCAACCTGCTCTTTTAAAATTATAAAGCGTAAGACAGAAACAGGCGTGTTTTTAACATTCTTTTGAATTCATATCGTATGGATCTTCGATAAATCTTCGACCTCCGATGAACCCTTGAGTGATTGGATTTTTTAAAAGTTTTTAAGGGCAATACACGGGATAACTGAATAAATGCTCCTACGATAAAAGTTTATTCTCATAAAATTATGCTGATTAGCTTTTGAAAATCTATCCGAGTAGAGAATTGGATGTTTAAAATAAATTTTTTCTTGAAGGTACTGCATACTCTGGCAATGCAAATGTGATTGGTAGTCCGCGTACTCAAACAAAAATAATGATGCGTCCATCACCGCGTCACATTTATGAAATTTACATATACACAAAATTTTCACTTGTTAAAAACTGCTCAAATAACTTGAAATAGAGTTCATTTCTTTACAGCCAAAGGTCTATTTTTTCTTCAGTTACGACTTAAAAATTGATTCCATGGCTGATGTTTCATTTAAACAAATTATTCTTAAGGCTTTAAAGATAGTGTAAATGTCAATGCGTAGTGATGGGTGAACCTCACAATGGTAATGAGTTCATGCCTAAAAACATTGTATTGGACATAAATAAACCCAAAAAATAGAAACAAAAATGACTCGAAAAATTGTCACCCAAAATTTTATTTTCATTCAATCATTACACAACGTGACTTTAACTTTACTAGAACTCACTCCTTTTAAAACAAATAAAATCACAAACTCAGCAAAATAAGACATTTAAGGAAACAATGACGGCATGAGCCAGATAACTCAATTGCTCAACCAGTTTTTCTGTATAAAAAGCGTAAAGAAAGATACTGGGACGCAAAGATGCAGAATTCAAGTCACGTAATCATATTCTAAGCTTCAAAACTCCATAATTGCAAAACAATTTCTCTCATGGTGCTTTTTTTCATTGGAGATTTTAAGAAACATAGATCATTAAAGTCACGTGAGACGATGGGTAAATGGAGCAAGAAAACGAATATATTGGACAACTATTAGAAAGAAGAAAAACGTTGGAAAAAAATAAGGCTTGCGATCCGAGGACAATGCAATAGACTTGGCCAGCAAGGGAATAAAAACTTTCAGGTCAAGAGGTTGTCCAGGTGGAAACAAATCAAGGAAAAGTCGGTCGTGGCTGAGTTCGACAATGGGTTGGAAAAAATCCGCACTGGAGTATTTTTATGCCACCAGAACCTAGACCTTACATTTAGAACCCTTGATCCCACGTAAAAAAAGTACTGTTATTCATTCATTTTAGCTTTGAAAAAGCAGTAGACTTGAAAGACCAGCAGAGTTGCATATGTCCACACCAAATGTTTCCATCGGATATTGAGAAAGCTTGCGTGACAGACTTCGCAACTTTTGAATGGAGAAAATCGAACATGCTCCGAAGAATGATGCGATATCTTGGGTAAAGGTTAAAGGTAGGAGTCAAATAAATCAATAATGGAAGTCGGTCTCTATATTTCCGCGCAAATACAGACTGCAAATGTTTAATAACAACAGAAGTCATGCCATTTTTGGCTTTATCTAAGGTCCCCACGTTACAAAAAACATGCAATATAGCATCTATAGAAATATAATTGTGAGAAAAATACTAAAATTAAGAGACAAATATGGCTTTGCTTCAATTAATAAGAGCATCTAAAAATAAATATAATTTTTACCAACAAAAATAAATCCAAAAATTTGATTAAAGTATTAAACTACAACAGACGTGTCCTCATATGAAAATGGAATACGTAGGCATTAAGAGACTTATAAATTCAAAGGTTCAGTTCGTTTAAACGTATTAAGTAATCAATTAAGATGACCATATGCATGACAACCCCCACCATTTTCTGTATAATACAGTTATTTATAAAATTCAACGATGATTTGAACCTTTCCATCCATTCCACGTATTGTAATAAGTAAAAAAGAAAAAAAATGCTGAGAACAAGTCTTTAAAAAAACGTTTACAAAAGTGCCAATACAAACAACAACGAATGCAAAAAAGAGGTAATTGGTATTTGAAAAACCTCAAGTTTTATGGTGAAGAAAATGGCAAATGAATTTTTTTAAACAATTCGATAGCTATAAAAGGAGAAGAAAAATAAAAATACAAGGATTTGTGAATTTTAAAGAGAATGTTTAATCGTTTGACTTTTAGAAAACAATAGACTTGAAATACCAGCACAGTTGCATATGTCCTCAGGCACCAAAGTAACATACAGAATATATAATGAAATTGCGGATGGATATTAGGGCACGAAGTTGCAGGTAAAACTGGAGATATCAAGGACGAAAATGGAAAGAAAATAGAAGATGAAAAATTTCCAACAAACCATACGTACAGCTTTCATTAGAGACTATTTATGCTAAAATTTGTGTGACGGCACTAAGATTACTGATGCAGAATAGCCCGTGTCTGATCACAGAATACCTGGCAAGCCCAATCAGGCATTGGTGAATGTAACACTGACAAGACTGAGCAATATTTCATAAAAATGTAGCACACTCCAAGCTGCGCCTTATCAATAGCATAGTTCACCGCGCTCATTCGCGATCCGGCCGACCACACGACTGCAGCAGACTGCACCTCTGCTCCACAGCGGCGGGTCGCTCACCTCAACTGGAGCACTGCTACCAGTATTCCCTTCCCTTACTTGTCCCGTTCCGTCTCTCTCCCAGTGCTGCAGTGCTCAATTAGTCATAGCCAAAAAAGAGGAAAAATAAAGGGCCCTCTGCGTTCCTTCCCGCTCTCCTACCCCCCGCTTCCCACTCACTCCCAAAGCCCCTGGTATGTTGCGCTACTTGCAACACCGCCTTGCACCGCCGCCGCATCCCGCCTGTCTCCCTCCTTTACCCTCCCTCTCCTGACCCTCCCCACCTCCTCCCCAACCCAACCTCCTCTCCTCTACTTGCTACCTCCGTTGCCTCCCCCACCAAAACCCAGCGTCACCTCCTGGCCCTATTTCGCACCTCACTCGTAACACGCCATTCTTTGTACACCATCTCGTCACCCCTCCTCAAAACTCATATTTCTTCTCACCGCGTGTAGATGCTATACGATTACTATACTTTCTCATTCAATCGTAGTGAATGTAACAACGCACAATGATGTACCAATAAGGGGTTAAGGAGATTAATATTAATAATTCAAGCTGTTGGATTTATTGTCATGCGGAATACATAAAATGCACCGCGCAGCTCAATGACTGCGATAATTGATGGCAAATTCCACAAAAGGAGAAAAAATTAAACGAATCACCAATCGGAATAATTCCACGAAATGGGATTACGCATAGTTGCGTTAACATTTATTCTGACGGCTCCAATGACTTAGTTGATTACCACCGTCATTTTATTCACAAATCCAGGTTTAGCACTCAGTGATACTGAATATTTACCAAGTTTTGGTAATGCCATTAGAGATAAAACCCGGATTCAAGAAAAAAGTGATTAACGAGGCAATTATTATCCTATATAGAAACAAAATGTTATCATTAAAACCGAGAGAATCTCGAGCCCATCCATATGGATGTGTAATTCAGGTGATTTTCGATTAGAAATATTCTATAACTGATGGGGATTTGGCATTGCTTAGATTTTTGAGTGACTCACAATTAGAGAAATTAACTAGTTTACGACGATTTGCTATTGCTTGGAAGCCCGAAGATGTGATGACCATCGTTCATTTCTGCAATAGGAGGAGAAACAACACTCTTAAACATGAATGGAAATAGATAGTATGAGAAAATTGCTTCGTTGTAGACCACCATCAGTGCGAATTTAAGTCATGGATTCCGCGTCACTTATTAATATCTAATAAATAAAAATACTTGATTTAATCACTCACTTGGTGATAAATCTGCACACTTATCAGTTAACTATGGCTCATTCAGCACCACGGAAAGCTGTATAATTTACAGAACTATAAATCTGGACGATCTATAAGGAGGACGCTATCGCCAACAATAGTTAACATAATTCGCTTATCAATCTTTTCCAGCCACGGACAAGTAATCTAGTGGAGCCAAGTTTAGACATTGAGTGTAAGTGCGCTCCCAATTCTAACTTAAAAATATATAATTAATTTCTCCAGAAACACATTTTTAGGTTTAATAAAAATTCGCCTGGTGCAATTCTATTAAACGAACAATCAAAATTCCCCTTGTTTTTTCCTTATTTCCTCTTATATATCATGTTCAAAAGGTTTTATTTAGATTATGAAAATTTATAAGGTTAAACTTTGAAATAAGCTGCGCTGGAATAAAATATTATGTCAAGAACATGTACTAAAAATGATAAAAATCACTAAAAAACGAAACATGTAACTTCGATAACAACTAAGCGAGAAATGTATAATAGTTTGCAGCAATACGAAGCATCATAGGGTAGTAGACAATAATGGAAAATTTAATAGAAAAATTTTACTAAACTGTGGCTTTAAAGTCTATTTGCTTACCGATTTAAACCAATTTTGTAACTCAGTCAACAAAGTTTATGCAAACTTTTACCAGCATTTTTATGAAAGGTATTATGCAAACTTTTTATAGAGCATGAAAATAGCAAAAACCTTTATGCATTTTTCAGTTTCTCTATAAAAAAATAAAATATCTACGATTTTGGAACACTAAAAAACCAATTTCAATGTTTTTAGTCAACAAATAGTAGTAAAATATTCAAAGAGTGTAATATTACACTGGGATATCAAATTAATTACGATCAATCCATTTATAAATTGTTTAACTTAAATTATTTTACCTCTAAAAAAACCTGCCATTTTCAAGTTTCCTTTATCAGTCTGAATACATAAAATTGAATACTAAGGTTTACTTAAAAATATGTCAAAAAGTAAAATAAACCGTTCAAAAAGGGCTCTCTAACCGGTCGTGGTTACAGGTAGTACATGAATTGACGTCCTTCAATTCTGAGACGAATATAAAGTTTCTTCAATAAATAATTTTCGCAAGAGAATTTTCCAGCAATATCCACGAGTACTCTTACGTCTACTATGCTCTTATTTTAAAAAAAGAGAACATTATAGAACTGTGCACATTTGATAATTTCACTTTTCCTCGTGTTTTGCTGACATTAGTCAAGAATATGATTACATTTTTTAAATGCTTCACGGCGAAGTCACTCCCCAGCAAAACCAAAAGTTTATATTTTCAGAACGAAGAATAAAACTATGCATTAACTGAGATTGGAATTTATAAATATCGGGCGAAGTAAAGATAACAAAAAGGACAGACTACTGGACTTTTGCATCGGCTCCTAATCCTTTCTTCCTTCCGCATGCATTCCACTTTTCTCCTTTTCCCAGCTTCTGAATTCCCTTCACGCCCTCAATTTTCACCATTCCCTTATCCTCCTCCCTTCACCCAATCCACCTCATTTCTCTAATTTACCCGACTACACTCATCCTCCCCCATTACCCACTCCCAATCTCCCCTATTTGGCTCCTATCTCCCTCCCTCAGGTGGCAATCCCCGGCGGAAGAGCTTTCGGAGAG
Source organism: Ceriagrion tenellum (assembly GCA_963169105.1). Taxonomy (NCBI): domain Eukaryota; kingdom Metazoa; phylum Arthropoda; class Insecta; order Odonata; family Coenagrionidae; genus Ceriagrion; species Ceriagrion tenellum. The sequence goes on along the minus strand of OY720635.1, from coordinate 144,252,501 downwards.
GGAGGGAGGGCAGGAGAGAAGTGCGGGAACTGTTTACGGCGCCTCTTGAGACAATTTTAACAGGGAACTTCCCTCTCTCTCTCTCCCACGACACGCTCGGTCTCGCCTTTCCGTTTCCCAACACGTGCCCTCCCGACCGTGCCCTCTCATCCGCCGGGGAAGAATCCCCCCGGCTCCGACTCGAGCCCTCCCCCACGGCCCCCTTCCCCACCCACTGGCTCGCTCCACTGCAACCCGCCCTTCCTCGTTTATTCCTCGCGCATCTTTCACCGCATTCTCGACATCCTCTTTTCAGTGTAATCGCTGCTTGGGAATCGGATGCGAGGAAAATTCCACAGAAGATCCAGACGCGCATGGTTTTGTATCTGTGGCGGAAGGATTCACTCCTAGAGCTATCAAAGCGGGCGATTTCACATCCATCATTCCTTTTTACGGATCCAAGAAGAGGTGCAGTCGCTTTTCGAAAGGTTCTCATTAAAATCTCACGGTTATGAGAGTCTTTAAAAGCAGGTGAGTTGATTTTTGTCCACGAATTTCTTGAGCTAACTTCTTTCGCCGCAAAATACATATACAGGGGACGTAGTCTTTTGGCTATCTTTCGGTGGTATTTAAATCGTAATGCATGAATATAATGAAGGTGTATAGCATTATTACCGACGTATTTATCATGAAGAATAATGATCAAAGGTCACAGCATTATTACAAGGCGAAGATATGAATAGCTAAATGGTTATAGATAGGTTAACAGATTTGACAGAATGACCCCATTTCCTTTCATATGCAGGTAGGCACTAAAAGATATAAGGAAACAACAATATTAGATCCGGGTTATGTGAACTATGATATATTATTGAATTAAACATGGCCAATCATTCAGAGCTACCTCCTTAACTTTGTAAACATATATCAAACCTAAACTTTGAAGGCTGCCAACGTGGTGGTTTGAGGCAGAAATATCTCTTGTAAGGAGATTTTAACGATTAATAATTTAGCTTGCTATGAGCTACGGGGTTTATAAATGCCATTTTATGGCCCGAGAAGATTAGAGCCGTTATAATTCCAGTTTTCTCGGTTCAAGCCATGTGCATTAATATCTTTACCACTAGAGGCAGCCTACTACACCCCTTTATCTCCTTCTCCTTCTGTACTGACCCCTATTACTTCAATTTCCTCATAAAAATGCTCACCTCCGATTAGTTTTTAAGTATTCACCAAAAGCCCCTTCACTTCAATCCCCCCAAGTCAAAACTTGTTTTTTATACAGTTCTCTACAATACAGATTTCACTCTTCCTTCACTTTCTATCCATCCGTTCATCGAGCCATCACTTTTTCATGTCCGCCCATGAGTTATCAGGTATATCATGATTTTGATTGCCTCTAGCACTTTTTTTCAATGACAAAATGCATGAGAGATACAATCTTAAGGCTGTATTTTCCTCTTTTGACTGATTGCTACCATTGGTTGTTCCATTGACCGACCCAATTCTTTCTATAAGCATTTGCCCAACACGAATATATACATACTAATAGTATATATGCACATAAATCTGAGTCATCTTTCAAATGTAATCCAATAAATGCCTCTTTTGACCTACCTCTTCTTTTATGCCCCATTCCTCCATCCATCAATTATTTTTCATTACAGTCAATTATTTTCAAAACCAATATACTTCGCGATTACGACTCATGTCATAAATATTAAACGAAACACGGATATGTATTGCAGATATTCGATGCACTAACCATCGGATAGATAGAGATCTGAAAAAGTGAATCTATCATTAAAGAGCGGGGAAAGGTATCGAAGGACACCCAGAGAGATCTTCAAAAACTTACTATGCTATACTAAGATTACTTAATTTAAACAACACTATAAATTAAAATAGACAATCGCACGATGAGCTAGATGTAAATAACTCCATTAAGTCACGAAAATAAGTTTACAAATTGGAACAGGACTTCGATTAGTCCCATTCATTATTCTCTCAGGTTTTTCAAAAATTCTCTAAATATTACGGAGAATGACCCATACAGCCTAATTACAATTAGGAATATACTTACCGCCTGATTTAAGTACTGCAGGTAATCGTGATAAAACCAGAACTTAAATCATTACAGTAATCATCAAATTTTCCCAACCGCTTTTTTGACGATCTGAACCAATTTCTTGTTAGTTTTCCATCCTTCGTAGAGGAATGTAATAATTTTAACACGCTTATATCTTCATCAGATTTATTCTGATGTCAGAAAAGGACATGGAGCTACAAAACAGCCCAAAGTCTACATCGACGCAAATAATAATTTTGTGTGTAAGGATAGAAATCGATGGACTCGACCGTTGTTCATCTTGTGGCTGTGTTTAACAGATGTACTCAGTAGAATCAGAGGCTCAGCTGAATTATTATATGAATTTTTTGTTCATCTAAATATTTTAAGTAATATTTCCGCACAACGCCTCGATTATTATCTCTCATGCATTAATAACATACCATTTCATGTGAAAACAGATAATTCCGTACATAAAAGATACAATCTATGCTCTAAATTTTCTTCGCTACCCTTCTTCATTCCGCTTCATCACCTAGATTAATCCTCGACTCTTGCCCATAACTATTCAGACGTTTTTTTTTCTCATGACCTCTTAAAATTATTTTTTTCTCCGGGCGTTCATGTCAAAGTTAATGCTAACTACTTTATTTCTTTCAAATTTGCCAAAGTTTTGCAATTTTATAAATGTATCATCGAGGTAACACTGAAAATTCATCTACATTAGATTTTTTTTAATTCTCGACACCAAGCACCAATTTAGATTAAAAGCATATACAGATGCTTTTTACATTACTTGACAGAGAGCTACTAATAAATTTTAATTATACAATGTTAAGTTCGTTTCTATGCAACTAATATTTAACAAAAATCTCATCATCAGATTAAATTCAAAAATGTGAGTTCAGTATATTTTTTTTCGGAATTAGCTTATTTTCAGTGGACAGTAAATCCTTAACTTTCACATTATATTTGTCTTCATATTTTTCTAAAAAGTTTTTCCATGACGAGAATTTCAAAACACCAAATATGTTTACATAGTACTAATGTACTTAATAATAATTATTTTTCTCAATCTAGCTAATTAGCTAACAAGTTGTTCGCTATTGTTTCATCCATCTTGAATGGATCGGTGAATGAGCAAGTGATATACCTGCTTGCTCAGCAGTGTTTCCACAAAGTTACAGGCCATATCAAGTAGTAGACATGAGCCTTAGTGAGACAGTTAATTGGTTGGTCGCTCAACCCCAGCTTACGAGACCCCAGTAAGGTAACTGACAACTTATCGCGTGATGTACTCACCCGGTGTAATATCTCCGTCCAACGATAGTACTAGTGCAGAGAGCACACAACTCAAGACCCGTTTCTCGAGATAAACATCGATAATCCATGGAAAGCTGTTTCAACCGTTCATTATGGTGGCTTATGCCTTAGACCGTCTTATTCCAGATTTTCTGAAAACTTGAATATTCCATCTTTATAGTGCATTTTACAAAATGAGAAGAATAAAAAATAGTATCTCCCGGTAAGGTTTACAATAGTGCAGCCTTGCAAGTAGATATTTTAACATCGGCTCTAATGGTGATTGCTTAGATTGCGGCAGAGAAACTTCGATTAGTACAAGAAAGTATATTTCAGCTTTTAATCTATACTTTTCATAAGAAGCAAAAAGTCCTGTGACATCGAATACAATTAAAATATAGGCATCTTACTAATTGTTTTATAAAGGTATTAGTGATTAGTATACTGCTGTAATCGAGGTCAAAATATGACAGTTCCAAACAAATGGCGCTGCAGTCGGCTCCAATGGCTGGACAAATGTGGTAATCTAATATATAAAAATGAATGTTTATTTGTTCGTCTTCTATGCGTTCCAATACCATTCATGAGATTACTATGAAATTTTGGTGAGTTGTACTACGCGCCCGCGAAGGTTCCTGAGTTATTAAATCCATTGTACAATAGGAGGGGCGCGAGTCGTTTCAACAAGTAAGTGTTGGCACGCGAGCTTCTCAAACAAGCGAGGAACGACAAGCAAGCAACGCAGATCGTCTACGAGTTGCTCAATCACACAAATCAGAATCGCATCAATGAGACATAATTTTGGTTAAAAGGTACGTACCTTATCTGTAAGTAGAATACAATTTGGTACAGAGGTGTCTTTGTTTGCTTTTTTTTATTTCTTGCGTTTGGTTTTCATATACGCGTTAGCGTTTCCTTAAATTGGATTTTTAAGCTTGTAAATTTTAAGCTTTAAGCTTGTTAATTTTTTGCACTACTTCAACAATAGAATATTTTATTTACTTGGAAACCGCAGCATAGGCATGGAATGGAAACTCATTTCATCATTGAATTCCTGTGTAGAAACGAGGAATTAATTGGACTAGGTCTCAAACTCGTTTGTGTCCGCTTTGTATGTGTTTACCTACTTAGTAAGAAAAAGAGGCATTGCAGCGCATGTCGGGCACAGCTAGTTATAAATATATTCGTGGGATAATCCACATATCTTGTACCTTAATTTTGGTTTCCATTAAGTATTATATTCTGTATCATCCACAAAAGCATGGTTTTTTTTAAAAACTGATGAAATAAAAATGTGTAACTTAGTATTTGTCTTGACTCGCGGTGACAAATCAGAGTCATCTTAAGGGGGTTCCACCACGATTGTTTATTTAAAGAATATACTAATTCCAGTTGTTGTTCAAATAGTTTTAAAAATCCAACCTCCCCTCATGGAATGCGTCAGCAATTGCAAACCAAAATTTAGACACGAAAAATTCAATTAATTCTACGACTACTTTTTTCAAAAAACACATTTTTACAAACATAGAATCCGAATACAGCGCCATTTTAATAGCATTACAACATTTTGACTTCAATTTTTGCAGTAGTTTGCCAAATAATTCCAAATTAAGACGGCAAGTTGCATTCATTTTACTTTTGATCAAATTTTCACAACGTTTATTTGCTAAAAACATTTCTCAATAGAATGGCATTTGCATCAGATAGAGAAATACTATACTGCAACGCGTTTTTCTCAGTCATCCGTTGAACACCATGAAACTTCAAGATTAAGAAAAAACTAAACAAAAGGCGATAAAAATAGCACCAAAAATTAACAGTTTGCTGGTCATACCTAATAGAAGGCAATTATTCAATTGGTATCATCATATAAATAAAATTATATTCACGTCCGTTCTCGGCGAAACCAACTCAATAATGGTTTCTTAGGATTAAGAAAGTTTAAGCAATGCATCGTTTCTCCCACAAATGAACGAGTTTGATCTCATTTTAAAGAAAATTATCTTGCAAATTATCTTCCAAAATATCAGCTCTTTACCAAACGAACAACTGTGATTAACGAACTACTGAGATAAGTCAAATACCAGCCCTCTAACATGGGAAACGGCACGTGTATGCACTCCAAATAAACCTTAATTAACCTTAATGAGGAATTTCCGTTACCTTGACCTCGCAAAATAATTAATTGCGTGTAATCTTTAATTTTTATGTATTCTAACTATTTTAAAACATTAATCATATTGTTATTGGATTATTTTTTCACGATCGTAAAAATCCTTCCACTGAGCAGTAATTTTTTAAAAGTACTGCGCGCAGAAAATGAGTCGAGTGAAAGACTTATATGCATATTTTTATTTTATTACTTTCATACAAAATAACATTAATGCGTCATTAATAATGCAATATTTAATTTCATGATTTTTACAGTTCCTAAAATTAAAACGTGTAATTCGATTATGATCTCCATTATAACGAGGGAACTATCTTACTCAAACTACCTTAAATGTGTCTTCTCCTCGTAGATGAATTGAATAAGTTGTCAAATAGAACCCATAAGGAAAATAACATCCATGGACTGTTTTGAAAGGAGCATTTAGGAAATATTGAATCATTTTTTTTGGAATGGAGTAAAATCGTTGCGATATTTCATTCATAGTACATATGGCTCCACTTGAAGTATTTATTATATTTAACTTATAAGAAATAGAAAAATTTTCGGTCACTCATTTCACATGTAACAATAGGCTCAATTATAATCCCACAAATGTATTTGAAACTTACTCTGATGATATTTTATTGCACTTGAAAACATGGAAACTTGACAATTTATCAAATCTTCGAAAGTAATGATTACCGATATTCCCTGAAAAAGGGCAGCGGTGTGATACTAGCATTAATGGCATATGGTTTAACTAAGCTCCGACTAAAGCTTTTTATTAACGGCTTTTTAATTCCTCCGCGATCTGTTCATAGCGTAGAAAACCTTATGAAGAGAAACACATAATTCATGTGTAAAAGCCAATTACCATTTCATCAAAATTTCAGCCTTTCCTAAGCTCGATGAATTGCTCGCGTTTAGTAACTTAACGTTAACTTTGGCCTATCAAAATGAAATTCACCAATAATTAAGGAGTAAACAACGGCTCTACGTCCTCGTAAAACTACCGAAGAGAGAACTCACGGCATTTACTAGCGTTGATGGAGCTATTCGCAATATTTATCACGCATTCAGCGGATGGCGTTGAGCGAATGAAACGATTTGAATTTTCGCTGGAACCACGTCATGTGGTGGACTCTGGCAGAGAGCGGCTGAACTACGCCCTCAAGACTATTGATCGCGATGATCTCTTAGTTACGGAAATGCACACGAGATAGCGTGAGTGCTCATTTCCCATAGGCGAAAGGATATATGCAGAAACACTGCAAATGAAGGCATTTTGGAGACAAATGGAGAGTTAAAAATTCAAACAGAGCAAAGATATCCAAATTTATTTCAAAATATTACGGCTATAATATTTAGGCTAATGAGACATTTGGAGTAACTATATCTTAGAGAAAGTGACACTTGGGCTTGTGAATTTTTTATACCACTGATAAAATAGTCTCCCAAAACTATCGCTTCTTAATTTGCATCCAATATAATAAATGAAGGAACATATTAAAACAATGACAGAAAACTATCTGACTATACCATTTGGGATAAATTTTCCACAAGAGGAATAACTATTGAGTAAGAACACATATAAAGTAAGTGTCTCATAGTCAATCCGATATAGAAGCAAAAATATAAAAAGCATGCATCTCTACGTGGTCCAATTTTCTGTATTATCCTAAGATCTTCCTTAATAACCCCTCAAGATTAGGCTTCTCGGATATAAGAAAGAACATTAGACCTTACATAAAAACGCACGAGTTCAAGTGTAGAAAAGGGAGCGCAGTGACTGATCTAGCAAGATAAAATTTGGCTATAATTATCGCCAATAAGTACTAAAAAATATAAAAATACTATACTACCGTTTACAGCCACACAAAACAAAAAGTGACGTTTCAATAATTTACTTACACAAAGATGAAAAGCCATTAGATTAGCCAACATTTGAAATATTTCAATGGCTAAAAAATTAGAACTTATTGTTGATAGCATGTATTGCAGGAAGAAGATCAATTGATCTAATTTCAATGACTATCCACATCTCAACACTCGTTAACATTTTTCTGGATATTCTTATTTTAAATTATTTCATAAATGACATTTATTCATAACAGCGAATGACCGACACATTCACCAAGTACAAAGCTCCAAACAGTCGAATCGTCCCTTCACATTTCTCACTGCTCCATTCTGGATAAGACAAAGAGCGTTCACTGTTGATATGTGGAAATCCATATTCACTATAGCAATAAACGCAAGGTAACTACGTCCGATATTTTTTATGGTACGTATGTATTAGTTTTAATGCAAGCGCCTATTGACATCGATGTGTCGAAACTAGTAGAACAATAATAAATATTGGTGGAAATGTTAATTGTGTTTTAAGGACGAAGTATAGCTTAAGAACATAGAATACAAAAAGAGGGTTGAATGACCGTTTAAAATCCAAATTTTTAAAGTGCGCATTAAGATTTTTTATAATACATTTGTACGTAAATTATCAATGGAAAATGATTATAAAATAAATATCCCTTCTTATAAGCATATATATTGATCGATTTCGGGAGGATGAAAAACTCCACGGCATAATTTAATTCTAAAATCTCGAATTCTTCCAACCATCTCGGACCCAGACCATATCTTCCATCTATCCCAGCAGCAAAAATAAGGGTTGCTTTTTTTCTCCATCTGCTGTCAAGTGGTTTGTGTCCTACCTTTCAGATCGGAAGCAGAATAATGCTACCATGAATCGTCTTCCCAATAGGCCGAAGTAACATGCAGTGCCCCTCAAGGCTGTATACTCGATCCTCTGTTATGATATCTGCAAATTAACGATTGCAAATAGGAGCTCAAAAATTGCAAGTATCTTATTTACACTGACGTTATACAGATCTACAATCCCCTTCAAAAGTCGGTCCATATGGTTAGCGCAACCAGCTCCGAGTTCAGCTGAAATTGAGCATTGCGTAGTGTATACGCGTTTCATGACTCCCGGGGGCCATTTTACAGCCAGCACAACAAGACTTTATTTTATACTCGCAAAGAGACCCTCGTTTGATCTGCTCCCTCTAGTAATAAATAGCCAAAAAAATCCCACCGCTCCACTCCCAAAAGATTTTGCCGGTGTATTATTCCGTGAAGCGTTTTCGGATTTTTTCTGGTACTCAAGGGAACAAATGGCAGCATCCTCTGAATGTTGGCGGAATAATTTCTAAACACGATGCCAAAATCCACTCGAGTATAATCGGATCGGAATTTTTTTCCAGCCATAAGGAAAATAAGATAATTTTAAAGAAGAATTTTGATTTGACACGAATTAAAAGTTTTAAAACACATGTTTAAAAGAAATCAGGAGAAGGTTGCATACAAGCCTTCCTAGGTGAAGACCAAGGGAGAGTTTGGGTGAAGGAAAGTGCAGCGGAACACAAAACGCATTTTGGGAAATGAGAATGCTAACATTTATTTCTGGCCTCTAATTGCTTCCTTTACTGTTGGAAGAGCGAGTACATTCTTTAGCAAAAGGGATTAGAGATTGTGATCACTAATCACTCCGAAATTTCCTCCAAGTTAGAGGGGTTAGTGATTGAGTTTTTAAAAATATTACGAACATCATGAAAGAAAACAACCAACAACTGAAAACAATAGGTCATAATCAATTATATGTGCTACGTGAGTAACAATTCTTTTGTGATCGAAGCCAAGTACACTGCATTTACCATAGATATTTTAAGTAATCTCAGGCACAAAATTTTTTTCACAGAATGGCATTGCCCTGTGCTTGAAGGATACATTCAAATTTAATCCATTGAGAGATTTCCTTTGGGTTGAAAATATGATATGTTAAACCAAACTATTTCCACTAAAATATTATCCGTTTTAAACGAGTTCGTTGTATCTCCTCAGCACCTCTTTTTGCGTCAGTTTACGTAAAAATGTAGCTTCTTCAGTGAAATAATCTCGTCCAAGGAGCACAAGTTTGATGCATTGGATTCTACAAAAATTGCTCATAAATACAAGATAAAATTTTCAAAAAAGCAACAAAAAATGTTCATTAATTTTAAAGTATTAGATTTGAATAGATAGAGTGATTTTAAATTTAAGTTGGCTTTCATTCAGAGATAACCAACAGGATTGAGTCAAAATTTAAATAGTTAAGAAGAAAAGTACAACACAATTTGAAATAGTTACTTTCAGAATATTACCTTAGGCATCAGAAATCTAAATAAAATGCCTTTTACCAGAGGACATACTTAACATTTTGTAAAAATGCCATTGTTTTCCATGACATATCGTAATCGTGACTGAGAATTCGCAGATAATGGATTCTGTCGAATGACCTCATCTTGTTGCCTAATATTACACCTCGGACTTCTGCCCTTCGATTTTTATTATAAATAATCATCCTCATGATTTCTCTAAGCCATCGTCATCCTCATGATTTCTCTAAGCTACTGATAAACAGTTTTTCAATCAACGTTTAGATGTGTCACAGTTTGCGACGCAGTTTTCCCGCTCTAAAAAAACACAACCTATGGGCTGTGCTTAAATACGCGTTGCCATGCTGATCCATTACCTGGATGTTTCAAGAATACTTTTAAGCCTACCACAAAAATCACATTATTTTGCAATCTACACCGTTGTGTCCCAATGAGAGCCAGGCAGTTTGGCTGAGCAGTTTACGATAGCTGGAGAAGTTCATGACATGACATAAGTGTCTGAAGCAAGTGAAAATGAGAAAATTGGCCCTTAATGATCGCTGAATGCATCGGCAAGCCCCGAAGTTCAAATCCTGCGAAATAAGAAGTTGGCAATGCTTACCGCATGGACAGACTTTTTGAAGTTATAGTAAATTCAACCATCGTTTGTTTATGTGACTACATAAAATGTATTAAAATTGATCTCACTAAACTTAATACTTTGCAAGCAAGTTAAGCCACTTAAATTAGTTTCCCTAGAGTTCTTGCTTCAATTCAGACATATAAACTTCAGCATGTAAGTAGCTACGATGACCCTACACCATATGGAAAGGCTGTTTAAGATTTAGGGATGACGGCTGGCCAAGATTTATCATGGTATTCCCACGTAAATAAGGTTTTCAAAACGGTCCATGAGTCAATATTTTCTCTATTTGAACTGAAATACGTCATCACCCATCCTAAAAGAAACAATTAGTAACCACGCCAATCATGATACATTTCGATTAGGACGATTAAAGTATCAAGATTTGTCTCAAGATTTATCATTGAAACTTCAGCGCTCACATGATGCGTGCATCAGGTATTCATATTTGATCCACAAATATGGGACCATAACACTACATAAACTATCTTGGCTAAAGCTTGATGACAGACGTAAACTTCATGCACTCCCTCTACAATATTAAACTATGAACACAAAACCTCCTCTTTAACTGACGGACGATTTCAAAGCATTGGACCAAGTTCACGAAAAAAATACGCAAGGTAATAAAATATTCTGTATAGCTCACCGATGAACAGTCATTTTCGGTGGTTCATTCACTGTAGCAGCCAGCCGTGAGTTGAACAACCTCACGGAAAACTCCTTCGATCGCATCATCTAAAAGGGCGTTTCATACGACACTTCTAAAGGCACAACCAGATAACACGTAAAACCTTATCTAGAGACATTGATTGTCACAGGTTCTCCCTCTACATCCTTAGTAATAAGTTTTATAATTACTGAAAGACAAGTGTCTCAAAATTTCTGTATTATTAAGTGGAGACCTGCGTCTATTTGAGAGATGTCGATAGTGTCGTTTTCAACTTGGTAACTCGATTATTTAGCAATATCGTCATTTTGACTGAAAGGAAAGTCGAATTTCCCATTTTTATTGTGCATCTGGTATACCTCATGATTCGACGTTTTTTTATATACTTTCCATATCTCTAACCTGATGATTTAGTAATGATTTTCGCGGAATAAAATTTCTCAAAATTTCCGTCTTTCCGTGATCGTGAGCTCGTGCACCTCCTCGTGAGGCGTGCGTTAATGTAAGTTTCACCTAGCTTGATTCATATCGAAGGAACAATCATTAACACAACAATCACACTCATCAACTACCTGTAACACACTTAAATTTTATTCATATTATTTCATTTTTTGCAATAAGTCAAATTTAATATTCTTCTTAGTTTTGTATTACTGACGTGTTTGTTTGCTTTATTTCGCTAATACATAATAGAAATTGATCACAATATTGATTTAATTAAATAATAATTTCTTGTTTAATTTAAGCTTTTATATTTATATGTGCTTTAATAGTTGCTTAAATGTTTTCAATTACATGAAACCATTTTATTTTATTTGTATTTTTGACTCACTTAGCGTTATTGATATAATTTTCATGATTTATTTTTTTTTCAAGTATTCGTTCCTCTTTTATTTTATCATTTATTTTAATTTATTATTTTGCAGAGCTATCTTAGCTATATCTATCCATAGGTTTTCGCAGATTTTTCACACCCGCTTCATGCGGTGGAATTTTTGTCACTCTCTCATTACTCACGTTTTTCTCACAAATGTAAACACCATTCTACACCCTAATTTAGAGATGACTGCATCAGACGAGAACACAGATGGATGAAAGAACTGCCCCAGTGTTAATCCTGCAATAATAGAGACGCATTATTATTATTACTGTGTTAATTATTTATCTCCTCAAATTCACACTTCAGCTTGATTTGGCTGGAATGACCGAGTATTTAACTAGTCATTTATTTAAACAATATCCCAGAGTTACTTTTTCTCTTTTTCCATAAGGTTCAAATTATAAGAGGTAAATTCTTTGATAAAACTACTACCCAAATCCCCCTGATCGTATATTTTCATTTCTCAGCAATTTCTAACCCATCTCTTACCTCATATAAAGAACATCCTCTTCATATGTGACTGCAATAAGAAAAGCAATAACGCGTAACTCAGGCTCAGAGGTCCCATCAACGTGAAATGAGATGGGTCTTGGGTAACAGGCAAGCCATTTTCGATTTGGCAATAAAGGAATTCTAGTAGAAGTGAGCCTCCGAAATGAACTAGTCTTGGTTGGATATGCCGTCTTGGGAAATATCAGAGAGGTCTTTTGACTTCAAAGGCACGGTATTTTTAATCCTTAGAGGGACAGAAACGCATCAAAAGAGACTACAAAGGGAATTTAAGTTAATTATGTATGACATATAAAAATGCGAAAGGAAGATATAATACATATGAACTCGCAGCCTGAGGAAGAAATGAAAGATTGACATCACGACTCCACCGACATAAAGTCCAAGAAAAATATTACGCACCACAGTTATGCTACTTATTTATTGCAATCATCTTATTTCATCTAGTCACGAGGAGACAAATGGAACTATACCTACCACGTTAACTTACGCACCAGTATCCCCAATCACGGCCCTAAGCGTACAAGAACGGAATACTATAAGACGGAATTTCAATGGACAATAATAAATCAATCACAATCCAATCAGCAATATGAGGAAAAATTACCTCATACTACGAAAACAGTAGAGCCCTCTTTCCATCCATGTTAATTTTCAAACTGCGTCAAGCGTGAAAAATTTTTTTATTTTATTAAGTTATTTACAAGCCAAAAGTAATAAAAGGCCAACATATCCAAGTAGACCCTTTGAATAAATTAATGAACTATTTTATTTTTAATTTCGGCATATTACTATACAACTCACCAGCGTTAATCGTTCAATCCAACGCCTTTGTGAGCGCAGAAGTTCTCTGACATTTTCTGATTACTTCGACAAGTTGAACAAAAAGTTGAACGGTCGTTGGGTGGCTGGGTGGAACAATGTGCAAGGATTGATAAAACATCCATTGATTCAAGAGTCTATTTGATAAATTTAAGAATATTCCAATCAATACACTGAAGACAAATCATAAGTTGCAATTTACTAAGTGGCAGTGATGAGAAAAAAGTCTGAATTGTTTTGAATTTTGTTCTAGTATATCGATAACCTGACATTAATTAAAAGATTATGCCCGTTTAATTCCACAGAACTAAATTATTCCATAGGATTGAAGGAAGCCTTCAATCCTATGGAAAAGCAGCATTCAAAATGCATATTTGCTCTAGCCGACTGATAATAGATGGAGAGGTTGAGATAAAGAGTACCCTTACTAATTTCTCGCTGTAATTCTGATAAATTTAGACTTCAATCTGAGCCATTAGTTTAATGAGTATTTTTCCCATTTTAATCATACACTACGGTTGCAAAGTATGTAAATAAAAATGTCTATGGGCTGTTGAAGTCATGACGACAAATAACTTACCAATCAATATTTTCCGGCAAATTTAGAAAGATATTCTGCATTGTCTTCGCAGTTATTTATAAAAGAATGCCTAAGAAACCAGTTAATAGGAATGAGATGATTTACCAGTCTATTGCTGACATATCTTTTTTCCTAATTTAAAATTTGGGAGCCAAATACTCAAATTATAAGCAAAAACAAAAGATATAAGTAGACAACTAGAATACTATAAAAACGAAGTCTTCCATTCATACAGCACAAATAAATCTCAAGTCTGTATAATGAGAGCAAGTATTAATTAAAAAGAATTTAGAAACCTTCACACTGAGTACAATGCTTTTCTTACGGGAGAAAAATAATTACAAATCAGGAGTGAAACTAACCGCATTTTTTTTTCACTACAACACCGTAGAGGGTCCATCAACAGTCGACGCCTAGAGCCTTTTTAAAATGAGCAATGTAAAAAGAGCTAACACGCACCACCTACGTGCTAAATTTCAAAACAATCAGTTCATCAGCTTATCCGTTATGAGTGGAGATTAAACTTGAAAAAATTTGGGTCTCTGGCCCTCTCTGGGCCTTACTTTTGATCTCTAAGTCCTCAATATGACTTCAAAGGTTTAGCATATATTTCTATCACCATGAGCAAAGCTCTAGTTTAGCGATAATCTACAACCTACTTAGGGACACCTGCGGCCATTCTACCTTTCTAATATAGCCCATAAATCTATCAGTGTCTGAAGAAACTTGCGCGCCAAATTTATTTCTAGGAGTTGCTGTAAATTCTCTGTCATTCCATCTATCCATCTTTTCCAGGAATACCTGATGATCTTCTTCCCTCTGGGGTTAATCCCATTACAATTTTCGCCATCTCTCGTCACTCATCCTCGCAACACATCCAGCCCATTCTAGCCTTCTACTCTTCATTGATCCCACAATGTTGGGTTGCTGTTAAAGCAGTTCGGTTTTCTCAACGTGAATTCTCCTCCACTTTCCGGTTATTTGGTCTTTGCGTGGATCATATATTTTTCTAAGAACTTATCTTTCTTGTTTAAGAAGGAATTTCATTTCTTTCTTCAGAAAGCTTAAAACTTGACAGCCAGATAACGTGACGGAGAGAATAAGGGATTTACGTATATAACATTTTAATTTAATCTCTAGATGTACTTCTAAAGCTGAGAATTTTGTTAAGAGCGTGGAGGTGTTTATTCCCTTCCTGAAGTATAGTCTTTATTTAACTTTAACTTGATGAATTCTATGTTATATAAGGCCCACTGTAAATTAATTCTAGTACTTTCTTGTATATTTCCCCATCCATCCTCACTCTTTGGAATCCTGGCGGGTGATGGCGTCTTCATATTACCATACATTCGGTGTTTGAGGGTCTGATTATTTTGACTAAATTTCGATAAGTCATTTCCAATGTATGTATAACGTTTAGCAGTTCACTCTACGTAAGCGATTTCAATACAGTATCGTCTTCATAGGCCAGATATACGATGATCCTGAGTTCAACAATAGCATCTCGGAAATTCTGTCTAACTCTCCTATGATTTTTGAATGGGCGATACTGCGTCGCCTTGTCTTAGTCCTTTTGACCATTGAAAACTATTCATATTTTGCTTCCCAATTTTATCTGTGCTTCTACATTAGATAGAACAAGATCTACCAGTCTTACAATTTTCCCTGGAATTGCACATCGCCACCTTACCACAAGTTCAGCTTTTCGGCGACCTATTTTTTACACATTAGCGCTCCAGTTTCTTGCACTCATTGGGGATTGTGAAGTTAAACAAAAAGCAAATAGTGCTTGAAAATTGAGGGTTAATCAATACGTGCACACTGGCTAGGCATGCGATAACATGTTAATTAGCCGGTAAAAAATATTTTCCGACTTTTAATCACACCAGCAGAAATACTTAAGCATTGGTTAAGGATCTGCCAGTTAAACATTACCTTGTACATTGGCCAACATTCATCCCAATCACATATTTCCTCATCATTTAAAAATTCCTGTGTTTCATATATCAATGTATCCAGATGTATATAGGTAGGCAACCACGAGTTCAAGGTTAGAGCACAGCTACTAGTGGAGAGAAGCCCGTGATCACGAGAGCGGGTACTGAACTGCAGCGGGTATATAGATGATGGGGAATAGATAAATCGAAGCTTTCCCATCCCGTCACAACAAACACTTTGGTGAATCTTGCCATAAAAATGCCTCTATCCCACATCCTTTTCAAATTTATGGGCAGATCGCGAATTACGGCATCGGTTTTATTTCGAAGCAGGCTGGGGAGAGTTTCCATCGACATTCGACATAGATAGAGAGAGACTATTTTTTTGATGACTCAGTTTAACATTCCTTCGTATCGAGTCTATGGTCTGAGGAGAGTTTAAATTCTCAATAGCGATAGCACTGTATCATGAAAACCTCCCTGCCTCATTGAAATGCAGGGAATTCTTTCGGGAGCAATGAGTGGTTTTATGGCGTCGTTCCTAATAGGTCATAAAAATGCCTACAAAATTCCTTTTGAAAACTACTCCTATTAAGGGACTAAGGAGAAACAGTGAATGCCGAAAGAAAAGTCAATCTTTAATCCGCAAGTCTCTCTCCAATATACATAAATCAACAAAGCAATGTTCCGGTAGTAACATTACTTCGTTGATTGATAACCTTCTTATTTATCGTGACCCAAGTCTCACCGATGTCATTGCATAAAATAAGAAAAACTTTTAAGGGCAAGCCATTTCGATGATGGAGGGCATATCACAAAAGAAATATGCCAAGAATCGATTCAGTTAACCGGTAAAAAAAATCTAATTTTCTGAGGTTTACTTTCGATAAAACACGGAAAAAGTGTCATTGCAACATAAAAGATGATTGCCACATTGTTTTTACTCTAGGAGAGGATCAATACTTTTATCATTTACCATTTAGTTTCCTCAGCAAAAACTGCTCTACGCAGTCCGACGCACAGATCAAGGAAACTCATGCCCTCACCTATCACTGCGTTCCAAATGTCAATTAGGTGCCGCTTTCCCGTCACTGTGCTGAGGATTTCTTCCAGCTATTTCTATACTTCTTTGCTTTTAAATTCTGAACATGTGAGATCGGAAGCAGCACTGCTATAATTTATGATTTAAGTTTTAAATGCGTAGAACGTCTCTAAGGTAAAAAAATAAATATTTAAAATGATCGAGCATACAAGACGAAAAAGAAAAATCTCTTAGTAAATTCCAAATTCAAAACTTTTATTACCGACCTAGGTTTCGGTTGCCTTGCAATCACTTTCAAAGGTGATATTTGAAAATTGTTGCAAGGTAATAGAAGTTAGGTCGGTCATAAAAGTTTTAAATTTGGAATTTACTAAGAAATTTTTCTTTTCCGTCATGTCTACGGAAACCTTCCACAAAGCAACGCCTTCAACCATTAAGATTTTTATGATAGAGCATGGTGCGATTGGTAAAAATGACGGCAGAAGACGTAGGAGGCAGTCTCCTTACGGTCCTCAAAATTATTTCAAATATTATTTTGCACAATGAGACCGCTACAATGGCTAACAGGGAAATTAATTTACAAAACTCCCTTAAAAACGTCTCGAAATATTAACTACACCTTTTTAAAACAAGTTACATCTTTTCTGAGAAAGTTACACCTTTTCTAATTCATCTTTAATTTTAGAAGTCTTGCTAAGGTTAAGCTATGTCGAGCCCAGTCTCCCAATATCTTGGCGACAAAATCAAATAGCACTTTGACAGTGAAAATGGAAATTTAATGGAAGGTGCAAGTCGTATACTTATGAGATTTCTCCATTTGGGGTTAAGCAGGGTTCACCATGAAAAGGAAACTATAGCTTTAAGGTTAGGTACGACGCTTAAAAAGGGACATAAGATCTAATGTACGATGCAGATTTTTTGAAATTTCTGAAAGGAGACTAGAAAGCTAAACTAGCAGAGAGTAAAATTCTAGCAAGTCATAGAAATGTAGATTTCCTAGTAACATGATATTTAATTAGAGTGTAAATGGAAAATCAAGAACAGGGTGAAGAAAACTGCTAAAATATTTTTTTAAGGATGCCCTACAATAAAATAAAGAGCCAGTGTAAATTATTCGCTATCCACGAATAAGTTTTTTGCTCATAGAAATTCCTAATAATGCACGGTAAGGAGAATGCAGGGAAACATGTAGGGCATACACTATTTTTAACTTTACACCATAAATGTCCCCGAGGTATTCGATCCGAGAAACGTATTTTTACAATGGCTAAAATAGATCTGCACCAGAACGAAATGTATTTACCAAGAAGAACACGAACCCAGATGTATCAGTCTTGTACTGCTTGAATGAATAGGGGTGAGTCCATATCGTCCACAAATTATGAAAATTAGTTCATTCAAACTAGCAATATAATTAAGTGAAAATGAAATGATTACTTATAAAGTCCAAGTTGACATATATTAAAGCTTGTGCATAATAGAGTTCAACACTAGCACTTCAGACTAACAGCACGGTACAGCCAAACTATAATCATACATATCTGTGCTATCCTCGTTAATTGAGCATCATATTAAGATATACGTTTAGTTATAGTAAACGTTAGTTAGTAAACGTATAGTTTTCTTTGAAATTTTCCGCATCGATCACCAAATGTGCTGCTCCATACTTTGTATTTGATATTTCTCCTTATACTTTGATATTTATTTCCCTCACTGTATCACTTATTATCATATTACTCACCCCTGAGAGATCTAAGGCTTCATTGAAAGGTTCACGAGGTGATGAATTATAGTATATTCGTAATTGATCCCCGCATTTTCTGGCAACCCCCTCATAAAGGTAATAAACAAGGTATTCATTTTTATCATCTAATCTTACTTTCTCTGCAGATAAGTCGATGGGTACGGACCAATTCTTCTCTTAAGGCCCCGAACAAAGGCAACGATTGCAATGACCGAAAATCGATAGTATCTCATGGTCAAATCCATGGTCTCAACCTCTTAATTTTTCAATACGATGAAACTTATGCAAGATTGATAACGGGTGAACTATTACATAATATCAAATCACCAAAACATAAAACACTCGTCACAAAAATTAAAAAATGACAGTGGTTGACTGACAGTGACTTCACCAAAATATTTAAAAGACGCATGCCGTGATCGATCGTAAATGTGGATTCAGAGAAATCCGATATTACCGACGATGTCCCTACTGAGGATTGTATATTAAGGTAGGGATGTCAATCCAATTACTTTTGCTAAGAGTTTATCTTACAGAAATTTGAGTGAATAATTAGGCGAGCGATTTACGGTATCCATTGTTGTGGCGATCACACTCCTCAAGCAA
This sequence comes from Ceriagrion tenellum, assembly GCA_963169105.1. NCBI lineage: Eukaryota > Metazoa > Arthropoda > Insecta > Odonata > Coenagrionidae > Ceriagrion > Ceriagrion tenellum. Next base: position 144,233,370 of record OY720635.1, on the reverse strand, counting down.
CATCGGCGGGGACTATATAAATTGAAAATTTCCGGTAAGAAAACAATAGACCCATTTTACTTAACACTAATAGAAATTCTTGTCGGAACAGATTGAGGAGCAATGCTAGAGCTAACCTGGTGTGCATATGAAAAACAACCATAAGATACCAGATAAGATAGGAGTCACCTAAAATACAAAAATGTATAAAGGATGGAGGGACCAAGGCAGAAAATGAATAGCCTGTAGGACTAACAATCCAAAGAAAGAGTCAATGTGGTGGCCAATGAAAATCTTGAGTAAAAAAAATAAGAGAGAGGAAAAGGAAGGTAGAATACACACAGGAAGGTGGTTCTGGACGCTAAAGAAGAGCAATTAATTAGTAAGAAAACGAATAGAGGACGACCAAGAAATATAACTGAGATTCGACGTCTTATTTACGAATGGAGAAAATACAGAAACCCAAGAAGTGTAAATGAGGCAGCCAAGTACGTATTCCAGTAATGAAGGAATACAAGAGGGACAATAATTACTGAAATGGAAACTAATTCGAGGAAATTAACGTCATGAAGAGGGACAATACCGAGGCGGCATACAACCTCTTGAGACCTCACTTCATGGGAAGAAAGAAAAAAGTCAAATTGGTATCACAAACGAGAATGGAAAGTTGCGGTTAGAGCAAGAAAAAGAGCAAGAAAACATAGGCAAAAAATAAATTTTGGCAGAATATGATAGTAATACCATAGAGTAAATATACTATAGAGTGCTCACTGGGTATACCAAAAATGCTATCTAAATTGATGTAGTTCCAATTCATCTCACTGCGCGCTGGTGTCGTTTTTTTGCGTCTGCTGTGGGAAATGCGGCATTTTACTCAGCCAAGGCGACTCGGAGGGTGAGGCGACTGCTGGTGGGGGCAAAGTTTTACAGGTAGGGGATAGCGGGGAGGGGGGCCGTGGGCTGGACTGTCAACGAGGCGACGAAGCGTACTCTGATGTGAGTCTCTTGAGGAGGAAGAGGGAGAACGACGGGCAGTCTCGGACGAGAACTGTCTTCCAGTCCCCCAGACGTCATCCAGTTCCTCCAAGCGTCCATACATGAGTTGAAGCACTCTTTTGCGATTTCTGCTGTTATTTGACCTAAGTTATGATTGGTCGTGAACTCGGATGTAATAGCTAATTTGGGATTCCACATCATCGTAATCGTCATCATATGATTTAATCATCATTTTGGACCGTATTCAACATTATGGAATCGATTCCAGTAAGTGACGACGTCTCTGGTTTTTGATTACTGATACTGCGATGCCGTTGAAAGTTATACATCCCCTCCCAGAATTTCAATCCAAATGAACCCGGTAAATGTCTATGTTGTAGGTAAGAGGTAGCAAGTTTAGGGACACAAGGAAAATTTTGATGATTGACACTTCATCTGATCCTCATGGCATCAATCCTTTCTCCTGAGAAACAGATGATTATCTTTTTATTATACTATAACTATCCCATGGCTGACACCCGTTGCCGGATAATCACAGGACAAAATACTTTTCGAAATTACATCCTCTATCACCTCCAGAAGATTCTCCTGAAACCTATAAAGCAAATACGTTGTCAAGTGATTAATGCAAAATTTTAAGCAATCTGGTTAACTTAGTTTTCACTCATGATATATTATTCAAAATGTGTAGTAATCTCAGTATACTTCTCAACTTTCTTTGTCTCTTTCAACTCTGAAAAGTAATGCTGATTTACGTGCCTTTCCTATGAGACTCAACAGGAAGCAATTATGTGGAAAGCATTTTCTTCCTGAAGATGTAAAACCCAATGGTCGACTGTAAAAAATTTCTGTTCCTCAAGAATATCTACAAGTACCGATCCCAACTCCTTCGACTGCGGCAATTCCAGTAATACCCATGGAAGCCTCGATTTCTTCTACCTCGGATACAGTTTCTCCAATTCTGTCCATCAAACGCCCGGTGAAAACCTATTCCAGGACCTATACATGCACATCTCCTACCTCTAAGAGTTTATTTCATTCAGAAAAAGCATATCTCACTCCTAAAAGTACCAAATGTTCATCATCGGAACCTAGAATTCCAACCTCCCGAAAATCTCTCTGGAGGATTGAAATTACGGGCAAGACTCATGTCAGCGGTCAGTGACCTCCCCCATTCATTCCATTGATCCATCACCTCCTCTAACCCTTCCGTTACCTTCTACTTCAGGTTTACATGACACTCCGAGAAAAAAGAAACCTTCAATTTGTTGCAGATGTATAACAGAAAGGTTACCTCTCTCAGAGCATCTCTCGCGAGGATAAAAAAGGAAAGAATTGCACGTAAAAGGAAATAAACTTAAATTATTTCCTATCTAAGAAGTCATTTAAATCCCGAGAAGCTTCACTTCTGGTGCGAATGCAGTTAATGCATGGTAATCGAAGACCATGGAAAATGGAAGAGAAAAATCTGGCCTTTTCTTTATTTTTCAAATCTCCATCAACGTACAGGCTCCTTTCCGAGAAATTAGTTCTTCCGGGAGAGTCATCTGTAAGACGATGGGCTGGACGATTATCCAAATTCAAGACAGGGTTTCATGAGTCATTTTTTAGTCGACTCATGATTAAAATTTCGGTGATGTTAGAAATCAGCCGGGATTGTGTACTTATGTTTGATGAAATGTCCTTGAAATCAAATTTGGAATATTCTCCAGCTATGGACTTCATTGAAGGTTTTGAGGATTTAGGGCACTTGGGAAGAAAAGAGAGATTAGGAAAATACGCTGGAGTTTTTTGAATAGGGGTCTTTTTACCCTATGGAAATTACCTATAGCGTATTTCATCTCGGAACGTGGCCTTCCCAGTGCAATAATTAAAGAGCTCGTTCCAATGGCCATCGCAAAACTGATTGCGAGTGTTTGTATGTGACCAGGCAAGCACCAATAGGAAATCCATTACCGATTTAGGAGTGTCATTGACCAAACCATTCTTCTATGTTGGGGATAAAAAAATTTTCTGTGTCTACGATGTGCCGCACCTCATTAAATCTTTGGGGAACAACTTCATTCGCTGCGACTTCGTGCTCAATGGTCACATTCTATCATTTGAAAATATACGCCAAGTGTACAAAATCGACACCTCAAATTAGCCGCGCAAATATTTAGTTTTTCTGTGGCCGCAGCTATACGTACAAGTTTTGACACCGGTCAACTACACCTTAAATCAGCTCTTGCCACTGCCTCATTTATTGAAGACATAAATTTTTTATTTGATTCCCTTTATAGCAGGTCTTTTTATGAACGGAACCCTTTAAGAACTTGACTTTCCAAAGAAAACACAAATATTGAAGAAATTTTGAAAAGGGGTTCAATGATATTCTCTTCATTAAAGAAGAAGGACAATAGCCGACCACCTTGCTTTGATGGATTTTTATTGAGCATAAATTCAATGGTAGAATTATTGAACGATTTGAGTAACAAATATATTTTAACGGCTAGATTAAATCAGGATTGTCTGGAGAATCTATTCGACAAAAAGGAGATAACAAAGACAAGAGGATATAATACACAAATAGGGAGAGACAAAGAGGATATAATATAAATCCGAGTGTGAAGGCCTTTCGTGCTAGTTATCGGCAGATCTCAGCCAAGCTCATGCTTAAAACACCAAAGAGTTCCAGTTACAGCATCGATGAAGATGAAGTACTGGATGTGAATACATATCCATCTGTGACTTAAGATGCCGGAGGCGACAGCATTATTAACCAGGAAAATGCAGATCAGAGTTCCAGTGGATCAGAAAGTAAACCATTGGGATTGGACTTCACAGTATCTCCGAGCAATGAATGCAGAAAATCTGCAGCTTTAGAGGAATGTTCAATAGTTTATTTCGCTGGGTAATTGTTAAAGAGGTTAAAGGATAAATTTATGTGCCAAAACTGTATCCACAACTTTTTTTGGCGAGAAGAAGTTGGGTAGTAAAAGAGATTTTCTCATTTTTTTAAAGACACTCCCTAGTTTAAAAGATGATTCTTCTGGCCTCATTAGTCCCTCAAATGACTTTATTAGTCTCTGCACAGTTGCACTAGACGTGTTCAAGATATATTTCTCTAAAATTTCACATATAAGTGACTTAAGAAAAGGAGACGTACGTACAGAAGAATTAGAATGCGAAGTGAGAACTATTTACGCAACAGTGAGTGTATTAGCCACATCGAATTTGCGCTTGTCTTACTTTTACAATGCATGATTAAGAAAACTTGTAAATGGATACTGACAAGTTCGGAGAAATGTAAAGAGAAATGTATCAAATTAAACATATTACGGCATAAATAAATTCAAGGTTTCCTGATATTTCGAATTACTTTCTATAGTAAGTCCATTTCCTCATGACAGCATGCAAATAGTCTACATCTTAATTGAAATGGAATAATTTTTTGTACCCGTTCTTGTGTCTTAATACTTACCTAATTGCTAACATTCACATTGACAGACATTTTCCTTTTGTTTCCCATTTCTTGATTATTTTTCTTATAACCCTAACAATCACTTGTGAACCTAGGATATAGTCATTTACTTAAAAAAAACTTTGCCGGCGCAGATGGATAAGAAGAACCTTACCCAGTCGGAAGGCCGAGAATAATTCGTATCTATTGTTTCAGGCTCGAAATTTTGGCAGTGAAGAATAACCAAATACATTGTGAAAATCTTATAAGTTTTATTGATGATGCTGACAGCTCGATTAAACCGGTCGAATAGACTACAAAAATTTTCATTTTTTGAAAATATAATCGTTAATTGTCCAAGCACTTACGCATCTTATGACTCAATGGAAGGATTTTGAGTCCATATAACTTCAAATATCCGAATGTTTACCCCATACCAATTTTACGCGTTTGTTAAACTTCAGTCCACGTCGATAATTTCATCACCAGAAGTACTTCAATCTCGCTAAAACCACGCATAAATTTTAGCTACCACGAAGGAACATTGTCAACAGATGCAGAAATTTGAAGGTAATTTCAATAGTAAATTACGATTTGTATAAAGTTAACACCAACATTAACTAATACATATTAATTTAAATAGTATTGGTGGCGAGATGATCAATGTGTAAGGCCACTTTAGAAATTTGAAGACATTTTCTTGAATACATTGCGGGAAATCGCGATTTTAGTTTTTTTGCCGTGAATACTTTCAGCGTCTATAAATATAATTCAGAAAATTTTCATAGCCATATGCTTTCAACATTTTCGAGATTTTCATTTTTTCTAAACAAAACGAGTAGCAGAGGCTACTTACCTATTTTTTCCAAAACAGTCATCGCAGTGGTATGCTATAAGGGATGAAAAACACGTGAAACCAAATGCGAATTATTAAGCACTTTTTTTTGTCAAACCCAGGACTCCTAAGTCGATAACCATTTATCAACTTACACAAATTATAGGTTGATACAATACCTGAAATTTTGGAATTGATATTCCAAGTAGTTTATCCTACAGAGTTATTTCGATTCCAACGTAGCTCGCGCTCGCTGAGTCAAATGCGGACCTGGCGTCAAAAATAATTCCAAAATAATTCCAACGATGCTAGCGCGACGAGGTGAACGAATTCCGAACTACGTCAATTTAGATAGCGTTTTCGGTATACCCAGTGAGCACTCTATGGTATCTTTACTCTATGGTAATACGCAGGATACCAGTATGAGGGACCAGACTTAGATGGAAGATGGCCCGTGGAAGGAAGCGGAGAAAGTGGATAAGGAGGACGAGTTGAAGAGAAACAATGCACCCCGAGCAGACGACACGAACGGAGATGGCACTTGATGGTTGTGCTAAATAACCCTATATATCATAATAATAAAATAATAATATGATTTCATCAGGCAAAGCTACAGCTATGTAAAGACCCCAAAGGATTTGCAGCCATACAGCTGTCCAATAAGTCAACAAACAAAATTAGAACTCTTTGGTTGACTTGAATAAGGTCTTTGACCGAGCCAAATGGAATAAGAGGTTAAATATTCATGAGAAAAGCCCCAAGAAGAAACACGAGGGCAAATAAATATGCTAACTAAAACGGGATTTGCAACAAAAAAAACTACCCAGAGGAGGGAATGAGTAGAATTGTCATCATGCAGTCAATCTTTCTCAGATTAGAACGACTTATGACGACACCACCTGCTATGGATCTAAGAATCCGCAACTAAGTCCCAATTTGACCGCGAGAACTGAGCAGTCGATTGGGAAAAAGAATGGCCGCGTTATTTTTTGAGTCACACAAATTTCACGGCTATCAATACACAGATCTTGAGGAGAGGGGAAGCAGTCTAACAAGTACATCTCATATATCACGCAACTCGTTTCCTTGGAGCAAACAGGCGTTGGCGTGTGATCGTGTCGACGGTAAAGCACCGGCGAATGCGGAAATGGGGGAAAGTTGCACGCAACAGCCGACCTACCTGTTGGCCAGCAGGCCCCCGTCCATCAACCAGGGGACTACAATATCTCTCTTCAAAGGGTTCCACACAACCACCAGACCGAAAACATTTCCATGGCAAAGTGCGCAACAATAATGAGCGGCCTGAACTATTTCCGGACGAGAAGATGGAAGCCGAGTCGGTTCGAGGAAAGCTAAAAAGGATAAGCGAACCGGAATGGATGGCAAAAGGCTAACTTTTCACAGAAAAAGATACACGGAGTAATGATGGAAATACACTTGGGCACAATTTAGCAGTAAATGATAAGAGCGTCAATAGAGCGTGTATAAATGGCAACGCACGAAGTTTGAGATGAAAAACGCCGTATTCTCGCTAATATATACAATTATCACCTTAGCCGATTCTAGAATAATAGAGTTTATAGCATTATTTATCATTCGCGAAGCCACAGTAGAAGGTCTGACGGTTAACCGAGAGAGTAAATATGCGGAACCTAACGTACTATTATGTTATCGTGAAATAATGAAGTTGTTTTTTTTACTATTACTTAACTAAATGAATGAAGCATTAAAGCAACATTTCACAAAACGGGTATTTATCAGATGATTTCATCTGAGCATACAGTTGATTATTTTGAAGTAAATGTCAATGTTAAAAGGACATCGAGGGGTGAGAAAATGCAGAAGAGGAGACAGCTACTAAAAACTCGCTCACTTACTTTCCACATATTAGCAGTAAATCAGACGAAAGTAATGCGAGTAGCAAAAATTACAATCCTCCGATACGCCAAGGCACTGTTGTTCATAATTCCAAACAAAAATAATCAGAGAGCGAAGACAGGGGTGAATTTATTATTATTATATACTATAAAGAGTTCAGTAACGTAAGCCGAAGCACGCAAAACTCTACTAATTACATCACAAATATCAAAGCTTCAGCTAAATCTTTTCCAAAAATAAAATTTGGTAAAGGATTATTAAAAATTTTGGGTTCACTGTCGTTTTCAGTAATCACATTTTGGAAGTTTGCAGGCACTAATTAATTATAAATACTATTCCAAGGAATTTTTCCTTGGATCCCAAGACATTTTAATAGACGTGAATTATTTTCGAGAAAGTCTTAATTTAGATTATTATTTAAAGTAAATTTTATGCAAAGGTAAAAAAGGAGCTTAAGAAAACTTTTCGCGAGTTGAAAGCATTCAATTGCCAGCGCATATCACCGTCAAAAAGAGCTGTATTAAATGCCAATCAATACCTAACAGACAAAACAAATTTCGAATTTTATTCGAATCAATAACGGCTACTTCTTTGCAGAAGATTAGTTGGCGGCAGAACTAAAGCTAGAGGGGACAAAGTGGGGGCAGTGACAGAAAGGATCCTTTGGGAGGATGTGGTGAGGGTGTGATAAAAAGGGCGCTCTCAGCGAGACGATTCGAGTGCACTAAAAACAGGAGCGTTCGAGCGGAGGATCCTCCGAGGAGTGAGTGAGTGAGTGAATGGGCTGCAGACGACGAGCGAGCGGTAATTGTAGCAAGGATGCCAAAGCAGAGAGAATGAGGCGAGAGTCTCGTCTCTCTCGAGTCCTTTTGTCCTTGGCATCCGTCACTGTGTAGGGAATGGGAGAGATTTGATTAGATCGTATCACATGCACAAGATTCCAACTCCTTTGCCTTTATCCTCCTCCCCACTCAAACCCCCTCCCTCGCTACCTCCCCACCCCATCTCCTACCGCCGCGTCCCATCTCTCATCAAACTCCTTAGCTTACACTCCCTCAGCTCCGCCGAAGAGGAGAGGTTTAGACTGACGGACATCAAAGGGGAAAAGGGTGGCGCTGAGGAAAAGAGACGGAATGAGAGCTCGTAGCAGTTGGGAGAACGAGTCGCAGCCGTTTCAAGGGCGGGGAAAGCGGTTAGGAGCAGAAAGAGGAGATCAAAGTGCAAGAGGGGAGGAAGGCAAAGGAGGCGGTGGCAGAGTGATGTTTTGGCGGCTGAGGGCGGGGGCAGGAGGAGGAAAGGGTGGGCGGAAAGTATCCGGCGAGAGGGCCTTCCTGGTCAGTGGATGCGCAAACTTGTAACGCGGGGGTTGAAGTGGGCGTGGGCAAATGGATAGAACGGGAGAAAGGGAAGGGAAAGAGAAAGACGCAAGGGGAAGGATAAGAGGAAAAGGGGAAGAAGGATGAGAGCTCAGAGTAAATTAGATTTAAGTCGAGAGAGAGAAAGATGAGAGCGCCGCACAAGATGGAAGGCGTGTGTGGGAGGAAAGGGGATGAGGGAAAAAAGCAGACATGGGGCGGAGTGGGGAGGGAAGGAGGAAGGGCGGTGGCAACTGCGAAATTGCTGTCTCATTAAGTGGCGAGCGCCGGCGAAATTGGAAGTGAAACTCTAGTGGGATCACGAGCGTTTAAGTCACCTTGTTTGCCAAGTGTTTGGACAGCCATCAAATAAAATTTCGTGCGTAGAACAAACGTAATAATATTTTGACCGAAGTTCATCGCTCTACAGGATGCCATGCAGTTAGGTGAGTAGTTTAAAGTAAAATCAACCGTGGTAAACGTGGTTCAGCAAATTAAACAATTTGCCTGGAACTTTTAAAATAAATTATTATTCATGCCGTAAGTAAAAACATAATTGGAAAACATAAAGAACGATGGTTATTCACCTGCTTTAAAAGCAAAAATGATACTGTGGCAAAAAGAGTGACAAAAACAGCTATATTAACCTACCTTCTTATGCGACATCGCAAATTTAGGCCAATTAATGATACCGAAGAGTACCTCATTTGAGCATAATTTGAGCAAAGACATATAACTTCAACCTTCCAGAGCCTCCTCTATATAGTAAGTTGATAAAAGATGCTTCATATTTTGGAGATAATTGGTGGTTAGTAATCAAAATCTTTATATAGAGTAGATTTAGGACAAAAGGATGTCTGTATTAAAAAGAAGGGAACTGTATGTAGTTATGTTCCGCGTTTTTCAGCTCGACTATGAGGAAGTTCATTTTCTACAACTGACGAGATAACTTAATTTTATTCCACCAATTTTATATTGCGGTACTACTAGTTTCGAAATATCATCGGTGTCATCATCAAGTGCATATTATACGCTGGCTATTTAGAAGCATAGCACTACTTAAGTTAAAGCACTCAATGGTTCTCATAATAAAACTTCTCAGGGGCCGATCTAATTGAACTGTCCTAATAAATAAAAGAAATGAAATTGTAAAAAACGAGGTAAACATAATTTCTAGTATTTTTATTTAGAAAACTCCTGATCCTCGCCATATGAAAGGCTTTTCCTCCACAAGTGAGGCAGGGGGTGTTAGGATCCCAGCAGTGTAAAGGTGTAAAGTATAAGGCTTTGGGAGGATAAATGGTAATTCGGGAGTGTTTTAAGTGGAGCTCCGTTTATATTAGTGATATACAATAAGCTGCTAGAAAGAATTTGATGAGCACTGGAGGGTAATCAGGATTCATTCTGCATATTATAAAAGAAAAGCTACAAAGCCTATCGTTTAGTTACATTGGTCGTGTAATTAATCGTCATTACCTTCAAGAGATCAGCAAGTGATGAAAAAAGTATGGAGCACGTTAAAGGTATTAAATTTCAATAGTATTATGGTGAATATACGACAGGTGCAAATGCGGGCAGAAAATGTTAATTTTTCACACAATATTAAGAGGTTATTATTACGAAAGGCGAGTAAGCTCCAGGAGTTTTTACCGACCTATAACATCCTGCATTTCCGTAGTTTTCAACGCCATTGTTCGAATAAGTTAAAAAATAAAAAAATGTGGTCAGTTCAGGTTTTACCCAGCGCAACAACAACAGTGGCCCATACATTCAGTTCTTCCAAGGAGAGTAAAACCACAAAATTATGTTAAATGGACAAAATTTCTGCGACGTTTCGTTTATGCTGTGGTCAAACTTGTCGGCTATACAGCACGGAACTATTGAACTATTGATTTAATGGTTTGAACCTAGGTGGAGGGTAATTGCGAATCAGGTGAAGCACATCAGAGTAGGTCCTACAAAGTTTGCATATTATACATCTACATAATATATGCGAGCCGCCACTTGGGAGTAAAGAATATGGTTTTGGGAGGTAAAATGGTGAAGTGCAATATAGGAATGTTTTGAGTGGGGCTCCGATTTTATGTGTCATACATTGGGCTGAATGAATAATCACGAATGCATTTCAAATTCTTCACAATTAAATAAAAAAATATAGAGTAAAAAATAAAATATTCCTTATGTGGAGCATTTGCACGTGTTTCACTCCGATAAAAGAGGTTTCAGTTTTTTTATACACTTTAGTAAAAATAAAACTACCTGTATCAGAACTTCTAATCTCGAGCTTCGGGAAAAAATCAAAAGTGAATTGTCTCTAACGTTAGCATACCCTAAATAGAAAAGCAGTTAAAAGAGGCAAGCATTACTAATAAGGACAAAAACACATTTTGAAATTAAAAAAACGGGTTTTATATAGGGCTTCCAGTAGCTGCTGCAATTTTATCTTATTTAATAATTTTCTATTTACATATTTAGCGGCCATTTTAGACGTGAGTCACACGATTTAAAAAAAATAGCATGAATAAATATCCCAGATGAGTTAGAAGTTCAAAAAACGGGGCACAAATAACTGGGTCAAGGCCTTGTGCATGTTATTTAAAGGACTCTTGGGTTACCATGATTGGATCGCATTTTTTTAGGTACCTATATTTTCATGATAGCTCCCCGGAGAAGTGTTTTAATTTCAAAACTACCCGCGCGACGGACGGCAACAACGTACAATACATACTCAATAGCCGACTGATTAAAAACGAGGTCATGGTTAGAATTCCGGCGTATCATTTGTTTTCACCCTTGTTTCAACTCAAATGATTTGCAGCGGAAATACCCATTCTCTAAACCGCATTGTATTTTAATGGGATCAAAAATTCTGTATGCGGTATTTTTGTTATAAACGCAACTTCAAATTGTATGGGGTGTACATCAATTTTAAGGTAAAAACTAAAATGGTCATAATATTTAATTACTCTCTATCGAATAGCATATGCAGAAAAAACTAAACACACGGAAAAACCTAGGGCTGGGTAAAAATTCCGAAATGCGAGGATGACTTTGGTGAGCATGTCAGGGGAATGCAGAATATAATACTTAAATTGTAATTAAAATTTTATTTATTTTACCATACACTATCTAAAATTTTAGAGTCTGCATAATTCAGATTTAAATTCATAAAGTACCAAATATCGGGATAAAATACTTGGGAAGCGAAATGACTCTATACAAATTTGTCAGCAATGAGCTAAGCTATAGAGTGCGGGTGTCGGAGAATTTATGGCATGTACACAAAAGTAGGAGCCATGTGTTGGTACTATAATGAGATTGGAAGATATTTACGTAGAACACAAATATCTAATTTTAAATAAAGTTTCAATTCAAAATATTTTAACGCAAACAGTTTCACATGAGAATTGACAAATTTTAGCCTGGTTGAACTTCTATAAATCATTCATCTACTAAAAATGTTCCATATTCCAGACACACTCCTGTTTGCGTTGTTCCATTCAAATTGCAGCATTTATGCAAAAGTTTTTCTCTAATAGCCATTATTCTCACGTTTCGACTTTTCCAATAAAAGTAATAAAACAGAATTTATTTGTATAAAATAGAAACTTGACTTCCAATTAAAATATAACGCTAATGGCTTACAAAAATATTCTTCACAAACTGCGCCATAGAATATTGAACACATGAACTAAACCCATGCGAAATACATTCTTCTTCGGACATTCTCAATATTTATGCAAAAAGCATGGAGAGTTTTTTATACAAAAATTTCCGCATAACTCATTCTAGCACTTTTCACTGGACTAATAAAATACTGGCAATAAATTATCCAAGTAAATAAAATCAAATGGAATCCATTAGCTTTAATATTAATGAAACGTACCTAACACTTTAGGGAAATAAACGATGATTGACTCAGAAGTTTCAGTTTGAGTAAATTTCAGCTTTAGAAGCTGCAACAACCACGGTAGTGTTGTACCGTCCTGCATTATCGCAAACAAACAGTACGCTCGCATAAGTGAAATTCGAGGCCATGTTCGACCTCGCCAGATACATGGTTCCACTCAAGGGAGTGAATAAACTTCGAACGCTACTTTTTTTCCAATACATCAATTTTACAATGCGTTTGCGGAAAATTTTTAGAGTAATTGAATATAATAAACTTAAATTCAAAATTCTTAATATCTATGAAAAATAGATTCTCAATATAATAACAAGTATAGTCCTGCTAAGCCTATGGCTTGTCAGCAGGTGCTGTTTTTAATAAAAAAATGTTCAAAACCTATAATGTAATAAAAACACAAAATATACACCAAGACGCAATTAAAACATTAAATCAAATAGCATAAGTGCAAAAGTTTTTTTTTTATTTAACAAATGTATTCAAATGTATAAAAAGGTACGAATGATTTTTTTAAATCAAACACAACATTGATCCGTCAGAAAACATTAAAAATATTGATGAAAAACCTAAACTGTAATTGAAACACATAAATATCCAGAAACACAATTAAAACTTTATTATTAAGTCATAACTACCTTAGGATATGTACAATTTTTCATAATAAACAAATGCACAAAATTGATTAGTTAGAAGACTTATTTAAAAATTGTAAATGAAACAGATTTAACAGAATACCATACCAAGTCAACTGCACCACTGTATATACAATAACCATTGTTTCACTTCTATCTTTAATGATGACAGGCGGACTAAATAAAAGACAATACATTTAATGACAACTCTGCTTCACTGCGGAGATAAATCCCGATGCGAAAAAAGACCGTTAGTTCATCGCAATATTTCGAATTTCGTTACCGTGGGCGATGAATCACTGCCTGATTTTACACAATGAACTAACAGTCCATAGCAAGAGAAGATATATACGCGCGGTGTCCATGTATGTAAGACATGTCTCGACATTTGAGAGATAATTCACGGTGGAGTTAAAAACCTACCATCCATCCGCTAAAAAGTTACTTCCATCCGAAATCCTGAATGTATATACCTTAGAGTCAAGAGTTCCATCATGACGCTCATTCCAATTAATTGGGTTTTCTGATTAGGCGTATCATCAATCTCTGAGGTGGTGCCACCTCTCTCCTTAATCGCACTGCACTAGTATATCATCAATCGAAATTTAGTCAGTCACAGGGATCTAAACAACCAGCCGGCAACAATCATTCCACCCTTCGCCTCCCCAAAACGTCTATCCTCCTGGCCCCTCTCGAAAAACCGTTTGCATTTCCTTTTAGATTGTACCCGAAGATGTTGCGACGAAACGATACTGGGAAATCCGGGTCATTCCAAATTAAACTTTACCGGAGAAAACCGAATAAGCTAAGTTCTCGCCACGAAACGATTCCACCACGGTAACATTAATTATATTAACTTCTCCTGAAGGCTAGAGGGACCATGAAGCTTTCGGGGGCGGGAAGGGGGGAGAGCGAATCGAGAAAATTAGGAGGCGAGAGGCGGATCAAGCGGTGAGGTGCGGGAAAATCCCGGGGCATGCAAAAAAAGTTAATGGAGACGGGGAAATTAGAGCAAAGGAGACCGGAGAGAGATAAGGGGGTGACAGGGTGGATGAGAAGGAGAGTCTCTCGCCCTCGCCACCCTTCTGACTGACGCCAGAGGTAGGAAGGGTGACGATGGGAGGTTTCGGGGCGGAGGGGCAGGAAGGGGGCAGTGCGGAGGTGGGCGTGTGTGGGATGTTGAGGAGGAGGAGACTCGGCGAAAGGAATTGGAGCACTGAGCCGAGAATCCTTCTCGAGTGAGGACTTGGAAATCAGATCGGCCACGGACGGGGCGATCGAGTGTGGCCCCATGTCGACGTGAGTTTCAGAGCGCACTGCAGCGGAAAGAAATGAAGCTTGTGTGATAAGACGATGGCCCTGGGACCGGGGAGGAGAAAATAAGTTGCCCCCTCCTCATCGACCATCCATTGTGTTAAGTTCCCCCTTTCCACCCGATTCCGCTCCACCCCCGCCTCTGTCGATATCGAAGGCCCTTGGCGCTGCACTCACTTATCTCTGACATTGCATCTCGCTGCACTCAAGCGCCATCACCCACTCAGGCGCCCCAATTAGGTGAATCTCAACCCGCTCTCCGGCACATCCAGAGATCGGCAAGCGCCTACAAGCCCCTTGCCTGCCCCAGAGACCGATTTCTACCCCTATTTCCTACACACCTATTAACCCCACGCGATTACATTTTAATAAACTGTGCGAGCAAGTAATTAAACTCGAATTTGGGTCACTCCAAATCTCTCTCACTCCCTCTCCTCCTCAAAAGCTATCGCCGAAGCAGCAGAGGAGAGCAAACTTTAAGTGTATCTATAAGTTTTCTCCACCGAGTCGTAATGTTTATGGTTCGCCGCTTCCTTTTCATTCCCCCTCTTTACCCCCCTTACCAGTAAACTTACTTTCTCTCCCCCCTTCCCCACCTCTTAAGGGAGTCAACTCAATTATTGCCTCCCCAAAAAGGGAATCCCGGGAGCAGCATTAACTTGATTAATTCCCTCCTCTCTCCCTCTCGGTGATAGTAACTAGGACTCTTACTTAGCTTAATTACCGTCAAAACAGGAAGAACTTCAGACAGTACATCCTCTCATCGCGAGACGAATACACCAAAGGCGGGCAGCAAAAACATTCACGCCGCGAGCCCAACCCTTCACTCCGCGGATTAGCAGATGCTGTAATACGATAAGACTTTTCGGTAACACTTGCATAAGAGAGTCGTGAAGGACGGGGATAAGTCAGGATAACACACTTGTGCCCGCTCCTTTCTCAAACTTGGAATGCAATTCCGCGATTGCCACATATGTCACGTGATTCCAGCCTGAAGCCAGATGAGTTCAAAAAGCTGCACTAATTTCCTTCTGAGCGGTAATATATCTCGGCATCATCTGCAGCCCTACTTCTTTGCGAAAGTCAAAAACTTTCCTGGAGCCAAATTGCTTTCAATTCAGAAAATGCTCAAAATCTTCAGGCGCTAGAAATGAATTCTTGCTCCAAATCAAATTCGAAACTAATGGTTGAATATTCCAACAAAATTCTTCTCACAATGGTAAAAAAATTGATATATGGCAGATGAAAATATAAAAATGCTTCAAAAGGCGGAATAGCCAGTAAATTATGAAAATAAACGAGTAGTATAAAAAAGTTGGATGGACGGTGAGGACTTAATATCTCTTTAGCTTTGGTCAGTTAAAAAAAAATTAAATCATTATCTCCAAATAATTTTGTTAATATCACAAAAAAGGATTTTCTTAGAGTAAATTTAATTATAATTTTAATGGAACCAGGCAACTGAGATACTGTATATTCTCATCCGAGTCTCAAAATTCCGACCCTGGAGGCTCTTTAGCGCTCGCAAGAATTCCATTAGCATTAATATGAGACGTGACTATAGCCATCCATCCGCATGAGTACAAGACTCAAAGAAATGCGCAAGCTAATTAGCCATCATCCCGCCCACCTATACCACGGGGAACTGCTTATCTCCTCGAAAAGATTCCTCTTCAACTCGCGGCGGAATTGAGAGAGACTAACGCCTCTGGCAATTTAGCTTACAACGATTCATATTTATGCGTTTATGATTATGCATGAGACAGGGAGACGGAGAGGGAGGGCCTTCCCAAATGCCTCCGCTTTCGACTCCCGTCCTCCGAGACCTTTCTCCCCCCCCCCTCTCTACTTCCTCCCCCTCGGCCTGTTCCCTTCAGGGACCACACCCTCATCCCAACAGTCCTCCTCGCGACACGCAGGCCTCCTAAACCCCCACTCACTCCCCCGCCTAACCCTCTCCCTTTAGACCCTAAGCCGCTCCACTTATTTTTTCGCAATCCCCGCGGAGAGCGGATAACCCTGCCTCATAAACGTCGACTCCCTTCGACAATACTCCGAGACGGGCGTTTATTTTCGGAAGCGCCCACACTCCCGGATTGCACAGCTGCCGCCGGAAATGGTTGGTATTTTGTCCGCCGATTTGGAACAACTGGAGGAAGGAGCGAGGGAAAGGAGGAAAAGATGAAAGAGAGGAAAAAAAATGGAACAAGCACAAAGACAAAGAGACACAGTCAGGAGCCGGGGGCTTTCAGAGGGTGAGGTAGGAGTGGGTGGGGATACAGAATATTCTCCAAACTCTCCATTCCCCACCTTCTCACATCACCCTCGGCCCTAATGAGAAATGGCGAAGGCATTTCTCAGGCGGGAGGACTAAAATAAAAGAAACCTTTAGAGAAATTACCTGACCCGAAATCTCCAACAAGATGAAATTCTTCAAGATGAGTTTAATTTTACATTCACTCTTCCGAGGGCCTCTCCATGTCACCCCAAAACCTCCGCTCTTTTTCTGCCAAATCTCACCACCGCCCAACTCACTCCTCCTCGTCCTCATAGTTCCCTTTTCGGAAGAGGAATTCCCTCGGAAAACATTTTTTACGCGATGAAAAACGGTTTCCTTTCTCCCCCCTCCCTATCTCTCTCTCTCCGTCGGGGGACGGATGGAGGGTGGGTGAGGGGGCGGGCGTGGCTCAGAGGGTCCTTTCAAAGAGCGATCTCGGAGCGGAGAGTGGAATTAACTTTAAGGCGCAATTTTGCTGCTTAGTGATTCATTACGGATGATGGCGGGGGTTGCAATACCTACTGGGGTCTCTCTCTTTTTAAGCATTCATCTCGGAAGGAAGGGCAGAGGATGAGTGGAAAGCGGAAGCTTGCAATGGGGAAGCGGAGGGATGTTGGAGGCGCGTTCGACCCTCCTCATCCCATTAGGGCCCTCCGAGCGGCGGTAGCAGCAGCCACTCGTCCTTCACAATTACTTTTGAGCCCTTCCCATCCTCCCCCCCATCCCGTATTCTCCTTCCTTTTCTCATTCTCCCTCGCACGTCGAACGTTACTTCCTCCCAACGCTGCCGCCCTCCTTTGAGGCCGAGAGAAAGATCACGCGCCGGTTTTGTAAGCAGCCTTCCTCCGTAAGCCTCATCACTAAAGATGAAATTCCGTGAGTATTAAAGCGCGTTTCCTAAACTCTATACTCCGCATGTTAAATACTTTCATTTCAGCGACAAAGGATCTCATTAATCATGAACAAATCCGAAGATACTCTTACGTGAAAAAATAATATGAGAAAGACTAACGAGGGTGTCGATGGGTAACATATATATAATTTTCATTTTACTCCACGCTTTCGCTGCAAAACTAAATGAAAGTAGTTATTAAGATATTCATCAAATTTCTAATGCTCAACAGAACATTAAATTACAACATACTGGCATCTCTTTTTTTATTTTCTGTTTTTAAGCTTTTTGACAAAAACGTTAATAAGTATAAGATTCGGAGGCTGTGGGAATATGTATAACTTATATCCATTCAAAACCGCCCACTCCCCATAGCATAACAGCCGGAATGAGTAGCCGCAGGCAGAGTTGAGTCAGAGGTAAAAGCGAATGTGACAGAATTTAAGCTAATTTGTAAACACGTTCAATGAAGTTTTGGGTAAGTAAATCGTGCCACTGAAGATTTAATGAGAATCCACGTCATTGTTTTATCATATGATTATTAAAAATTGTTTACTTTTCATTTATTTCGCATAAAAATCAGTATATCTCACCTGCGTTATTATCTTGGATGGACTCAATTCTTAGGAGTACACATTCTACTTCAGAAAAGCACGTAGGAGAAGAAAACTAGAGTGGATTATGCATTCAATAGCGAGAAAAGTACCTACGATGACTTTCTATCAGATTGAACAGGGGATGTAAAACTGGATTACGCAGCGATTGGATTACGATCAGTCAGGGTTAACGAGGAACAAGACGGTTTATCTCTCATCGAGTCTCACCGTTTTTTGTGGTTTTGCCATAAAAATGAAACAATTCATTCAATGTAGTTCACTTCACTATAGGCTCAAGATTCTAAAACAGGGATACACACTTTGACATGAATAGTGGGATTTGACTAAGCTTTTCATTTTTCTTTTAATTATCATCATCTCGTTTAGTGAGATCATAGTAAGAAAAACCCGTGTGAATTAATGGCATAGAGCTCAGAATTGAAGATATAAATGCAAACATGAGCGCCACATTTTACAGAATATTTTTTATCCAGTTCTAAGGAAACACCGCTATGAGAGCGAAACAGAATCTGCATCCAAAATGTGAAAATTTCCCTAGGATTACAAGCGTGGATAATTCAAGAGTAGCCGTGAGGCGGCGTTGGGAGTGCAAGAGGTATAGTTGGAAATTCGGTCACAACTTCTGAAATTTAGCCTTGTTCGTTACGAGGAGGTAGAAAAGGAATTCTCATCCGACGACATAGCTGAGAGTGCTAAGTTTCAGGAGCTAGTACAATTCGCAAGGGGCCAAGGATGAAACAAAGAACAGTAATATCTTAGGTCGAGTTCACAGACAAACTGAGCTAAACAAAACGTTAACGCCTAAATAGCATATATATAAATTTACAACCAATATCTGGCTTTTTTGTTTAGAGCGACGCTGCTCGATGAATCAACCGAGTCTATTGCTTTAATCATGTGTTTACAATTACAAATATATTTAGAAATTCCTAACTAAGCGTGTTCCTTAGTACCGATTAAGACCTAACCCATGCATGACCTTACAATACCTGGACACACACGTAAAAGTTAAATACAAATAATTTGAAATAGTTAAAAGATTCACTGAATGTGTCATTCGTAAAAAAAACATGGTAGTACTTTCATTGTTAGGGAGAAAGCCTAAGTTTTTAATCATAAAACCACTTTCATAGCAGAGTTTTCTTTAACTTAGCGCCAAAAATTTCGTTTCATTCAAGTCGAGGCTGTGTCCCCAGCTAAAAATTCCTTAGAAGCCGTTCTACAGAACGCTAAGAATTTTACGGAAGTTTGCGTGCTTTCGGCAGAACCTGTTCCTTTCCTAAGTATCTGTACGGAATATGTCACCCTTCCCCGTGTTCTGTACAGTTAATTCGGTAGAGCAAAGAAATTCCTCGAAAGCTGTACTGTAGAACTTAAGCGATTCTAATACTATTAACGAGGTATCCTTTGTACCAGTTCCTTTCCTAAGGATTTGTACGGATAATCCGCACGCATTCTTCCCGCTAAGCCAGGGCTGCAATTGGAAACATTTATGAGCGACTCTCTCTAGTAAATGGTCGGTGTTGTCAGGGATACTAGAGAGCTTATGACATCAATTCCCTCACACTGGAAGAACTACCAACTTTATTTTTTACTTCGTGATTACAACTTTTTTTTCGGCATCAAAAAGTAATAGTTAGTGATTGATCTTCGAAAGGAAGTGAAGAGACGTTAAGCTATATTCCAGGGTTATTGTGATTTGCTCGATAAAGTCACAGTCTAGACAGACAACGCGATAATTTGTGATGCGTGGCGAGTTTCGTTAGTACAGTTCATCTTTAGAGTACGAAAGTTATGACATCATATATCTATTCTCTTAAATATCAGGGTTTACCCTTTCCATCATTGCAAATGCTCATTGCAATGCTAAATTATTGGTGGGAATAATTTACGTAAAATGACTGAAAAAAACATGAGAACTTAAAATGAGATCTCATTTAAGTTCCAGTTTTTACTTCACTGCTGCGTTTCTACGTTGGTTGGATAACTTGTACCAAGAGGATTTCGATAACATTCAGTGATAGCACGAGCCAACAAATCATTCCATCTCAAATAAATCGTTTATTTATACCCTTTGATTCTTATCAGCAGTGATGATATATGATAGATTTGACGTGAAATAATAATCATTCTGTGTGGTTCTATGCTTCACGACTATGGCGTTATAACGAGAAAATCTCATCACAAGAACCCCTGAAACGTAATAACGAACTAGCTTTGTAAGTATGAATAATAATAAGAAAATACGAACACCTCTTAAGTTACTATAAAATGCAAGTGTAGTCATTAACCAGTCGTGTAACATGTTCCGGTAGTTCAGTAGATGAACAACATATTTCAAGTCTTAATAGTCAGCATATTTCCCTCATCGCAATACTTCATCATCCCCCTATAGTATCAGCTGATCGAAACAAATATTGACTTTCATGACTTACAACCTGATCCGGAAGTTAAATTTGTATAGACGAGTTGCATGCGGCACTTTACTTATCTTTCAAAAGAAAACACTCAAATCCAAGAGATTATTTTGAGTATATTTGTACTCAACCGCTTTTACAGTAAAAAAATTAGGTAATTACCATAAAAAATGAATATACAGCATTTAGTATAACAAATTTTACTTGTTTCTTTAATAGATGTATTTTAAATTTTGTATCTGTTATTTTCAATGCTGCCTTTTTATTTAGAAAAAGTAGTGCAATTGACAGCATTTAAGGAATTTTACAGATTGCCCCATGGAATTCTACAGGACGTAAAAAGAGGTTCGGTATAAATTACATAAAAAACGGTTGAATATTGTCAGGGATTTCCATGGAACTTTGTAGGGAATTCTGAAAAATACTTTTAAGAGAAGTGTGCAGAATTTTTGAGCACGGTATATGCCACATCAGGACACGTGGCTCACCACCTAATAAAAGATCGCTTTGTCTGCTGGATGATCAGCACGCTAAACATGTTCCACGCGCAATATTTTACAAAATAAAACAATGTAGTATAATGCGTTTTATGAAGTCACACCTTTATTATCTTTTGAGAAAGCCTGTGGCACTTTGATTAATATTTAAATAGCCCTGCACTGAAATTTAATACCTTTCTGTTGATGAGAATGCACAGCACATAATACAAAAACAAAATGCTCAAACTGCCAAGCGTAGGAAAAGAGCTAAGAGAAGATTAATCGAGAAAGGTCTATAGAAATAGTGGGTAATAAGAACACATAAATCTGCCTCGGCCAACAAGGAGAGCATCATAATATTTACTTTCTGAAATACATATTTTCATTTGTAGTTCACTTCCCTAATTACAGAACATGAAGGAAGCCTAGAAGGCCAATTCGATTAATTGTGTTGGAAAGAGAAGCTACCAACCCGTAAAAGAAAAATTATCTATTCAAAAAACTTCTTGAGAAGTAGTCCGTTCACAATGGTCTTCAGCACCTCGTAACATATTCAGCCATGCGAACAGACAAAAGAATTAAAATTAAAATTCCAAAGTTGGTGATGTTATCAAATTAGATATACAGGAACAAGAGCTTAATTTACCTCACCTCACCTACATAACCCGAAAGATTATCAACAATATCGTCACTTGAGCTCAAAATTAAAAACGACCAAAGAAGTGACGTAAAATTACGGGGCGCTGAGTAAAACTAAAATAAGTATAGACTTGAGAGTTCCCAGTCCGTTATGATATTACTCTGCAGGGTACCAATGGATATTGCAAGTTTCAGTACTTTTGGTACGTTTAGCTGAGAATCAAACACATTAACTAATGAAGAACTTACTTTTCCATCAAACTATAAAATAAATAGCCCTGAAGGCATTAATAATCGTTCAAATCGTATAATCATTCATATTTTTATAGTCTCACGTGATAGGATGATATATTTACAAAATATGATATATGCCAGATAAATCTCGAGTTAGGCTACTGTTTAGTAATGAGGAAACAATTCTCAGTTAATGCTCCGATTATAGTCACCGTACGCTCGGTTAATATCGGCTGCAATAGAACCTAACATTATTTGGAATACTCACTTTAAACTGAATCATCATTTACTAATCGACATCATTTCATGTCGATTACATTCCTGGACAAGTTTACATACGTCTTTGAGCAACTAATGGCAAAACCTTAAACAACCATCAGTACGGTTAGTAATTTGCGAGGATTAGTTATAGTGGCAGAAAAATTGGTTTCCCGGCAATAACTTTCTATGACAGGAGAATATTTAACCAAGCGCATTACTCAATTAAGAAAGCAAAAAAATTCAATTAAAACATAGATTTTGTTTTCAATTTATTTATGAATCTATCATTGTCATATAGAACCTTAAAAAACCTAAAAAATACAAATGAAAACTTTTAAAATAATATATGTATATATCATTAAATATTAAAATAGTATGTGTATAATATACATAGTAAACTACAGAATCCAACCAGTGATTTTTTCTGCCACTTTTCCACATTTTCGACATAAGTAAAATCGATAGAAGAATTTTATTTGATCTGGTGAACTCGAGCTAATTGAATACCAACATAAATACTGTAAAAGTTACTTTTTCAGGATTATTTAACGAGGAATTATGAATGATATTAACACAAATTATCAGTAAAAAATTTTATTTCCAGCCATGGATAATTGCATTTCCATAATTAAAAGGGTGTTTTTAATCTAATTATATTTAAGTGAAAGATATTACTCCTCTGATACAAATCCTGGCGTATACGAAAGCATTTGTCTTTTTTATTTCTTTTCTTCAGAGGAAAAGGACAATTACCTGGATACAGAGACAGCAACTTACATGCAAGAAGTTCCCTCTGCCTTCCAAACTTCCAAAAATGACATTTTGCTACATTGATTTAAGCATATAATCAACAATCAGCAATCTTTAGAGTTCCTGTTTGAATCTCTTCACCTCATTTCCTTCGTTTCAAGGGCTATTTCTTCATACCGCACAAAAAGAAGGAAATAACGAGCATCATCTATTTAAAAATATGAACTTCAAATATAGCAGAGAGATTCAATTGGTCGCTTCAAAGCGAGACCGGTTTCAAGTCTTCATTTTCAGTCAAGTTTTCTAAGTTTGAGGAAAATTATATGCGTCAGAAGGCTTTTTCATCTCTTAGCAATTAATACTAAAGTTCTTTTAACTTTAATTGGCTCAAATCCAATATTACGTCCTACAGAACCATAATGGAAATGAGGCAGAATCGCGCGATACCTTCGAAACCTATCTCAGGGAAGCAGATTAGCGGCGAGAGCTCTGTGCATGAAAATGGGTCAAGAAAGGTCAAGGATGGCGAAGAAGCATGGGTCAGGTTGACGGAGCGTGGCGGTGGAGACTCGAGAGTTGGGCTTGAAAGAAGGGACGGCAAGGGTAGTGACGTGAGGCAAAGGAAGGGGTAGGACAGCCCGGCCGGGAGGCTGGAATGCGTCGCACGAACTTTCTTTCACCACCGAAGAACGCTCTTAAAGGAAATGGAGTTCCTCTTCAAAGTGGGGGATTTGGGCGGGCTTTTGTCTCCAGAATTTGGCCAAAGGAGGCGGGTGGGGCTAGAGGGAGACTTGGGCCGCAAGGTGTGCCATTTCATCCCCCTTGCCTGTGGGAGGAGACGCCGCAACCCATTTCCTTGGCCCTCCCGCAGACCCGTGGGCTGGTCGGGTCGTCTCCCGGCCTCCTCCCTCACCGGGATTCCGTCAAATCGTCCCCTAGAAGGAATGACCTCACCTTTCGAGATCGCTTCCGCGCCTGCGCCGGCAAATTGGTCGAGAAACTCAGAGAAATTGCGCACAGTGATTTTAGGTTTCAAGCTCGCAAAATCAAAGCTGGAAGTTATGAAACTAGTATTACTCGCCAAATGCTTTGTATAACAGATGTTCTCACAAATCTCACATGGGCAACTCCATTGCTTTTTCTGTGATTAAATAGACCACAAGTCACAAATATTGTATTTAGAGCACCCAAAATTGCGTAAGGAAGTCACATATGATCCATTTTCTTTCAAATGTATCTCAAAATTAAGCAAAAATGCCAGAGGTTCCTGGCATCTGAATTTTTGCGGACACTACATATGCTATATATGAAACTAAGTACAACCAATTGCCATATTTCCACTTCCAAATTATTTTTACCGAGGCTTGGCCTTAGCCCTTTCAGTAGCTTAAAATCACTAATACCGACTCGCCCGAGGTGGAGGAAGTAACGCCATCTTCGAACGAGTTGTCAAGGAATACGTTTACGTTCACCGTGTAGTATTCGAGTGGAAGACTCACGTCCAATAGTTAGGGCCATACTGCCATGCTTTAACTCGGCGCATAAAATAATCTCGATAAATTGGTCTCAAAATGGAGCGTGTTATTACATACCTGGTCACTTTGGCCACATACATGAACTCGTGTAACCGCGAAAAATTACGGTACACAGTACCGGCGCAGAACAGTAATAAGTCAATTTCCCGCAGAGAGGAATACATTTTTTGTACCTACTAAGAACCCCCCAAATTACAGTTGGTGCATTTATAATGGGGCGCATAAGCATTGGCAACCACTTCCATTTACATAGTATGGATTACTCCATTGTTAGCTTGCTGCGATCAACTTATTACAATTATGAATATAAGCTCCTCGTCATTTCTAATCAATACCAGATAGATTTTTTGTCTCCTCACCGGCTTATTCCGTTACAAAACGCGTTTCATCACCCAAGAGGCATATGAAAGGCAAAATTGAACAGAATACGCAAACAGGCAGTTATTAGAGTGTTGTCATTAACTAAGCAGCAGTGGCACCACAGCACGATCGCAGAGAGGAATTTATTTTGATCAGAAGTACCGGCTTGCTCAAATAAATCACGCAAATCACCAGCATCTTGTTACGTACAAAAAATTAAGCTAATATCGTAGTAACCTTTTCACAAAATATTTGAATCTATAATTAATACTGGGCTAATTTTATCCATTTTACATGTCGTGTAACTCAAAAGCGGAAAAACAAAACGAATAACGGCAATAGATTATTTCAATACAAGAAAATTTAATTTAAGGGACGTTGAAATTTAAAGAAAAACTTGTGAAGTTTTTGGGTAAACAAAAGGAGGCGATTTATATGAGAACAAATTTAAGTCAGTAAAATATAATCCATTGTATCTTCGTGTGAAACTGTCCATCGAAATACAGCAAAAGCAAATCCACGTATTACGGTGCTGAGTGGTTTGGTACAAATTAATCTAGAAAAATATAAACAATAAGCAAAACCCATTTCGATCGAAGTGCGCCTAATATCCTACTAATATTTTTTAAACGACGCACGTGTTATAATGCCACTCCGTACCAGTTACTTTTAGTATTTCCCAGCGGATGCTATGTTGAGCAAAAAAGTCGTCCTTACTGAAAAACTAGCCTTGAAAGTTAATTATAAATATAGCCATTATATATAGGCATATAATCTGAGATACCTAGTCCAAAAAGAAAATAATCCTACCTTTTCTCTTTCTTACTGCTGCAATTAAGCATATGGCTTAGTCAACCACGATCTAATTTGGTGTTGTAGACAGGGATGGGAACGTGAGGGTAATTCCAAGGATCGCAGGCCCCTGACGGGTACCGTGCAATATGCCATGTTGTCCAATCTATCCCTCATGCTCATTCCGTCGTCTGATTCCGCTCGATAGGGCGGCTGAGCGGATAAAAGAACGGCACAACGCGACACGACGAATGAACACGTGTACAACAGCGAGAGGTAATTAGCGCCGGTCGAATAACGCCAGAGCCGGTGACGATGTAACTGCCACATCCCGGAAATTTCGCCGTAAACGCGGCGGAATGTGCGTTAAAAATGCATCCTGCAGTCCTCGGGAAGAATACCATCAATAAGCGCTGAGCTACAAAGCTAAATTCCGCTACCATATCTCGATGTGCAATAAGTGCGTAATAAACGCAATACCTTCTAGTTACAGAACTCTTTGAGCACGTTGAATTTGAAGCATAGGCACTAGCAAAGAGCAGTGCCTGTTATAATCACACATAGTCATGACCAAAATAAGACATAAATATTAGATTAAGCATCAGACTAAACGTGAAAGTCTATGAATGTAAATTGAGCGAAAAATCCCTAAAAATGGACTATCATATGAACTTATTTAAGTTCGATTTCTCCAGGTATTTTGGACGTCTGAAACTCGATTATAACAGGTATAGAATAAATTAAATACATTATAAAGCAGGGCTTTGAGTTCATTGATTTAATGACTAATGAATGAGAAAAAATAAATATGCCATTATTTCCTAACAGATTGATACATTATTGCCTTCTACAAGAGCACTTTCGATTTATTCGGCTTTTCATTATTTCCTATCTTTTCACACCTAATACAGTTCTTATAATAGAGCGCTCATTTTTGCGATTTCTCATAGCTTTCAACTATCATCATCATCTATTCCCTGTAGTATATTATTTTATTAGATATTTAAGCCGGATAAAACCCACGACTTGACTGACATTTGAATCCAGATACCGTTAAGTGTATGTAAATGACAGTTACACCACTAAGTCACCTTAATTCAAAGCAGAAAACTGAGCGGGTAAATACAAACTAGATATTTCCGGCTTCAAATTGTTCTTTCCTTTCGACTTCGGAGACGTGATTGAGTCGATATTTATAACCCATGGCAAGAGTTTGGAACTATTTGCCACCAAATGTGCCTTTTCATTAAGTTGCTACTGCAATGAGTCATTGGATAACGAGACAACTTTCCGTAGCAACGATCAAGAGTTTGGAGAATGAGTGCTCATCCAGTATTTGTCCACCAATATTTACTCAGTGTTTCAGTTTCTTGGTATAACAACATGCACCAAAGCACGTGAGGGAGTATTATTTGAATTATAATCGCAGTGTTTCTATTTCAAACCTCTTTACATTTTCATCAGTCTTTCCAGGAAATGTTCTCTGCAGCTCTAGTATCATAAACTTCTGAATGCAATAAATAAGTAATATAAGTATGCCATGGTTGTAATCGAATGTACATGATTTTGACTTTTTGGAAATTCAAATGGAGAAGTAATAAAGTCTAATATAAAATAGCTCCTTGAGTCAGAAAAGCATCTCATCCTTCTAACGAACAAAATACGAATAAACCGTTTCTGCATATTTATACTTTAAACAATGCGTCTATATCCATAAACATTTATACATGGCCAAAGAGTCTAAAATGCTATAAAAATAATAATAACCAAAATTTAAAAAAAAAAAAACAGAAAATATAATAATACCAGAACCTAAAAAATGTGATAAAATCCAGTAATACAACCGATAAACCGAATAAAACAGGGAAAAATCTTTGTCATAACTTACGATACATGTGTCATGAACGACTTTAAATCTATGATTACTCCTAGTCGAGTTAAAAAATTCATAGTGAATTTCCAATTCTTGGAGTAACATCTTGCACCCATGCACGATATTGAGTATTATTTGAGAAATTATCGCAGAGAATACTGTTCCACTCCTCCAGTCTAGAGAGCAATAACGTCTAATACCTCAATTATATGATCCATGGATAATTTATTTGCTAACATTAAATGGATGAAAATAATCAACTTGAAAATTTCATAAAACCGTAAAGGCCTTAATATTACACCAATACTGAATGTGCCAGTACATAAATTAGGAGAGAATCCAAATCAGAAATATAAACGCATAAAAGGATATCAATGAAAAGGTATTCCAACTTTTTCCCAAAGATGCAAGCCTGTTCACATTAGAAATGTATCATCGCGCAATTTTTCGCGTTAAAATTTATTAAGTATTCAAAAGCACAAATTCATCGCGAACGTGAGAAAGCAAACATTCTCCAAACACATAATGTGCAACCCCGATAAAATATTCCAACACCCATTAAATGTCGCTTTAAAGTCATCACAATGGACGATAATGCATCACTCGGCACATTTTCTCAGTTTCATTCCGTCTCTCCCTAAAGTCCTTTCATATTTGGAGCAAGAAACAATAACGGTAACAGTTGGGACTTCCACAGCCGGAGAGATTAATGGAACTATGAATTCGTTGAATGCGCGAGAAAGTTTGAACAATGCTCGATGGGAGCTGCGGAGCTTGCCGAGTATCAATTTCTGCGCCCTTGAACGGAGGAAAGAGGAGAATTAAAAAAAATTAAAACTTAGCGAACAGTGTGTGTGCCATGCCATCAAGAGAAGCAGCGATCACACCGGGCGGGAATAATTGCTACCGGGCTGCTTCCTTGGCCAACTACAATGTCTATATTAAAGCTTTGAATGGATAATGAGCATGCTGAAGGGATATTGACGACGTGGATATTGTATGTGTGCATATGTAAAATTTGGTATTTGCCACAATTTTGATAATTCTTAAGATGAATAATTTTTCATGGGTGCCCTTCGATCACCGTCGGCCAAAAAGCGGGATTTAATGACAATGACAGAGAAGAAACAATAAAATGGAATCGTTCATTTCGATTTCCACGTCAACGTAATTGATGTGCATTGATTTGAGAGTATAGTTCAGTAATCAAAAATTTGCCGTTCGACTGAATTCAACTGAAACATTCAGTTTTCCGTCACTCGTTATCAGCAAATCTAGAGGAAAATATGGGACACCTAATTAATGGAAACAGATAATATTTACTGTTTGCCACTTTTAGAAGGTTCTAGACTCATTAAACTTGCGGAATTTTGCTTTAATTTCTCTAGTGAAGTCATTTTCCCGTCGAAGCGCAAAGTTTACAGCCATATTTTTAAAACTACTAAACCTCTTTAAAACTCTACTAGAAGGAAATTTGTATTTTAGTCTAATGGTTAAGCAGTAAAACATAAGAAACGCCACTAGCTGTAATTATGACATAGTTTCTCCGAGTTTTTCTACTCGAAGTAAACTTTATGCAACCTACGGGACTGCTGAGTGGAGTTTTTATTACGCGCACTTTCGTAAAAAAAATGCTTCTAAGAAGGAATCAGCCTAAAAGACAAAATTGAGGTTCAGATATGACGGAGAGTTTATACGTAATGTTAAAAGTCTCCGTTTCGTCAGAATTTTTATCTTTTTTCCTGTTATAATCACAAAACTAATTATAAATGTATTTCTTATGTCATAGCTGCACCTAGAATAATTTCTTCTTACTTTGAATCAATTATCAAACTGCATTAATAAAGTTTCGGTAGTTTTCGTCAAATACCTCGGAAAATCTTGATTAATATGTTTAGTGGAATAGGTTGAAGCACCTGGAAAGGTGTGAGTGCGTATCATTCAGCTTCCCTATGAAAATGGTTCCTCCTTCATTTGAATCTCCTTCAGTGCTGATTTGCATATCCCATTATAGTTTCAAGTTCTAATTTACAGTATTTATTTGTATCTTTGTAAGTAGTAGATTCTTCAGTGTCCTAGATATGTAAAAATTAGGGAGAAGTGTAAGATCAGGAAATTCAGATACTACAAATCCATTGTGAAATAAACAGAGACTACAATTCCATTGGACCTATTAATAGACCGATTCATTGAAAGAAGAAGTAAGATCACATCCTCCATCACTCAATATACAATTTGATATCACTTCCAAACACTTTATTATAACCTTAATATCCTCCTAGTTGCTAATGCCGTAATCATTTTCAAATAGATTGCAAATTTTTAAATTTACGACCCCACATTTAAGTACATTACTTCAACTTAAACGAAATTTCTGTAGGTAAATGCATAGTGCAACAGTCTTCACACAGCCCGTAAGATGCGTTTTCAAAGGTAATCACCTATTTTTTAAGCTCCATTAGTCCCGACGAGAGGCAAATATACTTAGTACATGGGTCATTCATGTCAAATTCACTGGGGATCAAACCAATGCATTAAGTTTATTTGAGCAACCTCCATCGTATGCCGTCGTTTTTACTGAAGAATATTGTCTGATAAAAATAAAATAATTGTAATCTCAACTATTGTAATGAACTTTAAATGTTATCAAAAGTTGTCAGCGAATCGATCCGTTATGCTACGCACACTGCACTTTTTAATGTAAAATAAACTGATTTCCACGCGTACATGGGCACTCCTTTGGCTGGTGATTTGGAATTTAAATGTAAATACAGCGCGAGTAAGGATTTTTACGAAATAACTGTCCATTTTCAGACCTGAAGCCTCATTAAGTGCTTGGACATTCATAAATTAGTGATAAAGATATGCTTTCACTTTCAGTGAAAATTTCGGCATTTCTGTTTCTTTTTAAATCGTTTACAAATAACGCAGCAAAAACTGTTTTATTTAACCTCAAGGAAAACATTGACGAAAGCATATTCTTATAATTATTATTGATAAATTAAATAGTTGAAAGTCTATCAAATAATACCCTCAACCAAAATAAAGTATCTGCGACGTGGACACTGAATACAAGAGATGAAATGAGACGTAATTCATTTCATGACACTGGCACAATATTTACCGTGTGAACGTAGCAGGGCAATGAACAGAGCAATTAAAGCTCGTTTGCATCCAGTGTGTCTCAAAATGCAAAGATAATATCAGGCCGAACAAAGCGAAAGCGATAAAATGCGGGACATCGAGCGAGTCTTTTCATTTCCCTTTTAATTTATGACCTATTAAATCCTGCGATCGCATACTAAATCATGTCCATCATGCACGCAATTAATGTGGGACCATCCAGATTTAAAGCAACTAAGATAGGAAATCGCGGTGACAAATGCCCCTCGATTTCATCTGCGATAGAATAGCCGTGAAAACTCCAAAAACACCTAAACTCCAAAGATGCACAGCTAGATGAATAATTTAACTCTATAAAATATACAATTTTGATAGCATAATGACTGTAAATCTCACAAAATACCAAGTAATTGAGACCTTACAGATCTCAAGAATATCACGCCGTAATTGTGAAAGTAGTGAAAGGAAACCATTCACGTATATGTTTGAAATATTTATACGTCAATAATTTTACATTAAAATGATTACTATACTAAAAGTCCAGTGAGATGATGAAGTGTTGGAAAAGTTCGTTACAAAAAAATATCACTACAACACCGACTTTAGCCTGAATCATTAGTCTTTGTCAGATTAAGGAACGATTATTGGACCCTTTCAACTAGAGATGAGTCAAATTCTAAGTCTTTGCAGGAAATTATAAAGAAATAATATGGGATAAAATATTTCGTAAAATGAGGCGATTTGAAACGTAAAAAATTAGAATGAGGTGGAAAAAACAATTATATACCGTCAAATTCTGAGGAGGAACCAGAAAATATCCTATAGCAAGCTCATGGCACTTTAATAGCACAAGATAGCATGATCTGACAAGATTATGAATTTTACCTTCAGCAGTCATCAATACGAAGGTTTTCCCACCACTTATCCCCTCACTCCTTCTTTTTGTGTTTAACAGCCTACAAAATTTCCTCATTGTGTATTTCTTCCGATTCCGGTCCACTTTCTACAAGAGGCTTCATTGTCAGGGAAACTACGTCCAATAAGTTGGTCTCTTACAGTTCCCAGTGTTGTCATCTATATCAAATATCAATACATATATTTCTAAGCCTTAGGCTATGCTTAACACTCCTAATCCTAAATGGAACGAAAGGAACTCCAAGAAAAAAGGATATCTGCGATCAGATTCTGTACCTTTCAGATTCGCTCGATGTTTCAAATCTTTTATGATGATTATATACCACTCTTCACTACTACCAGTTTGGGAATATAAGATTCCAATATTCTTCAAGACGCTTCTGAAGTGACAAATTGGTTTGATTAATGATATATCTCTTACACGTCCCAAAGCCGATGGATGAATAATTTTTTTCCTATGTAAGGAAAATCATTTTTTTTTCAAATCAAAATCAAAATTTAAAATCAAATTCAAAATCAAATGTTAAGCAGTTAAGCATGAAAATCGATACTTCGAAAGTTGTTTTTTAATAAATCATTAGTTGAAACGAGCATTAAGCAGACATTTTCAATCAATAACTATATTTTTTAACAAGGTATTCTAAAATAGAACATGCTGGTATTTTATTAAAATGATAAAATAGTGTATATGGCTGAATAGAATCAATTCGGTAGGTGAATGTAAATGGAAAATGAATCATGTAGAGTGGATACCGCATCAATAATTAACCCAAAAAGCTATCCCATAAAGCTCTGAACAAAGCAGCTCTATTTTTTACCACTCATCACGTATAACTCAGGGCATTTGTTCATCCGGTGGACCCATATGGGATTTAATCAGTTTTATTACTTCGCAGAATGAATACTTTCAAGCATAATCAAACATTCCATTTGAAAATTCATTTACTTCCTGTATTTGGAGCAAAATCTAAGCAAAAATCCAATCAAATCTTCATGAAAATATTTGAGACACTATTAATACATGAAAAATGAACCGGTGAGAAAAAATTTGTCAACCCTCAGATAGGTAAAAGAGTGAATTAAAAAATCTGTATCGAGAAACAGTCGAAAAAGGTTTTGCCGTACGCCAGTCTTATCTATATTACGATAGCATGACAACGGTGCACTATTTTAACGACATGTGCTCCAATAGTTGCATGACAATTGTGTTCCATGGAAGATTTCTTCGATGAGGCAAATTAAGTAACTTGAAAACCCAAAGATGGAGACCTTTTATACAATATCATATTCATGGTATTACAAATAAAAACAGAAATTCTCGCACATTGTTAGATGGCGTAATTGAGTAAACTATTATTATTACTGGGCACTATAAGCTGGGAGGTTATTCTCTCTTTGTGGTCTCAGTTATTTTTAATTTCAAGATATGTTCTGTTATGGTGGGCATCATTTATTCTTTAATTATTCAATTTTTGTGGACATCACACTCGGAGATCCAGGCGACAAACATTGGAATGCGGACACCGAAGGGGCTGCAACCACAACCTTGTCCCCTCTAGTCCCACCGCCAAAAATATCGCCTTTTATCCCTATTCCTAGTCTCCCTTCCGATTTGGCTATGCCATTTCCTGTCCAAGTATGTCTGAGGCCAGCGGTGAGATATTTAGCTGTTGTTCTGCCAGGTTGATCCGTTCCTGCACCAGGGAGCCATATTTCAAAGTTTTCTCATCCAGGTAGCAGAGTGTTTCATTAATCGTCCAAAAGTCCCGAAATACACAGTGTTCCTGACATTAAGAACATACATCCGAGCAAATTTAAGCTAAGATACAGCAATCAAAACGGCATGAATATTATCAACTGCAAATGAAGTAAGTAGGGGGAGCTAATTGTTAGAACTGAATCGTTACAGAATTGCTTCATGTGACGATATGATATAAGGAGAAGGACACCCAAGGAATAATCCACAGGTTAAAATATATTTAAAATAGTTAACAGCTCCCAAAAACGCTTACTAACGTTTACTATGCACAACTGATCCATCAGCTGCGATTCGTCGGCTCCTCTGCTGGAATGAACCACAGAACCTGCTCACCTCCCTATCGTTGTTCGTCACCATTAAGTAACCATTGAACGGTGTCAATCTTCCATTTCTGCCTGGCATACTTCTTCTTTTAGTATCCTGAAAGAGTTGGATCCGGTGGAGAAAAGACAATAGAAAGTTTCAGGCAAAAGATGGGTACCTCGCAAAGTATAACTCTCGTACTTTGAATTACTTTTTGCGTTACCATCCTCTCACGTAAACGCAGACTTCGGACGGTCTGAGAGAAACAGTATTGAATCTCATGCAAATAAAGTTATTCGTCTTTAGAGCGCTTGCTTGCGCTTTACGGCATCCAATTTCCAGGCCTCTCTGTTTTCCCAATCTCCTTCTTGCAGGTTTTTCTCCGCCATGGCTTTGGCTATTTCGCTTCTCCATGAGTTAGGTGGCCTTCCTCTCTTTCTCCTTTCATAGGGTTTCCACTCCATGATGGTGCGGGGCAGTCTTTCTTTGAGCATCCTCTGAACATGTCCGTACCACAGCAGTTGTTGTGACTTGATTTCGTCCAGAATGGTTGTTGTCATTTTCATAATTTCTCGAATTCTCTCATTTCTTACTCCATCAAGCCTGGATATTCCGGCTGCCCTTCTGAGGAAGTCCATTTCTGTAGCTACAAGTTTCTTTCCGTCACTCACATTCATTTGCCATATTTCACTCCCATATGTAAGTATGCTTTTAAATATGGTGTTTTATATGTATCTTTTATTTATATTTGATATATCTTTGCTCCATAGTACTTAATTTAACATATTAATGGTTGTTCTACCTTTATTAATCCTATCTTTAATCGTTTCTGCGCTCCTTCCACTGCTGTGTATTTTTATGCCTAAATAGTCATATGAATCACAGGCCTCTACTATTTCATTGCTATCCTCTAGCACAATGTCTTCATTTTTTCCTCCAATACACATATGCTTAGTTTTGCGCATGTTGATATCCAATCCCAATGCACTATACGCTTCTTTTAGCTTTCTAAACATAAAGTTAATATCATCTCTGTCTTGGGCTAGAATTACCTGGTCATCTGCATAATGTAGTGTGTATATGGTTTTGTCTCCTACAGGCAAGCCCATGTTTGCGCATTGTCTTTTCTATTGTTTAAGGGCACCGTCGAGATATATTCTGAATAGGCTAGGTAAAAGACAGCATCCTTGTCTTAGCCCTTTATTTGTTTTAAATGGTTTTCCTAGATTGTTTCCCACTTTCACTTGAGCTGTAGATTCTGTCTAATGTTTCTGTATTGCCCTTATGATAGATTTATTTATGTTTGTTGCCTCAAGTACCTCCCATAGGTTTTTCAAAGGTACGCTGTCATAAACTTTTGTGATATTAATGAATATGAAATGCACTTCTCGGTCAGTAGCTCTCCTTTTTTTCTATGATTTGCGTCAAACAAAAAGCGTTACCTATTGTTGAGCGTACTGCCCTAAATCCGGATTGTTCTTCACTTTCAAACTGCCTATACTCTTCATCAATGCAATAGTAATCATTAATAATAATAATAATAATCAATGAAGTAATAATACCACATGTAAAATGATCTATTAATCAGATGATGACACAATAGCCAAAACCGGTTGTGATCCAGTTAATAAATCAATTAAAAACACAAAGTTGGGTTTTTATTTCAACCATGGGGACATTCCATAAAGTGAGATCTTCATCATACGATTTTTTCTATATTTCATCAACAGCTGATAAAAAATAAAATGATCGTTCTTATTTAAGGAATATGGGGCGTTACGAAAGGCATGCTCATGAAAAAACTAGTACTACCCTCTCTCAATGCTTCGATAACATTTATTGATAATATGGTTGAAAAATTTAATATTCCTCATACTACAACCATCATACGAAACAACTATGTTAAGCATTCTAACGCTATAATGATGGAAATTAACTGTCATTTGCGCTTTTATGATCCCGAGTTCTTTTTAATTTTTAGAAACAGAACGTAACAATCATATGAGATAAAAGTTTCAAGAAATTTAGAGCGCTTTCAAAAAGTTTTGACTAGTACCTTTGTTAGTTTTCATACCACCTCAACGAAAGATACATTTCCATCATCAGTTTTCCTTTTATTAATGATTCCTTTGTGGAATCGGAATGGCTTTTTTCTTCTGATAGCGCAAAATGCTATCTTTTCAGAGAACTCTACGCCACATTTGAACTGTAATTAAATTCAAAAACTAAGCGGCGAGGTGCAGATGAATTGATAGAATTTCAATTGAATTTCAGCCATAATTTATTTTATCTGCATATTTTCTGACTGAGTGCACAAACTGATTGAATTCATCTGTTGGATGCTCCATTTATAGCTCAAACGAATAAAAATGTTTTAGAGACAATTAAGGCCGAAAATAATTTACCATGAGGAAACGTCCCACGTAGTTCAACCGAACAAAATCAGGTCTCCCGTTAAAAAAAAATTTTAGTCCCGTCGCCGTTTCTTTAATTGTTCTCCTATCATAAATGTCAGTGCAGAAAAAAATTAATTCAATATTAAATTTCCCGACAAGAGGAAAATTTTAAATCAAAAGGATTTATTCGAGTTAGAGGAAGTACTAATCAGAAGGAAAGAGCATCAAAATCGAGGAGGGAAAAAAATGCACACTCACCAACACGTGTCCGAGTTATGCATAATTACAGACACCTAAGCAACCTTAAAACAAACGATACAACCTTTGTGTCATGAATGCGGGACCACTCCGAGAGGCAAGACCCCACGCGGAACAACGCGAACAACGAAACAAGGGGGAGGGGAGGAGATAAGTCGGGCAAACTCCACCGTCTCCACAACTGCACAAATCAGCTAAAAGCGAGGAAGCAACACAGCGGCACTATTGTTGGGGGTGGAGAGAGAGAGGGGGGGAGCGAGACACACGGAAAACATGGGGGAAAAACTCCGCAGCCAGGAGAAGAGAGGGTTAGGGACGGTGTAAAGCAGCGAGAGAGGATAGCAGACGGAGACGGAGGATTCTGTGGGGGGGAGTAGGGAGGCGGAAAGCCCAGGAATACATTTCCCGACGCCACCCCGAGTTGAAAACCCACTCTAATCCAACACCGCGAGCGCAGAAAAACCCCCAACACGTCGCGAGCAAATGAAAACTTTCCGGTTTCAAGAGAGGGCGGAAGGTGGTGGGACGAGAGAAAGAATGGGAAGAAGAAGCGAATACCGTTGGGAAAGAGAGCAGCTGGGGGACAGGGGTCGGTCCCCCACAGTCTCCACGGGTGATGGCGAGGGGGTCGCGACTCCCTGCTACTTCACGCCCACCGTCGAAGCTCCTTAAGGAAGCGGCACCGCCCCGAATTCGGCGTTCGCCCATCCATCAAACACTCTTCCTCCCCCATTGGCGCTCCTCACACACACACACACAATGCTGCAGGTACTCGCGAAGGAAAACAGTCCCACCACGCCCCACCAGCCAGCGCAGCGGCTCAATCCTTATCTCCCCCGCACTCCCGGGATTAAGACCGAAACGGGACACCCTCTCCCGTTGAGGAGAGCGCTTTATCCTGGCGGGGGGAGGGGAATAAAAAGAAGAGGGCAAGGTCGCGCGAGGGGAAGAAGTATATATGGAATGTGGAAGTATATGCTGTGACTGTGAATGTGTCGGAGTGGGGGTTGGAGGCTAAGGGTGTCGGCAGTCCCGTGGAATCCCACGCTATCTCTGCTTCTTGGACCACTTCCAGCTGCAGAGTCGCCAAAATTTTCAGATTTCGCCCTCTTTCCCTCATACCTTTTACCCCTCGTTCAACCCCTCCCTGCCAACCCGCCGCCCCTCGAAAACTCTCCTTCACCCTTAAGAATTCTCCCCCGGGGGGCATCCCTCATTTCCGCCTCCTTCATCCCCCTCCAAGAGTCCACAAACTCCTCCATTCATTAGCAACCTCGCCGCCCCCCCCTTATCCCCCGCCACTCACAGCGAAATGCTTGGCGTTACTCTCCCCACATTCCACCACCACCGCCCTCAGGGTCGGTTGAAAGGGCGAAAAAAAAAATTCGCCTCACCGTCATCCTCCCCATTCTTGGCTCCTTCCCATTGTTTTCATAATTTTGAGCTCTCGGACTTCCCTTCGCATCCCCCACTCCACGGATCCCTCCTCTTCATATCTTCCCCTCCCCATCCGATCCACCAATGCCAACCTTCTCCCGCCGATATATTCAACTTTGACGTTTCTCCCTGCCCCCGAACAGTAAATTCGCTCCCGAGTTCCTCCTATCTCAACTCCTTTTTCCATAACTCGGAATAACCTTTTCTTATGAAAGGCTTTTGCTTGATATCAATGCCTTCTTGAGATCCAAAGAGTTGGACAGGGAATGAGCTGAAAGTTCTCGACGCATTTGGAAGGTCTTGAAGTGAAATTCGGTGATCAATAGAAAAGGGTTTTTTTTCATTTTATGCCAATTTCATTCGTGCACAGAAAACTAAAATGGCGCTCGCACCAACCTATCGCATAAATTTCAATTTCCTGTTTGTAATTTCTGCTGACCACAATGACTAAAACTCAATCGGTGGACAAGATATGGAAAGGAAACTTGAGTAGAATACCCAGGAAAAAATAAATAGGAGTATTAGATAAAATTTTACATCCTACAATCAATGGCCATGATGAATAACCGTCAAGAGTAAAATGTTACACAATTTGTCCGCCATAAACTCAGCATAGCTTTTAAGTTAACAAAATCCACAATATTGCTATGAATTCATTTGATTGATAAGTTTCCTGAATTATCAGGGAATTTTATAGTATATTGAGATATATCTATACTCTTCTTGGCGACACATAATGCACAAACGCAATTAAAAAGTATATCTATATGATACGGGTGTTTTATGCAATACTCATGTTACATACGTGAAGATAAAATTAACCTATATTCATTCATCTTAATATTTTTTCTAATCAACAAAAAGTTGAAAATAAAGGCACTGGTCAATGCACAAAGTTTGCGTAGGTACACTAAAATAATCTGCTAAAGCTAACAGAGCCATCAATAAGACGTATTTTGTCTATGCTTCGGCTTTTATAAAATGATTTCAATAAGTATGGTAGAACAGAAAATTAAAAATATTATGTGCAAAGGATGAGATGGTAAAAGGAGTAAAAGACTATTGATAAAGATGCAAATCAAGATGACGATGAATGAACACGTAATATCCAAATCCAAACAATCCAAAGTGGTCATTTAATAACACTGATTCCCATTGACCAAGAGGTCAATACTTCTCGTCCAATCCCAATCCCCAAACACTGACTTATGGTCAAAGGGAATCAGTGTTTGGGGATTGGGATTGAGGTTCATGCAAACATCAAAGTTACTTTTATTAAATAAAACATGGTAGTGCAATAACAATTACAAATATTTTGTACTTCTGTCGTTAACAATTTAAAAACCAATAAAACCTGAAGTGTCATCAAATAAAATTCCATCAATTTAATCATGGAGGACTGTATTTTTCAGATTAGTTTCGGTTTGCTGGTTTCATCATAAGTCGGATTTTAAAGGAAGTTAATCCAGAATATATTTATTCAAAGAAGCGACTCCAGATACAAAAAGCTAGAAGAAAAATGTTTCCAGTTCCCTCACCACGAGAAAAGACATATCTTGAATATGTACTACGAAAGGAGCATTATTTGGATTCCATTTTTATAGAAAATATGCAATCAAGGATGAATGAGGCACATGCAAGAAACCTGGCTTTGCGATAGAATTTGCGAAACGCTAACTTCGGGCTTCTTTTCTTTTAATATCTTTAAATCTCTTTCGCTTTGATCCGATAGGGGCGTACCTACTGGCATCCAATAAACAAAAGAAGGAAAGCAGAGCCCTTATCTCCCTGAGGTAAAGACTTATGGATATCAGTGTAGCCTCTATTCCCAGGACTATCTAAAAATTTAGCGTTCGAACAATACTAGAAGCAAAAAACACATAAAAGGAAAGCATCTTTCCTTTATCAGACCTTGAAACTAAGTGCAAGGCGCCCTATTCCATTTTGAATTCCGGGAGATAACCACAACTCTTTTCTCCTTACGTAATTTCCTTTGTAAAAAAATAATACAAACAAGATCTCTTTTCTTTTTCATAAATTCAATAGTATACCAGCAATTTTCAACTGATGAGCATTCGAATAACAGGTGCATCTATCAAAATAATTGTTACCTTCACAAAAATAATTCGGCCTTTTGTTTATATGTGTGCAATTTCAAATGATTACAGAAAATTGCTTTACTAAAGACTTCCGCTTTACAGGGTTTAAAAAAGGTATGATTAAGCCGAAAACCCAACCAACTCATCTTGAATCAAATCAAGCCCCAAGACTCGGAAATATTACTCAATTTTCAAATTTATTACCTAAATATTTTCAAATATATGAATCAATGAAAAAACCTGTTATCATTTTTACATATGTCGGTACAGTGCTAGTATAAGTAATAAGACGCCAAACAGTTACGAGGTCTATTTTCATCACTTAAAAATCGAACATTAAGAACGAAATGCATAAAAATTCAGCCAACAACGCTCTCGGCTGGTAAAAACTTAGCTCAAGAATAAAAATCAATCTTCGCAATCTGTGTGGTACTCCATCACAAATATTATTAAACTAGCTGAAAAATTTACGAACCACAGAATTAAAAGCACGCTCAATCACGACCCGGATTTAGATGTCTAAGTATCGTCATCTGGTGATTGACAAATCGTTGATTTCATCAGATGATTAACGTTAATCACCAAATGAAAATGCTTATGCATCAAGACCCAGGTCATGGTGGACTGTGTTTTTAATTCTGTGGTTTATAAACATTTCATCAAGTTAATAAATAGCTCAAGAACTCGAGATTTACTCCTCTCTACTTATGGGAAAGGCTACTCATTAACTCTCACTCATCGGCCATCTTGAAAAATAGATACAATTCACACAGCAAATTTCTATAATTAAGATGCAAAAGTACACACTGATATCATTCCTAGAACGTAATATATATAGTTCAGGGTGAATTTCTCCATAATGCCACATCATATGCATACAAGATGAGCAAATATTAGGATATACATTTTGATACAAAGGGATTTCGATGAAATACAAGTCAACACAGCTGTTCTTCTGCCAAATCAAATGGTTCTAGCTCTTTGGTCCTGGGCGGCTCAAATATAGGAGCATCAATTACCTACGCAATTTTACATAGCAGACCAGCACCATACCTACACCACTGTTACATATTTTATAAAGTCAGCGTTGCTAGCAAAGGAGACTTGAAGTAAAATGTATAAAAAATTCAATGCTTTTCAATTTACTTCAATTCGTATTGCTTACCTACCATGAATGTCGTAATTCATTACGTAATGAAAATTTGGAGTCTCATCTGAAGAAACAGCTGAAAAACCGTCGAGCGGGAAAGAAACCTCAAAACAAAAGCCAGCATAAAAACTACACCATACATCACTTTAGGATGGCCTTCATTCTTTTCCGAAGAATATATTTTTGCGTATAAAAAACCCATCTAAGTTTATGACGGAGCTTTCAAGTTGGTGCGAGCAGCAATGTGATTCCTTAGGAAGCTCAGAATACTCAAGGGGAAAAAAGAAATATAAGAGAGATCAAAGTATATTGCACGGAAGGAAATTTTCTCTTTAAAAATGACTCAGCGACAGAAATGCGTAAAGAAAGGATATCACATCTCTGAATCATCTCTCATCGCACAGATGAGTTTGCTTGCATTTATGATATGCCTAAAATATTCTTTCGGTAATTCATCTCGAAAAATGATAATATTCTACTATTGCATGGCGCATATCCAATAGTAAGTGGAACCACCTTGCTTAACTTCTCGTCTACCCAAGCAGGTAACAAGCAGTCACATCTGATCAAATCTTCAGATATATCCACTTCTTGTTTTCTCAAATCAGTCCATAAATACTTCACTCACATTCACCATCCAAAATTCCAGCATTTGAAAAATTATTATAGAGCGACTACTTGCTCTAACTACTACGTAATCCACCTTCAATACTTTTACCGTCATGAAAGTTTACCGCAACAGCAAAGTTTAGTGTCAAAGAGGGCTGTAATAAAATATTTTCAATTTTTATAGACATTCCTAGAATAAGAATTCCTTTTCAAACATGAGGCGTAGGTTAACATATTTCTACAGTCATAAATTGGCAGTGAGAATAGTACAAACAGATGTTATAGTTTAATATTTAAAAAAACAAAGCCGATGTACCCGACCGTTGATACTTATCGTTCAGGCCGCGAAGGTTTGTAAAAGGGCATCGGCATTGGCTGTAATAATTATGTCAAAAATATATATTCTCACTTTTTCCAAATATTTCATCCGATTAGAAAATAAAAGATTTTTTCAAAACAATAAATGATTTACATCTCTTTTAAAATTTTAGAGTGGTATTTTGACAGCACCGACTTCTAGTCATGAAATCAAATCAAAGAGGTACACACTGAACCAAAAAATTGTGGCTTTTAATTTTTAATCCGCATCCTACTAACGTGATGGGCTTTTTCCATCTTAGCTATTTCCTAGAACCTTCACGAGTTTTATTTTAAAGCAATCCTCAAAATTCATCAGGCCGTTAATTACAACAAAATAATCGGTACAAAAAATGTATGTGCACATCAGTTGATGAGATCGTATCACCCAGGATATTGCTCTCTGAATATGATGCCAGGTGGCTTTTGATTGATCCACAACTTATCTTACTAATATATAAAAATCTAGTGGCGTCTGTCTGTCTGTCACTCAATCACTCATAAATCACACAATCGATCGAAACAAAATTGGACAGGAAGATACTTGATATATATGGTTCACGCATAGGCTACAGAACAAGGGCCTGGTAGCCCTAGAAGGCCGTCAAGTGGGCCTTTTCATCGTCAAAAATTGGCCCTGGAAGATAATTCTTGCCTGAATTAGAAACACGTAAAATATATCTATACTGAATGTACAACAATCATTGGGTCGTAAGTCACGCTGGGGCCCCAGAGGGCCTAAGGTTCCAAACGAATGCTTTCTTAAAAGCCTCATAAGTACTAAACGAGAGAAACGATTTTAGTGAAATATTCACACATGGGATCAGTAAATCTTTTTTTAGGAAATTGGGACTATGAGGAAGGCCCCTGGGCTCCAAGGGCAGCGTATCTGGTCAGCGTCTGGTGTCTTATGTGTTTGAAAAACTCGTCTTAACATTTTGGTTCAAGTGCAGAGGTTTCTCTTTTTTCATATTTTAATTAGTTCTACTAAAGATAAAAGGCAATAGTTTTCGCCATTAGATGGATAAAAAATTGCAGCTTCTTAATTTTTCATTTAATTTTCTTATACGAATAAAATTTTCCTAGATATCACGTTTTTAATGTCAAAATCATGAATTTTACTTCTGTCAACAATAGGATATTTCCTTGGTTACCGTGGAATTAGCATTAGCTTTAGAAGGGAAATGGGACCTCTACAATGACGACTGGGGATTATATCTAGAGATAGGTATTACAGTGGAAATCTAGGCCGTATACTGAAATGTTGCTAATTACAATATTTTATGGGATATTTTTGTCTAAAATTGGCAAAATTCATTCCAAGTGGACTGAGTTGGACCCATGTATAACAAGACAATGCCACGATGTTATATTAATGCGGAAGTCCTCTGTAATTCAAATGGCCTTAAGGTTAGTTTTCATATGTTACTGCAAAAGAATGTCGAAATTCGGTAAATATAATGCAATGCAGTTTTCATCTGCTGAATAAAAAAATAAAACTAATATTATAGCTGATTTGCCTAGAAAAAAATACACCCAATGAGCGATTTGAACCTACAACCTTAATATCAGCACTAATCAGCTCTTTCCACTAGGCCAATTCGGTAACAACAATACAAACAAGGTTTAAGTACATAAATATACTATATTGTGTGACCCATGCGCGCTGATGGCTTATTTCTTGAAAATACGAATACTGTTTTCTTCATCGTAAATTTATTTTATTATGCCTTG
Source organism: Ceriagrion tenellum (assembly GCA_963169105.1). Taxonomy (NCBI): domain Eukaryota; kingdom Metazoa; phylum Arthropoda; class Insecta; order Odonata; family Coenagrionidae; genus Ceriagrion; species Ceriagrion tenellum. The sequence goes on along the minus strand of OY720635.1, from coordinate 144,189,765 downwards.
GCTTTCTTTCATCTCCCGTTGAATTTCAACGGGTACCTTTGCTAGTAAAAAATAAAATCGGCTCTACCTAAGCCTTTTACTGGAAATAAAACTAGAGATTTTTGTCTTAAAAAGCTGGAGCGCTCTGAAAATCCTCGCTAGATCATAATACATTGCCAACGAATTGTAGCGAAACTACTACTGGAGCTTATCCAGAATATTGATGACCCGAGGGTATGACTTCGTAATTGCTTCTTCTAAAATAGTGCATTATACAATGTTAGTGACGCAAAAACCTACCCCTCTATTATTGAAAACTATGATGACTAGATGATCAGAGCATGGAGAGAGAGAATTGGATGATGAATGTTATGTTTTAACGTAAAGAAGTCAACAGTTAGTCAATAAGAGAAAAGAAGGTACTGGAAAAGCAGCATTAATGTAGGTAATGATAGCAAGAGGTATACTTCAAGCATCTGAAAGGAGAACATTTGAAGAGTAAGGGTGAAAAGTTAAAAAAAGGAATAGGATCGTGAGATTAGAGTTCAATGAACACCCGAGGGAAAAGAAGACACTTCCAGGAACTCACTACGAAGTAGGAAGGCTGGATGGGAGAGGCCCGTCCAAATGAAGGCATTACTCATTCATGCAAGCGCCCTTTCCCGATGTAACAATTTTTCCAACCGCTCTCAGCACGACAGCATTCCGCAGTTTCCACTCCTAATCCCTCTTAGCAGCCTTTCGCGACCGAAAGAAAACAAGGTCGAATCCCCTTTATTTAATGCCTTTCGCTTTTATTGCTCCAATTGCTCCCACTTCCATTTCCTCAGCCTTATCTCTTTATCCATCTAACATTCTCCATCTATGTGCACCCCTAGCGAAAACTCTTCTCATACGGAAGGCATGACGCTTTTTTTTCCGGGGGCTCCTCATTTTCCGGGGCTCGCCAATTCCTTTCCCGCATTGCACTAAAAAAACAGCTCTACCACCCTTACAAGAGACCCCTTAGAAACGTGAAAAGGAATCTTCATCGACGATTCATACTATGCTTTATCGCCACCTTAATAGGAAGGAGAGCGTAAAGGAGGGCATGGGGGAGGAGGAGAGAAGTCTTATCTCCTCTTCAAATAAATTCCCTGTTTCGTATCAAAGTTTCCATTCCACCCTCTGCCGGATGGAAAATTTATCCTCGACCTCTCTACTCCTCCCTCCCGGTACCGCCTCGTTTTTTTTCCACCGATTCCTTTTTTATGGCCGAGCCGTCCCATACAACCGTCCCCCGCCCAGCTCCCTGCGCCTTTATCCCACTAACCAATTTAGGGTAAGAGAAAGAAGGGCGCTCGCTGTGGGTGGTGGGAAAAAGAAGATCTTGGAGAAAGGATGAGGAGGAAATACTTCCGCCCTCCTTCTTTCTGGATTCCTGTCCAACCCATTCTGAGGATCTTGTACATCTCTCCACTGTTCCTGCGTGAGACACCGCAAAGTCCCGCCACCTCGGCCAACTCCATTCACTTCAATTTCCAAACACCCTTCCAGTTGCTTTCACTTTCTCGCAATTGATATGGTTTATAACTCCTTCGGGGTAATGTAGCTGTGAAAAAACTCTTCAAAAAACATTTTAGACAAAGACAAAATGCACTCGCTTCGCATAAATGCTTCCCTAAATATGAAACTTATTAAACAACCATTATTTTAGGTTAAAAGATGAAGAATAGAAGAGTGTCATTCAAGATGAGAATAGAACCAGACGATGAACAATTGAAGTGACGAATTAACGTGCTGTTATCCATTTTAATAATTTTGATGACTTTCGACAGTTTCATATTTCCCCGTAGGACATTTTACTTGTATATGTACTTATGTTGTAAATATAATTACTTCAGTTTTCCATTCACTTATTTAAGGGTCGTTGAAATGTTCAGCCAATTTACGAGAGAGAGTCCCATCCCTTGGTGGTCATCTCTAAATTTTTCTTCATTTATTTCTTTTTATTTTTAAATATAAAATATCCTTTAAATTCAACAGAATAGCACGCTCGCGTAACACGGATCTCTTTTCAACCTTCACACTGCCCAAAATCTCCCCGTGTCGTGTACAATCTGTTTGCTATTCTTCTCTATCGCTTTAGATCTTTTCCCTCCAATAATTTTGGTGCCTTCTTAATTTCTCCTTCCAACTTTCTCTCTCCACCTATCATATATCAAACATTCAAATTTTTTTCCTATCCAACCAGCTACTCTCCGTCATTTCCACACCACGCCAACATTGAAAAATCTCCAACCTGATATCACTCTTTTTTCCATTACGACCGTTGCTTAATTATCCCTACATTAATTGCCTTTTATTCAAAAAACTTACGTCTTTCTTTCCTTTTCATTCGTCATTAATCCTTCCCAAAGGAATCTATTCTCATCCAGAATACTCCCTAGGCACCAATGGTAGCCATACCATTTGAAAATCAAAACGCTCGACCATTCCCTGATCTTCAGAGCAATATTTTCCAACTTTTATAATTTTTTAATATTCTAGTTGTTCGCATAAAGTCCATTTACCCCTTATTTATTAGATGATTTCACTACTTTCCACACACCAGGATCAATCTCTATTTCCTCACAAGCCACGAAATTTCTTCAAATGATGATTAAGGTAAGGGAAACCAGTACATCCTGATACCCCAACGTTCTATCGCCACCTTGTTTATCGAAAAAGCCGCCGTGCCAGCCAAGAAGAACCCCGAATCCCACCGCGTAAAAGAACAAAAAAATCGAATGAAAGTATCTTGGAAGGCATTAAAAAGTAAAAAATCCGGCGGGTTGGGATGGGCAACAACCAATCTTGTACATAAATCAAGAGGACCATCCAGTTTTTGCTCCCCTGGCCGTAAATCTTCGTCCGCGCGTCTTCCCCGTTTCCTCCTCTTCCTTGAGAGAGTGAGCGGGACAGAGTTGGCCGCGGACGGCGTCGTGCGGAAAGCGGGAATGCCCCCCCCGCTGGTGAGGACCCTCGAGATGAGCGAAGGCCGCTGAGCAAGGTCCAAAAGGATCACCCCTACCCCCTAAACCCTTTTCCGGTCAGGATACGACCGTTCCCCGTACCCTTTCCCACCTTCCCCGCCCCCTCCCCTAGCCGCCTTCAAACCGTACCCCATCACATTGCGTCGGCAGCAATCCAATCACGGGTCGGAGAGAGTGACGCAGGGAATGTGGGAAAGAGGTGTGGGGGGATGGATCCTTTCCCCTTCTACGCCCTATTCTTCGAGAATGTATACCATAAGAGGGCACGCTGACTATCTGTGCAGTGTACTGTTTAAGAGGCAAATGCGAGCCGATTGTTCTTACATTACACGTTCGCGGTATTTAGATATTGTGTCTCAGAAACATATTGGAATATTAGGGTGTATTCATTGTTCACCATGCCAACCTCAATAGTTTAAAAAAATGGTTTTATAGATGGTAGGTCGGAAATATAAAAGTATTTACTCTTGGCAAATGTTTTGAATATATAATTTCTTCCCTCTTCATGGATCATAACAACGCAGGTCAAAAACAACATTAACGCCACTTGCATAACAGATATACTTACTACTCGGTTGGACGAAGAAAGTAGTTATGATCTTAATGCCGACCTTTAGGCATTGTTATTAGCCATTAAGATGGAATACATTTTATATCGAAACGTCGGTAAAGAGTAACTGGTGTTTATTTCCAACCTAACCTAGATAAAACCGAATCTATCATAATTATGAGAGGGCTAAGTATCTATTCTCTACAAGACAATACGAAAGAGGCCAAAAGATGTTTTCGGCTTAAGATATCGACATTATTTCGGCAAGCCATGGCCTAAACTTAAACTGGACTGAATCTTTCGTCTATAAAAACCATTAGAGGGTAAAAATACGATATGATTACCTGATATGATATCCACCGCGACAAAACAAAATGAGACAAATACTGACTTCCACCTGTTCGTCTCTACTTACACTGATGGTTTACTATAGCTAACAGACAACGTCAAATTAAGGTACACAATTTACAGAATATTTGTCTACTATATTTTTAGCTAACACTTTTTCAAGCCACAAGGACCAATTGCAGACTCATACCTTTGACCTAAAACATTTTCTGTAGTTATTTGTTGATAAATCAAAATGAAGATATTTTTGTTGCCTTAACTTGATTAATATTCTTTTCCCAAAAGGAATATACCTACTTCATACAAATATTTTTATGCTCGAAAATGTAACTTTTATGATAAAAGATATTTTCCCCATGTTTCACCGAACTTTGAAACGCCTTGTCGTTTAAAAGCGCTGAATGATTTTGGAAAATAGATTTCATGTTTTATTTATTTTCCCCAGAACGGCATTTACAAATTATACCGTAATCTCTTTTCTTTCCGCAACTCGTCTCTTCTCCTTTCAGCTATCTCAACAATCAAAAGCTTCAATTCATCACAAAATTCTAATGAAACACGGTAGCAGCTGTGCAGAAGGGAGTTTTCAGCGGAAAAGACCATTATCGGGAACTGTCTCCACGCGGAGAAATAAGGTTATCTCCGCCTTAGGCAACTGGGGTTCCCAGTGTCGGTTACTGCTTACTTCAAAGTACTCAATCGTTGTTCACAATTACTGAAAAGCTCTCAGGGGCACTTTATTCAATTGCTAAGTTGGGCATCTCCAGTGAGTTCAGAACAATTCCGGTGTATTTTGATTCGGCTTTGTTCTGAGCACAAAAACTGTCGTGAAACGCGCTGCTGAAACTTTACCGACCTCTCAAGTTAAAGACTGTGACGTTGACAGCGTTACCCACCATTTATAGGTCCAAAAAAAGGAAGAAAGAGGAGTGGAGGTCTCGGAAAAGATGAAAAGGTGGAGTGGTAGAAGATGCGGAAAAGATGGGAGTAAAAAACTGGAGGGCTGTCGCTGCTAATAGAGGCTCCGGGAGGAAAATCGTGAAAGAGGCCAAGAGGTCCATTAAGAATTGAGGCGTCATTGAAGGAAGAAGAATCTTCAGCCGAAAAATATGGTCTGCACTGTTGAAGTGCTTCGTTGGTATTGTTTCAGTGAGATTGATCGCACCCACTTGAAGGGTACGTCATAAACATAGATGGGTTTTTCATACGAAAAAATATATTCTTCGGGAAAGAATGAAAGCCAACCAGAATGTGATGTATATTGTAGCTTTTACGCTATTATTTGTGGTTCCTTTCCCAAACGAAGGTTTTCCAGATGTTCCTTCTGATGTGAGCGTACTTCAAATTTCCATTGAGTTATGTATTACGACCATCGAGCATCATTATTCACGAATTGAAGTCACGTTAATGAACATTGATTTTTTTAACATTTAACTTGTGCCTTATGTACAAATTTGACGTAAAAAAATGTTTTAGCATATTACCAGCTCATGATGATTTTAGGCCGATGGAAGTAAATTGTGTGACACTCAGAACTGCCTAAAGGTCTCAGGGATGTGCTTCCAATAAGTCTAGCAGAGGGCGATTATGGGACATGGGAAACTGAATTTCCGGAGTCCTGCGAAACGGACGAGGACAGCTGTTAAGCTCGGACACTTCCTTGTAGTCATTTTTTTTAGATAATTTTGGGATCTCCGTCTGCATTGGAATCTCGGTCTCAAACACTTTTTGCCTGTTACGCACGTCCTGGTATCTGTTACCCTTCGCCACAGTATTTGACGTGAAAAAATTTGTATTTTTTTACTGGCTTATACTGATTTTTGGCCGATGAAATTGAGTTGTGAGCCACTCAGAACTGCCTAATGGTCTCAGGGTCGTACTTCAAACCCAAGTCCATTCCACAGTTATCACTTATTCCAATGAACCACTGTCACTTTCCCGAGAACCCAAAACTTCGCGAGGAGTTGCCAAATGGTGATTGCTTCTTTCGTCAGCGAAAAGCGTCGAAACCAGGACGAGGGCCCTGAAGGTGATTCCGGAATGAAAAGACTTTAAAAAATGCTTTGATCAATGACAGACCCGAAGGGAACGCTGGGCCGATTCTTGAGGGTCATACTCGAAAAGTTTAGTGGGTATTTGTACAACAAAAATTTTATGGAATCAGTATCATCAATTATGGTTTAAAACATGCATACAGAAAGGACAGACGCAATCATCACTAGGAGTTTTTTCTTCATTAAAGAGGGGCGAGTCTTCCAAATGGCTACGACTCATTCTCAAAGGGGCAACGACAAGAAGTCATCTTCTTGTGATGGAAAAAGGCCATACTGACTTCACCTATTTAAAGCAATGTAGGTGATAGTTCAGTACCATCCTCCACGCCTCCCTCCACTTCCCAAGGACTACAATCCACACCGTGTTTTTTCGTTCAGTGATTTTGTACTTCGTCTGGCAGATACCGGTATTTTTTCTGGAATTAGTACCATGCATAACAATTTTAGCGAAGTATATTAGTGTTACAAAGTGAAGCCGGAAACTTTCTTAAATAAAAGAATTTTTCCTCAGTTTTCTGGTCTTTGTGGGCAGTCCAAGGCGAGATTAACTATTATTTTTTTGAACGCTTAGCTTGGCTTAGCTTTTGGCTTAGTTGAGGTTCTAGGGGTAGGGAGGTCAGAATTACGATGGCATCTCAGGGAGTATTATGAATCCATGTGAAATGGTTGGCACTTGAACCAGTGATGTTAACGCTAACTGGAAACTACGACCGTCAATCCACCACCGTCAGACTACCAGACCCAGCGACTTCCTTAGGCGCTATGCGCCAGTGAAACACACTCGAAGCCCTCTCGCGGAGGAAAACAAAACGCTCTCCTCGTCCACTTCCTCCGTGCGAGCGCTGAAATTCCCTCCGCCCACGCTACGACCGCCTCGGGGCGCGCCGCCGCCAGTCCCCGCGTCAAACGCCGCCGTCTCCCGTCGCGTCGCCCGCACTCCCCTACCTCACCCCCCCACCCCATTCTCAAGATAGCAGCAGCCTTATCACGCGAATTAAAATTCGATGGAAAAAATTAATGTAAATGCCGGGGGCGGTCGCCGTGGGTCGGGAACGACCGGGTGCAATCGATGAGAAGTTATATTTGGCCCATGGCAAAGGTCCCGGCATTCCTTACAGTCCCCCGCCTACATTCTTCCAAACCCTTATCTTCACGATTTAGTTATCATAACTACACTCATTGCCAGCATTTTTTCCGATGACTGTAGAGCTTGTTTTTTAAATGTACTGAAGTTGGTTAGTACCCACCTTGCAATTGTTTCTAGCATTTCCACATGAACATGTCGCCGAGATAAAAAGATCGATGGGGAGCTGCGTTTCAGGAAAATTTAATTTACTACTTGACAAAAAGGTTTCATCATTTTTATAAGTCATAATAATAATAATTACACTTTAAATGACTCCAAAATCCACATTCGTGTACAATTATTATGATGTTTAAACTTGAGCCTAAACAAAATGGCAGAGATTATTTCATCTACGCTTACATACTAACTTGCCGGCAACCGCATTGGCGTGTGGTAGAGGTTGTTAGGATATCAACTGTATAAAGATGTATGTAAAGGAGAGGGCTACATTAAGGTGAAATGATGAAGTGTATTTTGGAAGTGTTTGAATGTTTGAAGTGGAGCTTAGTTTTTCTCTCAGTCCCAGCCTCTATGGGATGACGGACACTCATCTCCAAGCCAACCATAACCAAGAGGTTAAAAACTCCTGGAGTCCGAGGACAATTCATGTCTCACAATACTAAAAATATCACCTGAGACTTAAAAAATTCAACCAAAATGTGGTTTGGCAAAAGGTTATAGGCAGTTTACAAAATATTATAGGAAATGCGAACGAGAAGCTAATGCATCAATAATGGCAACGTATTCAACTATGAAGAGATAACAATGATACCCTGTCCATATACAAAATTACTAGGCTAAATAAGAGCTGATTTTCCGGGACGCCCTAGGATGTTTAAATTTACCAACCTAATAAATTGATCTTGGAGTTCTTTCAAGGGATAATTGCAGAGCGCAAGGAACTAAAGAGATTACAGTTTCTTTCAAAACGCTCGAGCTTGATCTACGTCAGAAATAAGTTTGTCATGATCCAGAACCAATAGGCGAAAACCATAATTCTTCATCTCTTATATCTTGAGTTTCCCCTAAAACAAGAATTATCGTATCTTTTTCTAAATAAAAGTGAATTCAAGGTAAACCACGTGAAAAATCGATCAAAGCACACCAAGCGTCAAGAAAAAAGAGGGAATAATTCTTTGATTCAAATTTTTAGATTGCTCCTGTCGAGTTGAGAGTGACAGGTTTGGAAAAAAGCAAATCACCTGGAGATCGAACAGTTAACTACAACGCAAGCACTCGCGTCATCGCTATTTTGTGCTCTTTAAGGACGCGATGACTATCCCTACACATTTCAAGTGATTATTATCACTATATGTAACTAATGGAGTGTACTGTAACTGTGAACATTACCCTCGTAAAAAGGTTTGTGTTTTCGATAACGACAGCGGTTACTTCCACTTTACAACCGCTCTTTAAGAGCAATGCTCAACGTTACTGTCCCAAAAAGCACTCCATGAATTAAAAATGATGAATAAAAACACCTGTCAAAATAATTTTCTAGAAAAGCGAACATATTTTCTCTCCCATAAGCACGATTGGCAAAAAACGAAAACTCAATATTTTCCTACCAATCTCGATTTTCGACTGCTAGATAATTGCGTCAACGCACATTTTTTCAACCACTCTCCTTTTCCAATATTATCACTCCAGAATTGAAGTGATAATCAATGGCAGGTAATCGAATGGGAACACTTTGACCAGGGAAATATTTCAAAACTATCCCAAAAACTTAGCAAAAACTGTCATTACAAAATACTACGGTCGACGAATTTTAGAATTCTACATTAAAAATTGATAGAGAACTTGGATATTCCCCATCACCGGTAGAGCTGTAACTTCAATCTCTACATGGAAATTGATAACGAAACTTTTTTTTGAAAAATTTCAACTTTGTTAAATATTCATGAAATTTGTATGGATCTGGCACAATTGTTGTCGCGTAACTGAAGTGTGAATATATTTTTTTGTTAATTTTCGCTCCTTTTCGCTGGAATACACTCTCGCAGTGTTAATTTCATTTCTCACGGTACCAATAGCACCATGTTCACGTACAGTTCTCTCCTATCTCCCGATCCTCATCTCATCATCATCATCCTTCCCATCTCCGCCCTCCTCTACTCTGCCTCTCTTGTCCCATGTCCCCGTCCTCGCCTTCCTCTGCCTTTCCGCCTTGTTGCTGCCTCGCTCGCCTTTTCCTACCTTGTTCAACTTCACTCCGGCAGCACCGCGTTGTTTACCACGGCCAACGTGTTTTTCTCTTCCACCCCAGTTTCTTTATCCCATTCCTCCTACGGTTCCCCCTCCTCGTCGGTTCCCTCCCATCCCCTTCTTCATTTCATGCCCCCCATCCCCTCCAGGCCCCCACTGGGCTAATTTCCATTAATCACCCGCTACGCCTTTCAGAGAACTTTATGGGGCACTCCGAAAAAAAAATCTTTCGACTAAATTTCGGAATGTTTTGCCCTTGCCTCGTCAACCGACGAACCACCGCCGTCCCGTTTCTTTCTCAAACTATTGCGGTTTTTTTTCTTCACCGTGGTACCGAGGGCTGCATTCAATGGGATCGAAACTCACTCCAATTACTGCACACTCCTTTAAAATGGCATTGAAATCAAGCCTTCAAAGAGGCAATGCCCGTAGCACGCCTTTTTTTTAAAAAAAGGAAAACTCAACTTGGCATAAGCAATCCTTCCCGTACGTTTTTCGGTGAGCGTGAATCAAATGTCATTCTCGAGCACTAACCTGAAGGAGCCAGATAATTTTCTGGTCCTCTCCGGCGATATTAATTAATTTCATAGCTGCTCTCTTGACTTTCACTCGCAAATAAATTCTAACACCTCCCGTTAAAATTATTCATCCGTAAACGCTTCCATACTTCGTTTCCCCAGGTGACCATTTTTTTCTCCGCGTCAAAATATGTCGCCCCGAAAATCCCACGGGGACGGATACCACATGCGTAAAGCCATCTTCTGGACGCACATTCATCATATCCCGCCTCACACCCATTTCGTTTCCCAATTCCTCATGCATTCTTCATATTCGAATAACATGGCACTCGTAGAGAAAACACAAAAATTGCATTACTTTAGCACATTTGAGAGGAAATTTTCTCATCTACAGCCATGACTGAAGTTAAACTTATAGGGGAAAAGAACAATGGAGCGCAACCAACACTCGCTTTTCCTTTTTTTAGAAATTTCCCAAACGGATTTTCTTCTCAGGCGAGGCGGCGCCTTAACCTCTTGGCCGAGTTGTTCAAAAAGCGCTGCGAAGCAAAAGGAAAGCTCTCTTCCACCCCACCCTTTCACTCTTCTTTCCCACCCCTCACCCTAAGCCCTCCCACCCCTTTCCCCACCTCACTCCTGTTTGTCATTTCGCTCTCTCACATCTTTCTCTCCCTTTCCCAGTCTTTATAAGCAACCAAAACTGTGCGAATTTCCACAGAGAAAAAATCATCCGCCTTGACCGGGATTCGAACCCGGATCCCTCGATTTCCGGCCGAGTGCTTTAGCCAGGGAGGCTTTAATCGAGGGATCCGGGTTCGAATCCCGGTCAAGGCGGATGATTTTTTCTCTGTGGAAATTCGCACATTTGTGCATTGCGGGTGACTCCGTAAAAATTGAAACTCCGTGGCTAGTCCCGGATAGCTTAAAATTTGTCAACCAAAACTGTCTTTACTTTAGAAGATTCCACTGCGGGATGAAAAAAAATTCAATATTTTTCACTCTCAAGTAAATCAAAGAATAATAGTCAATATATTTTGTTTTCTACCTCAATATACTTCGAAGTCTGCATTGAGATTTAATAGATTATTAATGAATATGTAACGGAATAAAAAGGGTGCAGAAGTTTCAATCCAAACTGGTTTTCCAAGAGGTTGTCTCTAATTTCCTTTCTATTCTTCGGCTTATTATTCGTGAGAGTATTTTTGAAGCATTTGACACTAGACTTAAGGTTCGGAGCTCCTCACATTCTTTTCGTCCTTGCCTTCTTCGGTATCGCAATCATTACGCTCCGATGAAATTCTTCTGGAAGTGTTCCACTACGATAGATATTTTTTATTATCTCATACAGGTAATCCTTGGCTTTACTTCCGAGTGCTTTGATTATTTCTCCGTTAATGCTGTCTGCTCCAGGTGTTTTTTTCCTGAGACTTTCTACTTCTCTATTGACTTCACTCCTCGGTAAAAGTGGGCCCCGATCTTCCTCGTCAACCTCGCGTTTGTTATTCATTAGGTTTTCTTCCGGCGGCGTCGGCCCTAGGTAGAGTTCTTCGATGTAATGTTTCCATCTATTCCCATGTCTTCATCCTCTATCAATATATTACCGTTCTCCTCCCTGATGTTGCTGCTTCTCCGAAGGGTTTCTTCACTAGCTTGTATGCTGTTTCGGTGTTTCCCTTCTTCATGTTTTCCTTGACTTCCTCAAAGGAGCTTTGCTGTCGATTCATTCCTCCCAAGCCTTCTTGCATTCCCGATTGGCTTGATTCCATAGCTTCTTGTAGAGGGTTGCCTCACCTTTGTTTCTGGGGTTCTTGTATTTTCCTCTTTCTTCTATTAGTTTCCACACCTCCGTCGTTATCCATGTCTTCATCGTGTCGGCCTTACACTCCAGTTGCTCCTCTGCTACTTCTGCGATTGTCCTCCTCAGCTCTTCCCATTTTTCTTCGATGACCATTTCTGCGTCATTTTCTAGTTTCCTATAGACGGCTGTGGCGAATATCTCTCTGTTTTCTTCTTTGGCCCGTATTTTAGTCGCCCACATTGATTAGGGTTTTATCTTGTTGATTTTCTTGTATCAAAGGTGGCTGTCCTTGGCTGCTCTACTTTGGTCACTGTTTATATCCGCACCGCGATAGCTCTTACCCTGCTTTACTTGGTTTTTTTATCTAACTCTAACAAGTATGTAGTCTATTTGGTATCTGGTAATATCCCCTGGCATCCTCCATGTGTACCTCCTACATCAATGTATGATTTTACACTTTCGCGGCGAATAAAATTTGTGTAAATTTCTCGGGCTCGCCACCGGGTAAGATATTCATAGGCAGCCGACGTTTCGGGTTCCGACTCGTTACCCATTCTCAGGGCTACTGATGCGAGCTTGAAAAGACCGTTTAATTTGGCGCTAGGCGGGGCGGGATTTTTCGAGCCCCGATTGTTGTGGTGGAGGACCGTTGACCAGCGGGGACTTAGCTCTGGCGTTCTGAATTCTTCTTAGAATTCTATTTCAAGAGCTGCTGATCATGTAACCAGAATCCCGGTTGAAATTCTTCCTCTCCAACCTTATCTCTATCGCCTCTTAAGTTAAGCGATCCCAAAATTGGCCGGATCGCCAAAGAACAGTCGTGTCATCCCAAATGATCTTATGATCCCGACTCAGGCTATGCTTAACTACCGCTGATTTTTCCGGTGGGCCAAGCCGGAAATGCCAAAGGTGTTCCTTCAGACGAGTGGATATAGTTCGCCCAGTCTCTCCCACGTAGACTTCACCACATTTGCATGGGATTTTATATACCCCCGGGCTCATGGGTTTATATACCCCCGGGCCAACTGGGTTCTTTGCCTTCACAAGGTGGTCTCTTAAATTGGCCATAGGTCTATGGATGCTTTCGATGTTGTACCTCTTCAGAACCCTCAAAATTCTCCCGGATATGGTAGATACATAGGGCAAAAAGGCCCTGGCCGTAGGTTTAGGCCGGTCAACCTCCAAATCCAGTAGCCTTGAGAATGGGTAACGAGTCGGAACCCGAAACGTCGGCTGCCTATGAATATCTTACCCGGTGGCGAGCTCCTACGTCAATGTTACACGAAGGGTGCTGTGTTAGCTACTGCCATATTCTTTTCATTGCAGAACTCTACCAGTCTTTCTGTCTTGACATTTCTTTTGCCCAGTCCGAAATATCTAACACTATTTCCCCCTTTTCCCTTATCTAACACAGAATTCCAGTCTTCCATAATGATGAGGTTGTATTACTCCTTCCCTACTCCGAGAACGTCTTCAATTTTCTCGTAACTTCTTCTATTTATAATGTAATTATCTTTAATCTCATGTACTATCTACATCTACGTGCTGCCCTGCGAACCGCAGTGTTGACATCTGCCAGGAGAAGTTTTACCGGCCCCAGTGACGAAGGGGGGAAGTCCTAACAAGCTAAACCGAGTGTCGCGGGTTTGAGCCCCGCCTGAGTGGAGTTTTACTTTTGCTCCACCTGCATTGGACCACTCATAGCATGGGTGTTGGTGTGCGTCTGTTCTTGCTGCTGTCATTCACCCGATTTACATAAGCTAATGGTGCTGCGTTTGAGATAGTTGAAATAAATAAATGTCGCCTAAAGGTGTAGGGAAAAAGGTTTTTGGAGGTTAAATGTATAGGGAGTGACTGAAGCTCAGTTTTACTGCGGTCACTTATTAGCCGTGGAAAGAGAAAATCAAGAATAAGTCATCATTACGTGGTCGTATTATCAGGCAAACATCACGCAATATTTTTTCCACTTTAAACCATAAGGGTCCCGTGAAACGCACAATAGAATCATCGCAATCAAATATCATTTCAGTATAACACTTACATGATAAGCGTGTCTTCCATTAACTAAAACAATAGAGAAAATAGATAATAACGGCATCATACTAATATTAGAATAATCAGTTAATTTCTGGGATTATGGAAGGAAAAAATAGACCAAGTATTTCGTTCTAAATGGCACAACAGTCACCTCTTCAGATCGGGAATAGCCGTAAAAAACAATTCTACAGTCACCTCTACTTTTTAATGGAGAACTTGTGAAAGTCAACTTTCGACGGTATATATGAAAATAAGGCATATATCTAATATTTTCACAGTCGAGATCTTAAGATCATAAAGAAAAGAAGGCATCTTGGCGCACGAAAGTGGCACAGCATTACTAAAACGCGCATCTCGGGCATGAGCGTTTCGTAAATGAACAATATATTGGCAGTTAGATGGTGGATTTTTCTCCCAATGAACATTCACACTACCACGATATTTCTTCGTCTTATACCAGTGTTTTCATTGACCGATATTGACTGCAAGAATGACCAAATCAACACGGTCCATTGCGCATTGTAATGTCTCCAATATAACTCTTTATTCCTAGCCGTAAAGTTCCATATTTTCTCTTCTCTAGCAACGGCTTTGACCAACCCAGCCTTGATGAGGGAGTGCTTAAGCTAAACGTAGATTATACATAAGAGAGGGTTATGCAAGTACAAAGAGATTTTGCAGTACATTTCTGTCAATTTAACGGTGCACAATAAACAGAGGATATAGGCAGCAAATAACACTCCTCTACGGGCCTCTTCTGAGGCCAGCATTCTACGTGATTTGTGCTCATTTTTCTACGTTTTCGAACAGTCCACTGAAGGAAGAACTCTTTCATATTACACGTTTATTCAGAATCATTCAGTCATCAAATACACCAATCATTAGGGCCAAGTGTGGACTACTGTAAAGGATGAAATTTTTGAAGTAGATAAATGGAGTATTATATTCAATCATGTAACTGATAAGAATTATAATAAAATGCTTTTCACAATTTCATTCATACCATTAGAAATCCACAAATTTATCACAACTTCACCTTATTAAGGGATTTGATTAAGTGTTAAAAAAACAGATCTTTCATCCACAATTAGATTTTACTAAGTATGAGGAGCCCAGGCTACGTTCTACTGACAGTAATATGCGATGAACTGTGAATAGTACTGAATCCAGAATATATCAAATCAAAACTGATTAATTACACAGAAAATATTACCATTCTATGAAAAATCATGGCTGTACTTTGGCATGGCTACATTAGGAAACGCGGTATCCCCAAAAAAGTTGTCAAACAGCGAACACCGTTGTTCTTAAATCGGCTTAAACCTCGTAGACGGTGGCGCTATTGCGCTCGTCTCGACTGCTCGTGTCAATCTGTGTCCAGTAGACGTGAACTCCTCTTTTTTCCTGTAAAGCTCTTCCAAGCGGATTATTTCTCCTTGAGTGTAATCGTCGCATTACCTCTAACTTTACTCCCTCACTCGTTTGGTTATTTCCGGATGATGCTTCAGGGTTGCAAAACTTGGTGAAATAATATAAATGCACTAAGTTGGATAGCAAATTTTTAATTCGAGGTATTTTATGATTCGAAATGGGATTCTACATTACCTCAGCCTTAACCATCGCTCACATTATGCCAGAGTATTATTATTTTGACCTCGCTCCGTTGGCCAACGATCTCGCTCACTGAAATGTGCCTTTTTCTCCTCCGCGTCCTCCTCGCAGTACCCCTACTGACCCCCACCGATCCTTCTCCACTCACTTCCCCCATTACCATGGCCCTCACCCTTCTCCGACCCACCCCCCTCCATCCAACTCAGCCTCCTCGACAGTTAGCAGCGTTCTCCGCCCACCTCGACACCTCTCTCTCTCCATCTCACATCTCCACCACCACCTCCAACTTAGGCAGGCGCTCGCTCATTCCAATTACTAGCTGCATATTTCGAAAACTGAAAAATTCCTAATTCAATTACACTCGTCAAGATTCGTATATTTTTTTAATTGCGACCCCTTCAAAGGACTGAGTGGAATTCACGTGGTGGCCATTCCCGCTTGACCATGACCCATTTTTTTCAAATACACACCGCGGGCCTCTCTCCGAGGTACTTGGGATATTTTAACGACACGTCCCTCCCGGGCAAAAATTCAACGGCGTCAGAGGAAAGGATGTCGCAGCGGAGTTACGCCAGTGAGTTATAAAAAGGCATCTCCTTAGCTTTTAGCTCCGCGTTCATGAAAACTGCAGCCATCATATACCTTCCACCTATGGAGCTAAGAACGCTTTTGAATGAATTAATGAAGAAAAATCTGGGGAAGCGGTTGAATAGTGTCTTCAG
Organism: Ceriagrion tenellum; assembly: GCA_963169105.1. Taxonomy (NCBI): domain Eukaryota; kingdom Metazoa; phylum Arthropoda; class Insecta; order Odonata; family Coenagrionidae; genus Ceriagrion; species Ceriagrion tenellum. Next base: position 144,173,800 of record OY720635.1, on the reverse strand, counting down.
CTCAGGCTTCACATTCTAAGGGTTCAGGGTAAATTTTTCAGCATTTTAATTTAGAACCCCAATTGAGTGACAAGAAGAAAGCACCCCCAAAATCGAGATTCATTATCTAGGTGGAAAGTTAAGCTATAAACCACAAGATGCTCTCCGTTGAGAATAGACAAATGTAGGCACCACGCGTATCTCCAATCACAAAATATTCCTTCCATTAATAACCCATCAAAATATCCTGAATAGTGCTAACTACCCTAGCTATCTTTTATCTTCTAGAAACTATGCCAATGAAGCGTTGCATCTGTGCAGACTATATTTTTCGGCTGAAGACTCTTTTTTCTTGTACCGTCGCATCAGTTCTTAATAGACCTCTTGACCACTTTCATGGATTTCCTACTGGAGCTTATATTAGCAGTGACAGCCCGTTAGTTTTTTTCTCCCATCTATTCCGCATCTTCTACCAATCCGCCTTATTATCTTTTCCAAGATCTCTCTCTCTCTCTCTCGATCTTGCCTTTTTAGACCAATAATCATCAATTATCTAAACCAGTGATGGGCAAACTTTTTAACGAGGGGGCCAAAGGAAAGGAAAAAAAAATTAGGCGGGCCAATATAATTCATTAAAAAATAAAAATGATACATTTGACAAAATTCTTGTGTTTTTTGTGATACCAAGTCCTATTAATGACTGAAATATTATGAAGGAGAATGTGATGAATGAAACAGTGACCGCACTTCTAAAAGTTTATCATAATTTGGATCGAACTGGGATGCACTTATTCTTAGAAGAGAAGTTAAATGCTGCATCTGCCAGTCTGTTTCTAAGGCAACTCTTTCGAAGTTTCATTTTAGAAAACACCTGTTCACATATATATGATGAAGCAAACATAGCAGTAACTTTCTATGCATGTGATATCAGATTTGGAAAAGTGAATTTCGACGCGGACTTGTAGAACTCTAATTTTGGAACATAAAGAAAAAACTGTTTGAGTTGAGTGTTACATTGTAATTCAATCAATTCAAGTTGCAAGTCCGATTTCACTGTTTCACAGTTGCCAGCAGCCAGTGCCTCTCACTCTCAATCCAATATCTAGCATAAGTCAATAAACGTGTATGTCGTTTCTGATATAAAACAAAAGAGAAAAAAGAGGAAAATATTTATTTTTCTTATAGATTGTATTCTTTTTTATTCGTCAGATTAGGAATAATGCCGCGAGGGCTGGATAGTATATTTCAGGGGGCCGCATCTGGCCCGCGGGCCGTAGTTAGCACATCACTGATCTAAACGGATCTCGGCGGCTGCTAAACACGAAGCTAACGAAGAATAAATATTTCCAACATTATGAATCGAACCAACGGCTTTAAAAGACGAATACGATTTACGGAGGATCACAGAAAACAAGATTCCAAAGGGGTCAAAAATTGAACCAGCAAATTTCATTTTTAAAATCACAGGCTTATCAACGTGAAAATTGCTAACGTGCGGTTCTGGTCAGGATTTAAATATTAGGTACCTTCTTCCTTCCAAAAGCCGGTAGATACCATCTTGTTGTCCCATTACCGACGCATCAATGGCGTCTGCCACGGAACTACGTTGCACGAGATGACGGCTGCCTGAGAGCAGCCCAAAATGGCTGACAGATGCCACCGCAGGAGTGACAAGAAGCATCACGGCAACCGAAATCCCTTGGTGGCTCGCCCGAGGCCGTCGATCACCCCTGAAACCAAAACACGATCGAAAGATATCAACGGAAAGTCGACAAGCAGGAGTATTTAAGTATGGACATTGACATCCTAGGAGGCTTGGCGGCACTTCTCGGAAATTTTATAGAATGGTTTAGGAACCTTTTAGAAGGTAAAGGAACTTTTTTAGGATAGAGGAAGGCAGAAAGAGAAAGTAGATGGGTGCTTCGAGTAGCAGCAAATCAGTGTGACAAGTGCCGGGAATGGCGATGAGTATTCAGGGAAGACGAAAAAAAAGGTTAGGAATATTTCCGTATGAACAAATGAAGAATTAATGTGAACTAGAGCGACAGAAAGAAACGATATGATATGCAGATTCAAATATATATTGCCAAATCATCCATTAGTACTCTGCTGAAGCTATTGTGAAAATCTTAAGAGAGTAGCAGCGTTCGAACTCTTTCGAATCTCATCTCAGAGAATATAGAGAGTACATACAGTCAGAGAATACATATTTTGACGAATTGAAATAGCATATCGATGCCAAGGAAGAAATGTCTCAATCCGTTCTGTTAAAGGAGTTGAATTTAACATAGACGTCAATATCTATTGCGATACGTACATGCTTAATGAGTCTATATTCACTGCATTTCAACTTCATTCAAAACTAATCAATTGCTCACGTTACCAGTATGAATCAGTTTCAAAATTAATTAAATATAAATGGATTAATTAGTGATGAAACCGGTAGCTGTTGGAACAACTATGCTAGCATACATAATCACTGCGACACAATTACAGAAAGTTCGTATTGTTTCTCTATCCATAAGACTTATCTTCACTACACATAACGATGCTGATATATTGAACGTTGGTGCGCCATTAAACACCTTACACATCCAATCCAATTAACAGACATTAAGGTCACCTTTGTATACCATGCTGAGAGATTTATTCCTTGCTCTCCACGCCGATAAGAAAATCTAATATAGATATAGAGAACGAAACGGAAGCACACCTAATTTTAGCCGAGTTGCTTCCACGTTTTCGCACGCTTTCGGCTTTCAGCATGGAGAATGAATCCAATTATAGGTGGACAATTTCGGCGGGTCGTTTCATGCCTCTCGTTAGATTTCAAACATACGGAGCAAAGTTCTCTTTTAAATAAGACCACCAAGAGCAAAAAGGCGCGCAGCAGTCTCCCAATCTCCTCCATCGCGACACAAAGCTCCTCCATTGCAGCCTGTCCATCTTGTACCGTCCTTATTTGCGACGTTATCCACGCCGCAAGAGCCTCGAACAGCGCCAGACTTCGACACGGACGACATATATTTTTTCTCATCGCTTTCCGCCCTCACCACTCTCACTCAACCTCCACCCTCCTTCACCTTCCATCCTTCCACCTTTCACACCCCAATCCCTTTTTCTTTCGCCGAGGCAGTTTTCTTTTACGGCACCTCGTATTCCTCCTCCCGGCCACACTCACTCCCGTTCCTCACTTTTTACATCTTCTTCTCCGCCATTCTCCGCCTCTTCCACCCGCTCGATATCCCTATCCTCCGTCCCTTTTTCTCATTTCTTTCATCTCTCCCTTATTCTTTCGCCTTCAAAGACCTCCCTTTCATCCCATCCATCCTCCCCTACGTAAGCTCGCCGCGCAAAGGCAGCAGCAATCCTGCACTTATCTCCTTCCGAAAACACGTGCTCCGCCTTTAACTCGAGCCTCCTCCCGGTCTTTCCCTCTGCTTTCATTCTTCCTGCCGCCCGCCTGCAATATCCGACGCTAATCGCCTTTCAGCGCCAGCAGCCGAACATACACACGCACGCTCGCACACGTTTGCCTGAATCATTTTACCCTCTCTCGTTCCCTCCCCGTTCTCCTCCTGATTCTGCTCCTGCTCTGGTTACTGTGGGATTGGTGAGTGTCAAGAGGGAGTGGGGGTGAAGTCCCAAGCCGCACGGTTGCGCCACCGCTGCCTGATCTACTTCACTCATCCTCCAAGCATCCTCTCTCGGAATCTCGAGTCCTTCAGACGCTGCGCATACATCAGCCATTAGCCGAAAGCTTCAAAGCGGATCTTCTTTTCTCTCCAAAATCTTTCCTAGGTTTAAAAAAAAAATAGGATGAGGACGACCGAAAAGCAAGGAGGAATTTCTCTTCCGTAACAGATTATGTACCAATAATTAATTTGCTGGTAGAAAATGCATTAAATTGAACATAGAGGAAAAGCATGTAACTCTTTTCCTCCGGCGGGCGTGAGCATATTTCACCTCATTCGGAGTTAATAACGTAACCGTGACGGTTAAGCTACTCAGTGAAGCATGATCACAGGTGCTCGAAGAATAAATAAATCATAGAACTCAGTAAATATTATAAATGAGTTTTTATGTATGTAAAAATGAGCTGCCACTTTTGGTGATGTCTCTTAGCAAGATAGCGTCCACATATCTGTTTACGTTATTAACTCCGAATGAGGTGAAATATGCTCACGCCCGCCGGAGGAAAAGAGTTACATGCTTTTCCTATTACAGTTTCAAGAATGGCGAACTGTGGTTGAGGAGAGGCAAATTCTAATAATATTCCAACATTGTACACTTAGATGGTAACCGAGTTCCAATACAAGACGAAAAATAAAACTCAACCGCGATACGAGGAGTAATGGCAGACGCGTAGTTATATAGAGGGGGCTATTACGTAGCTATAGATGGCTTAATTTTGCCTGCGATATTCTCCTTTAAAATTTATGCCGGTTCCATAACTATAAATTCCGCCTCACTATATTACGCTACATAAGAGGCCACTAAATAAGCCTTCGCGGAGCAAGAAGATACCTAGTGAAAAATTGAAAAGGCAGACATGAAAAACATTTTTCTCCGAACATTTAGAGCTACCAAACACTAATACAGTTATACATATCCATTATTCATCAGAAGTACTTGCATTAATTAAGCCAATATTTATTTCATTTGCTCATGACTTACATTTATTTTTCGCTAATACAAAGGGGATAAATAAATATTTATCTCATAGAAGCTGAGGATTGAAAAACATAAGCGTAACAAAGCGCTCACCTTTGTGACCGCATCGATAAACAAATAAGAGAAAATATAATTTATTTCATAACAGTAAATTTATCAATGTAGCAGTCGTCAATTTTTGGAAGTTGCATCAAATGTATAGTAATAAAAAAGTAGAGCATTCCTTTAAATTAAAAACTTGGCAATAATGTCAGGCATTTCACGGTCATTTGGGTACAAGATAGTCATGGCAAACTTCTCGAGAGTTCATCGGTATTGTCGACGAGGCAAAAGAGAAGGCTTGAATAACAGACTTGGGAATTCTGAGAAATAATAAGCACTAGTGTCTTTAAATTGAAAAAAATGATTAAAAAATCTACGCATGAAATCCAGTAAAGTAAAATGTATTTCAATCCTCGAGAATACATACGAGGGTGGTATGATAATTAATGAGCCTTGAAGCGATCTGTCAGAAATGCATTGTAATCTTGTTATTATTTACATTGGCCATCTTTGATACGGCCACGATCACAATTTCAACCAATTCCATCAAGTAGTTTGTGTGTGGCAGCTGTTTGAAGTGGACAAGTTTGTTTTTTTTTGTAAAATGGAAAAAGAACAATATCGATCGGTGATTTGCTTTCCGTTTTTTAAAGGGAGATCGCGTGAGGAAATTAAAAACGAGTTGAATACCGTGTATGGTGATGTCTAACCTACAATTGCCACCATTAAGCGATGGTATAGCGAGTTCAGAAATAGCCGAACATCCGTGTTTGATGAGGCCCGTCCAGGGCACCCAAATGAGGTCATCACGGAGGAAACCATCAACAAAGACCGTGACATGTTGCTGAGCGACCACAGATTGAAGTTGAGACAGATAGCTGGGACATGTGGCTTGTCATTGAAACGTGTGAAAAATATCGTGCACAAATATTTGGGCATGAGAAAGCTGCCCGCCCGATGGGTACCGCGTTTGGTAACTGTTGACAACAAGTGGAATCGTATAACCACTTCCAAGGAGTGTTTGGCCCTGTTGAAGCGCAATCCGAAGGACTTTTTCATGTGTTGCGTACCCATGGATGAAACATGGATCCACCACGACACGCCAGAATCCAAACAACAGTCGAAGCAGTGGACTTTTCCCGGCGAAAGTGCTCCGAAGAAGGCAAAAACGGTCCCATCGGCCGCGAAGGTCATGGCGACCGTTTTTACGGATTCTCAAGGTGTGATCCACATCAACTATTTGACGAAGGAAGATTCAACACGGGACAGTGTCACAGTGATTTATTGGCCCGATTCGATGAAAAATTGAAGAAAAAACGGCCGTTTGGCCCGCAAAAAAGTCTTCTTTCACCACGACAACGCTCCGGCCCATGCATCCCGAATCGCCACGGCTACATTGGTTGAATTGGGCTACGAGGTACTTTCTCATGCACCGTATTCTCCAGACCTGGCCCCGTGCGACTTCTTCCCAAACATGAAGGCTTGGTTCGGGGGCAAGCGCTTCAAATCGGATGAGGAGATCATTGCGGCCACGGATGAGTGTTTTGCAGAGTTCCCGAAATCATATTTTTCTGAGGGCTTGAAGAAGTTGGAAACCCATTTGGAAAAGTGTATTGCCCTATAAAGGGGCTATGTTGAAAAATAAAACAATAAAAATAATAAAAAACAATGGTTTCATTGGTAGGTTCATTAATTATCAAACCACCCTCGTAAATTTTATCCCGTGATTCAATATCGATTAACAGGAGATCTGCCTGAATGCAGTCAGCACTGTCCGTAAGGAATGATTACTGCAAACCCATCACGATTAATGTCATTATGGGCTCTTAAAACCAAAATTCTTAGTCTCAAAAATGCAACTTAAGGTACCAATATGAATTTTGTAATCATAATCGGTAAAATGTTAGAATCCAAAAATATCACCACAAAGTAAACCCGCGATTGTGATTACATAAAATTGATGGCAGAGCAACAATTGCTTTACGCTGAAGTGAAGGTATTGCGCTTTCTAGTAGGCTTCTATTTGCTTTGAAATGTCATGATTTGCTGATTTAAAAAACTTGAAATGATCTTTTAAATTCTTGTAGGTCTATTTCATATATTAAGGTAGTCCGAGCGAGATATTTCCCTAGTCATAATAGAGACCATATTCGAATTACACGTTTTAATTTCGCCAGCTGTAGGACACATTAATTAAACATTGCTTTATTAATGGTGCAATAAAATAGTTTTATATGACAGAAATTGTAAGTAATTAAATGAAAATATCTAAACAAGTCTTTAACTTGACTCATTTTTTTCGCACAGTGCGTTTGACACTCCTTCAAAATGGAAGGTTTTTTGTGATACCCAAGAACTTACTGCGGTGACAATATGATTAATATTAAAACATAGTCGAGAAAACATACAAACTACACGCTGCTAGTTTTTTTTCGGCATCAAAGTGTTAGAAATACCTTATTTTGTAAATACTTCCACTCTGGAGTGCATACACATACCTTTTCCATGTAAAAAGGCTGGTATTTTTTGGCAAATATCTCCAAAATTAATGTGGTAAGGGGTTAAATTTTTGGTGTCATTAGAAGGGTGAGATATTTTTCTTTAAAATGAGACCAAATTCATTGATTTTTAAGTAAAATGATATTTTGCTCAAACTACCTTAAGTGATATTTTTTTGTTTAAGAAAGAGAATAACCAATTTTATTTTTGCTTTCAGTTAGTTGGAGGAATAACCTGTGGTAGGGCATTTTACTTACTAAAAGTCGCGACATAGTCAACTACGGAGAAACTACTTCATAGATTCGCATACCCGTGAGTAACTAATGAAAAATCTCTCCTGACAAGTGAAATTGCCAAGGGGATATTGAATTACCATCCTCTTTAAATGACATGCTGTCATCTCACTTAAATAAAGCTTGTTTACTGACTTTAACGAGTTAAGCCACAGCACCCCGGAAGAATTACAAAAGTATAGTCGAATCATCGTCAAAAACTGAAATTGGAGGCGTCGCTTTTTTGGAATTGCGCGATCCAAAGGATGGAAAACATGTAGACGTCCTCTTTTGTAAGTGATACGCGATGTGGCACGCGGTTAAATGGCTGGTGACGTCAAAATAAAAGTCAATACCGGCGAGTCTATCTGAGCAGAGCGTAAAAATATGACCTTCTAAAGCTGACTCGACGTTATTTCCACCTGATTAACATCATTAAGTATTTGTTATTCAGCATGAGCCCTCAAGCAAAGATACCGAGTAAAGTTAAAAGACAAGTATCGAAGATTTAAACGTAAATTCTTCCGATATTCTTCCAGTTTCATTAACCATTAAATGTCTTTGGGGTGATCAAATATTATCAAGTACATTTCATTTCAATACTCACCAAAAATATAAGTATATTGTACAGGCAACAGAGGACTAAGTGTATAGGCAGAAATACACTACAACTTGAACTCTTGGGGAAATTAACCATTCACCGCCGCTAGTTATTGGGCCAAAATTGCTGAAGATATATTGCCAACACAAGCCGGATGGTAAGGCCAAGGGAGTATACTCCCTTGGTCTGCATTCAGAGCTTGATGTTCTTTGGAAAACCTAGTTTTCCAGTTCCGAATTGATATTATAGAGTTTAGCTGTCACGAGACAGCTTTTTATATTTCACGGAGACATTAAATTCATCGACACGTAATTTCTACCTAAATATTGAAAAAAAGCGGAGGGTTCCAAAATTAGAATTTTTTGTCTTTGCAAGGTAATAATCATGAGTGTTCTTCATTTAAACTGAGTGCAGGGCTCTATGAAAATGCATGAAATCAATAATTTTTAAAAATACTCCCCAATACATTTGAAAGTCAAGAACTTCACTGAGAAAACGATTTCGAGATTTGCCACCTAGTATTGGTCAAAATATCCCGAATATACCTTTCATAAAATAACCCAGGGGTGAGAACTGATGATTCCAGATGAATCAAAGAAATATTTTCGGAATCAGTCATCTTTAGCAGTGAGAATAAGGGCACGTAGCAAGAATGAAAATGACACCCACTCGTGAACTATTAATCATGTCGACGGTGAAATACCTAGTCTTAACGTTAATTTGATATACTTCATAGCCTAATCTAGCAATTATTTGTTGCGCTAACATTTCTGGACCTCTCTGAAATTTCACAACGAATATGAAGCGTCAATATAAAAAACAACTCTGGGATAATATTTAAAAAGGCGAATATTTTTTCGTCCTTTATTAGATTCCGCACCTTTTGTGAGCTGTGAGCACCTCGCCATGTAGAGCGTAACAGATATCATGAAAATTTCAGCGCTCCCCGTCACTCAGTCTATTACACCATCTCTCTCTCTTCGCCTCCATCCTCCCCCCCTTCATCACCTCCTCTCTTCCTTCCCGGCCCCTCACGCACTCTCCCTAATCCCCTTAATCCTCCTCGCCCAATCCTCTCTCTCTCCCTCCCTCACGGCGAATCACCTCAGCTGTCGGCGCACCTCCAAACAATACGCCGCGACTCCCGTTCATCTTCCCACTGTTCCTCCTTCCCCGCTTTTCACAAACCTCCTGCAACCATCTCCATTCCGATTTAGATTCCGATGCCCCGCGTCTGTCTCCTCACCATCTCATCTCTTCTCTCCTCCACATCTTTCCCCACACCCTCGCTCCTTTCCCACGGTGCTCCACACGTCCAGTTTTTTTTTGCGAGCGAACTAGGCAGGCACTTCTCGCGAAACCCCTTCCGCTCCTTAACACGGCAATAATCTCCAATTAACTGCTCCGAGGCCGTCCCTCACGTTCGTTCTATCTCCAGGGTGACGACAGTCTCTCTCTTTCCCCATATCTCTCTCTCTCTCTGCACGGAAAACTTCTGAAATTTCGCCTTCATGAGCGAGTGAGAATGAATATTAGTAGAGACAGTGGAGTAGATGTTTCGCTACTAAACAAAGTTCGACGAATGTCACTCCTAAGCAGCTTATAAAAGTATGATTCTCCCGGTCTATTATATTTTCTATCAAAAACCACACAATTGTTGATAAGAACTCATTTTAAGCAGCTTTAAGTTGAAATATATTCCTAATATCCGAAATTCAAAAGGAATAGTACGTCTAATTATGCTAATTGACGAATATAAGCACAGTCGAGCATAAATAGTTCGTCACGCTCGACTTTGAACACCTTGAATATTAACGGTAGTTTAATGTCTCACGAGGCAGGGAAAGCTAAAGTCGTAATGCCGACAATGTAAAACAAAATTGCCTTCCACTCATAAGTACCTAAAAGACTAATTAATATTCAATTTATGATATTTCTAATGATTATACTTTCTACTGACAGCTCCTCTAATATTTAACAACGAAATAGTTTTTTTTAATGATGAATTTTAGTGTTTATCATTGTTTACTTTTCGGCACATTAGCTTTGTTTACTTTTCCCGCACATCAGAATAGAGTCTAGTCATCATATTTGCTACGAAAACACTTGATGTCTCGGAAACGCCAAACAGAATCAGGGATATAACAGAGAAATATATATGCATGTATACAAGCACTTCTTCCTCCGTAAGTCTCGAGCTTGAATATTTGTGCACCGGATTCCTCTTGCCATACATATCCTCTCCCTTTCACTCCCAAGTATACACGCCCACCCGCAGACCTATTCTCTCCTTTCCCTTGGTTTGCTCCAACTTTTTTCACCGCCCCACCCAACCTCCTCCTCCCCCATTCACTCCATCTCCGCTCTCCAGCCGCGGTCTCATTGACAGCGGCCCCCCCAACCTTTCCCACACGCCAACAACACGACTTGGCTTCGCTTTCCGCGAAGGGGGGAGACAGGGGAGGTCGCCAATGGCGATGAGACATTGCCGGAGACACACCCGCTACCTCGTTCCATTTCCTCTTCCCCGCTTCCTCTTCTCAGCTCGTTGCTTCCCGGAAAAGAGAGAGAAAGAGATGGACGAAAAGACGACTTCTTTTCCCTCTCCGGGAACCGACCTTCCTCTTTTTTTTTCGTCCCATTCCATATTCCACCTAACTCTTTCTGACCCTCTCACAGCGTCTCTCCTCTTTCGCTCTTCTTTCCCGACCACTTCTCCCATTCTGCCACCATCCTTTTCTCGGCATCGACCTTTGCACGCCCCTCCCCCATCCTCCATTTCCTTTGTCCACTCTCCTCCTTCTTTCTTCCTACCCCGACTTCTTTTCCCTCTTCTCTTTTTCCGAGCGGGTGGATCTCTTCAAGCCGTCGTCCCTCAAAACATTTCGCACGAACGAATCATCCCCACGGAAAATTAACAGAGCGAATGACGGCAAATGTTCGGAACACGCTCCCGCGACGATGGACAAGGGACTTCAGGAAGAGGGGTTGGTTGTGGGCGTCCCTTTCGCATCGTCGCCCGCCAAATCCCACCCAAAGACTCTCCAACTCGCATTGTACTTCACCATTAGAGCCTTCACTTTCACACATATCTTCGACAACACGCACTCGCTCGTTCTTCCCACAAAACGGTCCTTTTGAGAAGCACTTGCCTCCAAGAGTTGCGTCAAAAGTCGAAAAATCAAGACACAAGTTTGACTTTATCAAAGCCTCACTTTTGTCATAGTTCATTCAAATAAAACCCCTAACTCCGTACATTTTATTTCCTGATAGTAAAACGTAAAGCCCGTAAAAAGCAACTTCACGCCCAAATTGTCCTCATGTACGTGTCAACTTAGCCGATTATGCAGGTTTATTCATTTTTTTCTACTATAACCACGAAAATGGGTAAGGCTTAATAAAAACTTATTCGTAGTTCTGTAGTCGTAGTTGCCGACCAATAAGTTTAATACATTTCTATCAAGTACTAACGCTACTGTTTCACGGTTCAAGTACCCACAGACTGAATCCAGCTGCTAACCAGCGAGCTTTTTCATCGATTAAAACATTACTTTTAATGAAACTAAAAGCAAACACCAGGTACTGAGAGAAATAATTTAAAATTTTACGTAGAAATTGTACAATAAAGCTAAGTACTACCTGTAACTAAATTCTACTGAGAATAGACGAAATATTTTGACATGACAGTAACCAGAGGGGGACGGTCGCCTTTTGTATACAACTGAGATAAAAGTGTTTTGCACGTAAAATATCACGATTGTTTGTTAAACAACACCACAGCAGGACCTCAACAAAATGCAATTGATTGCTGCAATAGCATTTTCGAGCCCACTCTTCGATATTTCATTTTTGTGCCTCCTTAAAAATGTATGAAAAACAATATAAATGAGCTGCACCATGAACAGGTACAACTGGGAGAATATTCACCTAAATGTAAACCAATAATTTTATCTGGTCAATGATCAAAACAGATTTCCAATTCTTGTCAATAGGACATATATACAGGAATACGTTATTTATTAGTGATAATTAAAACTTGAAAATACATAAAAGCACCAATAAGTAAACCCAGGGGAAAATTAATTACATGCCTAATATTATAGGAGTAAAAAAAATGCCTAATATATACAGGAATACGTTATTTATTAGTGATAATTAAAACTTGAAAATACATAAAAGCACCAATAAGTAACCCAGGGGAAAATTTATTACACGCCTAATATTACATTTTTGGCAATCTGTTTTTCATACTTATAACTTCTATCCCCATTGAAAGATCTCTTTGTACACTATCTATCCTTATCTATATATCTTAAGCGACCTTGAGAGATAAAAAGGAAGGATGCGTACGGAAAATTTGGTGAATAAGAATCGTAATAGACGAGCGTGTCGCATTTAATTACAAATAGAACATATGAATTATATAACATAGTCTCCTTCTACCAGCATTCTTCCTTCATCTCAATGAAGACAATGAATTAACTACATTCAATTCTTAGAATTCTTAGAATTAAAATTCTTAGAGCGCCAGCATTCAGAATGTATCGCCAAAGTTATTTTTCGCGAGGGTGAACATTCAAATGGAATTCTCTTAATCGGATACGCCTAATGAGAATGGTTGATAAGTTTAAAATCCCTGGAGAAGAGAAATAAGAGAAGAGAAATTGTATGTAGCCTTCTTCAAGAATCCATCACAGTCCCCTTTAATACCCCACATTAATCTAGGTGTGTTCCACTGCAGAGCGTGGAATCCATTTCCATCGGAATATTTCATTTTGTGAGAGAGTTCATTAAAAAAATCCAACTCGTCAAAATAAATCGTTTTAAAACCGGTATATATAAAAACTTAAACAAGAAATACTGGAAAAAGGGATTACCGCAGTCTAAAACAAATGAACGCATAACAAAAAATCTGGTTATTAAAAATCTGGCCGGATATTTTTTCATCCCTAAGAGAGGAGAATGCTCGAGTTTATTCGCAAGTATTTTCCACCTCCTCTAACAGCGCACGGCTTTGAGGCCAGGTTCAAAGATTTCCTAGCCTACCCAAAAATTTGCTAATGGATTGAAGCATTAAATACCTGCAGTGCATAGAAACTAAAGAAACGCTATCGACTGAACAGCCAAAGAGAGTAAGGCAATAGGCAATTACGAAATCAGATCTCTTGGTTTCCAATGGAAATACACAGCAAAAGATCACCGTTTTCCACAAAATTTAGCGAGATGAATACCTAATGCTCCTGAATTGGCAGTCAATGCAAAAATCGTATTTTCTTTTAGGATAATTTCGCCCCGGGGAGATCCAGTAGGTTATTAAACGCTAATTACCCAAATAGGTAAATTAAGGACTCAGGGTAATAGAAATTGACTGAAACAGACAACATAAGATCATTGGTGATCCGAAAGATAATAAACCTGGCCTACTGTTTCTACTCAAGGATTACAATGACGGCTAGCGATTCCCTTAATTACATAACCCGTGCTCAATTTTTCACCTTGACAAATCACACGGCTGGAAGTGAAATTTCCCGCTTCACGAATTTTTCTTGAAGCTTCGCTTAAAAAAACGGAATGGCACATTACCTACTATAAGCTTTATGTTACTCTTTATAACGCTATTGAGTATAAATACGTACGATGAAACACAGCTCATCAAATCTGGTCAAGATTGGAGTCAAGCACTACGAATCACAGCAAAAAAAACAAACGCAAATAGACCAACAAGTTTATTATTTCCTATAGTTCTGATAGTTTGGCCAAGAGAAATGGCTTTAGAGGCAAAGTGCCTTAACATATAACGCCACCCATTTGCAAGTAGATATTTAGCATCTTTATTCAAAGTTACTACCATCATATCTGAGCCATTATTCATTTCATAATCAGATACCTAAGTCTACAAATTACGCTATATTTGAAGGTTCTTCTAAGCCACTAAATCATGGTTCAACTCGCAGTAATGTTTAATAAAGAGAACTAAAAAGGAAAAAATACCTTGATTAAGACAAGGTTTAACGAAATCGGTGAGCCATAAAATGACGTAAAAAAACGAAAAAAAGAGATACCAATAATGGAAACTTTTTTGGAAAGGGCCAATTCGGCTTCGGAAAAAACAGAGAGGGAAAATTCATTTTTCTTTGAGAGCGCTCGCTGTGAAAGGGATAAAAGGGGATTGGTCAATGCTGAACGCATTTTTGGGCCAGGAAAAGGATCAGTCTCCACAGAAAGCAGCACATTGTTCTGGATGAATTATTTATGAAGGAAAGGAGGAAAGCATGGCTATAATGACGGAAGGATGTAGTGAAAAAAACACAGATTATACAAGCACAAGAGAGCAACGGTTAACTTTCAAGCCTCTGATCAGAGTTAAAGCTGATTTAACCTCAGAGGAAAATAGAAAAAATAGGAACCCGATTCAGCCAAGACAAATCCCGGAAGGAATATTCCTTTTCAGCAAACAGGAAGTATCAAAACAAAATTTCAGTCACGTAATAAATTTCAAGTTGAATATTTTAGTGTTAATGTAATGAATAATAAAAACCAATATAAGAAGACTACATAAAAAATAATATGATGCTCACAAGAATTTTGCTCAAAAATTGTAATTTTTTTCTGTCAAATCAGGCAAAGGGAAAACTTATAACACCCTGGGCACAACACGGAAAATCCTTAGCTCAATCCTGAGCATAGCTTCTGGTGACTCCATTTCCAGATTCAGCGTCCATTACTGTGCGACTACCCCTGTGATTAGTGGGATTGAAGCATCGCTACTTAAGGATAGAAACACTGTGAAATTCCGTCATTCATCTTATCAGACAGGTGGTCCTGCATGATCATAAAGCAATTTACATTCAAATTTTTTTCATTCAATTTTATCGGCAATAAAGGAATAGGCAGGAGTCTCATTACTTTCTCTCCATACACTTCCGATGCATAATCATCATGAGAATGAACGGTGAAAAATTAAAACAAGAAATAAATTCCATCAAACACGTCGAAATCATTGCTCTTTCACGGACAGGCTTAGACAACCTCTTCCAAAATAACAAATGGAACACAGTAGTTTAAAGGTATACATAGAAATTGTCAATACAAGATCTTACCAGTAATTAGGAAAACATCAAGGTGAGTGGCGAAAATAATGGAATATCTTCTGTTAATTTCGATGGTAGTCATTTCTCGAGTCACTATTTAGTTTATTATTACTTTTAAAGTGCAAATCGCATGATACGCCTTTAGAACCATGAAATAGCTATGCATTATTTTATTATGGCGTAAGAAACGTAGAAAATGCGCTTTTAGGATACAAAATGCCAATCGAGCACACTAAACCTAAATTATGGAATTCCAAGTCGAATGCATACTCAAAGATACATTATGTTAGGGACACAGTCCATGATCAGCCTTCAATGACAGTCCAATTCTGACCTAATCCTCGATAAAATGATACTCTAACTCCGAAATATATTTCCAGGCCTTTTGATAACCACAGACAATGCCACGATAGGTCCAAGGACTCGTGTGCAAGGGTGACTCGTTGCTCTCTTAAACGCGGTCTTTTCGTACCCAAACGTCCTGAGAGGATTAGTTCAACATTTCCCGCTGTCCACTGGGTGTTATCCAATCTACTGGGAATTTTTCTCCTAAGGTATGCCGTTCCATGAGAGCACCATGTCTCAAAGGGACTCCGGTTCGACCCACCGAGGATCACACCTCAACTTTCACCTTCTTCCGCAGGCCTTACACAGATTTCCCCATAATATTCCTCACTCTTCTCTCCCCACGGCTTCACGGCTCAAGACCCATGCTGACCGCTTTGTTTGCTTAGCTCCCAAATCACACGTGCCTCCCATTCCTGATCCCCGTCGAATCTTCTTTGATTGCCTCTCCAAACTCTCTCTCTCCCTTAATCCCGACCCTTTAACCGAAGCAAAGGTTCTTGGAACTCAATTAGACAGGAGTTCACTCCCACCCGCCACAGTTGGGAACGTACCGAACAAACAAGCACTCCAATCCACACGTAAGCCCACCTTTCGGCGGCTCTCGTTTAATATATTCACCTGAGAAGTTAAAAAAATGAACCAAACCATGCGGCGTGTCATTCCTCATTCTAACAAATTGGACAAACGATATTATGCTTAAAGTATATATACAGTAAAAATTTCAGTCCGGTCAGGACTACAGCCGCGCAGTTCTGTCGGGATGTTTTTGCACTGTGATACACTAATTCTCATGAAAATTCAATAATGCAGGAAAGCTGCCATAATGCGGACCCCTAAAAATCTCCGCTGTGGAATGCTAATTAAAGTGAGCATTATTGATGGCGACTTTGCTCCATGGTGCGGTGGTCAGCAGTGTTAGCCCTAAAAAGAACAGCAGAACAAAACCTAATATCCTTTATCAACACCCCTTCATAAAATTTATATCGTTCATATTCCAGACTATAGAACTACTAGATAAAATTACTGAATTTGATATGAGGTATTCCGAGAGAAAGGTAATGTCGGGATTTTCACCGAAAAAAATGTTTTTTGGAATAGGTTGAAGCAAATTTCCAGCAAAAAGCAAACACAAATGTTTTAAGACCTTTCTAACAATGCCGACCCCACTAGCTTTAATTATCACAATAAATAACTTAGATAAATATCATAATATAAACTTAGATAAATATAATAATAAAAAACTTGGATAAATTACACATATGTGTAGCTTTATAAAATAAAATTTTATGCCATCCACTTATTCATTTAAACAGCATAAATATGCTCAGTAAAATTCAACTTTCTCTACAAAAAAACATTCCTTTGAATTACTAGCATTCCTGGAGACATTCAACGATTCCTCTGAAAAACAAGGGCTGTGATTTTTTCTCTCAGAGTGGAGAGGTTATGGTAATAAAACATCCCGTCAGCTGAGTTTCTAAACATTAAAAAAAAACTATTTTATATTTATTTTCATAGCTTACGCTATTTTTCATTCACTCTAAAATTAATATTCAAAAATACCAGCAAAAAACAACAGCCAAGAGCGGAAAATTCAAGAGATTCTCAGGAGTGTAACACGATAGATTTCAGATACTCATCAATTCAATGGACAAAGTTATACAATTATCCTGCAAAAAAAATAAAATCGATATTAATGCGCTATGCATATTTTCAGGTCCTATGAAACACAAAACTTTCATTCTTATTACCTCAAACACAAACAAGTTTAAGTTCAAATATGAAACTATTTTAAACGTAGAAATTGAGGTTGCATACTAAAATTATTTAAATTTTAAAATATCATACAAAACCGTTCACTACCTACACAAGTGTTATGCCTTAATAAAGGCCAAATTATCAACTGTCTATAAACCTGCTTCCTTTGTGTTACAATACTTGCATAAAATGTGCTCATATTATGGCATTTATCCACACATAAAAATGTTTATTTACATTTTAAAGACATCAATCAATGTTAACTACAGTTTTTGTCATGATTTTTTGAAAATTTATGACGGAAAAGATGATCAGACTGTGACTTAACCCTTATAAAAGCAGCAAAAACAGTGTATAGATTGATTGGATCCTCATGTCTCGACTGTACTCGGTCTCTCACACATAAAGTTTATAAATTAACAGTTTGATGTTTCAACAGATGCTGGAAGCAGATTCTGATACTTTTAGAAGAAAACTATGAGAAATATTGCACAAAACATAGATTTAAAAGTATAGTATTCTTCGTAATATGGATCCAGGCATGAACAAGTATGAGAAGCATTCCTCGGATTCCGCGTTCTTGTCCTCGCAATTTTTACATATCTAGATGGTTTTTAGGATAGCTAGAAGCAGCTTTCCAGCACAAAGCTTATACAAATATTTTAAGACCTTTCTAACTTCGCCGACCCCACTAGCTTACCATTAATTATCATAATGAAAAAACTTGTATGAAGTACATATTTGTATAGCATAAGGAAATAAAATTTCATGCCATCAACTTATCCATTAAAACATTTGCTCATTAAAATTTATCTTTTCCAATGAAAAAATAACATGCCTTTGAATTAGAAGCATTCCTGGAGACATTCGAAAAGTCAACCAAAAAACAAGAGCTGTGATATTTTAGCTCAGTAACAATTAACATTATTTACGAAAAAAATACATTCCTTTAAATGACAAGCATTCCTGATGGCATTCAACAATTCACCCGACGAACAAGGGCTGTGATATTTTTCTCTCGGGATAGAGAGGTGATGGTTATAAAAGTCCATCCAATTCCTCTAGATCAAGTAAAAGAAACAACATTAAGTGATATACATATATTTGGACTAGCTAGGTCCACCATTAAACCACCAAAGTTATTAAAGCCAAGTTTTCAAAAACCTCTGGGATTTGGAGCTACGATGGTAACGGTGGTTTGGAATGAAATGGGAATTTTTACTGAGTTGTATTTGAAAATCCATACCCAAAAATACAAAATTTTTCCGTAATTTTCATGGAATTTGAAAGCAATGTCGTCTTAAACTCTTCATGAGCACTACATAGCAGCTCACACCATTCCTCTAAACAACGAATTCACTCACTAAAAAATTAAATTTTTTCTTCTAATTACGATTGCCCATTCAGTCTACATCCTCAATTAGAATAACAGCCACATCCAAACCGGTAATGTCCGTCACCTCGTTTAAACACTTCAATCACAGTAAATATACTCACAGGTTCCACTTACTCTCTCAATTCATGCCATGTAAAAACACTCTCATCAGATTAAACAAATTAATGCCATGACAAAATCTTTTACATTTCGAAATTTAATCGAAGCAACTCCTTCAAATGTACCAATAAGTTGCTTTTCCTTCTACTTCTACATACAGCACAACAAACCGGCGTAAAGATGTACGGAAAGGGACGATAGACTGTCAGTGTTGAAGTAGGAAGAGAATGGCATGAGGGAATCGGGATGGACGATAAATGCGTCAAGTTTAAACAGCTTCGTGCTATTCAAAGTGAAGAAAATCATTCGCCTGGACTGGAATTCGAACCCAGATCCCACACATTTGCGCCGAGAGATTTTATCAATAGAGCTACCCAGGCGTGCTCTCCACTGCAAATTTCATTGATCCTTTTAAAGAAAGAGGTGTTCCAGTGAGATAGTTCGCACATAATGGCATGAATGCAATGCTCAAATCCGATGGCTCAGGCTTCAAATCCCACTAAAGTAAAAATTTTCTACCCGTAAAGTTCATGCATTTGAGAGTCCCCAGTCGGGGTACATATCTCCCTCTCAAGTCTGACTGCTGGGAAAAAAGGGTTTAAACGGATTGTAGTCAAAATTTGCTTTCTTTGCAGTCATTGACAGCTTATAAAAAGAATTTAGAGCTTATCTGTCCATCAGTGTGCATATATTTTGTGAGACTTCGGTCACTTTTAGAGATGGACTTTCGATTTCACCTAGACACACGGTCTGTATAGTCACACTGCTATTGGGCGACTTCAATAAACTCCCGTTCAACTTACAAGTTCAAGTGGTGACATTCCATTTTCTTCCCATTCCTTTTTTCAATTCTTGCCTATTGATCATGGCAAAATGACTTGAAAATTACTAAATCACTGGGAACTTTTTCATCATTTACGCCCAAAAACTTCTTTAAAAGACTTTCTCCATTTATTTTCACAGACTATTGGCGAATCTAGATTTTTATAAATTACAGTCAGGAGTCAAAAAACATAAAATAAGGACTGCAAGGTAGACAAAGGGATGCGTAGATATATATTTATATTATTTCCGTCCGTGAGAAGGATAAGTTGATTGGAAAAGAACAAAAAACACATGCATGTCTCAGAGTTAAATGCTTCAATACAATTATTTACTGGTCAAGCATACACTCAGGCTCAACGGTTGCCATGACAACTACCTAGAAAGATGCAAAAGATGAAATAGCTTAGTAGCTAAAGACGCAAATGTATAGTGTGCCATTTTTCATGATCTCAACATTAAATAGTCGATTGAAAATATTGAAAAGCACAAAACTGCCGCTATGAAATTCCATGGCAGAGGCGAGACGTTCCGAAAAAATAAACCGTCAATATTACAGCCAGCATCGAAGATCCATTCAGAACTCAATCATTGATGCCTATCGATTGGAATAAAACTCATATTTCACAGCAATAAGTCACAAAGCAAGGGATCTGCAACTCTCCGGGCTTCGAGTCACTCATGTATTGAAAAGAGCCTTCGGGTCGACACGTAGCACTGAATGATTTCCACTGCTCATACAGCCTCATCGACCTCAACCTCCCATACAACGCTCTCCAATATCGGCGGTCTCTCTCTCTGCCACCCTCCCTTTCACTCCCGACCCTAGCCACTCCTCTCCGATTCCACCCCAGCAGAACATCCAGGCCCACCCAAATTCCCTTTCGCCCACTTCCCTCGCATCACTCTCCGTTATACGACCTCCAGCGCTCCGACAATGCACTACACTCTAAAGCCTTTCTCACTTACTGTGATTGCAGTACACCTACACATGGGGCGAATTTTTGCGAAGCGTCATCCAGGATCATAATAGTAACATTTTCTCATTTTCCCTTACTTCTCCACAGGCGAGTGACAGATGGTAGGTAACTTGTAGTTAGGCTAACAAAACTCCATTCACTTCGTTAAGTCCCTTGAGCAGAATGTAACAGATAAAAACATACGTGTTTTCGCATCGTGGGATTTACGCAGCTATAGTTAGAGTCGTGCGGGGTGACCAGTCAATTTCTTGCTTGCTTCTCTTGGGAATGCCTATTAAATCTTTCAAGACATACTTTCAAGTTTAGTTTAAGAGACAATATTTCGAGTCATTTGTATATTGATAAAAACATAAATTTCAGCTAATATGTAGCAAAGCAATAAACGTGATACCATCAAAATCAATTTTGCCAGAAAGTTGATGTTCAATCGCTAATGTAGAAATATTCCTAAATCGTTCATTGTTATAGTTTTCTCTCAGAATATTGATATAATTACATGTTTTATTATTTATTATATACCAGACTTATTATAACGCCATAAATACCATCCCTAAAATTATGCCACCCACGGCAGACCACCCCTTCGACCCACCTCTAGCTGCACATATATACTGTGGGCTCAAAAACGTCTCCGTTTTAAATGCTTTTCTTTTGACTTCTTTCAAACTTGCATACGTTTTACGATATTATCCTAAGCATTCATTGGTTTGCACATGATAATCTATTGATGGAACTAAACTGAATAAATTATAACATTGCTATCTCCAATGTAGCGTCACTTTACCTACTTAGTGCTCTGTAAAGCATTTAAGGATTTGCAACCGTAGATATTTTACTATAATAGCCACGAAATACTAAGGAGGGGATCAGGTGTAACATACGTCCATGAAGATGTGAGGATATGGAAAATTAAAACCGGGATGAGAGATGAGCTGTTACGATCTCTATTTATTTTAGGATAAAAGGCATCTTAAGCCAGTCCTGAGTGCAGCATTTTATTCTCATGATTTAAAATACTGTAGTGTGATGGGGTGGCAATATTATTAATGTCTTCATTAAAAATAGTCGGATTCAAATTAACTCAAAAGATTCAAAGTAACCTTAGCCTACTGTCTGATAATAATTCCAATTCTAGTTGTCACAGTACTTTTGTTACACAATCCAACTGCAACGACCTTTCAACCTTAATGCCCTTGGCGATCTTAGCTGCTCAAGCATTAATTTTTCATTTAAGCCAACTCTCGAAGGAAGTTTCTCGTTCTCTTCCCTATCCTGTCCCGTCCCTACAAGTCCTGTCTCCCACAGAGAACCATTCAATCACACCAACCACCTCTCCTCTATTCTCTCCGACCAGAATTCAATCGTATCCTCCACCACCAATCGCACTCCTTCATTATTCAACTGAGCAGCGGCAGGGTCAATCATGCTTCGGGCAACCGCGTTTGGGATTCCCACGAACGTTACCGATTTTGTGCGGCATTCTGCGCCCGATCCCAATTGCAATTACAGCGTAAATCGCATAACGTAACCTCCGGGGGAATGAACATTCAATCACTTGATTCACAAACGGATTTATGTCCAGGGTGAGCGGCTGTCAAAACATATGGTTTATCCCCGGATTTTATTTCGCCTCGCACAACACGTCCCTTTCCCCAATTACGCGAAAATATTCATTACAATGGATATACAAGGTATCCCTCTAAATATCAAAATTTACGACACTTGAGCATAACGAAGCAATATTTTTGCACTAAACACAACTGAAGCCATGGACTTTAGGCTGTAGCGAGCTTCATGGGTTAGCTGATAAGTAAAGTGCTGAAAAATAAGCCTCAATTTTGCGAGAACAAATCGCGAAAAAAATAATATTCCCTAAGTAAGATGTACCTTTGTGATTATGTTGTAAAATTTAAGATATCATTACAAATAAGAGCAAATATATATGAAGTCATGGAAGTGTGAGTTATTTATGTTTTTCTTTGGGATGAAAATCCCTTTAAAATGTTCAAACTTCTCAATGCACATTTTGAATAATACTCGGGTTCACGACTAGCACTAGAGAGAAGGTAACGTTTTTAATACGTATCGTCTTTATTCTCATCGAAACTGATAAATTTCTTTAGATGTCAAAGCATGGGAAAGGAAAAATAGATAAGTCAATTTACTTGACCGATTTTATATTTCAAAACCACATCAGGAGTTACATGCATTATGTTAGATATTCTCATTCATTTTCTGTTTCATTTCTTCAAAATGACGAGCTATCAAGTAATGACAGATACTCTGTCAATGATTTTCATTGCTGAGGATGAGCGACAGTCACTCAAAATTATTATATGCACACAAAATGAGCGCTCAACTTCACACGGTGTGAAGTGGATAGTTCTCAGAGAAGCCACTTCACTAACGGAAATTTTCCACAAAATTAAAATTTATAATGAAAGTGTCTACCAATTCAGTCTCTATCAATTATTTTAAATGCTCACTCATTAATTTGAAGCTTTCACCTCCACATACTAGAGCACTTTCATTCGTACATAGAACGCTTTCATTCGAACACTTGTGGTGCGTGCACCGTTGGTATCCACAATTGTTTTCTTCACATCCATAGAGGATGATGATGAATTACTTAAGATTAGGGGTTTAGATTCAAAATATTGTAATACTGTATTATATTCAAGTTGAAATGCACGTCTGGTCCAATACAAGCAAGACATCGCCCAAAACTCCTGGCAAAATTTCATCTATTTACCTGATTTTTGCAAACAAGAGGAGATGAAATTGATGAACGTTGGAAAGCTTATTTTATGTTTTCTACAAATGGTCTTTCTCAGAATCTAAACACCATGTTTTAATAAACTATTTTATATTAATTACTTTAATAAACTACTCTAGGTTTAAATTACTACAGCTGCACTGTCTTTTGACAGTACAATATTTCTTTCAAGGTAGAAATGGTTCATGCCTCAATGCAGCTATATGAAAGATTTTTAAAATACAAGTGTAGATTTAAATTTTTTTAAATCATGCCTCATGCCTTTTCGAAGGGTTTTGGCATGGAAGTTTGCCAATAAGGAAGTTTTATATTTTCATAATATTGTCTTATGATATTTTTTCCACAAATGATTTTAATAATTAAAATAATTTTAATTTTGATTTTGAGTGGGAATTTTCAGTGCAACAAATTACTCGCAGTTTACAAATTACTTTCAGTGCATTAAAATACCCGACATCAAATCACAAATCACCCGTTATCAAATCAATCGTGGTTGGAGGCAAACGATTGCTAGCTTTATATAACACTAAGAATTCACGGCTTCTTACGCTTTCACCTAACACTGATGCGATAGGCCATTCATGGGCTCTATCGCGTGTTATTTCACAGCTTTGTATATTTTAAGTAAAATTATACTTTGAAAAAATTGATATTTGTAGGGTAAAATCATTTCATCGAAAATAATTGAATTATTCATGATGCAAAACGTAAAGATTCTTAATCCTGATACTCGTCAGTTAACGTTTAGGTCATCGAAAATGTTTCATTGATGCTCAATATTTTTTCACAAATCTTTCAGTAAATGTCGCTACTGTGTTGAAATGGTACTTAAATAGCGAAGTATACCCAGAAATTTAGGCTCTCGTTGACACATAATCTTTTAGCTTAAGCATTTGCATTTTTCTATCTCCTTAACCACTTTCCAGTCTTTCTTAATCATTAATTTGTCCGATTAAACGTCATTTATCTAGAGCATATTCCGTTCCGAGGGCAATGTTGGCCCTGAAACAGGGCATCTGCGTAGTTTTCTTGAACCTTGTAAGAAATTGTACTAATCAAATACCAATGTAATTACTGTGATTATCTTCTCAATGCCGTTGAAATAGGTCAAAGGTTAGTCCATAGAAAAAAGACTTCGGCCATTTTTGAACATTAATTATTATTTTCCTCAAATATTGGCAGATATATACGACCATACATTTTTGGTGAACACCCAAATCTCACTAGGGGATCACTCAGACTTAGCAGAGTACCGAGACAACTGCCAGTTGAACAAAAGTATTCATGACGGTTTTTTGACTATTCTTTCACTGCAAACGCCCATTCAAAATCAGGCCTGGCTGAAATTCAAGGCATAAAGGTGTAATTTAAATAAAAATTCCTCATATTTGTTTTTTCCTGAAAAAACTCGTTTAAAATTGATTTTAAAATGCTCTGTAAATGACAATTAGTGAAGATTTGTCGTTAAAACCATAAAATTCCCGATCTTAAAAAAAAGGCAAAAAGACTTTCTCCGCGCCCTGCTGATAGGTGTTCCCCAAAACGCCGATATTTCCCAGATTTCCTCCACCCGCATGAGGCCGGTTTGTTCCCGCCAAAAATGCCTGTCAAGTACAGCCAAGATTACCCCACTCAGCGAACTGAAAGGAGACCTTTGATAAGAGGGACCCGTTTGACGTCAATGGCAAAGAACAACTCGTCCGGTTTCATCCCGATTATAGCTTCTCAGCATCCTTAATGACGTCCATGATATCGAACCGTGAATGGGCTGCCACCTCAGAATCATTCTCAACAATTTTAGGCTAGTTCTTTGCTTACCGAGTTCACATGTTAATGTTTGTTAATTATTCAGTTAATTTGAAAACATTAAACAGTGATTCTCCATTAATATCATCCTCATCGCCTTTGGCATTAATTAATTACCAGCAAATTAATGCTTTAAAGGTCAAGTAATTTACGCAAATGAATAAATGTTTGCAGTCCTAATGTTGTCAATAAATGGTAAAATTGTGGGTGTTTCCTCATGCGCAAAAGGGAATACATTCAATTTTAGCTTATCATTTTTAAGGTTTCAGCCATATTGGCCATCGAGAAATTATGAAAGTCGCTCTATTATTCCGGAGTATTCAGTCACCCATTTGGCCCTTATCTTTCTTCCACTCCAATGCTTTATCCTTCCAATATTTCACAATCCATCCCAGTCCATTCTAAATTCCCCTCCCTTCTCCCCAGCTCCTACGCTTTTTGCATACCTGCCCACCCAACCGGCACTATTGACCTGTCGTTGTCATGTCAAAGAGAAAAATAGATTAGAACTGAAGATATCTTGTTTTGACACTTGTATTCTCGAAAAGTTTAGGTTTTTTGTACATGTAAAATTCCATGCATGTAAAATTTCAAGACGCATGAAACGGAAGTTTTCCATTTTAGTTATGTTAAAAACATTATGTTTTTTGCCTAAATAGCAATGGCAATCTTAGTTTTTATTCGCCGAGCTTCAAAAAGTATGTTTAAATTTCATCTCAGGCTTCAGAGTCAATTTCATTATCACGATATCATGGTATATTATTTCATAATTTTCGTCTGAGCGTCACCATAAAAATGAAAAGTTACCAATTTATTCCAGCTTCTGGATTTCTCTCAGCAACAACATTAAGTCCAAAGGGACGAGAATTAGAACGTTAGATTGAATATTTTTATCCCTAAGAGTATTTTATCTCAGGCGTTATGCATCTATGATTAACAAATATCCAGTAACGGAACTTGATATTTATAAATAAGCAAATAATGACGCTAAATTAAGAATATATGAAGGCCGCATTAATAAACACCACAAAACTGACTAAAAGGCACTTCAAATAAAGAAAATAATTAAGAGTAATCACATGAGTCTATGAAAACATTGGTCAATAACTAATTTTTATTTTTTAACATCTAATTTATATTTTTAACGTCCAATTTTTTGATAGTGTGCTGGTACTTCATGTCAAAATAAACTGATATTAAGATATGAAAAGGCTGTCAATCATTCTTATACTCAAGAGACTAAGCACACATTAATGTTAATGGGAAAAAATATTTTGCAACTAAAAACCCGAGTAAATGTAACCAAACATTTCTGAACCTGGTAAATTCATTACAGTACCCCGTTCCAATACATTATTATATTGAGAATGCAGCTTTCCAACTCAGCAAGAGTTTCTAGGCATATCCATGCTCATTTCATTTATTTTCTCAATGTCAGCCTCAAATTTCGACAGAAGAGCGAAAAGGCGAATTAAATGAGCGTAAATAATACCAAGACCTGCGGAAGGATTTCTAGGATTATAATATCTCATATTGAACTTGTTAACAATATCTTAGATGTGTGGTATCTTCCCTTCTGGCTTAGTAACTAGTTCTCAGCATTTCTGCTTAATCATGCAATAATTCCCACTAAAATATCTTCAAAACGGTATATCTACTCTTGATATACTACAAATGACATAAAAAATCGATGTACGATCAGCATGAACTAATTTCAGCGGAATACCCCCAATATTTCAACCAGTTGCATGACTCAAATATGCGAGCTGAATAATATCTGTACAGAGTTGCTAATTTAAGCATATGCATATATTTTCTTAACAATCTAGAAGAGATGCAAGAGATTTGACGATTGATTAAGCATAATTAGCAGGTTTTATCGAAGTAATAGCAATATTAACAACAGTTACGCTGTCATCAACTAGCATTAAGATAAAACCATGCGCTTAACCTCGACAAAGAGCATAATTAGTTCCATTTAAATTACAGTAACTCTAATATTAAGTGATAAACCGCTCCATAACATTGAGAGCTACACTCTAACGCGATCCGAGCAGGAAAAGGTCTTTCAAGAAAAATCCTTTGCCCTTTTTGCCTTCATTTCACTCCTTAAATCCTATCCCGTTATCCCCTCCAAATACACCACTTTTACCGAAGAAATTCCGCAAGCAAAGCCATTCCCCGCCGTCGGCGTGGGCCACCCACATCATAATTCCTCCCTCAACCTGAGCACGCTCCCCCGTCGCCGACCCCCTACTGCTCGGCTCCCCCGCTTCTGCCGACCCCCGTGCCCGCCAGCGATGGGAGAGCTCTATTCTCCTCTTCAACATAACCCCCTGGGAACAAAGGAATCAAGGAAAAAATAAAAGGGTGGAAAGCGTTATAGTTCGCAGATATCATCTTCGCCCCCGCCTGTCTCACAGGCCTCTTTCCATTTTTTTTCAAAGTACCTCCCGCACCCCCGCCACAACTCATTTGCCTCTCCACGTCTTAGTTCACCACGCGTCCATGCACGAAATCAGAGGACAACGCTACGATAAATCCTCTCGACTCACACGTTTTTGCGTGCCACGTTCCCTCGCCCATAAACACTTCGCCCGCTTCCGCGAGAGTTCGTCTGCCGGGAAAAGCAGGTCTTGACATAACTTGGTGTGGGATGTAAAGCAAAAGGAACGAGATTTTTGCGCTCGTGCGGGATACAGCGAGCGTAAAATTCGAGACTCAGTAACAGCTTACGCTTTTAAAATTTGGGATGGCGTCACCTACAGCAAATGCGCCTCCATATATTGTGTGAGCACGAGGGATGAAAGAGAGTGGAATATATTTTCTCTCAGAGGTCACGTGCAAGTTTTTAGGATGAGGTGCGCTAACATAAGCGGAAAGACCATTAACGATAGAACTAAAATTTTACGATAGAAAAATTACAGAATATGAGCTTTTAAAAAATGGAAAGAACAACAGGTAAATAAAAAACAAAAGAAAATTCAAAACAGCCGCGATACCATGAGAGACGGTAGGCCATGCTTTTCGTCCATAGAGCTGTTATATTCTTCAATTGAGTATTGATTCGGTTCACTAATACGCATCGCTGATTTCCGCCGTATTTTTTTCTTTCTCCTTTTACGCAGGATGTGTTGTTAGGGATCGACAAAGGATTAAAATCACCGTCAGTCACCTATAATCCCAACAACATCGAGCTGATTTTTTTCAATCAGTAACAAAATTTCACTCTGAAACCATTAGCATGACCACTGAATTCTGTTGACCCTACAGATAAAGTGTTTCCAAATATACTACATTTGTGAGTCATTTGCGAAGTATTAATTAATTAATAGTATTAATTCTAGCAGACTTTATATAATTTTAATTAGTGTAACAATAAATTTCATTAACTCAAAGTAAAACATGACAAAAGGATAAGTTATGTAGAACTTTCCGGCTAGATTTTTCGTGTAGATATTAATTAATAAGATCACAAAATGGCCAGACAAATTTCTAGAATCGTGGTTATAATCAAAAGATAATATACTTCCCAGATAAGACGAGGATTCTGCTAACACCTAAAATATAAAGAAAGGTTAAGTTATGTATTACCAGATGAAATAACGTGCAGCCTCGTAATATAGAAGCAATATTCGTAGGATATGGTTAGGAGTACCAAGAAAAAGACTAATGAAAAAACACAAGCATAGATTATTACTATGAAAGCTTTATTATAGATTATGGGGCTAGTGCGGAACCTATCCAGATTAAGTTGAGAGAGAAGCACAAAGAATAGTGGGTACATAAATCACATGGACAGCTAGGAAGCCATGAGCTGATTATGGGTGATTTGTTTCCGAGATTCAACGATAGGTGCAAGTAGAAGATTTTTAGTAAAAGATTACAGGTTAGAAAAAAATGTGAAGTAAATAAAATTATATCAAACCAGACACCCACCGGGCACTGTACTGCAAAGAATAAATCACTTCAGTTGAGAAATGTCAAATATAGGGAAAAGGTTGACGTGCTCCTTCGTAAAAGATAAGAATCAATATTTACTACAGTAGGAGTCGTGCCAACTTGAAGAGACAATACAAACAAGCCACCGAAGGAACCGGAAGACATAGAGGTATGGTTGAAGGAATAAACCAGAGATCTTATTAGCTTAAATATGGAACACGAACGGTATGTGGCTGGTGATGAGACGGAACGAGAAATACCCTTCGGAGGAACGAGTAGTTGCATAGTAAATGAATGCTGTCAGTTGTCAGCAAGTTTACAGGCATACTATATATAAGGAATGGCAGAAAAGTTCACGGAAAGAAGTTGACACTTTCGCAAAAAATATGCAGCTTCGTCAGAGAATATATTAAATTGTCAGTCAGCTATAATAATTTTCTCAAAAAGGAGTATAGTGTGCCTTAAGGATATAAGTATAGTTTCACTCGACGGGAAGGGAATTTTCAAAAGGCTATTGAATTTAGATCAATATTTGTGTAGTATCAACCGTTCGGTTAAAACCTCGCGGACTGTGGCGCCTAGCGCACGTTTTAGACTACTCGCTAAATTGCCTGTCTGATGGCTTCGTTCCTCTGAAGACCACAAAAATCCATAGATGAGGAGGACATCTCGGTAATTAGACAGGCTAAAGTACTCGAGACGATATCGAGAGATTTGAGTCCCAGTCAAGACGGATGATATTTCCTCAGTGATATTCCGCACCTATGGCATTCAGACTGCCTGAAAGAATAAAGAATTTGCAATCAGTTATTGCGCATTAAGGATGACATTTGATGCGTCATTAATTAGAACGACGAGCATGATGCGTAAAATTGGTAACGTACTCCTGGCTCCAATTTCACAGGTACAGGTACCTAAAGGGGCAACGGCGAATGAATGACGGAGACTGTGATGTATTTTCTCCTACATCTACCATTTGAGCCATCCCGAGGGCGGGTAGTAAAGGATGAATACTGATGCATTAGCAAAAACTTGCTTAAACTTGTCTGCAGGCGAAATTGCACACATACGCTATTATAGACATGCTGACCATTTTTTAAGTGTATGTATCGCTGTGTTTACGCTCTGCACATGCCTACCTTAGTTATTCGACAAAAGAGGCATCGTGGGTGTCTCATACTGGATGTGGGTCTAATACTGTGAGTTGGGTGGCTATTCATTCACGTATTTGTTCAGATAATACTTCACTTAGGTAATCAGCCAACGAGCTGAAGTCGACTGCACACAGCAGCAATGTAGAATGTACATAAGACAAATATTTCACTATTAGGCATAAATATACCATAAAATCAAAGGACAGAAAATGTTGCGAGTTTTCAATGAATTAGAGGGGTTGGGAAAAAAGAGACGTAGGTAGTTCGAAGTACTAAATAATTTACGATCCCGAACACTATCCTTAACAGAGTCATAAAAAGCTTAGATAAAAAGATGTTTTTGGCATTAAACATGGTTATCGGAGAAAACTCGGAAGGAACGAAGTGGATATGGTCAAAAAGTACTGGGCATTGTAAGGACGGTAGTAAGTAAGTGAACCAAAGTTCAAAGAGACAAAAAGTAGACAATCAGGATTAAAAGGTTATCAGGATTATCATAGAGAACCAGTCACATGAAAAGAATCTAAATTGCCATAGACATCATCATTAGTATTTATCAGTGAAAAAGTCTCGTTCACATTTACAATATTGAGTCGACATCGTATAAAATCATACAAACTCACGAACTCATGATTATACTTTATATCTTAAGATTTTTGTATGAGAGAAGATGCTGTTGTATTTTTTTAAGCAGTGAACGATCGTTTCTTAGGGAAAAGAACATAAACAAGTCATATTCATGGAAAAGGTTCCTGAAGAATTTTTTCACCATGGAACGTGACCCCAGCATTTCCATAAGACTAATTCTTACCCAACTCAGATTCACGCAAAGCTATATAATCGCGGAATGTAACCCCTGCATTCGAGGAAGATTCACGGTTATTGGAATTTATTCATTCTTTTTTATTATTTTACGAATAAATATAAAACAGAGAACACAAGAGAGACAGACGAGATCTTTCATTTCGACCAAATTCATGACGAGAGCACATCAAGGTTGCGAATCGTCCCACACGGGTATTTGCCTTCGACCTTAATAGCCGCCTGGCGCCGCCCGTCCTATCACGCCTCATGCATGCATGGCGCTAACTCAAAATTATACTTGCATCGTACTCGTGTACATGATCGAAAGAGACCTTATCTACTTAAATCGTTTGATTAATGCTGTTGTCACATTACTAGAATGGGTTTACCCGCAAACCTTTCATGTCATCTCTTATCTCATACTAAACTGTTCGATTTCAAATACATTTCTATATCCAAAAGGAATAAAATTATTATCGAATGCCTTATTCCATGAAAATATTGAACTCCATTTTGACAGTAAGTTTGCCGATCATCATCACCATAGTATTCATTAATTTAAGGCCGATAAAAGGCCGAGTTCGCGAATTAAATCTTTCAAAACTTGATCCCAAATAGCACAGTGTCATAATAATCACACTACACTTCATTGGAAGTCACAAGTGACGTTACCAATCAATTAAATTTCTCTAATTTATCAGTCAGTGCCCTTTGGTTCAATGGACAGCCTCGCTTTCTTTAGAAAAATGAAAGGAATTATTGTAATGTCCACATGGTTTTTTATTCTTCTGCCTGTACCTGATGATGACGATATAATCGTCAAAACGCGTAGTACGAATGAAAAAACCATGTGGACATTACAATAATTCCTTTCATTTTTCTGAAATCATGTTCCACAACATCTCGCCAGATACCGTTGAGTATATCTCGCTTACATTGTCAAGAAAATATATTCACTTAAGTATTTCCCGTACATGAAAATAAATCATGAGAATACTAAAGTACCGAGATTTCCTGTGGCAAGTGAGATTCCCTGGGGCAAGAAAGTGAGGCCGGTCAAAAAAATACGAAGGCAAAAACAGGAGCAAGTAGAGTCCTCGGATAACTTGGGTAGTACCTTAGGCGAAAATGATCATAGCAGTGAATAATTTACGAGGAGAGTGGTAGTGAAGAAGCATATACCGATAGGCGGAAGCTGATGATGTTGACTTTGGATTCGGATGAAATGGAGAGATCAGCTAAGAAAAGAACAAGAGGCTGCAGGCGTTTGAGATGTGGGTGTGGACGAAGATGGACAAGGTGAGGTATGCTAAACTGAGGAAAATTGAGAAGCAATGGCTGAAGGTTATGGTGAGTAAATTGAAGTAACCACTTAATGAGATTCTTGAGGAAACATCCGGAGAAGATACAGGCGTAGGCATTTGGGAGAGATTATGAGGGGTGAAGGGTCGCTGAAGGTCGAGATAGAGGGGAGAACGTTTGGTAAGGAGGAAAGGGCAAGACAGTGAATAAGTTGCGTGGATGGTATGAAGAGAGAAGGGATGTGTGCTATAACGAAGAAATCAATGATGAAAGAAGATAGAGGTGTGCGCCAGAGAATAATTGAAGCATTTCTAACGCTTTCGCCGATCAAAGGCCAGTCATGAGCGAAGTGAATCTGTTGGAAATTCCGTGAATCAAAACTGAAACATGGCGCAATTCATTTTTCATCAACTAAACTACTCTCTAAATTAATATTCCGTCTAAGATTAGAAATAGCAATTTACTCACCTCATTCAAAGAGTGCATTTTTTGTCGAAATTTGTCCTTAGAGGGAGGGCAGTTAAGCATATACCTGGTAGTAATGCTACGTGACACAGTATCGGCTCCTCTGGAGCTTCAGCCACTTCAAAAACCCCTTTTACAACATTGGCTCCAAGCATAGTTAATAGCTATACATCTATATTTAACATGTACGCATTTATAATGAGTTGTAATTCAAAGTTTAATACCTAACTCTTCGACAGGACATGCTTATAATTTCTTAATTTTGACGTTGGTCCAACGTTTACCATTCAGGAGCCAACCGAGGATATCCTTCACATTTTACTGATTTTGCAATTTAAATCTTTCAGAACTTGATCCTAAATAGCAAAGTGACATAATAATATAGCCACAAATGATTTCTATCCATTAAAAAGTAATTTAACCAATTATACTACCTTCAAGTCTTAAATTTTTCTTTCTTCTCACAGGAGTAGGTAAGTAAAAGTATGGACAATGTGTTTACGTTGATTGCGTACTGATTCCGCTCTTACAATAGGAATTAAAAGTGAAAAGATAAAACTGTGATTTTTAGACAAGTTTGGTGGGTGAGTATGGTTTGGTTGAGAAGCACCATCATCTAGACGTTGTTGAGGACCTCTTGGTGTTGCTTCGCTACGAAACTATGGGCGTGACCAATAAAAATACATTGTGGACATTGCAGTGTTCTGAATGCAGTTTAATTAGTACAGGGAAACATCTTCGAGCGTTAGTTCCCAACTAGCACGAGGTGATGTCTCTCTCTAACTTTTCCGTTCGAGGACTCACAGCACTTTCAATGGTGAATCTTTAAGTAAGACCAATCTTTGGTACACGCATCCTTCGGTATAGGACCCTGCTAATTCAAACATGGAATTTTTTTCCGTTGCTCAGGTCTTGATGAACGCTCTATCCTAATCCCCTCCCTGTTTCTCACTCTCGACCCTCGGAGTGTGATTTTCCCTGCTCCCTGTCTTGCTTTTCTATTTACCCTATTGTCCGCGTCCAGACAAAGGTGCGCAAAAACTCCCTCGAGAGGGTCCACTACCCACGTTTCCCTCGTTTCTCAATAGCAAAACTGTGGCAACTATTCCCTTTCTTGCACCCTTTCCCTCAGGTCTAAAAGACCTGAGCCCTTGGCCTTTCACCATCTACGCCCCGCAAACAGTTTCGTGTTCCCGTTGAGTGATGGAGGTGGCGCTGTAATTGGGCCGCCTGCCGCTGCCGCCAGGGTGCCGCTGGCGTCCTCACGGGATAATGGAACATGCAACGACTCGCCGTATTGGCCCGGGAGGGTCAAAGGCAAAAAAAAGTAGAGTTGGAGAGGATAGAGAAGGAGGGAGAGAGAGCGAGCGTGTGAGAGGGAAAGAGAGAGAGAGGGGGGACCAAAGTATTGGGGAAGAGTGAGAGGGAACGCTGATGGGGAAAAGTAGAAGTTATTATAGTGGAAGTTTACTATCCCTCTCAGAAACTTTATTTATTAAAATACCTTCCACGCCATTAAGTTTATTAACTGTCAGGAGAAGCTGCTTTACTGCGCACGAGATATAAATTAATATGCGAGAGTGTTCTTTTAACGAGGCTATGTTCAAAGGAATGAAAATCATAACTTAAATTAGCCTGACACTCCTCTGCCTGTTCGTCAGAAGTTAGCTGTTTTTTTTTTGTTTTGCTACTATCATCAAATAATGTGCTACGGTTAACTTTGGTGACCCTTGGTCGAAATCATTTCTAGTGGTATTTTTCACAGAATTTTAAAACTCACTGGAAATTTTAAGAGGCCTGAATTTCCGTTAGCTTCTTTATATAATGCAATTAGGATAACATAAATTACTTTAATACTTGCATTGATCCACTTAATTAGAAATTTACGCATCAGTTAATTGGCATTAATAAAAAACATTATTAATTAGGATCAAAATTTCAGAGTACTTCGATATTTATACTTTGCACTGCTTTTTGCTATGTTTGTCATGAAAGTAAAACTTGCAAAGCCTGATATTTTCACTAATATAATTCTAACCGTGGAAAAAAGTAAGGCTGATGAATATAAATGTCCCATAATATTAGTCGGCTTTCTGTTATAAAAGATACTATAACATCATCAGCAGCAGCATCATTTGGCAGCACTGTGGTATTTGATGTATTTTCTTTTAAATATACTCATGATTTTCAAGGATATTGCGCTCGAAATACGAAAACACGTTCACTATATTCATGTGAGCCACCAAAAATATATATCAGGGCTTTAGGGCTTACATCGTTTCCCTCGGATTACTCGAAGCTTCCCTCTTGAAACAGATCAAAAGAAGAGTTTTTACGCCATCCTCTGGCGCCTATGAAGCGCAATTGTCAACCTCTACACGTCATAGGGCCCACGGATGAAAGGGTCTTTCACAATCTGTAATATAAATTAAGGAATGGAAAATATCGAACTGAATATCTAAATCCCTTCCAATTATTGTTATATTTTTAATAAAATAATTGGAACCAAGAGATATTTGTGAGTGAACGCCAACAAAATATTGACTGAGAGGGAACTACGCCAGTCACAATAACTAAAGTAGTAAGGAAAGAGCTTAATGCTCATCCAATGGAAATTCCGCCCGTTTCACATGGTCTTAAGGGCGCGCATAGGAGTATTCAGAGCGAGAAAGAGAGAATCAGCAGTTATTATGCGTGCAGTTAAAGGAGATGGAAGAGAGGGATCTAGTGCGGCAAAGTTCGAGAGGGTAGAGAACGAGAGCTTTTTATTAAACTAAAAACGTAGAGGAAAGAAAAATAATAATTATTCGCACGTGCGAGATTCGAGGTGAAAATGTGAAGGGAAGGGTAGAAGAGATACGAAAAAAATCATTGAACTTAGAGAAAATTTTGAGCACAAACGAAACTGAGAGAGATGTAAATTGAAAAAAACAGAGAAGTGGGGTACGCGTGAAGAGGGAAGGATTTGAGATGAAGAGGTAAGTAGAAGTAAGTAAAGAGAGGAGATATTATAAAAAAACAGAAAGCAGGGGGGGCATGAGAGGGGAAAGGAAGGAAGTACCTCATGCCTCCTCCATCCCTTTCCTTTCCTCTTAAGCCTCATTTTCGTGCCTCAAGAAACCTCCCTCCTCCAGCCTCCCCTAAGCCCCCTAAAAAAAAGTCTCCTCCTTCCTCCCGCCTCTCCCTACCGCGCTCTACCCTACCCTCCGGCAATTTGAACGTATTACACTCCGCTCGCACTCAATAGCTTCATCCTCTCCGCCTCGGAGGCATGGGTTGGTGCTCGTGTGCCCGCGAGGCACGTGAAGTAGTTCATTCAAAAGACTTCAAACTCCATCACTCCTCTCTCTCTCTCCACATAACGCGCGTGGCCTTGGATCCTCCATCCGTTCACCTCCTCTTTATTCCCTCTACCTACCAGATTCGACTCTCTCCTCTCTCCCTCTCTCTCCCACTCACAAACACGTATGTATTCGACTCTCTCTCTCTCCATCCCTTTCTCCTGCATTCCCTGCCTTTCTCCAGTCTGATGCCTCCTGAAATTCTTTAACTGCAGGGAGAATTATTGATTACTGCAAAATTCATAAACACGTTCACTAATTCAATTCTCCATTCCATCTTAATAATGAGCCGTCAGTCGTCGTGAACGGTTGATGAAATGAAATTCTCATTTAGTCTATCGTTTCCCTTTATTATTATTTTGTTATCCGAATATATACTCATATCCTGCGCTAAACGTCCTAGGATATAACTTACCTTCGCTCTCAGTAGATTTTGCACGTTTCTCAAACCCCCCTTTTTACGCTGATTTTTTCCGGTAGAAGACTTTTACTTAGACAAAGAATTTAAGCAAATTCTTTAATTTTTCCCATGAAGAAATAAACCCTACTTAGTTTTCCAATGTCTCTAAAAACTGTTTGTTGTTCACAGTGAAAAACGTAAGATGGTAAATATTTTTTTAGATAAGGAAATGGGGATCGGATCTATTGTCGATTTTTCAATTTTTTAGCGTGAATTTAAAATTCTTCCAGCTTTAAGACTCTATTTCCTTGATTATGGGTAAGGGAGAGTGAGAAAACTGAATTCCAAATCTTGCTCGAGAAAACAAAGAAATTTTCTATTAATTTATGTATTTATCTGTCTCCACAAAGCGTTCATTTCCACCTCTCTTTTTCCTGGTATATCCCCCGCCATACCCTTCTTGCTCACTCTTCACCCCTTTCTTTCCATAACGCTAATTAAATTGAGCTTCTCCTCCCTTGCCTTCTTTCCTTAGTCTCACTCGTACGTCTCTTCCAAGTTATTTAAACACTCGCCTCAGCAGATAACGGCATGCGCAGGACAAAAGCGGCATGAAAGTATTTCTTCATTTTTTCGGCATCAATTTTACAGATGGGGGCATTTTTCCACAGGAGGAAATTCCATGATATTGCTGCAGAGCACGGCCTTTATGAGAGCGGGGATAAGACGCCCTCGACGAGGAATCCCTTCAAAAGAAAATACTCCGTCTTCCGCTTATGTCGCACCGTGATGTAAATTCAGTAAAATTATATGCCTGCGGCACTGAGGAGACTCCAGAATATTCGTCTCGCAAAAAGTTATTCCTAAGCTCTTAAATCACCATCATCTTCGCTACCTTAAAAAATATTCGCAACTTAAATTACCTTTTAATGTTTTAGTCAACGTATGCGCACATCAAATTTCAGCACAACGCATGAAAATTTTTGTTACATTGCCTTCTTCACGATCGACGAGTTACGCTCCAAGAGCATAGGATGTATAAAAGGAAGAAAAATGACTCATTTGCATTTTCATTACCTCTGAAAACAATTTGATTGGTTCATCACTCAACATCCAAGCCATAATATACTTTTTTGCCATTTTATAAGCTTAATAGAGACGGTCGAGACTACATAAAATAAAGTTTATTTTAGTGTAGGTACTTCATTTTCACTACTGTTTCTATTAAGCTTATACATATGCAAAAATATGTACGTACGTTATTTTGCATAACTTATAAATAAAAGAATCTACTAAATTATTATTCATTATAACAGCATACATTTGATTGCACAGTAGAAATTACAAAGTCTATTTTTATCTTGAATAAATTAACTGCCACGACAAAAAGCCGGAGAAACACCTCTACATACAAATTTTGCAAGAAAAATAATATTTTCTGCAAAAGCACCTAACTAAAAAATATCACTCCCTATAAACCTTGTTGATCCACACAACAACCTCTAACCCGTACCCTGGCAACAGTATGATCCAATTTTACCCGACAAGTGGCAAGAACGACGCATAATCCCCAATGTCCCCCAACCGGGTGTATCTAATTGCCCAGTTCGATCGCCACAATTTGTTTTCCTTTTTTCCCCCCTTTATTAATAAAGGTCGGCACAACGCTGCTTTATTACACTGCCAGCTGCTTCCTCTGCTGGGGAAATTTTATCCGCAGTACGAGGCTAGCCAATGTCATACACAACGGTGACAAACACACCATATCCCCTGGACTGCAGCCGTCCACCTTCTATAGATTTCACTTTTACGATACTAAAAACCCCGGCAATGCGACCATAATGTGTCAGCAGCAAGGACAATATCCTTTCCACAGTATTTTTTATTAACCAATCAGCATATCTGTGCATGTTACGGGATATTAAAAGTCATCATTACAAGAAATTAATGTATAAAAATGAAAGTATGAAAATGAGCAACAGTAATCGACATTGTGAATACATCTACTCCAGTAAAAATGAAGAAAAAGCCATTTTACTAGAGAGGCCAAATTACAACTATATGAATCCTAAAATACAAAACTCATAGTTTCTTGTCGCGCTGATTTTAGGGCGGTTTTCAGTGTTTTCAGCATCCATGTTAGATCGCTCATCTCTTCTCCTTTCCTGCATTGTGCGCCAATGAATCTTCAAAGTGGATTATGAGAATGCTACTTATAAAAAACGACGTATGATAGGTTTAAATCCCAAAACATATAGCAAAAATCAAGACTAAAGCATAGGAATTGAATCAGTCAATTAGTTCAATAATTGGGATGCAGTCAGGGAGAAAGTCATCAGTTAGGAAATGATGGAGACCTTCGGAGATTAATTGAGAAAAGATGAGCTTAATTATAATTAAGAATACAATTAGACGTAGCATGATTTGCACATTCTTATGCACGATACATACCCGAACATATGATGAAGACAAATGAACGTTTTAATAAAGATTTAAAAGGAGCGTTCCAAAAATAACATTAAATGTACTAGAAAATGATGAGGATAAACTTTTGATCTGACTTTTAGACACAAAAGAACTTTCTGACAACACCTGCTGTTTAAAATGTCAAACCACTGATTTTAGACATGTTGATACGAAGAAAGCAGAATTTAGTTCTTTGAATCCGGATAATTCAAATTTCATCTCACTAACTGTGGTACAGGATTTTGGGAGGTATGGGTCATCAGAAAAAGTTCACATTAGAGGAATTCTGAGAGGAGTAAAGAGAAATGAGAATCCAATCCTAAAAGAATATAATATATTAAATTGAATCACTACAATTGCACGCCATCAGCTCTTAAAATATAGAATTGGATATAACCTAACCATTTATTGAATA
This sequence comes from Ceriagrion tenellum, assembly GCA_963169105.1. Lineage (NCBI taxonomy): Eukaryota > Metazoa > Arthropoda > Insecta > Odonata > Coenagrionidae > Ceriagrion > Ceriagrion tenellum. The sequence continues at coordinate 144,134,368 of OY720635.1, read as the reverse complement.
GAAAGAGGGATAAAAAACGTCCTCTATAAATTTGTCTCTGCCTGTATCATCTGTTTACATAAAGAATTCGAGAATGCAGATCAGCGGTTTAAGACACAAGCAGTTGAGTTTCCAATTTCATTATTTCAATTAAATGATGGAGGATTTAATGGAATTAAAAAATAGTATTTATGTAACTTAGACTAAAAACTTGTGCATTTTTATTAAGACATTTTGTTTAGTAATAAGCAAAGATGAAGTTATATTTTTTCGAATTGAAAAATGCATATCAACAGAGTAAAAGATTGCCTGTCTTAGAAATTCTAAACAAAATACGGTCATTCAAAGGGTTACGAGTACACATTTCTCCAGTCTGGAAGCAATTCAGTGAATACAAAAGCTAAAAGTTTTTATGTAAAGTAAAAAGTAAGTACCTCATAGACCTCTATTTTTCTCGAGAGATGGGATTTAGGCTGTCTTCATATTCAGACATCGGTTTAGGAATTGTATCATTGTCAAAATAGTCAACATGCTGCCAGGCTTTTTGGCTCTCCAAAGGAATATGACCAATATACATCGCATATCGTTTTGATATAGAGAGAGTAGGTTACAGCCAGGAGGAACGAATAAATCGGTGGTCCATAATGTAGTTAACCAATGTTTAAATCCTAAAAATGTCTTGAAGGTGGTTTATTCACCGTAAAAACTACCCATTGTAGTTAATATAGCGGCAGAGAAAGGAACTCGACTTAATGTACTTAAACTATTACTATATCCGTTGAGCTGATAGGGAAGCTGGAAGGAATGGAGGAAGGTTTATGTAAAAAGGAAGATAAATATGATGAAAGCATAGTCTTAACAAAACCTTTTGGTAAAATGTTAATAAGGTAGTAGATACCTCACGCGGCCACTCATATAAGCACTCGTTTCATCATTTCACTGCAAGTGTATTGAGTAATGTTTAATGTCATATAATTTCAGCATATTTTTGCGAGACCTTACATTGATTACGGACATGCGTCGAGCAACTTTACGTGAAGTGGGCACAAGCGTGAAACTAACGCAAAATGCTGTGTAGAAAACGTAACTTCGTACCCGGAATTTCGGAGGGAATGGTCACATTGAAAATCTCCCTCAGCAGCACACTAGTTCAACGCACACTCATCGGATGGTATCCTCTCGGTCAGCTGCTGTTCTACCTCAAAACTCCTTCCCTTGGCAATAGCTCGACTTATCAAATTCCGAGCGTCCATTCCGCATCACGGAAATCCTGCAGCAAAAACTCCATAACCTTCAACTAATCTCCATTCGCCGTTGGATTCCCCTGCCTAAGCCATTCGAATTATGCACCCAATGATCTTTGTAAAAAAATCGATTAATCCAAAATCTGTCCTTAAATTTTACCAATTTCACTCATAGAGAATTATCTCACGTGCTCCAAAATGCTGCACGGTCAAAAAATTACTAATTGACGTGAAATGAAAAACTGACCTCTTGAACTGGTCGAGAAAAATGCTTTCACAATTTTCACAAGCCCCAGGATCAAGTGAGAAGGACAGATAACACCTCAACAAATAACTTTGAGTAAATGATTAAGCAAGCCCTTTGAATTCAGGCGATTAGAACACATAAAAGTGCCTGTTTCAGTCATTTTTGCCGACATTAAAAGATTTACTCTTTTTCATTTATTGAATCGTTATAATAAGTAATAAATTAAATGAAAACTTCTCCTTCTCAGGCAATAGTGGAACAAGAAAATGAATTGGTATTCCTCGGATCAAAAGATCCATCAGCCTTCACTTATTCAATATCAAGATTTTATTGCGTCCATAACTGCGGTTGTCTGGCAACCTCGAGGATTTCAATAAAAATTATGGGAAGTGAGATTTTCACGTCATGACCACTAAACGAATGACGAAACCGGATTAGAATATCCGTAGTGCTTCACCCAGTATGGTGGCCATAAAAGTCAAAGAGGCTTATTCATCGTGACTCGGCGGACCTTATGACACGCATCCCACTTGAATTCTTTTTTGAACTTTAGTTTGTCTTATGAGCTGAGTTCCGACGCTACGCCAGCTTAATAAAAGCGACGAGGAAATCGTGGAAAAACACTTGAATGGGGAATAAATAGAAAAAAATACCGAAGTAAGAGAACGCTGTGGATCCGTCTTTTAAGATCCTCGGATTGCTGCCCACAACATCTCTCAAGCCGTCCCGGGAAATCGCTTTCCGCGGCGTTTTATGGCGAGTCACATTCTTGGGTGTGTATGTGTGTGCCTTGAGCAACCTGTGAAGCAAGCTGGAGGTCAAGTATGCCTTTGAGAAGAAGAAAGACGTAGAGACACGAATGCCAGGTTGCCTGCCGGCGGTATCCGTTTTCTCCATTTGTCTCGTAGGTAGTCGTCCTACATCCAACGCGCTTTCCCGCCTCACCAGTGTTTTTGGGCGGGAATCCCTTCCCGCCCCGCTCCCGGGGAATTTTCGCGATATCTCGGAGGCGATTCCCGGCTCGGAAAAAGGGTCAGAAAATCGGGAAAATTGCTCCTTGAATATAATAAAGGCACCTAAGTTACTGCAAGCTTACAAATTATATGATTCCCAGTCACGCCCATGGGTGCAAAGATGAGTGTGGAGTTGAAATTCAGAGACATTGGGGGATGAAACTCAGCACGAAAAAAATCACCTGACCGACGATTGAAAGATCCTGGTTCAAATCCTGGTCAAGTATACTAATTTTTTCCCGGCGATTTCATTGCCTTATGGTCTTTCAAAATAAAAATAATATTTCAAGAAAATATCAAATAGAAAATGTTAAAATTTTAAAGATAAGGTTTATCAGACCGGAAGTGACCATATTCCACGTCCAAAGTAATGGATGCACTATTTATGAAGTTCTGCTCTTCAGAAATTCCTCTATTTCTGGCCTCCCGATTTTTCTTACCACCAGAAAGTACATTAAGTAAATTCTCCATTAATCGATGCTTCCGACTCCATCCAGGAAATCCATTAGGATACGAAGACAAAAAGAGAGAATCATGCTCTTTTTGAAAGATAGCGAGGACCATGTATTTACGTCTAACGCTGAACGAATTATATTTACATAAGTTATCTCCTGAAAGCACCCAATTAAGATCTGATCGCCTTCAAAAGATTTCTTTCTCATCCGGGATTCGAACCAGGTCCCCACGCGCGAGAAGCTTTCTCTCCCCACCGTTTTTTTTACTCCCTCACGTGTCATTTTTATTCATTAAGCGTCATCATTTCCTTGGACACCGACCGAGGGTGTCACCATCTACACTCCGAGTTGCTCCGCCTTCACACCAACCTAGATATTGCTCAACATTAATGAATTAATTACAGAAAATTATCAATGAATATTTGACCGTGGACCAGGGAGATAAAAACACTCGAGGCACTTGGCTTCTATTCCCGGCCAAGTATATTGACTTTTTCCCTTTAGAAATTCGTGCTTAGGTGCATATGCGGGTGACTCTGTTTAGTTAATACAGAGGTAAGTCCCAGTATGCTCAAAATTTGTTATGAAAATTCAATTTAATTTTCAAATATTAAATATCCTCAAACTTTGTTTCTTTAATACATGATTGTTGATTCGATAATAATCTCTATTATTTCCCAATAACTACCTTCTTTCGTAGACTAAATTGCAACACTGGTGATTCTCGAGATTTTTCGAAATATATGGGTTCGCCGATGTCGATTCCAGCAGGTTCCATAACTTCGGGAATTTGGAAATCCTCAGACTCCTCCTCCAAAAAAATGAACGAACACAACCCCACACTCCGCTTCACCAGCCCCACGCAGCAAGCGAGTGACTTCTCGCGCTCCAAAAGCGGCAACGTTGCTTTGTCGATACAGCAGCGAGATGCAGCGGCCTGGAAAAAACTCCCCATCAGCCAACTCAACCTATCTTGCAAACTATTTTAATCCGTCGGAGAGAAGAGCGAAAACGTGTGCTGGAGAAGGCCTTTAAAGGTCAAGATCGATATTTAGGACACACGGCAAACCATTAGCGATGGATCCCTTGGGCTCTGCGGAGCCAGCGATCAATCATACCCTAGATTTGTATCTTAGAGGTTGGCCGCGGTGAGTGGGTATTACTCTATTCAGCTATGGCCCCTTGGGTAACGAGACAACACTCATAGTCGAAGATAAACTTCTCTCTGACTGTTGACAAATATTGTGGGCAACAGGCTCAGGTAGCTCCCACTCAGCGAGTAGAAGAGGAAAAAATCTAACAAGTGCAAAAAGGATGCTGAGTGTACTCTAAGGATTCAAAAATTCACCTTGATACTTCAAAAAATGTTTCTACTACCAAAATTAAAATAAAACTTCTTAGAACAGACGTAGATCAAATACTTCTATATAAGTGCCAAGAATACAATTAATTTATCAGTGGCGGGAGAATAAAGGTTGACGCTACCACGTTCTAACTATTACATCCTTCTGTGCCAATATTTCACACAAAGAAGTATATAAAATAAAAATAATACCAAATAAACTCAGTTACTTCGTCTGCTACATTTGATCGCTCTCTCTATAAAACAAATGTACTTGAAAATCAAATAAATAGTGAATATGAATTAATAAAATATCAAAAATAATTTTTTTCTCGATAAATTAATAACATGCAAATATTTAACTGAAAATGATGAATACTGACGCACTTCATAAAAATTTCACTCTTTAGAGGTGACTCAATACATAAATAACATAAAAGTTGCTTATCTGTCCATAAAGTACATAAAAATATCTGTAACTAGGTATTAATTGGCAGGATGGTGTTCGTATTTATTTCTAATGAAAGACGATCACTTTTAATCTGGAGTAATAATCACCCGTATGCTGAATTTGACGCAATAATTAACTGGTTTTAAAATTTTTCAATAACAAATGAAATATATTAAAAGCAGCAGCATGCATAATCAACACAGCGTCTGTATTTCACGGCCAGTGCACGAAGCGATATGTGGCGTCAAAAGCAGGCGGCGGCAGAATTCCCAATTCACAATACCACTCCATTTCGACTGCTGCATGGAAAAGCCTTCATTGGAATTATTTTTATTCTAGAGGAGATAGAGGTAACCTGAAATCGATCTCAGTTTAAAGGAAATTCGAAGCCGAACACAAAGAAAATTCATCTCGTAGCTAGATAGAAGTCATGTATTCCACACAGAGCCTTTTCTCCCAGTTTGTTTTGATCGAGATAAACTCTCTGAACTTCATTGACAGAACAATTTTGCACGCGTATCTAAATCGAGAAAAAAATCCCCCACATTAGTATTTGTAATCATAAAAAATCTCGATGCAGGCATCAAACTTTTTTTACGATTCAATGCAAAGGAAGTGCTTCGTAAAATTTTAAAGGCGTGCCATCTCCAATGCCCATTATAGCGTAAAAAATATTGATTCCAAATGAATTCATCACCACTTCAATGGATTGGAATGGTACAAAACCGTTCCCCAGCCAATCCAACCTGATCAAATGATAAATTTATTCTCACTGCAAAATAAATTGCTAAAGTTAGATGCAAATATCTAAAATTTCATACTTCTTGGGTGGCCGATTATCTCTTACCATTAGGAAGTAATTATTAGGGGGAAAGAAACCTTACCAATGACACTAAATTAAATTAGTGATTTCTAAGAGTTATCTTTAAGAATGGACAAAAATTCAAATGATAAAAAACATAATTTCATTAATAAATCCGTTTATATAGTCTAGTCAGTAGTAGAATCACCGTCCTAACAGACTTACCATACACAAGAAAGATCAAGGACCTCTTTCTCAGAGTTACAAGTCTACAAGTTGCAGGTCACAAGTCTATGTTACAAGCCGGATTTCACAAGTCTGGCTTACAATGTGAATCTTAGATAATGAAAACGGAAGACTTATAAACAGTCGACAGGTGAAAATGGCGGACGTAATCATGTCCATGTTTAAATTTAATTTGATGCTTACGATATATTGTGGAAGTGTACTTTGCCATATTGTTTATCCAAGAGTCAGTGACACGCTTATCGTTTAATACAAATTATTAAAGATATTCTCAATTTATTTTACTTCCACATCTTTCCTTCCAATATCCCAAGCGAAGACGAGTTTCCGGGGAAACTTAACTACATACGTAAATCTCACTGAATTTCTAAAAATATGAGTTCAAATTGGTAGTTATTTATTAATCTTATGCTTCAAGATATAATGTTCAGTTAGTTTTATCTTCATTGAGCCATAATTAACGCTTTTATAATGTAATATTCTCACCAAACTGCACGGTAATGTATCGTATGTAGATTTTTACATTTGTTATTGAAGCTTTTGCTTCGTACTTCCAGTTTTTAATGATAGAGGTACTTACTAGGTAGAAATGCAATGATAAATATATTGTTTATCATCGATAAATTAAAGATTGTGGAAAATCGGAATAATTAATTCTTTCCTCATGCCTACTTTGGCGTCGTGACATTTGCCAAAAAAAACAATATGCCCAGCACAAAAAATCGCAAGTCGCTTTTCATATATTTTACCATGAATGCGCTAATATATATACATCGTACATACATATATAATTATGTCTATGAATAATCTTTGTGAAGCGCCTTGGTATAAAAATGAATCTTCATACTCCAAGAAAAAATTGCAGGTCATATTTCGTTTGTTTTCCCAAATGAAACTGACTCCCACTCTTGGATGAGAAAAATGGCAAAATACTCTCTCGAAATTATCGCATGCATAGAATAAAAGTTAAATATGGACTTGCTTACGTCTACCATTTTCACTTGAGGACTATTGATTCATCTGTAAGTCAGACTTGAGAAATTCGACTAGTGACGGAAACTTGTGACTTGTAGACTTGTAATTCTGAGAAACAGGCCCCAGGTATAGAAGAGGTAGCACGACATGTACAAGCTAGATAAGGAAGGTCATGGGACAAGTAAGTCATGAGACAGAAACAACGAAGGAGTAATTTATATGAGACGCCAAAGTGAAAGCTGAACATTCCGGTAGGATGAATTCAAAGCCATCGGTTTACTCGGTGTCTTTAAAATATTTTCACTGATTTTGATGCCTGATATTTTGATCCGAGTGTTGACATGACTAAATCGTTAGAATGGCATGCAAAGAAAATGGAAAATAGACTTTACCAAATAAAGGCTATTAATTAAGCAACGGTTCACTGAATTTAATCGTAATTAATTTTTTCAAATAGTACACTTGGCTCCTGTTTCATAAACACTCTGTATATAGCTTCTCGGAATGAAAACCGAAGCTGGTGATTTCGAAGACGATAAAGTTCACATCAACAAACCAAAAGTCTGGTGTAGGAAACATGCATCACCCTAACCTTCAGTAATCAAAATACTTCGTCATGTTGCGGTTAATGTATACCAAACATTGGGACTCGAACCCAGATCCACCGATATGGCGCAGAGCGCTTTAGACGACTAAGCTATCCAGGCGCTTCCCTCCCCTTCGGAAAAAAAAATACACAGGGGTGTCACGACAGGTTAGCTAAATCACTCGTTTTGATAACGATAGGTCTAGGTTCGAGCCCGGCCAAGGCGAATGATTTGTCCTCTGAGGAATTTTGCTCTCGCGAATACGCATTGACGCTTGAGTTCATACAATGGCTAATCCTGGTATTGCCTAAATTTGTAACCCAAATATAATTAAACCAGCTCTCGGAGTCTCTCAATATTAGGTTTGTGACTACTGGTATAAGGTTTAAAGTAGTAGCATAGTAGTGGAAAATTAAATTCACATTGTATCACTGGCACACCAATTTTTTAGTGTTCCAAGGAATTGTTAGAGGAGCAATTAGAGAGGTAACAATCCCATATAATTTGTTTAGATTTTCCACAAATTCACCACTTCCATAAATCTCGTGGGAGTAAAGTCTCAGACCTAATGTTTTGACTCTGTGCAGTACTCCTAAATATCTTTCTCATCGGTAAGTTACACATGGTTGATAGCTTCCATAGTGCTTCCAAATACATATTTTCCAAAATAAGTCCAAAAATGCTAGTTTACAACTATCAAATTTCTCTCACGAGTAGAGTCTCGAACTCTTACATTTTAACCTTTGTAGTACGTTTAAACATCTTCATAATCTCTGGGCCATATATTTTTAATATCTACCACATCGGAGAAAATAAAGTCTAAATGTGATTGATATTCAGCGCGAACATATGTTTGTCAGATTTTAGTAAAGAAAGGGATATTTTGACATGTATAAAGATAACAAAGATTATTCCTCTACTTATTGTGCACTTGGAAAGCAAAGGAAGTTGAGAAAAAAAGTACATACAAAAACAGTAAAATCTGAGGATTTCTTTCTTCGTATGGTTTACTCGAGTCAAAAAGCAGTTTTTTAAGGATATAATGTTGATTTCAAGTTCTATTTCAACGTGCAAATTTCCACAGAGATAAAATCATCCGCCTTGACCGGGATACGAACCCGGATCCCTCGATTTCCGGCCGAGATGTGTGTTCTGGCCAATGTGTGTTCTATTTCAACACTGAAATTTCAACAATAAAAGGAAAATAGAAAAATTTTCATAACAAAAAAAGAAAAATAGAAATTAAAAAAATTGAGGAAATGTTTTCCATTTTGTTTGAAATAGTATGTATTCAGCATCTCTCCTCTGTCATTGTAAGTTCTTGGGGTATTAAAAATAGAATAAATGTCAATATAGTTCCTAATTCGCATACATCATCTTGGAAGAATGTCTGCCACGAAAAAATCTGGTGGGAGGGTGATTTATAAAATCGTCGAATATAACTCCCAATGGGGATGGGTAAATGAGAGAAAAATGTGGATTTTGTCAAAATGGTCGTGCAACCAATTAGTTTCTCATTGGATCATTTTCAATATAATGACCCGTATCGCGATAGCATGATTCAGTGCCAAAGAGTTTCATTTATTCAATTATTTCTATACGTCTTAATTTAAAGGCCATGAAATTAGCATCGCTTGCTGCTTATCTGGATCACCGATTGGAAGGGGTATTAATGTCTTCTCCCAATTCCTCTCTGCCGATACTACGGGGATTCGAAATAATTTTACTTTCATCAGTAAGGATGAAACATTCGTTAAGAAACATAATTTTCTTAGACCAATTGAGAGATGCCTCTTCAAGTGCTTGTATTGAACAAGCATTAAAAAACCCCGCTGGTGTGTCTCATTGCTCTAGTAAACGGCAGGCTGATTTCACGTTAGCATATAGGGAAACCAAATATCAATACTTCGACCCATTATATTCGTAATAAGAAAATAATAAATGAACTACTATAGTAAACCATATTCATAGGCTAGAGTGAGAGGCGACCGATAACTGGGGTCATTTTCGCTCCTACAGATACCGCGTAAAAGAGTATGGAGGGCTAATTTCAGGACCGAGGTCGGCATTTTCCTTCCCTAAAAGTAGCTATGGACCACCTTTTCCGATGAGCGGGCCAAACTGGGAATCCTTTTTGGTCAGAGGGTTAGTTGATTCCATAAGGTAGACGGTAATGATGGCACACCTGCATTACAACTTAATAATACCAACGCCATTTACTTGTAAACAATGGGCCAATTGGGCCAATTTTAAATATGAAGCTGGCCAGATTATATCCACAGATCGACTTCGCTTATTTTAAAGGATAACACTACAGAAGTGATATTCAAAATGTTTCACAAAACCCTGGAAATTCAAATACTTTTCAACGGTTCCACGAATTTTTACTTAGACTACGTATATGTTAAGTCACCAAATAATATTGAAATAAAAACATTTTTTTCATTGGTACCCTACAATTTTTGCAAACCAAATTATTCACGTGGAATGGTCCATATAATATTTTAACACTTAAAAGGCTGAGTGAACCATAAATGTTTGAAGATCACAAAAAAAAGAATATACAGCTGAAGGTAGCATCCACCGGTCAAGAGCACTGCTCTAAACGCGGTCTTCACACATCACTACGATAACACCCAAAAAGGGACCGAGATTTCTAATTGAACTCGGGCCTGCGAGATGAGGAGCCGATCGGTTTCACAACCACTGCACCAAACCGAAGACTTCCTCACCCGGGTTTATATTTAAGACTACAGCAGTAAAGAGACGCCATCCGAAATGGATGAGGAAAAAAACCGAAAGTAATGGATGATTGCAGCGAGCAATGGTTTGACGAACCCTTCAGCATTCGAACATCGATTTCCTCCGATAGCTTCCCTCTCAGTAACCGATCGAACAAGGGGATTGTGGGTCATCGCGGGACCGCCGAGCGAAACTTTGGCGAGGAAACAAGAGAGACACGGATGAGACCGCGCCATTATCCCCAGCACTGTCCTCCATCTCCCCTCTTTGTCCGCTGCGGCACTCGGCTGTAAACAAAACGCAATTGTGCATTTCGGAGAGCGAGGAACGAATGAGAGATTGGGCCGCAGACCTTGACCTCTTCTAAATTGGCCCTACCACACGGAATACGTTGGGGTCTAATGCCTAACGGTGTGCCCACACAAACATGCCACCGTGCACTTCGATCTTCATCTTACATTTCCAATGAACGGAAACTGTTACACAATTTACAAAAGCTTTTATCCGACACACATTACACAAACTGAGAAACTTAAAAGCGTAGCGTATAAATAGCGGGTAACTTAAAAATGGGGTTTCAGGCTGGCGTGGCGACTTTCCACCCCGACAGCCGGGGATCTAATCTTAACAGCGTTGGAGATTTCTCAGAGAAATCCGGAGCTTCACTTTAGTAATGTGTGGAGTTTGAACCAAGAAGAATAATGTGTCTGATAGGATGTTAAACTCCGGACACATCTTGGTGCATTTTGTTCAGAACAGGCTAAAGCCAACGCCGAGTTTCTCATCACCCATCCTCCAACTCCAACATCACCATCAGTAATCATCAAACCGAAGATTGCTTTGCTACAGCTGTCCACTCCACTCTCCTCTCCCCAATAGTCACTTTATCTTTACGCAATGATTCTCTTTGGCGTCCTTCAAAATTTTTCAGATATATTCCATTCTTGGTATTCCTCCGTGATTCTCCCTATATAATTCTAAATTTGACTTTAACAGGCTGTTGTTTCGGATAATAAACCAGATAAGACGATCATAGGATATATGGATAAATCCATAATAAGATGTTTTTCGCAGTTCTCATTATTATCTTCTAAGATTTTAATCCTCATACTTTTTCTCTAAAGCTCTTCGTAGAAATTCTTCAATAGTGATTCTCGTCCATTTGATCTTCATCAGTATCTGTCAACACAGCGTCTCCATCCCTTTAATACATTTTACTTGGCCAATGCTATTGCCCAGGCTTCACTACCATAACAGGTTCAAAATTACCTATTTACATTTCTATCGGCATATCCTTGATAGTGTCAATCAATTGTCAGCCGCCTCTGAAAATAATAAACCATTCATTTGGAACACAATATGAGCTCAAGCTACATTGCCCATTCTGATGGAAAACAATCAGTATCTTTTGTAAGTAGTAGTTTTTGTATCAGTATTTTTTGTAATCAGTATAATAAGTATCTTTTGTTAATATGATTCATGGAATATTTTCTTTCACATTGCGGATTGTAGAGGGGAGGTTCTAGTTTAACGCCAAGAGTTTGCTAGTGTCATTGATTTCTTAATGCAATCCAATGAGTTATATGAATGTTCGATAATTGTTCATGAGCTCTTACTAAGAGGCAACTTGCCTTTAATCCTGTATATCTGTTTTTCGTCCTCTGTGAGCACACATAACGTAATGGTAGGCTCCATAAGGATAGAATAAAGAAATATTGTGGAAACTTCTGGATTAACCGGCTTAACGACATAAATTAAGGTGGTTCTATCATAATATGATTTATCGTATATTTCATATTCTGAGCATTCGTGTGAAAATATGTCCGTACCATATTTGCCAACTAAGCTTGAAAATTAAAGGTGTTAAATGTGAGAGTGGAGGGAAAAAATAGTTTTATTCTTTTAAATACAATTTCCACTTACGCGAAAACTATAAATACGAAAGAAATTTTTTTCTTGAGAAAGATTTTCAGTAAAACTGAATGGGTCGTATTATTATATATTTGGATCCATCCGCAAATTTCTGCAATGTACCATAATCAGCTACTATACCTGGAACAATCCTCATAAAATTATACTGGCCGACAAGGTCGAACATTTAATGCCTCTATTTTACTTTTTGATGGGTATGGCAGGCAGGCGGGGCATTAGTGATAAATTATTTTTTAATACAAATGAAAAGGTCTAAATAAAAATGAAAAGGTCGGCCCCGGTGGCGGAGGGGTAAAGTCCTCGCCAGCTAACCCTAAGGTGGCGGGTTCGAGTCCCGCCTGGGTAGAATATGCTCTGCCCAGGACATGGGTGTTTGTGTCTCGTCCGTTGTTACTGTTATTCACCCGACGTAAATTGACCCATTGTGCTGTATTCGGGGTAGTGAAGATAAAATAAAAATAAAAAGTTGAAATTTAGTATTTATTTTAACTCAAACTGATTATTCTCTCCGATTCACATACGCTGCAAACATACGTCGTTAATATTTCGTACGTTCTCATTTTAAATCTGAATCCGGCTGTACCCTAATGGGAAGAAAAAATTTCATCCTTGCCCCTTTCCCCAATCTTTCCCTTTCTCGCTTCTTCGTTTCCACTTCCCCCTCTCCCCCGGCGGGGACGAAGCCACCCGTTCCACTCGCTCCCGCCTCCGCTCGGCCGCTTCGCAGCGAAAAATAAAAGGAAGGCGGAAAAGTTGTTAAGAGAGAAAGAGAGCATGGGAGGGAGGTGGAGGCCCAGGGAAATTTAATGAGTCCCGGTTGAAGTATAAGGCAAAGATGTCCCACTTGACCGCCAAGGTTCATTATATCAAATGAGAATTCGGAATATATATCGCGCCCACGGACTGAGCGAAAGGGACAAGGCGGAAAAAAGGCCAACTTGGAAACTGCGGGCAAAGCGGTCGTATCTGCTAATAATTAAGATCACGGATGCTGAAGGGATTCGCCGAGAGAACTAAGTACATTTTACTTTCTTCAGAGTGTGGTGGAAAGTGAAAATAAAGAAATCGATGTAAAAGTAAACTTTAAAATAATATAATACAGCCAGAATGTTTTACATCAAAATTGATTTATATAAAAAAGGAAGTGTTCTTCGACTTTCTTCCCCGGTAGTAATTTTACACTAATTATGCCGGTATTTCTACTAATATGGATGTATTTAGATGATGAATTTTAATTTGTGGTCACATATCACTAGTGTGGAAAAATACCAACGAATAGGCATTACTGATTTACACAATAGCGACGTCACATTGCTTCGATAGGACTGCCAACTACATCTGGAGAATCCTGCACGATAACCGACGTAATATTGTCTAAAAAATGAAAGAACGCGGTAGAGAATTTCAAAAACGAAATAGCGATTCCGTGTAAACAAACATTAAAAGTTCCTTAAAATATCGAATCACCTGCCCTAGATGGCATGTATAATTCCAGCCACAATTCTAATGCCAGTCATCGATCATAGCTTTGAATACTAAAATAACAGCTAGTAAAAACATTCATTATATTACCCAACTCGTCTTCAAACTACAAAACTATGCCTTTCTTTGCTAACAAATAAGGAAGAATTCAATATCTGTCATAAAAGCAACCTATAGGATTTCGACCATAATATGGTAATTCCAATTAACGTTAACGTTTTGTAAGAGTGATATGATTTATATTTTCTATGGCAAATGTTATATTACTTTATGTAGCTGATTTTACTGTCCTAAGTATTTAAGATTTCTAAAAGAAAATATGACAGAAATTATTTCCTCATAAATTTACCAACTGACGACGAGTCCTTTTTATGTGCCTTATTATTAGGCTGGTAAGGAATACGAAAGACCATTGTCCGAGATGATATCGAGTTTGGAATTCTTCCACAAAATTTACGCCCATTGGTAATAATTAGATTTTTGCGGATGGCAAATCACGTTACCATGGAAATAATGTAAAAATGATGGCAATGGTTAACCCTCAATAACGCTGAGTAACTTGGAGGTAACATAAGGGAGAGATCTTTTTTGTCTCTGATTAGGTTTCTTTACGTCTATATGCCTGTGTGACATTAATTTTTTCATCTGGGCAAAGGAAATATCTCTCATTCGTAACTTTTAGTTCCTGATTCTGCCACTAGTGGTGTAACATGTGAAATGACTGCACATGGTGGTAAAAAAATCGGGGTATATAGGGTTAAGTTAATACCTATAGAGGTTGGGATTTATTGAACATTATATCCCGAGCCATCATTAACGAGGGCAAATTTTAAATTCCCCTTTTTCATTCGCCAGAAAATATGAAAATATTAAAAGAAGAAATTATTCATTATATAAACAATGTAAAGTTTCACTTTGTTTTAATGCTGTCTACCGGTTTCGACGCCTATAGCGTCATTTTCAAGACCGTTTGTCTTGAAAAGGATGAATATGACGCTATTAAAAATAATAAATGGCGCTAAAACGGTCTTGAAAATGACGCTATCGGTGCTGAAACCAGTAAACAGCACTAAAACATAGTGGACCTGTACATCGTGGATGGATGGATATTTGGGGAGGCGACCGATGGCTAAGGTCATTTGCGACATAGGGGATAGATAAGGGAGGAAGGGTGGATAGAAACCCGGCGTCGGCATTAGCCTGCTCTTAACGAAAGGCGCCAAGGGGACCACGGCTTAACGTCTCATCCGACAGACGTAGTTCTGTACTTGAAGTGCCCTCCACAAGACACTCAAGTAGGGACCGGGTTTCCTATGAAAAACATCCGCCTCTGCAGGGATTTGAACCCTAGCCGCCCGTGTGGTAGGCGAGTACTCAAGCCACCACATCAACCCTATCCCCCCTGTACATCGTTTTCTTCTCGTCGTTCCATACCATAACACCACAGTAAATTGATCTGATAAAAAAAAGAAGAATTCATAAAATCTTGTTCGAATGATATTCACCATCCGAATAAGATATCTAACACTGGATCTGTTTCATTAACTTATAAGAAAGTTTGAACGCAATTAACACTGATAAATAATAATTAGAATTCATGCATCATCTCAGAAATAAAGTAGGTATTTCTTTATCATGATCTAATGCAATATTGTATGCCGACTTGTGAACGGAAAATTCATGCATACATCGGTTTTATTATACGCAATTAATTAATAAAACAAAATAGCTGTAAAACATGCAAACTGAATCAACATAATATTTTTCTAAACCTATGCGTATTATGTTATTCACTCTCTACTAACAGGATGTATCTTCCAAAAATCGAAGATTGCAAAAATAGCGGCGCAATTGTAAATCGTATTCCATGTGTATAAATTCCTTTTCTGTGAGAAACTGAGCGTTTTTGTACTTCGATTGTTTGGATTAAGTTCTATATAAATATGTATCATCTCCCATAGGTTGTCATATCATATGAGATAATTATAATAAAACAGATTAGGTGGAGACAGCCATGAGAATAACATGAATTTCCAAGTAATTAATCATTTTTACATATACGTTTAACCCGATTGCCGCAAAAATACCGTTTTATCTCGTCCTTGTAAAAACGACCTCATCAGGAACAAAAAAAATCATGTTATAAGTAGTGAAATGTATTCTTATTTTTACAGTAGCAGGTAAACTTTTGTCACAGGCATTAGAATGCATATGGAGAGGACCACATTACATTTTCACAATCTACAAAACCCAAATTTACATATTGTTTACAAACTAGACCATTTCACAAGTAGAAACGAAGAATAAGATATCAAAATTAAAAAATTTACACGTACAAGGTTATGTATAATTATCTTATCCCGTGAGAACCTTTATCCGCAGAAACCTTAATACCAGCCGTTTGATAGATTTGATCGATATGATCGAGATATAAAATGAATAACAGTGGCAGCACATGTAACACCTATTCGCAAACAGTTCCCTATTACCTTGATTGGGAGCAAGAATACGAAAAAAGTTAGCGCGAGGTTGGCTGCTAAAATTAAGCTCTTCCCAGTGTTCAGGACCGAGTCTACGTTGCATAAGTTGAGAAATCCGCGTGACTTAACGTAACACCCGTTTTGTAACAAGTCGTATTCCCATATCGCTACAATTTCATTTCTCCCTTCGCACTATTGTGGTTTCCATTTGGATTCAAAGATTTTTTCATGCATCTTGCCTAGTAAGCTAGTAACCTATGCGAGTAACGCTAATATGTTTTTAAATTACAAATACTGTAGGAATACCAAAAATATAATGAAATTTTATATTTTCATGATCATCCAAAGCCCGGTTTCTTGTAAGCACTTGTGAGAAATCTTTATGTGGAGAAATGAATATCACAGAATATCAAAATTAGCAAATGATGCATAAATATATTATTATTAAACCATTAATCAATCGAAAGTTCCATATTATAAAATAATCGCAGAGGAAAGTAAATAAAACATATCATTTACGTTTAGTTTCTTTTTACAAACATCCACGTTACTTCGTCATATCTTTGAATGAGGGGCGTAGCGTAAAAAACTTAACGCGGGATTTGTTCTTACAATTAAGTTACTCTTTGGGTTCAAGAGCGATAATACTTTGTAGCACTTGAGGATTCCTTGAGGCTAAATGCACAGCCGTATTAGTTGCGCGTCGAATTTGGATGTGATCGTCATACCTAGGGATTTCCATTTGCTTAGGATTTTAGAGGGAGCTCCAATTCCCGACCCTCTCCTCCCCCAAAACATCTCCCCCGCCACCCTCCCGGCCACGGCGACATTGCTTTGCCCCTTATCACCACAGCCTTTCGTGTCGTGTCGACAGCGGGCTGGTTGGTACCATCCCCTTCCCTACCTCCGTCACTCGTCCCCGCCGCTACAGCGACCACCGATCCACACCCTCCCCCAAATCGTCATTTTCCCCCGATTCCCATAGGGGGGAGGACGTCTCCTCGCCATTTCTACCCACGTCAAATCCTCCTCCCCACTATCCTCCCACTCCCAGCCACAATCCTCCCCCCGGCAGCTACCTCGCTCGCCTCCTCGGGCCTTCCGCGCACAAACCCCGTCAATAGTCGCCAAAATGTCAATAATATCTCTCTATCTCTCTCGCTTCGATATTTACCCGTTCGCCTCTCTGATCCTAAACCATATCTTCCTACCACTCATCCTTAAGCCCCTGACCTTTTATATGAATGCGTTCCATTTCCCCGGTTCCCTGCGGCTGCATCCATCAAATCCCATATGTACCGTGATTTTAGTTCACGCCATTTGGTCTACACTCGAGGTTGCTTTTTCCAATTTATTCCAACATCTTATCCACACTGATAGGTTTACGCAGAAAAAACTATACTTATGAGCCGTCTTTATCAATACATTTACTAAGATGGATACTATTTTGTTTTAAAGATCTGAACAAAGAGAGTCTTGAAAAATTCATCCCACAATGAACTTATTAATGTATGAATTATTAAACTAATATCAATATTAACTGAATGTTCCACAACGCAAATCACGGATATCATCGTCGTTTATATAAAAATTGCGTTATTTTTCGTAAAAAATAGTAGTAAAATCGAGATACAAGGTATGAAAATGCGACAATAGGAAAATTGTCAAGATAGTCGTCATAAAAACGGCTACTTTTGGTTTATCCACCGCGTCAGAGGCTTAGTAAGCACGACTATCGTCTCCTGAGCCACCATGTGAACTACACACGTGAACACCTAGTTTGCTTGAACCCCCGTCGATTGCACCGAAGAAAGATGGCTTGGTGATACACTGGCTAACACACCTAACCGGCAATGGAGAGATCCGGGTTTGCATTCCCGTCTATTATAATAATTAATTCACGGGGATTTACGTTCCTTGGAGTACATGCTCTTATGCGAGTGACTTCATGTCATATGTTTTGTACATGCAATGATTGGAAAATCGCAAATTTGAGAGAATCAATCTCAATATATTTAGCTGCTTCAAGATTTTCCAGGTCAATAAGAGTAAATATCGAAATCACATTTTTCAATATTCTCTCAGTACTTTAAACAAAACTTGAAGTAAACAAAACTTAGTATCTTCCACGTATTGATTATTACAAGCTCAACCGGTTTCGGCAGTTACACAATCATCAGGTACACTGAATTAAAACCAGTCGGAATACATGTATATATCTATCTGAGGGGAGATGGAGGGGAAATGAAGGGAAGATGGTGGACTATTTTGGAAAGCCGGTGAGTCATTCTGGGTTGGGGGTTAGGTGACTACAAGCAAAGAGGAGGGGTTAAGACAGGTGATGTCATTTAAAAGATAGCCCGAATCTTTCAAAAGGCCGATCGTTCTTTTGAGGCATCCAGCTTTTTGCCTTTCTTGGTGCAAAACAAAACTTCCAGGTTTAAACATCCAGGCGCTTTATAGTGTATGTTCCATCAATGTTGTTCGAAATATATCAAAGGCCAACCACACTACCTAGCGGAGAATACGTCGTAAGTTTAGTACCTTGCAATAAACATAGTAACTAATAAAGGATCTTAATATCAAAGTTATTGGAATGCTAAGTTCTAGAGATTGAAAATTCTTTGAAAGTTCATATTCTAATGCTTCATCACGTCTATAATTTTAAAATACGGTAAAACCTTCCATCGCGGCTACCTCCTGTAAGCAACCATATCTCTCAGTGGCTAATTTTTTTGGGAAATCTAATGAATTTCCCACTCATAGAGGAAAAGTATATTTGCTCTCCCTTCAGAGGTCACCTCCTTACGCGGCCACCATCTCATGAGTCCAATGGTGGCCAGGCCACTTTATACAGATTTCTCTGTCACGCTATGAATTTGCAGATGAATTACGATCAGATTTGTGATCATTATAACTAATTCTTAAGGAAAATATTTCTTCATTTTGGCTCCAAAAGAGAAGCCATTGTAATATATGACATTGAACAAAGCGGATTAACATCCCGTTTCAATGGTAACATTTCAAGATGGACCATGAAATGTGGACCCCAGAAGTCAAGGGGTCTAAGTGACATTAAAAAAAATAAGTTAGGTACAGGAATGGGAAGTGAAAATATAAATCTTTTAGGTGGTAAAGGGATCCAAGCGATTTTCTTCACAGGTGATGCTATCTAGGGTAATGCCTCTTAACTACTTAGTGGGTTGCACCAAACATTTTCAACTTTGACTTAAGTCTTCTCAAAACAACGATTATGTTAGACCCCTTGACTTCTGCGTTCCTCAAATATAGTCTAATGAGATCAGAGGTAATACTAGATTCAGTTTCATGAAACCGATAGTTTAAAGCTTTCTCCCTGACTAAAAATTCAGTTATAAAGCCCTTGCATAGTCATAGTTACCTCTGGTAAGAGCAACAAATAACGATAACAATATCCAATTAATAAATGGGAGAGAAATATTTACTACTGATATTACCACTCCCAAATCTAAATTTCAACAATTTTAGTTCTTTTTTATGAAAACGTACAATGGCACACAAACTAACTTAGGAATATTCATTGGATTTTTAATTGTAGAAGTGTTCCCTCCTAGATGACCTACATGCATTTACTAAAATTATAGATCGATGAAGTGTAATTACTAAAGTTCTAGACAGTTACATCTGGAGCGCGATAATACCTCTCCGTAACGCGCGCGCTCGCATTACCGTTTTCAAATGCGTTAATGAAAGCGATAACTAGATCGTTTTTCTTTAAATTTTGTCAGGTGCGTTAAACCTCTCGAGTTAATTGACGGATTGGTTTTGGCAATAACTACGAGCATTGCCCTACTGAACTAGTTTGCGTTTCAGATAACTGTTACAACAACACGTTAAGATTGAACTGTGGTCTCGACACTGGCTTACATATCAAATAGAGGCCCCTCTTTCACGCTCATCTCAGTCAAATTTACTAAGGAGTGAAAATAATTACTAAATGGCTCATATCAAGGACTTTCAAGCACTTGCTATAAGATTCATTTGAGTAACCAGGAGGCATGTGCTTTATTTTTAGGCGTCATTTTTCAACACTATTTCTGCTAGAAGAGAACTTGTTAAATTACGTATCATTACTACCACACATACCTTTGGGCAACTACACTTTTTGTAGGAGTGTGCTAATATCATTAAAATGAATTAATTTTTCTCACAAGAAAAATATCTCCAATGATTGATTATTTAAAACCCAATTATTATCCTATGACAGAAAAACAAAAGGATTTATAAACTTCAGCAGTAACAGAAAGATGGGAGTCGATAAGTGTCAATATTGAATCATTCCTACGCCTTCTTCAGAAAGAGTCTGGAAATAGAAAATATTAAAACCTATGATAAACTAAGAGTTTCGTAACCACGCCTAGCCAAAGGCGTAAATCTTTAATCCGCACCTCCTTCAAAGACATTAACTTTCAGCCTTTTACAGCACGTATAAACCGTATAAATAATTTTTTTTAATACTTCAAATTTAGCAAAATATTCACTATGTACACCAAGAAATATTCCACACTATATTAAAATTAATATCTCCAAAAAAGACAAACGCTTCCACTATCAAATACTTATATTTATAATAACAATATTTGGAATTGCTAGATGGAAACAAATTCAAAAATAAATTAATGTAATTTCTGCTTATTAAATAAGAATAGGTAAAAATCATTGTATTACTAGTGTTGGTGCCTCATTAGCATAGTCCTTGGTCAAATAAAAATTTAGGACAACACAATTTAACCACCGTTAACATCCCTCATTGCGGCATTTAATGTGACATTTCTGCATTTGAATAGAGGTAAGTTGTCAACTAAAAATTGTTATTCATTGACGGCAGAATAAAAGGAATTGCAATGCAAATAGGTGAGAAGAATTTGACATCGATTTTTAAGGATGTTTCGTTTTCCTCAACAAAAGAAGTTTGAACACGCGAATAACGAGGTGTTTGTTATTCCGTTTCATATTGAGTAGAACAGACATATTTTAACAAAACAAATTACGGTAAGCTCTCATGATCTTCCAGAGGTGCTCTAAAAACGTGGAAAATGACAGAAATTAAACACCAATTCAATTTACTACGGCATGTATTCATCACTAATTCCGCCGATGTGATGTGAGATTATTACATCCAGTCTGTCCAATTCAACACAGTAGCACTGAAGCAAAAAATATGCTAGCGACCACTTCGCAGTTAGATTAAAAACTAAGTCACAAGAGAACTCCGGCACTATTTGTTGATAACAATCAAATGCTATATGATTGATACGTTTCTTGTGGACTGATGACACTACTGCGCAGAAAACTCGAATATAAATTTAGTATTCCATGGAATTTGTCGATTAAAATGAGGATTTCACAGGCATTCATACGATTCCTCCGTGCGCTAATATGTAGTATTTGAAGCGTTTCTCCCCATGGGATACCTTCCAAGAATAATCTTGGAAGATGTGGGTTGAGTTCGATCGTCACACCAGGAAAAACCGAACGGGCAGAAATAACGACGTAATTTCTATTAATCGAAATTCAATAAATACGCTTTCCCATCTCGAGTCATTAATTAACGATGATTTACCGCGTCTGCTGATGATAAGCATTCCAATGCAACGCAATGCATAAGCAATTATACTGAGTCATATCATGCAAGGAGAGTGTTCTTATGAATAGCCTTACACCCTAATTAACACCCATTGTATCCATCATAAGCGGATTGCACACCTCGAACGAAGCCTTTAAGCACGTGCAATCAGTCGAGGTACAAAGATAAGAGGCATTCAAATCATCATAAGCCGCTGGATTGACTCAGGCAAAGGCACGCCTATCTTAGCTCAGAAGGAAGAACCATAGATCCAACGAAAGATATTCACTGTAACATAGTATTTAGAGAAAAATTGCCTTTTATAGTATTTATCTAACTGATTTTTTCACTCAAGGTTCATTAATTGGATCAAAAATATATAAAATTACTTCTCGAAAATGAGAACGAATCAATTCAAGTGGATAAAAACTCAAATCAATGCGAGACAAACTGCGGAGTATTTTATCCTAAACAGTAATAATAGAAACGTGTAACTCGAGCATGAATACATAAGCAGTTTAAGGTGACCCCTTTTTTTGCCTTGAGTTCACTCCTTACAATATCAAAACGTGACCAAATGCCTCAAATAAACATCCCCACCTTATTTTCTTAGGAGAATGTCGTGAATGGAATTCATTTTCCAAAAAAATATCACAATTAAAAACTTTTTGGGGCAGATTTTTTTTTATTTTACCAAAGAAGCCATCGATTTCTCTTTGGCGGTAGCACTTTACCTTAATACCTTCATAGAATAAAAAATCAACGCCCATTTAAATTACATGCCGAATAATCGCAGCAGCAGTCACCACTCTCCAGGAATGTGAATATTATTTTTTAATCCTATGTCGGGAATTAATTCTCATTCCAACAAATTTACCATTACAAAAACATTTGAGGCATATTACCACGAGAAAATATGATATGGCATTTTCTAAAGATCAAAATTAGGACATTTTACTCTGAGCATCCTTAATCGACACGCGTTTAGTTTTTTTTTTAACCCATTCTAATTACAATATTTGAGCCTAACATCGACTCGTATATTCCTATAAATATTACGTGTTCCTCTACCCGTGCAATCATCGGATTACTCTTCACAAGGTAAAAATGTAAACAGGCACGTTGTACGAACAAGCATCCTTCGTTAAATATGTACCTAGCAAAAACGGTGACATCACACACCATAATCCCGCGGAGTTGAAATACGTTAATGACGGCAGAAAAGCGACACGAGGACCGTTTGATTGGCAACCTATTAAAGCGGAATAAAATTTTCATCAACAGTCATCGGTAAAAACACGGTGGAACACTTATCGATCATTTGTTCTCCATTTTGAGTGCCATGACTCATTTAGGCCTCATCAAAAATTCATTAATTGATAGAACTACAAACTCATCAGGGATTTATGACGCTTAGGACCCAATTGAAAACATTGGGGGCACGCGCTAAGGCGCGTGGCATTACTGAATTAGCTCCGGAATTATTAGCGGCGAAAGACACGCCAAAAGGCTTCCTCTACAGACTGGGGACATCGCTTCACGTAGCAAAAGCCCACTGAGCTTCCTCAGTTCCCTCATCCCCTTCTCATCCCCTGCCACCGCCTCTCCTCTCCTTTTAGCAACGAAGTTACTCGTCCGCACTTCCCTCACAAACATTAAATCCCTTCGCCGACGCCATTCGTTTATTATTCCATTAGAATTCCTCCTCCCATGTTCATCTCTCAGCGGCCGCCTCCAAGACCAGCCTCATCCCCACCCTCTAACTCCAGGCGGCCGCCCCACACGCCAATCGCACGACGTTAAGGGCGGCCTCCAATGATGGCCCCCTGCCCTTCGACCGGCAACCTCCGGCTCCTAAGCCGGCTGAGTCTCTTTCCGTGGTTTTATTATCCTGCCATCACTACGCGCTCGGCATAAAAGATCCACTACACAACCTAGGGAATAAATAAAAAAAATCCTTAAGAAACAGGAAGATGAATGATTGAAAACCTCGATTGATTGCCCGTGGTACCATGTGGGGAAGCTGACCATCGCTGAATAATTTGTGGACAAGATTATAAGTTTACACCCATCGAAATAATTGCGAAGGAATATACGTTTAAAAAAATTGAGTAGGGAAGCATGGGTTTAGATACAGAAATTCATGAAACATGTATAAATTCTAGGAACAGAGACTACAAAATTATAAGTGCGTTTGATTAAAATCAGTATCTTAAGTTTTTATACTTAAAAGCGGCTAAAACGAAATAATTTCACTGCAAAGCACCTACGCTAAGAAATTAGTAAATGATTGCTACCCTTTAGTGCCTGGTTTTCTGGGTTTGAATTTGACCACTGCATCGATGAAAAGCTTGATGCTTTGAGGCCAGACGATCGATGAGCAAACACTGTTTAAATTCAACTATTCGATTATAAATTATTTTCGAAAAATTTATTTCGCTATTGATAAATAATTTTTTTAATTTAACAGCTGGTGTGCACGTCACAGAGCATGTCATGGCATGGTTAACTCGTCCTTCGTTAATATATCGAGGCCCTCGAGGATCCCTCGCCACTCATACAAAAAATTGTTTAATTTCCTCCTTCGATGAATATCATTTCCACCACTTTTTGACAAGACTTGACATTGGAAGAATATACAAAAATATCAGATTACAATAGAAATTTGACTGCCTCAGTCTTGCAGCTCAAATATGTTTTTGAAAGGCTAATACGGTGGAGCGTGGCTAATTTGAACTTCTTTAATTCGAAATCTTCTTTAATTCGAATTTTTTCTCTAGTTCCTTGACATTTGTGTATAAAAAATTTAAAATAATCGTGGTTAATTCGAAGTTTCTCTTGGATAATTCGAAAATTTTCTAACATTATACAGTTACCATCGAGCAATTTTGAGTAAGGAATTCATCACCAGCGGCGTAAAACAAAGCCTGTGATTTCTTTCGAGGACTTCATCAATGTAGATGAAAACGTTGCTGTTTGTTGAGAGATAATCACGTTCGAATACTTTATTGGTCATAAAGTCATATATTATATACGTAGTTTGAATGGAATTTGATTATAATCTATTACACTATTGGTTAAGTACATTACAACAATAATCCTTTGTGTAATTTTCAAAATGGCATAATTAGTCCATATACTGTAGAACTTGTTTTTCAGTAAATTTTATTGCAGTGTGGTTTAAATAAGTCGATATTGTGTAGAATTAAGGTTTTACTTCATTAAAGTTTTTTTTTATAACTGGTATTTTTTATATTCTTTCTGGAAAACTTTTGTAATTCGTATTTTTGGATAATTCGAACTTTGTCACTGGTCCCTTAGGGTTCGAATTATCTGAGTTCCACTGTATTATGTTTTTGGCGAACAAATCAGTCATAAGTAAACAGAGAGACAGGGAGAAAAAAATATGGCTAAATTAGCGATGTACTGGACATGGACCATAATAATTTTCACTCTAAAGATAAATACTAAAGACTACTGCGTGAGCCTAGCACTGGAGCCAGAGTAAAATCTATTATGACACGTATTCCGGATTTTCCAGCCAAAACTATGACCCTAAATAGTTTGCATACTGTGCGTCGCTCTAGCGTAACAGATTCTCAAAATGTGATAGTTAGAGATGACCCACTCTATAGGCCTTTAAAAGCATTGTTCTACGTCTTGTACTCCTAGTTTTAATTTACTCGACATAATATCGCAAAAATATCTTCCCACGGTACCAAAACAAAATTCAAAACATAAATGGGAAGACCAACAATGGATCTTCGAGAAATTTAACAATGAAAATTAGGTAATAAATGAAAATGTGCCAATTTCTCCAATAATACCTTTTAATGATAAGGAAATACAAACTAAGAAAACTCATAATTCTAAGCGTTCATATTTTACATTTACCTGATATTTCACCAACAGTGAAACACACTATCAGAGACTCAACATCACACATAAACAGTGTGAAGATATTCCACCGAAACTATGTAACAGTAAAACACTAAAACAAATACAATGCTCAAACTTTTTCTTTATTGGGTTTGAGAACCCCGCTTTCGGTGAATTTATGCGTTGCCTATTAAGAACTCTCAAAACTAAGATAAAAAATAAGTTAATCATTCCCCAAATTTATTTTTAAAGAGCGTTTATTACTGCTATATGAATTAACTGGAGTCTTATTTCAAAGGAAGGGTCACAGTTTGACTTCGACTATCATTGTAACTGTCTTTTAGCTCAAAAAAAGGTTAGGGTGCGTATATTTTATTTTTATTCGATATTTTGGGAGCTTTTCCTTCTCATCAACAATTTTCCACGAAAATGGAATTTATATAGGACGGAAAATTTCCCTGAATTTCTTACGATGTTAAATTTAATACCATAGTTCCAATTTCTATTTGCGAGGAAAGTAGTGAGGAATAGGTAACATTTTGTTGCTCATACCAGATAGAGAGAAAAGTCCCCAGAGGAAGACCCAGGAATAAATTCATGGACCAAATAAATAAGAAAGTACATAGGAAGAGATACGAGGAGGCTGGGAACTAGCATTAGATTGGGAAAGGTGGAGGACTGCAGTCAAACGATCTTATGACTGAACGATCAATGATAATGTCCCGATAAAGAACGATAGTTTTTAACAGAAACCAGAAAATGAATTAAATAATGGATTCTTTATTTGACCAAGGAACAACCTTAGAGGTCAATATGAGTGCTTTATAAAAATAAGATAACTGATTTCTTGGTCACCATCCATAGTCCGTCGATCCAAGTCTTCGGAAAATTGTATATCCTTCTTCCACAATAAGGCTTAAGTAGCCTATATTTCCATTTATTTTCTCTCTTTATTTCACTTCAATGGTTTCAAATGAAAGTATTTTCCTTTAAATACACCAAGTCATAGCAGAATCAGGTATTCTTTACTGAACTATTTTAATCGACATGACACAATCTAAATTACATCATAAAGTACCAGAATCCTTTATTTAAGAAAAATGTTAATATGAATGGATCTTCTTTAAGTCTCTTAGAAATGGGTTATTCTTCCATCTCCATCAAAGTAAGTTTATAAACACATGAGTCAATGTCTACAGATAATTAAGAACATGATAAATATCAATCATTAGTTCCTCATTGCTAGAAAGAACTGACGATTCCTTGCTTAACGAAGTATTGCGACAAAAAACTAGAAACAGAGCCGAAACATTACGGCTGGAACCCAAATATATCCGAATAATTCCACGTTTTCTGGTAATAACAATGTACAAGCTGTAGTAAATCAGTTAATGCAGTAATCAGCGAATGGCTCATCGACTAATGGAATCAAAGTAAGGAATGCAAATAGTATTCATCATTTGAGACAGGTCAACCGTACTTTCATTAAATCTACCACGGAATGTTTGGTTGTCAATTTGAAAATAGAAGGGCAATAGTAACTGCCTATTACAGAGCTAGAGCTTTCAAATACAAAAAGTTGACCCAATCTTTGATCATACCTCAACTCAGTCTTAAATAGAAATGGTAATAAATAACAAGATAAATAGTTTTCAATGGTGCAATTTCAACGGTGTAAGATCAACTCTGACGTTGGAGAATTGAAAATCAAACTGAAAACGCAAATTATCGTAGGAAAGGTGTATACAACTTCTACCATGGCATAATGTTTACGGTGAGACGAAACCCATCATGAAACAGGCTCCGTCGCGACAGATGTTAAGTGTCTCCCGTCCTCGATGCCTTTCTCTGAGAAGAGGATAAAACTAAGCCTTAGCTTCTAGATTCCACTCCATTCACGAGAACCGAGAAGTGGTAGTTTTTCTCGCCGTTTAAAGTTGTTGCTTCGTGTCATAATGAATAAATTACCAGGCGCCAGCAGTAAATTTTTATAGATATAGAATAAAATGGTTCATTAAAATAGCTTTTTCGAATCACATTACTTGGTGATATTAGTTGTCTACTCAGTAACTTATTTAGTATCTTTAGAGTTGATTTATATACCTGCTTCATGAATCTACTTTTTTTATAGTTGTTCCCCAATAATTTGTAGGCATTCATTTCCGGTTCATGTCCAGCTTATCATCCACAAATCATTGATCCATAACTATTCTTGCGACAGATTACTATGATTACCTGAATTATGCCCTTTTTAAACTCTTAAGAATCTTCAGTCTCCAATGACGTTGTCGAGGGTCCACATTTATTCCCATCTCTTTAACTCATTCCTAAAATATTCCTCTACAATAAAATTTCCAAAAACCTCTCAAATCGCCGATAAAATATTTCTTTTGTGTGTTTAAAATCTTCTTTCCCTACAATCTTTCGCTATTCACCACTTGTGCAACGTTTCTTTGGATTTATCATCAGCCCAATTATATCTCTCCATCCTCGTTGAAATCTACATACTGAAAGCCCTCTATCCACGCTCATCCTCTTCCTGACGTCTTTCTCGCAAAACCCTCGCGTGGCAACTTTATCGCTCAGGGGTCACACAACAGCTTCAGTAAACAATTTCGGCAAGACGTCCCTCGCAATTCGTGTGTCGCAATCCACTCGAACCGCATGCGGAACGAAGTTCCACCGTCTTGCAATTTGCGAATGGAGTCGCTGCTCCGATGCTCGTCGCGGAGTGGTGAACTCAACTTTAAAAAGCTCCCCAAAGTCACGAAATGTCATCTATTTGAGTCACACGAGCGCGCGGGGCTCAGCGGCTTGAGCGTCCTGCGTGTCCTGGCGCGCGGACCTGACCTGCACCAACGGAGGGAGCAAGAGATAGGAGTTTTCTTTGGGTCAGTTTGTCGCCAATTTTTCTTCTTTTTCCTCCCGTGCTCTCCCCTCGAGTCTCTTTCCCGCGCTCGGTAAACAAACGCCAAACCCCAGAGCCTCATTAAGCGACTAGAAAGACCGAACTTCCCGGAGTCCTCCATCTTAACTCTTTTCCCCCGTCCCCGAGCCTTCAAACCCAACACACCTGTCCCCCACCTCCTCCTCCTCCTCCTCCTCCCCCCTTCGACTCTTCCGCACCCCCTCTCTTCCCACATTCTCCTCACATATTCCTTCCGTGTCTCCTGCAAAGACCACGTACTTTCCCCCTCACAGAAATACATCCCGGGAGAAACAGAACGACCGCGAGGAGAAAGGATAAAAAAGAAGGTACATACCTTAACAAGGGAGTCAGCTCGATTCCCGGTACGGAGCAAACGATGTGGGGTACGCGTAATTTTTCTGCGGTTTTCCCCAAACTCCTCCAAATATTACAGGCTTCCATCTTTAAATAATGAAATAAAACAGGTGCATGAATTAATCGCGATCCACAACATCAGCAATCTAAAATTAGGATCAATATCATAGGCGCGTCTTTACCTGAAATTATGCATCTGTCTACATGCGCAACGAAAAAAATATGACTCTTAACTATTGTTTACTTATTTTGTTTTTATCATGGAAATAAAATACCTTCGGACTGATACCTCTAATTCTTACGTGCATTCAGGATTTTATGGAGAAAAATCACATTTCAATTCAAACCTTGGATCGTGAAGATATTTTAACAGTAGAAATGATGTTCTGAAAGATTTTCTTCACGGTAACAATGAGAATTTCGGTAATATTCTCGGTCATGCAACGATGAATGACACTGTAGCAATGGAATTTAAAGCTGTAAGTAAGGTTTATATAGCAGTAAGTAGAAATAATTTTATACCTGAAAATTGAAAAACATATTAAAAGGGGACGCAATGAGAAATGATAATTTTCGAAACAAAACTGATCAATTATATCAGCCAAATCATAGTTCAATAAACTGAAGGGATCAGGTATAATTTCCTCATAATTTGATGAGAGACCAAGAAAGTGACATTGCAAACTTATACATCCATTGAGTCAAATACAAATTCCGAAAATAATCACCGAGAAGAGCATAAATAACACATTATTCCTCCAATTCTTATCGCACGCGACTAGTTTCGACACATTCGTGACAACGTCAGTTACCTGATTACGACTCAAATTTGTGAAACTGGTGTTGGAAGAAAAATTGGTTGGTAAAAACAATACGCAATTTTCATTTGTTTAAATAAACTAAAACAAAGCTGGGCCAGAAAGCGTTGAGCATCTTCTAGACCAGGGGTGGCCAACCAAAATGACTTTGGAAATGCATCATAACTCTGCGGGCCGCATATAAAATTAATATTTTATAAATATTAGATTATATTAGGTAAAAATAACACGTTTGAAGATCAGTGATAGTGACATTATCAATTAATATCCTCAAGTGCTTGAAATATTCGCAGTCGGAAGTTCGATTCTCTTTTCAACAATGAAATTTATGTGAGGAATAAAATAATATATAATTATTAATAGTTATTTTTAATTAATAAATATTAGATTTACACCCACTATAAACATGTTTTGGAGTAAAAAATTGAAACATAATGAGTTATATTATTGTGTTAAAGTTATTGTATTAAAGTGTGATGAATCTCGCAGGCCGGAAAAATGTTCAAGGTGGGCCGCCACCTAAGTTTGTACGGTCATGCGGCCCGCGGGCCGCATGTTCTAAACATTTTCTGATCATGTCAAATTTGAGGAGAAATCCGAGATATTTCAAGGGTGTAGAAATTTCAAGATTTCAAGGTTTTTAAGGATTTGAAGGAGAGGAGGTGGTCCTGTAGTAGTACTATCTCTTCTCTACCGGGGAGCTCTCCCGACCGCTGCACGTCGCTGCCCCCCCCCCCCCGCCTTCCGCCCGTCGCGAGGAAAAAGGTTATTCCGGAATAGGTCGACGGGCGGGGGAGGGGTGAGCCGAGGATCGGAAACGTCGAGGGAAGGGAGTCAGTCAAGGGAGGGGTCCGAACCAGGTCACGGCCAGAGAGAAAGAGGAATGGGGGGCCCATCACCCCTCTCCCATCATTTCCCTCCCTACGGAACCAACCACCACCACCCCTGTCCCTGCACACACACACACATATAACCCTCCACACCCCTTTGGATATATCCCCCCCTTAAATCGCACGTACCCCCTCCCTCCTCTCCCTCACTCCGCGATTCCAGCCGCTCTCGCACACCATTTCCGCATTCTCCCCCAGACACGCCGAGCTTTAAAAATCTCATTTGCGATAACTTCGTTTCTTCTCTTTTTTTTTCATTTTTGAGGCAAAATAAATAAGAGGAAGAAGAGGAAAGAGCAGGAGAGAGGGAGGAAAATGAGAGAGAAAGAGAGTGGTTTATTTTTTTTTCTCACAGTGCCTCGCCCATTTTTCCGCACATTTATGCAAACCGAAATCGCTGCAGCAGCGAAACTCGATCTGCACCTCCTCTTCCCCCGCTTTCTCCTCTCCGCATCTTTCCTCCTCAAGAGTGCATCATCTCGGGAGGTGGGTGTTTTTAGGAAGATCGATTCCTTCTCCGACGCGCCCTCTCTCTCTCTCTCTCGGGTTTAGAGAAAGATGGATTCGCTTACCGAACGCCGAGGAGGAGGAGGTGAAGGAAGGGCGGAGAGGTGACGAATGGAGGAAGAAGACGCGGGATGAGGTGCTAGCAAAGACGGGAGAGTCATCCCGCCTTCGAGACGTAAATAGAGGCGGAAAATCCCATTTCGATGAAATCCCCTTAAGGGCAGGGGGTGGGCGTGGGGAGGGCCTCCGATAATTTATTGGATTACCTGCAGCAGCTATGTTTCCAATCCTCGGGGCGCGGAGTGTAATAACCGAAATAGAGGGGTGGCATCCTGGATTCCGTATACAACGCCCACTAATTGGAGTGACGCTCTTTATTAATTTTGGCAGTAGTACGCGTTACGGGAAAATTCTCGGAAATCTCAGAGTCAGGTTTGAGAAAACTCTCGTAAGTTGCTTTGAAAAAAAGTACGAGCCGTTGCGGGACGTCCAAAACAAGGGAATACTGGGTATGGAAATGCCTGGCGGTGGGAAGTGTATTTTTGATACATAAATAAGCATGAATACTTAAATAAATATTTCTAAAGACATGGATATAAAAAAAATATTTATATATTAATGAGAATTACGTGAAATGTGCGTAAACCTTAAATATTTTCGACAAATTACACTATAAAATTACTGTTATAAGAGCTAGATTTTGACCACTGAGTTATCTTCAATCGAAGTTCTTCCATTTCCCTCAGCAGGTTTGTATAAATATCAAACTTCGCATATAAAATTATTTTTCACATCAAGCGCTCATGACGCAAACGTAATTTTGAGAAACGTTGGCGGGAGATTAGAACTAGAAGTTTTACTCATTACCAGCCATTTAAAACAGCGATTGATGGCTATAATATTACAAATGAGAAATGAAATTGTCTTCTGATTAATCATTTTCTACAACCTTAACGATAAATTTGTGGTCACTAAAAGAGAATGAGAAAGATCGACATTCAATGTGAGTGCCTATATGTATGCGCACTGAGCCATATCGCGCAGAAGCACAGACACAAGATGGGTCGCTCGCCTCTTCCATCACTCTTTCCTTCTTCTCAATACGAGTCACGTGACGCAAGACTTTCGCGGAAATACCCCTCATCCATAAGGAGTGTTGCACTTCAAAAGTTTGCTGATAGTGTATACAGGGATTCTTATGCAGCATGCCCACAAACAGAAAAATTTTCACCCCGATCTAAATTCAGCCACTCTGTCATAAAAGTAATACAAATGTGATATCATTTAATCGACAACTGTGATTCATTTTCTGTGGCAAGATTCAAGAAGCGAGAATTCCAAACTTGTTTAGAGTTATTGAATTCTTAGACATTTCCAACAGTGGCTACTATATGCTAGAAGAAAACGAAACAGGAAAGGGAAAGTATCTCCATTCTATTAGAGCTAAAATAATTCCAATGTTATCACGAAACGTCTTCAATCCTAGGGTCCTTTGGTTAAACCCCACCAACCTGCCATATAGCAAGCTTCCTTTTTTTCCCGTTTGTTTTCCCTTCCGTTTTTGATACGGCTCACTATTTCTTGAAGTAACTCACCCTTGATGTTCGAAAAGTAGAGCCAATGTAAAAGCAAAAAGCAAAATGGCAGGGTATCGAAAGTTTTATGTACGCCGTACGTGATGCACGAAATTTTGATAGAAATATTGACTCACAAAAGAGAATATTTTATCAATTAACTTCAATTTTCACCCATGCCTTATAATTCATATTCGACAACTTCTCCCAATGCTAGATATTCTGCCTTCCGGCCAAGAATTTCCGCAAACACACTGAAACCAGTCGACTATGGCAGTTATCCCAGGAGCTACTGATCACCCAAAATCCATTGGGTATTTGCCGTACGAGGAACTCTGCAAGCATTGGACGCACCCAAGGTAGCCAACCGAGGTAAAATCAGAGCTCAAGGGCACAAGACATAACTGATTCAGTGTATTACTCTGGTGCTGTCTCACACGGAAGGGGAATATTGGAACTACGCTATTGCGCTTCGTGAGAAGTAATGCTCCATCCGGGAGAATACCCATGAAGTCTGCAAATGTGTCCCACTTAACGCCAACAAAACGCGAACCACCATAAAAATGATCATCACACTTAATGCAATTCAGTCAGGTACTAATGGATTCCTCGGGAAGAAAGATAAAAGAATATGAAAGAAAAATATGGAATAGTGGAGGAAACAACACAGCCATCACGCCGTTTAGAAGCCACTGTCGAAGATCGGACAATTGAAATTATAGCAATGCTTTCATTAGTTATGAGAAAGGGCCGGATCTAATATAAATAATAAAAACATCTTTGACGAGATTCGAATGCAGGACTTAAAGATGACAAAACGCACTTTGTAATTTTAATATAGGTCTTTTTCTTGATAGCATTTTCCCTAATGGCCGCTATAATAGGGCCCCTGGGGATCTGGTGAAAAACCCCATCTACCTTTGTAAGACCGCGCGAACCCCCGAAAAGGGGGTAACTACTCCGAGGGTACGGGAAAATGAGAAATCAAATGGGTATGGGCGCTTTTGAATTACTTTATTGTTCAGGAAAATGACGTGATTGAATGGGAAATGGTGTTCTTCTAAATTCGTGAATGCGCGAAGAATGAATCCTCAAACATACCAAGGAGATTATGCGAAACTTTTGCATCGTTCGTTTATACACCATAAAATGAAGTCTTCGTATTATGCGAACAAATTATCTAAAGGCGGCGGCTTTAGATAATTTGTTAATAATCTTTATTTTCACTGATTGCCTACTTCAAATTTCGCCAGAATTCTTGAAATACTATCGGTCAGCAAGAGACAATTTTTCAGTACGGAATCGAAAAGTTTTCTCACTACCCCCCTAGTTTGGCATGCAATGAGACCGCGATACTGTCCAACAGCTCTCCCGTTTTTGCGTCGTCCGTACGAAGGGTGTCCGGATAGGAAAGAGGGAAGGGAACGATGTAAAGGAGGGAGGGGAGGGGGACGAGCTGGGGAGAGGTGGGCGTTGTCGAGTGGAGGGAAGGTGGATGCAACGGGCCGGGATCCTCCCGAGTCCTCTTCTCGCTTATTTTGGACAAGAGTGTTTCTCCGCTCCCACTCCCCCCCCCCGCCCTCAGAGCCCCTCATACCACTCCTCCCCAACAACTCTTCCCTCTGTCCCACCCCTGCGGCAGCCAACCTCCACACGCCGCATTCCTCCCCGTCCAATTTCTCCCCTTTCAACCTCCCACAGCCACCTACTACTCCTCGGGCTGCTTTGTCTGGCCGCTTCTCTCTCCCGTCCACTGAGCGGAAGGGAGGAGGGCCCGAGGTGGGCGGAGGGCGGAGAGGCGGAGGGCAGAGAGGCGGAGGGCGCGGTGAGGTCATCGTGAAGTGGCCCGTGGCACGGAGGGAGTTTGCGAAAGGGGTCAGCGTGCTACGGGTGAAGAAACGGACGAGGAGATGGCAGGATAGGAAGAAACGAGATGGGACGAAAGGATAGAACACTGAGGTTGGAACAAACGAGAAAGCAAAAATCCCACGGATTTAAATCTCACTGGCCATACACATCACTTCTCCACGAACCTCTCCAATACGTCCGTTGCCCTTTCTCTATCCTCCTCCACAGCCAAATCCCAACGCAACCAGACTATTCTCAGCCTCATTCCTCGGTGTCTAGGTTTCTGCCCCGGACGGTAAACCTCCACGCCAGACTCTTCACCCGTTTTCTTACTAAAATACAGTTTTAAGTTTACTATACAGTCCTATTGATAAATTCTCCACATTTGAATACTCCGATGTCTAATTTACTTTCTCTGTGTCATATTGTCCGTTTTCCATTTAGAAACTATCCAAAGAAATAACTATAGCCCAAAAAATATTAATCCCCGATTTACGACAAACACCGCATCTCCAGTTACAGAGAATCTCAAATTTTGGGTTTTCTCATGATCAATTCGTATTTCACATTACTCACGCTGCATTTCTATTGCTTCACACAGATACTGCAATAACAATGATGATCAACTAATAACAACTAATCAACTGATCTAATTGAAGACTTACAGTCATCGAATCAAAACGAATGAAATTAGTTCTCCACAAACTTTAATTCCAAGTTCACGTGCATCTAATGTCTCCAACGCATATTATCGGCATTGATTGTGACCAACAAGGGTTATAAGCACTCCTCATTTTCTCATAGATAATGATATATTATTTTATTCCTCACATAAATTTCATTGTTGAAAAGAGAATCGAACTTCCGACTGTGAATATTTCAATCACTTGAGGATATTAATTGATAATGTCACTATCATTGATCTTCAAACGCGTTATTTTTACCGCAATCCATTCAGCGGCACTACTCGAAATCAAGGTGTTTGTTATCAAGTCGAGGATACTGGTACGCGTTGCCGCGGAATGTGAAAACCAGTGATAAATTTCTTCCATTCATCCATGTAAATCTATAAGAATAACACAAATTAGGCCAACTATAAGTTTAATAAATAAACGGTAACGCAAGCGTTGATTCCATAAAATCCGAATGTGGGACAATGACCAGCGATCCACGGAGGCTATGGTGGGTTTGTTAGATGCTATCAAACGATTCCCATTTTTCAACATAGATTATTTTAATCCCAATGTTTCCGTAGTCCCGAGAAATCCCGAGTTTTCATAACAATAAAATTTCATGCGCACAAATCTCCATGACATAGATACCATATTTACAGCAAATTCAGAATTTTTATTTGAATTTCGCGAAACGAAATAACTTATTTTCAAGAAAATGTGAGAACTGGTTTAACGTTCATAGAGTATCATATCATCGTCAAATATATTAATTTTTAAGACGTGCATCCACGAGTATCTCGCACGAATACATATAATTCACGGGAGAGGGAAATCAAGAGAAGTCAAGCCATAATCGCGCAACAATGAATTACTTTCCCGAAAAATTACAAATTTCATTTCAATTTTTTTCCCCAATGTAGCCCTATGATTCCGGCTTCGACATTATTTCGAAGAATAGAGTAGGTTAAGTTTTGCGAGGGCGGTGAGGCAGTGTTGGGGGCGGGGGGAGGGGCCGTGGGCACGGAGGGAGGGACGGCGGTTGGAGGATAGGCGGCGGCAAGAACGGAGGCAAAAAGTGTCACGCAAAAGCAATCTGCTTATCCCAAGTCGGCAAGGCCTCCCAGCATCTCACTCAATCCTCCCGAAATAGGAGGGTTCCTTTTTGTGAGCGACGAGGACGTGCGAGGCGGCTTCCCTGACGGAACTCGACTGCCAAGTATTCGGAGAGGTGAGAGGGTCTTCACTCCCCCCTGCTCCCCCCCTGTCCCCACCCGTAACCAATATAAAGAAAAGAAACAGGATCTCCTGCCATACACCCACAAACACGCGTTCTCCCCCCTTCTTATCCTCCGGGGTGGTATATAAGGAGATTCCACTGAGACTGTGTGAGTCAAAATAAATACCTACAAAATCCAGCGTTCTCTTTAAATTTCTCCTTCAATGATGACATACATTTGCCGATAGAAAAAAAATAAAGGACCCAACTAAATATTCAGATTATTCGACGGATACAATTTTAATTAAATTTTTAATTTACATTTCTCAGCCTTAAAAGTCTCTGCAGATGTTATTAACATTGAATTGACGTATTTTGACTTCCACTGTTGCAGTAATTTATTGGTAGTTGATACAAAGGTTTCCACGGCACTTTTAGTGAATCCGCTTTTGCACGTTTTCTCTCGTCATATCTTTTAAGTACAACCCATTCTACCAGAGTCTTCAGCTTTGAAGCGTCCTGAAGGTTAGTAGAAAATCAGGATGACTGGCGAAACTGTTGTCCTTTAAAGGTACCACGTGGAGGAACGCCCTACGGCAGTCATTGTACAACTTATTGACATCTCAAAATAAGGTTACCATATGCCGAAATTTGAATAAAATTCGATTATCTAATAATATTTGATTTTGATTAACTGCTTTCGAGAAACTTTCGCTCATATTAGATGGAAAATTATAATGAACCCCATTTTTTTGCTACTTTTACATTTATCTGCTTGTGATTATAAGTATATATATATATATATATATATATATATATATATATATATAAAATAGTGGTATAGAATAGTACAATCTTTCAACTCGAATCAAAAAGGAATAGATTTTCCTGATAGTGCCCTGCTAAAAAATTCTTTATAGTTTTCTTAAAATACTTCTACAGAATTTCTTAAAAAGTTCTGGAGATATCCTTAAAGTATTGAAACGCCATTTTACGGAATTCCCTACGACGATCTGCAGAATACCTTAGGATGTTCTGCAGTATACCTTAGGACGTTCTGCGGAATTCCCTACGACTCTCCATATAGGATCTTAGAAAAGGAACTGTGTCAACGGAAACCTCACATATTTCCGTAGAGTTGCAGAAGTTCTACAGAACAGCATGCAAGGAGTTATTTTGCTCTGCAGAAAATAACACTACGGAACATATATTCTGTAGAGTCAGGCTCTCATGTTCCGTACAGATCCTTAGCTGAAGAAAAAGGGTCAATTTCTGTAGAATTCCTTATGTTCTACAGAACTGCTTCTAAGAATTTTTAGCAGGGGGGCCATACTATGAATCATAGGACAGTGACGACATTTTACGATGGAACCAAATTTAATAGAGCCACCCATCCGACGCCCCTCTCTCCCCTTTCCCCCGGGCCTCTTTCCCTTCCCCGCGCAGCAAGGTTTTTGCATTCCTTTTCGAGCAGCCATCGCTCCGAGGATGCCAAGCAGTGAACATCCTCGCCCGCCCTCGCTTCCGAGGACGTGCCCCGGACACCGTCCCAAAGGGGAGTGGGATTGAAAAAAACAGGTCAATATCCCAAGGATGTTTTATTTTCCGTCCGAAAGTTGACACTGCATGGTCATTCTCCATCGGTAACTGCACGTGGTGTTGAATGTCATGTCTCGCTTATTATGAATTTTGAATGGCTCAGCGTGGAAAAAAGTTCGCGTAAAAATGTTGTCTTAAATTTCTTCCCTCTGGACCTCTGCTGCTGAAAAACCTCTTGAGTTAATCTTATACAACAATAATTCATTTTGATTCATAAAATTTTTTTCTCTTTAATTCAAAGTGACGAAAGTTAGCTTTAAGAGATATTTGCATTTTATACAGAGCAACATTGCGGACACTGGCGGATAACTCCAGAGTCGAATTTGTTTATAGTAATTTTTTTAATTTAAATACTAAGATTTCTAATTTGAAAAGCAATAGTATCCGTCGATATATGACGAGGTATTTATGAACAATATTCTAAAAAGTTCAAAAACTGTAAATCCAAATAAAACTAGTACGTGCGTATGCGTTTCCTAAAATAACAAGGAACTTAAGACCTCGTTAGCTCTGTCGACCAACAGCTGCGCCTCCAGCAACACGGATAGTGTGTTGATACGCCACAGATACATACAAGTCCCCCCGGCCGTATAATACTTTTTTCTCTAAAAAGAATCTCCTCAGATGTTCAACCAATACGTATATTATGGATAATTTGATGTCCATCAATGGAATGAAGACGCTTTCTCCGAACGTAATGCAGTATATAACGCTGATTTCCACGCTAATACTTTATACGATTATAGGGATGTGCGTACAGAATGTGAAACCTATAATTCTAATAACAGATCAGAGTAATCCATTTCCGAAACTTTGCTCACTTCATAGGCTATTACGGGAGATATATGACACATGATGTCATTTACGCCACTGAGGATAGTTAGATATGTTAGCATGGGTGAGATTCCTTTAAAAAAGGGGAAAGGGGTGGAGAGAAGGGTGGTGATAACCTGGTGAGAGTATTACCCTACTCTTCACTATAAGAGCCATGGGAACCACAGTTAAATAACCAACGATTAAAGTGCTGCCCTTGCGGTGACCTCCACAAGGCACCCATACTGGGATAAGAAATAAGCAAGCCAATTTCGAATGTCAAACCAGGGCCCTAGGGGTGAAAAATCAGAACTAAGAACAACCAAATCGACCCAATGCACTCCTCTGTTTGCCAAAATGGGAAAAAAGTAGATAATTAACGGCAGTAGATGCATTGTTCACTATTTCACATAAAACACCATTAAACTATCTGATATATCGGGAATTTCATCTGATAAACTGAACGCCGGGTGCTATTTATTAAAATACTTGGTGTGATTTTCTTGCAACTTCGCCCAGGAGCGCATTTTGATCCGGGTAAGCATGGACCCTCTTCCCGGCTCCCTTTTTCCAAGGCGAATAGACGTACATTATTAATGTTCAGTTAACAGAAAAAAATGTTAAAAACAAAATCAGTTCCTGGAAAATTCTTTAGACGTTCAGATGTTCAGTGAGGTGAAATTCATGAAAATACATTTATTCTGCACTTGAGTTTATCTGAATACATTACGAAACTTCGAGACGGTCTTCATGGAATTAAATTCATTTTTTCCTTCAAAGGGAAAATTAATTGATTTTTAGATATAGTGAGCTTCATTTTTCAAATTCTCATTCTAACAACCAATTTTGGATACTATTTATTGATCTATGATGCGATGTGGATCGGCAGGTAAGGTGAACAAAATGTCACAACTCAGGATTAAAAATTCACGATTAATATTCATGACAATAACTGAGTGTAATACGAAGAAAATACTCTCTTGATTCATTAAAACTGTGGTAAATACATCCTTTAAATTCTGAGAACACTCTTATGGACATGTATTCAAATTTGGCATATTGTCTCTTTCATTAAAAATAGAACGAACTTAACAAGCAAGTTCAAAGATAAATTTATTAAAATTGTTGTGCTTTCCATAATACCCATGATAGAATAAAAATAATAAAAGTAAAAAAGAATAAAAAAAACACTTCGCGATGGACAACAAAACATCTTCTAAAGTTTAAAAATTAGAGGGTGTTTTCAAATTCCCTGCAATCTCCAGGTCATAAGATGAAGGTTCGACTGCATTAAGTACACTGGTTCAGAGTTGAGATACCTTATTATACCAGTTCGATATCTGAGAGTAATTAGGTCAGAATCGAGGTCAATATTAGCTTGCAAGAGCTGAAAATATTTCCTTACTCTCTTTTGTAACTCCTACTCATACAGCCACCATGAAGAAATAATTAAGCTCCCTGCATCGTCATGCTACTTTTGGAAAGTCCCTTTGAGACATGAATTTTCTCTCCTTGAAAAATTACATTTGCCAGCGTCGTAAGGAAATACCGTCAAGTCGAGAAATAAGAGTTATTATAGTGGGAAACGGTTCACCGTTTAAGTTTAATCGATTACCAATTCATCACGCATTCCCAATAGATTTCCTCCTCAAACAAGTTCGGAAAAAAAGATCCTTGACATAAAGAAAGCCGAGATACAAAGCAGGCCCTCTTTCCTTCTCCATGATCAAAAGAAGAGGTTCTTCCAACTTCATGCATGCGAACCAAAAATAAATTAGGCATAGACACGAATGGAGAGTCAGGTTTACCATAGACCACATTAAATAAGAAGTCTTTGGTAAAATAAGATAGAGCCATATCTTCTTATAACATTATCGTAGGTATCGATTCCGCAGGCAAGCATCTAAGTTTAAACGAAATCAAACATGCAATTAATTTTATTAATGCCTAGTAACCAGCCGTAAGTTGCCTTGAAATGTAATTCACATATTTTTTCAAAACTCTCGCGGAAGTTAAATTTGGAAGACGGTCCATTTCGTTATTGCTAAAGCTAAGTACATTCGGCTTTCCAAATTTCGTCTTGTACTATATACTCCGGTTTTTTTGTAAGTACAAATTTTATGAGAATTTTAAAGAAGAAAGATGAATAATGATAAGAGATAAGTTCAGCAAAATCAGGTGTATGTATAGGAAGTTCGTCATAATAAGAAACAATAATCATACTTTTCCACATAGGTACGTCATAATGTATTTATATTAGTTACATCCCTATTTAAAATCTTAAAAAACAATCTGTTGTTTCTTAAAATGATAAGAGAAGTGAAATATAATTTTATTTATTTAGCTAGCATTAATAAAAAATTGTAAATACCAAAATATATGCTCAGTTCGAGGGTTAATAGAACAGCCCAACCCTGCCTCCTTTTGACGAAAGCACAGCTGCATTCTGGAAAGGAAGTGGAGACCTAATCTCCGTATATCGGTATTTCATCATTCGTCGTGTCTTGAATTTTCGATAACTTACAGAACAAAAAATTTATTACTCATTTTGGGATTTCATAAAAAATATTACGCAAATTTAAATCAAAAATTAAAAAATATTTTCGCAATAGCAATGGAAAAGTAGTACACGTTAAGTCATAAACGTTTTAAATTCATTTTTCACTAAGCGCATCGTTAGATTACGAATTGTGATATATTCACAGAGAAAACCAGATTAGACCACTTGAGTGTCGCCTTTGATGGGTAAATTTTAAACAGTTTTCAGCGAAGCACCTGACATTTTGAAATGCCAATTCAAGAGTATTCCGTCGCCACCAGGAAACACACAGATCCACGCAATTTAAAAATAAACACACCCACATGCGCAGAGCTCATCACGAAAATGGTAAAAATGTGTACCGAGGTTTTCAAAACGTTTATTCCTTTTTGAAATAGCGAAACCTATTTTTTCCTCGAAAGCTACTTTCCCCTACGTAACCGCATGGAGAAAGTTACCAGAAAATGGTGGAAATAGAAGTAATTGCCCCGCAGCTTCAGGCTCTGAAGGGCATCACACTCAACAAAGTGGAATTTTCCCCAAGCGAGGACCCCTCCAACACTAAGCCATTTCCACTCAAAACCAGCACCATCCTCCCATATCCCCTCACTACACCTGAACTCACAACCGCCCCAAGCCATCGTTCTATTCTCTCCAATATCTGCACTGTCCCTTCCGTTATACACCTTCCTCACTGATTTCCCTTACCTCAAATGGTTTCACTCTTATTTCCCTCGAGAGACTGCACTCCCCGCGGGAGTGAGTGAACGAAGGCCGGATGGAGCCTTTGTGTTTCTCTCTCGCCGTGTCCCTACTCTTTGAACGGAAGCAAGACTCCCAGAGGAGTTCCCGTGCCGGACCACGAGCTGTTCCCATGCCAACTTCGGAGCTGTAAAGGCGTAACAACCCGTTGAGGTCTCTCATTCCTCGCTAGAGCATTAATCGCGGGGAATTGCCAGACTCTTGGCACCCTAGACCAGAGTAAAGTACACAAGCAATATCTCACTTCTCATGGGACAGGTTGAAAAAATACTTCGGTTTTCCTTTATGGCATCGAAAAGGGTAACAAGACCTAATATTCATCCTTCGTGGGTACTTACCGTTGCGCATTCCATGAGTGATATAATGCTATTTCTGCTTTTGAAGGTCCTTGGTTCCGTCTATTCCTCTCTGTGTTAAGGCCTCTTCCGTATTCTGTGTCATCCTCCTTCAAGGTCATTTCTCTACCTTTATTTCCCAAATTTATTGGCTCTCTTTTAACCTTCCCCACTAAAACACCTATATGAAAACATTAACTTCTCCACAAAATACTCAGGCAGTTCTTCTTCCGGATCATCAGCAATATCACTTCTCTTCGAATTTTACGGATTTAAATAAATGCTCTTTTGTGAAAAGCATCAAAAAAGTAATAAAAGCTAATTTGGCTATCGTCGATAATAGCCAAGAAGTGTACCGCGTATGAATTTTACATATCGAGACGTGCGGGAAAGAAAAGAGAATGTGCACCACTTGTTTAATAAAATGTGTACGAATGTCGAGGTCAAAATGTAAATATTTCTTCATCCACAGAAAAAAAACTGATGTCAAATCTGTCACCGAGGCCCAGTGATACATTTATTCCTGCGGATATTCATATTTTTTCCAGAACGCTTCTAACACGGAGTCGTGTGAAAATGTCTAACAAGTTGAATGATGGGACCGTTTGAAACAGTCAACGATGGAGGGAAACCACGTTCCTGTACTCCAGTTGAGTAAAAGTTATTGCACACGCCGTTGGACGCGGAGAGAATACAAAAATTCAAGGGCGCACTAGGGTCGATGTTCTGAGTTCATAAATGAACGAGTTGATTTATGGGGCACATAAATGCTGGTTGGCAGGGCAGAGAGATTCGGATGGTAACCTCAAAGCAACGAGAAAAAGTCGTATATGCATGACATGAAGGTCTCGCTGCCTCTAGCAAAAACGTTAAGCCGAGTTTGCATCCACTATATCACTCAGCATGCCTTCTTTCATCATACGTAGATTTACATATTCATTAGCATACATGCTCTAAAAAACCTTACAACAGTTCAGTCTCTCACAGCAGAAATGTTCATTAAAACGTCTCTGAACATTTTTCTGTTTCGACTTAAAATTCCACCAACAGGAATCATTGGGTTTCCGTCCATGCTGTCAAGTTTGAAGTTCTCCAAAAGTCACTTGTATAATTAAATACGGGGAAAT
This sequence comes from Ceriagrion tenellum, assembly GCA_963169105.1. Lineage (NCBI taxonomy): Eukaryota > Metazoa > Arthropoda > Insecta > Odonata > Coenagrionidae > Ceriagrion > Ceriagrion tenellum. The sequence goes on along the minus strand of OY720635.1, from coordinate 144,090,922 downwards.
GAAAAGGATGTAATTCATATCTCTTTCAAGAGGCTCCCAATCTCAAGCTTCAATTGTCTCACCAAGAGCGCTTTCAGAGGAAACAGACTCAGACTGCATTCCCTTTCCGCTGTTCCGTCCGTTCGGTACTATGCAATCATATTCCCACTCGACCCTTATCTCCCTCTCAAGGATTCCGTTTTATGTGCCCAATGGACCTAGTGCCGGATTACTCTTTAGTTAGCGAGGTATCCACCCGGCAACCTATCTCACTTGAAAGCCATTTGTCCCGGCCTTGCATCCACCAGTGCCAGCAGAGCGTGCTAATTTTCATTCGCGCCGCCATCTCGTCAGAGAGTGATACTTTAAATTTTACGCCTCGAAAGATGGTTTATGCACGGAAGAGGCCTTGACGGGCACGCGTAAAGACGCAAGTCTGTCTGAGCCAGCCTCTCTGCGAGTCCATTTGGAAATATCCTCGCTCTCTAGTTACTTGCCTCCTTGTTTCGTTGCCTTTTCCTTGATCGCCACCTCCCTCTCCCCTAATATCCCTTTCACTCTAGACTCCACGCCTCCCCAGCACCACCTCCCGTCTCTCCTTTATCGCCACGCATCAAACCATCCCTCATCCTCCCTCCGCCTTATCCGCACGCTTCCTCAGCAGCATCCTAAGCAATCCCTTACTCAATCACTTTTCCACTTCCACCCACAATTCCCTTCTCCTATATTCCATCCACCCACCCTTTCACTCCTTAATACATTGGATCCTTCCTTCCCTCCTGCCTCTCTCCCCACTCCGCTGCCACCCCCTAAGGAAAAGCGTTTCCCCATAGTGATTTAGCCTACCCAAGAACCTTCTGTTACGCACACGTCCTCCCAAAACGCCAAACCATTTTGCACCACTTCAAACACCATTAATGTCGGATTCCCCTACTTGTTATGATCGCCTCCACACCATGATCGCGCATCAAAATGGGGTTGTACTACAAGTCGTGGCCACTTATCATTTTCGAGGCATTCACTCATTTTCATGAGTCTGAAACGAGGCGCAGTAAAATCCATTGAAGTAAAAGTCCCAAACATTATCGCTGACGGGTATACATTGAGGTTTGAATAGTTCTTTACAAAAAACCTTAAAAAATAAATATTTTTATGTCCATGAGAACGACGAATCAAACTCTTCAGTCTCCCTATGACTGAGCACACTTTAATATCAATTTTCATTTCAATGGCAATGACGCTAAAAATATTGTCCAAACTGTGTGGTTTTTCACATTATACACGTAGAAAATTTGAGTTGGAATTGATATCCCTTCATATTTTTCGCAAGATTCCTCAATATTGAAAAAGTAACGATATCTAAAAATATATTGTTGACACAATTGATCGATAAACAAGCTTTAAAATAAAAAACGCTTAAATTGCAAAACACACAAATACTTCCAAAGAGGATAAATTTCTTTAACTATTTCTTTCATTAACTATTTTTCAACCAATGAACCAAGTATACTCTTGATATAATTAAACTAAAGACGAACAAATCGAGGAGCTAATACTACCTGAAGGTCATTGAATATTCAAGTGCTGATTTCAAAATATACAACTTTATTAACCTCTATAAGTTTAAAATTTTTTCTCTCGTATTACACGGGGGACAATCTGTACATTTTACAGGTAAAAAATAAAAATAATGACAATTATTTGACACTATCACATACATAATGAGCGACCAAAGCTTTTAACTTCACATTGATTTGGAGGAAATTGTCCGTAGCTCTACTCAGATGTAGCTTTCTTCCCTTGATATTTGCCAATTTGCCAAATTCATAGTAATGATATCCGTTTTGTACCGTATTCCGCCAGGAAAGAGGAGATGGTTAGACGAATGCAGAAAACGTTTTAATATTACACACAATTACAAGACATGAACTGTCCAGCTATTATTTAACGTAAAACAGAAATAAATGGGGAGATATCATATAAGAACAGAAAATCAGATAATTTCAGCAGTAAAGAATCGATTTTATTCCTTTTTTGCTCGAAAATCACGTACATGTTTGAATAGCGTAAGCAATTGGAACTCTAGTTAAAGTTGAAAGAAGTTAAAAATGTCCGAACAAGATAATTTTGTATCGTAGTACTCGATTCAAAAGTCATACACTGCGTTAGTATGAATAAAAGGCAATGAACATACAATACTAATATAGGGCAATGTGTTCCAAAGTTACGTTTTTATCTATAGCTTTATCCGAACTACTTGGTCGCTGCTTCCGGAAAAGTTCCTCGATAAAACGTGACGATGTGAGAATACTTGAGAGCTTATATGCCCCCAGGAAAATACTTTATGTAATATATGCTCCCTTGAGGTGGCTTGCAAGGTTATACGTGGATACAGATATTATACATACATACCAATCACGCCGTTCCCTTCCGGGGAGGGCTCTGTCACAGAGTTTCACTCACAAACACACATATGTACCCCTAACTCTGCTTCAATAATTTCCTCCATACTGACCTATCCTTGCAAACCTCTTTTGCCTCATTTACCCCCACACACTGTTTCATACACGCCCTCCTATTTTTAAGACTTCTAATATTCCTCCTCCTAAGAATTTCCTCTACCAAAGACAACCACAACTTTCTCGCCTTACCTCTACCTCTCGCACCATTCATTTCACTCTAATATATCTGTTTCGTAATTCGACTCATCCATTTTCTCAACATGGCCAAACCAACGAAGCACACTCCTTTCATATATGTCCATTACTGGAGCATCCAACCCACATTCATTTATTACCCACTCATTCCTGACCCTATCCATCCTACTTTTGCCGCAAACACTCCTCAGATAACTCATACCCACGTCTTTTAGTCTACTCTTATGTCTGTCCTGACATACCCATGTTTCACTAACATACAACAAAGTGGGGAGAAGTACACTTTTGTACACAGTGATTTTCGCTTCCTTAGACAGACACTCATTCCTTGATATGCTCCATATGCTACCTACCACCTTCCTTCCAGCATTCGCACGTCTCCTTATCTCCTAATTTATCGGTCCATCTTTCGTGAATATCTTACTTAAGTACACCAAATCATTCACTTGTTCAATTACTTCACCATTTGCTCTTATCATACAGATATTCTCCCTATTCGGATTAAATGGAAAATTGGATCATCTAAAGCTATTAGGAGTAAAATAATACTGCAATCAGAAGTCAGAAGAATGCATTGAAATAAGAGAATGCCAGGACGGAACAACATGCCATAAAAATATCATAATTACAATATTCAACTTTGAAATCATAAACATCGCAATTTAAACAAAAATCTTCAAGAACGACTTAAAATTAGGGCCTTTAAAATGTTTCACCACCCAAGTTGTAATCAGATGAAGGGAGAGAAACGTGAATACGAAATCTGTAAGTAGTAGGTACACAACAAATATTTAAAAATTAAAAGCTAATAGATTGAATTACAAATAATTAACTACAGCAAACAGCGGCGGCGGAATTAATTCTGTACACAATTTTAGTAATAACAGTAACAATAGTAACATTAAAAAGTAAGAGAGTTATCAGAATGCGGCACAAAATGCCTAGGACAGTTATGGCAGGAAAACAGAACGGAAATGATCTTGCTTAACACATAACGAGAGACAAAAAAACGAACATTTTAATGGGTAGCGGCTATAAAACACAATTTAATGCAGCATTGAAGTATTTTGGTAACATATAATCATTTATGAGTATAAATTTACCATCCGCGCTTACCAATTGGACAAAGCTAGTTCTAGTATGCTTTTTTTCGCTTTCCAGAGAACCAAGATTATATGTCCAAACAAATGTGGCAAGTAGTTATATATATATATATATATATATATATATATATATATATATATATATATATATATATATATATATATATATATATATATATATATATATATATATCACCACTGTGTTCGTTCATTTTATGTGTTCCTATCCACTTTCTTTCTACCTTTCTGTATAAATATTTATGTATTTGCCGCTGTGCGGTCTGAGTGAATGAGTGAACGATTATATATATATTATATATATATATATATTATATATATATATATATAATATATATATATTATATATGTTATATATATATATATATATATACACATTATATATATACATATATATATATATAAAAAAAGGTCACAGGCGTGACTAGCAGTTACATATAGAGCACAAAAAAAGGTAAAACTCACAGAAATTTTGATATATTTCGGCGGACACAACCGCCTTCGTCAGAATGTTAGAAGGTAGTGACGGGTAAAGGACTCCTCTCCTCAAGGATGTCCTGCACTTCTGTCGGAACCTGAGATGGCGAGTTTTCTGGGACTCTCAAACCCAAGCCCAGTCACTCCCCAAGCCCATTCATAGCGCCTTGCTTAAGTTCCGACCACCCTCTACCCATGAACCCAAATCTCTTGCTGCCAACCATCCGGTCGAAGTTTTTATTAACCTCCTTTTGTCCAAAATCTCAAGCTCCTCCTTTTTAAATTCCCTTAATCCAAAATCTAACCTCTCGCAACCTGAATCCTTGGCGCTCAAAAAATTAACCCGCAACCCGGATATAGTCATCACCTCAGCTGACAAAGGTACCACTGTCGTTGTCCTGGACACGTCCCACTACATTTCGGAAGCCAATCGGCAGCTCTCAGATACGTCCTCCTATTCCGTAGTCCCCAATGACCCCAATCCCGGTTTTCAAGTTGAAATTATCTCCTTCCTCCAAGAAAATGGGCCTTCGGAGGGTCTATCTTCTGCGGACATTTCCTTGCTCTCCCCCGCTTATCCGAAAACTCCTCACTTTTATATTCTCCCCAAAATCCACAAACCTAACAATCCTGGTCGACCTATTGTTTCCTCCCGCAATTCCCCCACGGAAAGAATTTCGGCATTCGTCGACTATTACCTCCAACCGCTGGTGTGCGCATTACCGTCTTATGTGAAAGACACCTACCATTTCCTCCAAATCCTTAAGTCTACCCCCCTCCCTGCTGATAACCAAATCTTAATGGCCACAATAGATGTCACCTCACTCTATACTAGTATTCCTCACCCTGAAGGTTTGTCTTCCCTGCGATTTTTCCTCTCCGAACGCCCACATCCTCAGCTTCCGAGTACGGAATTCCTCTCTAAATTGACGGAGATCATCCTCACTCATAATTCCTTCGCCTTCAATAAAAAATTCTACCTTCAAACCAAGGGCTGTGCCATGGGTAGCAGGTTCAGCCCCTCTTATGCTAACCTCTATCTTGGGCGGCTTGAGCAATCCTTTCTCTCTGGATATCCTTTAAAACCCCTGTTGTGGCTCCGCTACATTGACGACATTTTTCTTCTTTGGCCTCATGGCACCGATTCTCTAAATACTTTCCTTTCTGATCTCAACAATTCTCACTCCGTCTCTTTCACATCAACTATCTCTAATTCCAATATAACCTTCCTTGATGTTGACATCAAATTATCAGACCTGAATTTTCAGACCTCCGTTCACATCAAACCCACGAATAAACAACAATATCTTCACTATAGTAGCTGCCACCCCTCCCATACCAAACGCTCTCTTCCCTTCTCACTATCCATCCGAGGCCATCGTATTTGCAATAATCCTGAGTCCCTCAATACATTCCTTACCAACCTTCACCACTCGCTCCTCAAGCGTGGCTACCCAGAATCCCTTCTCGCCGAAAAAATCAGGAAAAATTGCCCCTCCTCCAAACCTCATCCCACGAAAGACTCCCGCATCCTTTCTATTTGCACTACATATTTCCCGGGTGTTCAGTCTATCAATTTTATCCTTAAAGATCTCTTCCCCATTCTCAAAAACCACTCCTCCACTTCAAAAATTTTCTCCCAGCCACCCTCAATCACATACAAGAGTCCTCCTAACTTGTCCGATTTATTAAAATCCACGACGCCTCTTTCCAAAATCCCTGTTGCCTCAAAACCTACCTCCTCCCCTTGTAATCGTCCCCGGTGCAAATTATGTCCCATCTTCAGTTCCTCCCCTCCTCCCAACTCCTCCATCGCCTCCTTCCCCAACCCTCTTCCCTCCTCTTGCGTCACCAGTAATGTTGTTTACCACCTACAATGTAGGCTATGCCCTTCATTTTACATAGGAAAAAGTTCCACCCCCCTCAATATACGGATTAATAATCACCGTGCCAATTGCAAGAACCCAACTCAATCTGCTTCCCTTCCCGTGGCGATCCACGCCTCTCAACACATGAAATCCTTTGACAACTGCTACAATGTTTCAGTTTTGTACTCCCTTCCACCATCTGCTTCCACTATTGAACTTAACTCTGTAGAGCTCTCCCTAATTTGGCTCTATCACGCGCTCCTCCCCCCCGGCATCAATGTCTCTCACTAATCCCCCTCTCCTTCCCTTCCCCTTTCCCCTTCCCCCACCTCTACCTCCCTTCTATCCTTTACCCGTCACTACCTTCTAACATTCTGACGAAGGCGGTTGTGTCCGCCGAAATATATCAAAATTTCTGTGAGTTTTACCTTTTTTTGTGCTCTATATATAACTGCTAGTCACGCCTGTGACCTTTTTTTATATCTGTGCACTACAAGTGTTTTTCGCCAAGTGGACATATATATATATATATATATATATATATATATATATATATATATATATATATATATATATATATATATATATATATATATATATATATATATATATATATAGATATATATATATATATATATATATATATATATATATATATATATATATATACTCATATAAATGTTTATACAGAAAGGTAGAAAGAAAGTGGATAGGAACACGTAAAATTTACAAAGACAATGGTGGTGTGAAGATGAAATGATGGCCGATTCCAAGCAGAAAAAATTCGACTGGACCGGGAATCGAACCACGGACCTTTGGATTTCGCGTCCAATGCTCAGACCACCAAGCTACCCAGTCTACTAAGAAACTGCTGGAATCGGCGGGGGGTTTATATGAACAAACACTCCCCAGGGCATGACCCACGAGAGCGGCCAATAGATGGCGCGCGGGCTGCTTATCACCCACCGGCAGAGAAGGAATGACACACACAGAAGGCGAAATGAAAGAATAACTCAAGCACACAGACAGTGGTGAAAGATATAGAACAGGCGTTTCGGGGTACGCTAACCCAAGTAGGAAATGACCCGTTCAGGGCATACAATCGTTCACTCATTCACTCAGACCGCACAGCGGCAAATATACTCATATAAATGTTTATACAGAAAGGTAGAAAGAAAGTGGATAGGAACACGTAAAATTTACAAAGACAATGGTGGTGTGAAGATGAAATGATGGCCGATTCCAAGCAGAAAAAATTCGACTGGACCGGGAATCGAACCACGGACCTTTGGATTTCGCGTCCAATGCTCAGACCACCAAGCTACCCAGTCTACTAAGAAACTGCTGGAATCGGCGGGGGGTTTATATGAACAAACACTCCCCAGGGCATGACCCACGAGAGCGGCCAATAGATGGCGCGCGGGCTGCTTATCACCCACCGGCAGAGAAGGAATGACACACACAGAAGGCGAAATGAAAGAATGACTCAAGCACACAGACAGTGGTGAAAGATATAGAACAGGCGTTTCGGGGTACGCTAACCCAAGTAGGAAATGACCCGTTCAGGGCATACAATCGTTCACTCATTCACTCAGACCGCACAGCGGCAAATATACTCATATAAATGTTTATACAGAAAGGTAGAAAGAAAGTGGATAGGAACACGTAAAATTTACAAAGACAATGGTGGTGTGAAGATGAAATGATGGCCGATTCCAAGCAGAAAAAATTCGACTGGACCGGGAATCGAACCACGGACCTTTGGATTTCGCGTCCAATGCTCAGACCACCAAGCTACCCAGTCTACTAAGAAACTGCTGGAATCGGCGGGGGGTTTATATGAACAAACACTCCCCAGGGCATGACCCACGAGAGCGGCCAATAGATGGCGCGCGGGCTGCTTATCACCCACCGGCAGAGAAGGAATGACACACACAGAAGGCGAAATGAAAGAATAACTCAAGCACACAGACAGTGGTGAAAGATATAGAACAGGCGTTTCGGGGTACGCTAACCCAAGTAGGAAATGACCCGTTCAGGGCATACAATCGTTCACTCATTCACTCAGACCGCACAGCGGCAAATATACTCATATAAATGTTTATACAGAAAGGTAGAAAGAAAGTGGATAGGAACACGTAAAATTTACAAAGACAATGGTGGTGTGAAGATGAAATGATGGCCGATTCCAAGCAGAAAAAATTCGACTGGACCGGGAATCGAACCACGGACCTTTGGATTTCGCGTCCAATGCTCAGACCACCAAGCTACCCAGTCTACTAAGAAACTGCTGGAATCGGCGGGGGGTTTATATGAACAAACACTCCCCAGGGCATGACCCACGAGAGCGGCCAATAGATGGCGCGCGGGCTGCTTATCACCCACCGGCAGAGAAGGAATGACACACACAGAAGGCGAAATGAAAGAATGACTCAAGCACACAGACAGTGGTGAAAGATATAGAACAGGCGTTTCGGGGTACGCTAACCCAAGTAGGAAATGACCCGTTCAGGGCATACAATCGTTCACTCATTCACTCAGACCGCACAGCGGCAAATATACTCATATAAATGTTTATACAGAAAGGTAGAAAGAAAGTGGATAGGAACACGTAAAATTTACAAAGACAATGGTGGTGTGAAGATGAAATGATGGCCGATTCCAAGCAGAAAAAATTCGACTGGACCGGGAATCGAACCACGGACCTTTGGATTTCGCGTCCAATGCTCAGACCACCAAGCTACCCAGTCTACTAAGAAACTGCTGGAATCGGCGGGGGGTTTATATGAACAAACACTCCCCAGGGCATGACCCACGAGAGCGGCCAATAGATGGCGCGCGGGCTGCTTATCACCCACCGGCAGAGAAGGAATGACACACACAGAAGGCGAAATGAAAGAATAACTCAAGCACACAGACAGTGGTGAAAGATATAGAACAGGCGTTTCGGGGTACGCTAACCCAAGTAGGAAATGACCCGTTCAGGGCATACAATCGTTCACTCATTCACTCAGACCGCACAGCGGCAAATATACTCATATAAATGTTTATACAGAAAGGTAGAAAGAAAGTGGATAGGAACACGTAAAATTTACAAAGACAATGGTGGTGTGAAGATGAAATGATGGCCGATTCCAAGCAGAAAAAATTCGACTGGACCGGGAATCGAACCACGGACCTTTGGATTTCGCGTCCAATGCTCAGACCACCAAGCTACCCAGTCTACTAAGAAACTGCTGGAATCGGCGGGGGGTTTATATGAACAAACACTCCCCAGGGCATGACCCACGAGAGCGGCCAATAGATGGCGCGCGGGCTGCTTATCACCCACCGGCAGAGAAGGAATGACACACACAGAAGGCGAAATGAAAGAATGACTCAAGCACACAGACAGTGGTGAAAGATATAGAACAGGCGTTTCGGGGTACGCTAACCCAAGTAGGAAATGACCCGTTCAGGGCATACAATCGTTCACTCATTCACTCAGACCGCACAGCGGCAAATATACTCATATAAATGTTTATACAGAAAGGTAGAAAGAAAGTGGATAGGAACACGTAAAATTTACAAAGACAATGGTGGTGTGAAGATGAAATGATGGCCGATTCCAAGCAGAAAAAATTCGACTGGACCGGGAATCGAACCACGGACCTTTGGATTTCGCGTCCAATGCTCAGACCACCAAGCTACCCAGTCTACTAAGAAACTGCTGGAATCGGCGGGGGGTTTATATGAACAAACACTCCCCAGGGCATGACCCACGAGAGCGGCCAATAGATGGCGCGCGGGCTGCTTATCACCCACCGGCAGAGAAGGAATGACACACACAGAAGGCGAAATGAAAGAATAACTCAAGCACACAGACAGTGGTGAAAGATATAGAACAGGCGTTTCGGGGTACGCTAACCCAAGTAGGAAATGACCCGTTCAGGGCATACAATCGTTCACTCATTCACTCAGACCGCACAGCGGCAAATATACTCATATAAATGTTTATACAGAAAGGTAGAGAGAAAGTGGATAGGAACACGTAAAATTTACAAAGACAATGGTGGTGTGAAGATGAAATGATGGCCGATTCCAAGCAGAAAAAATTCGACTGGACCGGGAATCGAACCACGGACCTTTGGATTTCGCGTCCAATGCTCAGACCACCAAGCTACCCAGTCTACTAAGAAACTGCTGGAATCGGCGGGGGGTTTATATGAACAAACACTCCCCAGGGCATGACCCACGAGAGCGGCCAATAGATGGCGCGCGGGCTGCTTATCACCCACCGGCAGAGAAGGAATGACACACACAGAAGGCGAAATGAAAGAATAACTCAAGCACACAGACAGTGGTGAAAGATATAGAACAGGCGTTTCGGGGTACGCTAACCCTGTTCTGTTATATATATATATATATATGTATATGTATATATATATATATATATATATATATATATATATATATATATATATATATATATATATACAGAAATGTAGAAAGAAAGAAATAGGATAGGAACACATAAAATAAACAAAAACTGTCGCTTTATGGTCACAAAATAAGAGAAATGAGTAAAAGTTTAATATTAAATAATTAAGGAATTGGATTAATAAGTAAGGAATTGGATGGTATAAACTCGAACATTAGTAAAAATTGGCATAGTGGGAAGAAACGATACCGATGAAGCACGCAAAAGATACTAAGAAAATGCTCAATATGAAAGAAAAATATGAAAAACGACAGTGATTTCGAACACCATGATAAAAGATAAAATGAAATTAACGATTAATATGCAGCGTTGTTGAACAGCAGTATCACGAGATGCCTTATCGATTTATCGGGGTCCTAACCAAGATTTGTCCCAGAACCTACCATAATTAAGAAGGCAAATTGGTATAAAAATGCAGCTAAATTTCTTCACTTCCAAAATATCTATAAAAAGTATGCTTTATTCAGGTGTTTATGCCACTATGTTGCTTCAGGAAGACGTCACCTGAGAGCCTTGGCCAATTAAAACAGTCTATGGCTGAAACCATAAACCAAATTACGACAATCGCTTCACAAGTGCGAAGGAGTTGTGGGACCCGTCACTGAAAGAGCTTGTCCCACGATCTCGTTTTACTTTCCAGCTTCAGCGAGTAAACCGCTTGCCACAGAGTATTCACATCTTTCATCGGGTACGCTTGGCTTAGAATTCAACGCGAGACTCGATTTTGCCCGCCCCAGCAAAACCCACCGTCGTTTCCTCTCTGCACTCTTCCTCTCCGCACTCCAGGGTACATCCACCGCCGCCGCAGCAGCAATCCCACCCCTCCCCAACAAGTACGCCAACCTCCTCCCTGCACTACCCTCCGCGTCCCGCATACCCGAGGGAGCAGGGAGTGTATCTCTCATACCTCGCTTTGCTTCTTCGTCTTCCGAAGCCCCCATTCCAACTCGGTGGACGCGAATGCCACGGGAAAGGACGCACTGCACCGTGCAACGTGTCCAAAGACGCGAGCAGGATTTCTGAGGAGGGAGGCCCTCCCAGTGGGCTACTGGTCGCGGGTGGGGTGTAGGGGGAAGGGAAAAGCCCCGCTGTGCTGGAGGGGCAGAGATTATGCTGGGAAGGGAAATACGGGGACGACAAAGTGGGACCGGGTGAGACAGAGGAGGGTCAAGGGGAAAGGAAGGATTGCGAGAGCAAAGCCGCTCTCTCACATATTTCACGTCTGTCAGGAGGTCAATCGTGCAGGGGAGGCAAAGGAGAGGGACTGGGGGTGCGGAGGGGGAGCAAGAGGCGGTTCAGATGGTGATCAAAAGCAGCAGTGAGCTTTCTGGGCCAACACGGACTTTAATAATATTATGGGGAGACACGGTTTTTCTTTAGCAGCCGCGTGTAATTCCTTCCCATTCCGCTAAATTGTGATGAACGGGACAATTTAATGGCCACCGAGGTGAAAATATGTCTAACTCAGGAATGTACTTGCTCTCTAGAGCTCAAAGCTATGGATATTTGCGTCTCTCAACTCATGACGGCAGTGACTGTTTCGAAGATTAAATGTCCAACGCAGTTTGTGTCTTTGGTTTCTCCAAGAACGGAGGGGGATGAGTCAGTAATTTACGACTGTAACGAGTGATATGATACATAGGAGCTCAGTTGTTTAAGTTCTCCCATTAATCAGAAAAGGAAATTTTTGGAAAAGAGAATAGTAATAATTATCAAAGAAAGGCCACGAATATCAGAAAGCCCACACACTTTGAAGGGGGAAAAGATTCAAGTTCAAGCATTAGACTCGAACAGAATTAATAAACGGATATACTATTAGTTGTTATTTATAAAACACCCAGGTTTCATTTAAATCCGAGAAAATGGTATTAAGCTGCAATGAAATGAACTGCGAAGAGCATGTGATAGATGATCTGGGAATCCTGAATGGGGGATTTAGAACCCCGAAGGATAAAATACTATTAAAAAATATCTCAATACAAGATCAAAATCGTTCATAAACGGAGAAATGGCATAGACAGAGATGCTTAAGGATTTGGCTTATTCTGAATGAAAGTCAAAAAGAGGCTACATTCTCCCGTCAAATGAAACTTATTAAGGCAACGAGATTTCACAAAAATAAATATCCACAATTAAATAATAATTCATAGTTAGGCCTCCAATGTACGCAGGTCTACCACCACTTCAAAGCAAGTCAGTATTATCCCAAAACATTCAGAAAAAACAATTAAATAATTTTAAACGCAGCAAAAAATCACTCGTATATTTAGCTAATAGTTTTCTTTAAAAAAAATAGCTCAATAGAAACATCTAACCGCCTAAAATGAATGGTAAATTCTGCTTTTATAACAGAGAGTTTAGCGCTGGAAATATAATCAGAAGAAATATCAAAGTTCTTCAAAAAAGAATGAAAATAAATCATTTTTGACGAAAATGAAGAGATTGCAAAATATTTTTTCCTAAATCGAGGAGATGGAAAAATTCTCGTGTGATGGATACTTTTTTGGAAATCGCATTCAAGCCAAGATTTGAATAGCTTTTGACGATGTTTCGTGACACAGTAGCCCACCCAAGTCTGGGCAATAAACATTGTAGATAGCTTCTTGGCACGCATTAATGAACCTACCCTGACTCGCGCATCTATAGATAAAGGAGGACGTGAATATTATCAGCTAAAATATACGCTGCTTCAGTACCAGTCTACTAGCTGAAATGTATCACGCCGTCGCTGAGAATGTGAATCGTAAGCACTTGAGCCTTTTATATGGCCTAAAGGGAAATAGATTTAAGCTTTTCCCCGGGAGTGGGTGGACAGAAAAAAGTTTTTCGAGAACGGCGCACGTTTAAGAGTCGATGACAAACGACCTGGTGATGCGCACGCTAAACGCTGTGTTCCTTTTTAAAAATTGCCAGCCTCCTCTTTCTCTCTCTCTCTCACCCCTCTGGACCCTTCCGTTCCCGACCCCACTAACTCTTCCGCACTTGCCCCTCCTCTCCCTCCCTTCGTGTCGTCGGAGGATTCAGGCTGGAGAGCACCGAGGAGAGGAGGGCTCGAGTAGAGCAGGTGATAGAGTCCGGGTGGGGAGGGAAGAGGCACACAGAGATGGAAAGTATTATGGGAGAAAAGTGGTGGGAAGGAAGGAGACTTGAGGCGAGGTCGCGGTGAAATATAGGTGATAAGGAGCGAGCAGGTATGTACGGGAACGAGGAGGGGGGGGTGACCAAGATGGCTGCGGCAGCAGGTGGTACAGATATATGAGGGCAAATGCGGTAAATGGGGCAAAAAGTGAATGCGGAGCAGAGAGCGAGGGGATGGTTGGGGGTATAGAGGGGAAGTGGGAGTTTCTAAAGAAGCCAGGGAATGGGGAAAGGATAAGACGGGAAAGAGCTGAGAGAATGCGGTGAGCGTGTGGGGAAGATGAGGATCCCGTAAGGAGTCTAATGCATTATGAAGGGAAGCAAAATGCCTCAGGAGGAACAAATGTGCGCCTTCTTGAAGGGGAAAAGTGACTGAATCGCGAGTTAAACCATGCGCAAGTCGTTGAAAAATGATTTTTCCATGCTACACCTATCGCGCTCACATTGAACATTGATGTATCTACTTGGAGGTGGAACAGAAATCTTAATGCTATATCAACCAATAACAAAGGGACGAGGAGCGTTTTACTCTAGCCAAGTGAGATCCAAGTAAGATGCGAGTACGTATGAATAAGGTTGGAGGTCGAGATCATGGACTCTTTCCTAATGACCACACAAGGATAAAAGGGGAGGATACAGCTTGATTTAGGATCGGGAGACATTAGAACTCAATTGATGCTCCATACAACAGTGATCCTATTACTCCTAATTGTAATACCACCTAGAGTATCGCATTACAAATGCACAATATGGCAACATCTAGCGACAACGTAAAAATTAACTTTTATCACGACGCGTTTTGAATCACCTGACAGAACGTTTCCATTCCATTAATTAGGGAATACTTCCACTATATCTCGCTTGTCAATAAGATACAATTATGTATTAAGAGAGCAGATATGAGTACTTGCCTGTACACTTGGTAACACTAAAATCCGTTTAACATTGCGCGCATTTATTCAGGCAAATAACTTAGCGCGAAGGAGGGGATTAGTCTTAGGAAGTGACTGCAAAGCTCACCTTGCACTATGCCTTCCGGCATTTGAATTACGCAGTCAGTTAGTGGGTTCAGCTGCATCCCCAGAGCTGCTTGTGGTCTTCCGCAAAGCATGGAGCCTAGGAAGTTATACCGGTTGGATTTAAGCAGACACCTTCCGGAGCAGTCACAATTTTCAATGAATTTCTGTGGAAGAAAATGGAACGATAAACAAAACGTAAATTAAATTCAGCAGAGAGCATACTGATACAATTGGCTAAATGTTCTCCGTCCCCTTTATTGACAATGGCAGAAGCAAAGATACTTATTATTTAGTTTATTTTTTTGCGGAAGTTTCCTGTATAATTATTTACAAGTGGTGTTAACGTATTGAAAATTAGCTAAAATTAAAAAAAATGTAATATGCAATTGGATATCCAACTATTTTATATTACGCTTACGTCTAAAAATAAATATACGATACTTTTTACCCAATCGTCATCCAAGATCCCTAATGACACCACAATGAATAATTTAAAACCGTAAAGGCAAATCTACCAATTACATAAAATATATATAAAATGTATTACAAGATTTCATAGAAAAATGAGCACATGGTGCCATGTAATATTAAATAAGTAGGAATGCAGCTCAAAGGACAAGGGTTTCGTGATAAAAATTACTTACACAAGATCAAGTTCGCCATGAAAAGCGTTAATTCTCCGAACCTGTATTTTAACCCTGGTCCCCGCGTATGCATCCAAGGCTTTCACATTCCAAAGAAAAAAATCTCTACAGTGTGAGTGCTGTACATAAGCTTAAAGTGTACTAAACTAAAAAAATAGTTCAGTTCCAATCCTTCTAACTGTACTGGACGGTACTGCGGTTGTCTTGTTAAGAATGATTTGTACAGGAAAAGTACTGTAGAGACTGAACTGCGGGGAGGGATTGACTGATAATGAGCTGCATGACGGTGCAAGGAGCTGTACAGTGGTTAATACTGTATTTAAACTGTTTTATTAGAGTGCAGGAAGTGTACTATTGCAATAACTGCACTACAAAATGCTGCGTAATGTGGAAAATTACTTATTTTTTCAATCTAAGTTCATTCTTGAGCATACTTTCAGTCCATTATAGTACAGTTGGAAAACAGATCGATCTTAGTTACAGCATTTTTTTTTCTCTGAGATATTTCTTGTGAAAGCCAAGGCAAATGACTTTTTCAGCCTGAATTTTGTACACACGTACGTCTCCTTGTAGGGTGATTCAGGTTTAAGTATTAGTCTTTGACAGTCCCACAATACTTCTACAATTTCTTCGGCCCCATCCGAGAAAACAAATAGTCAAATATCTTACGGCAAGGAGTAATTTAACAGCCATCCAAAATCCAAGGTATAAGAAGCATAAATTCTGAGCCTACGTGCCCATTAGGCCCTGCACGTTCTTCCTAATCCATTTCAGTTCATTTATGCACACCATGTTCTTTTCTAAAAGGAGTTAATTTAAAAAGCTGGAGTGTTTGTGCATCGAATTCAGATGCAAATATCCAATGCAATCGTAATTTATCTCCATTTATCACATTCGTCACGTATCACATTTGTCACAATCGTAATTCCTAATTAAGAATTTTCCCTAATATTACGACCTAAAAGCGATGTCTCATCACACTTCATTGCCAACTTATGCATTAGAATGGCAACGAGTAGGTTGAATAAGAGACAATAATTACTGCACGTGATAGAACTTCTTGTGTGCTCTACGAGAAGTTTTTTAGGGGTGACCCAGAGGGTGAATACAAAGACCCACTTATTTCTCTTCCGGTTTCACAGCCAGAAGATATGCTTCTTAAAGTCTCTTCTCCACCTACACTTCATAATGTACTCCTCAAGTTTCTCATAACCACTAGTTTAAAAAGCTCTACTTGTTTTTTAAGATGCATCAGCTCAATTTAAAACTTTTAAATGTTTAAGGTTGAAAAAGTCAAATTATGATGGATTTCCCGACACAAAATGCCAAACAGAATGACCCTAAATGTGTACCAAGGCGATAGGCATTTTCCTCCTTCTCTTACCTACTGCAATTGATACATTACGTATCATTAATAAACCCACATTAAACTAAGCCGCAGATCCGACTGTAGATTCACTACTCTACGTGCAACGGAATGCTTTAAAATAGTAATAGATTACAACCCTTTCCGATTGATTCGAAGAATGGAGTTTACTTTCTTCTTCCAAATGCCACCGCTTTTAGCACGATAAATAATCATATTTAATTTATGTTTTATAGCCTCTGCAAGTAACATGACGGCCATTATTCCGAGGACAATCACAACAAATTCTCTTTCTAACACGATAAAATTAGACAAGTACGTATCAGGAATTACCACCAAGACAAAAAATTCAATAATCTTTCACCGGGTTATCTCAGTGATTGCTCCATAACTATTATTCTTTCGATATTTTCCCATAATAAATCATATCCAGCTAAATAAATAGATTAATATTAAACATTAATTTAACATCGCATATCACTTGCTGATATGATAGTCATCATCTAAACTGCCAAGTTAGGTTAAATATAACCCCTATATCGTTTTCTATAAAAACGTCTCTATGTCCATAACTGAATTTGCAGAACCCCATCAAGGTCGTTCAAATTGCAGTTACGTTTCCATACCCAGCCACTCAGCTGGTATTCGTAAAAACTCTACAAAGGCTTAAAAGAGTGCATTCACGCAAGAGTCAAAACATTGTTGGGTAAATTTCAGCATATATGAGCATAGCCTAATTTAGGACAAGAATATTCAAATGCATAAATATCATCCCATATATTAGTGAATAGTATTGCATGTAAACGCTTCAACATTTTTATTTATAATTATTATTTTAATAACGATGATTAACTTAAACTAATGAACTTAATGTAGTACACATCAATGGAACTAGAGTCTAAAAAGCAAAGAATGGAGAAGAGATATATTCTGTCACTTCGGCATGAATATGTGAGCTTACTATTCCCAGAACGCACACCGGGACCACAGATTCGGGTAAACAACATACAATGCAAACTCGCATGAGTGATCCGAGGTATAATTTATTTACGCGGGTAACAGAGATGGAGTTACAAAGTCTGTTTCACTACTGCCTGCTTAAGTTTGCAGTACAACTGCGCTGGATATTTACTCATTACACAAGTGCTTAAAAGAGCTCTAAAGCGAGGAAATTAATAATCAAATAGAGAATAATGGCATATTCCCAAGAAATTCTTTACCCTTAGGTCACGTGTATTGCATTCCAAATTGGCGAAGTTCCAAAAACCTGGGCAATAAATTTTCCAAATTCTCCTACCAATCATTCTCAATGCCACAGATATATTTTTTTGGAAATGTGGCTTCTCTCTAATATTTCACGCACGACTTACCGGCTTCAATAGAGGATCATATCGACTCAGCTTTGGAAAAATTATGGCGGACCATATGCATGAGTTAGAGGTGTCTTATCTAGCCCGCAAACCGCGCCATGAACAATACTGCGCTATCATTTGTACCGTTCTACGAAAGAGATGATTCCTTGCCCACGTATAAAATCATTCCTTCTCCAGCAAACATTTAAATAATTGAAATACTGCAACATCATAGCAGCGCTATTGCATTGTTTTCGTGGGATTCATATGCATTTTTGCTCTCTTTGAAACATGGGATTCTCTGGGTACAGATGGCCTAGCAGCACATTCTCTGTTATGCGATCGCTAAATGAAACACGGAAAAGATAAAATTCCATTACCGCAGATGATTTTCTTTAGAGGCTCTAGAAGAAAGCACTTACCCTATGACTGATACGCTTGAAAAACTAGTTTGATGGCTTGCAAGGTCACGAAACTCATATTTAATGATGCAAAGGAAGAAAGACAGCGAAGACGAGACGCAAGAATAATGCTTAAACATGGACTCCACACTAAAAACAGACCAAGGGCCTCATTTTGCCTTCGCAAGGGTATCAACAGCTGAATATCCACGAGTTTATACACCAACGTCACCTGGAAGATCACAAAAAAATAAGTAGGGTACAGACTTAACTTTCGCTATCGAACGGCATCAAACCCCCGAGACCTAGCCAGGGGGGGTGGAGGGGAGAGGAAAATGAGAGGGAAAAGAATATTACCGCCGTCGCCAAAGACAGTCGCACAGAAAGAGCGGCGCTCGGGGAGTTTTAGAATTTACGACAGCAATAAAGCACGAACAAAGGAAGATAAATGAGAAGGAGAGGAGCGGCAGTCAAAAGAGGTAAGGGCCGCCAAAATGGGTAAGGAATGCGGGGCGCGGAGGAGAGATATGCAAGGGATTCAGGGGCGGCGGCGTCGGTGGTGGTGGCACAAGACAGCGACAGGAGTGTACAGAGAGAGAGAGCTCAGGGGAGGGTGGATGATAGGAGGGTGGGGGAGAGAGGGGGTGGACAACCAACCCCCTTCTCTCCCACACCTCCTCCAACGTCCCCCACTCAAAAGGGCCTCTTCTCCCCTCTCCGGAGTCCATATCGATTCCTCATCCTCCCACTCCAGGCCACTCGGTGCGGGGGAGGGCGGAGAGAGGGAAGGTTCGCTCTGGGCACCTCAGACTACTCTCCCCGGGAAAATCCAAGTTGCCCGCTTTCTCCTCCTCCGCGATCTCTCACCCTCCTCTCCTCCCTCGGCTTTCGCCCAACCATCTCTCCCCTCACGGCTTACCTTCCCCCCCTATTGCCCCTCTTCTCACTCACCTTTATCCCTCTGTATCCAATCTCTTTCCCTCTCTCTAAAACCTCCTGCTCTATCTTCGCGCCTGATACCGTAGAAATATCAGATTCCAATCGTCTTCCGCACCCACTACCTTCCCTATTTTCCATTCTTCTAAATTTTATCCTACATTAAGATCTGAAGTTTGGGCTACTCCTGGACTGAGATCTGGATTCACGTGTCTGTACAAAGTCCAATATTCCATACTTTCAAAGCGGCAATCTCTCGAGAGCAATTTTTTAATTCTAATATTTCGATATATATTTTTGTATATTAACTATCTAATTAACTCAATGAGGAGTACATAGTGCAAGTATACGTAATACTGTACTCATGTACACATACGTGACTCGTCAATATGTTTCTCTCTCGTTTTCTTGTCACATTTTTCTCAACTCGTCAACATGTTTCTTTCTTAGTTTCGCGGTTGGACCCATGTGCTGCTAACTAACAAACAGTTTCAAATATCCTCGTACCCTCACTTCGGTAAGCAACTTAGAGATTTGAAAGGGTGACAGCCGGAGGATTTAATTTTGTGGCCCTCACGTATTTTAAACAGCGCCATTTGCTCTGAGAAATTTATCTTCGCTGTTACAATATCAAAAGAGAGGTGTTAGAAAAAATAAAATGTTTAATAAAAATATACACTCAACCTATGTTAATCAATTTTTGCAGTTTCCGCGAAAGTCCCTCCCCTTATGCTTGTGTACATCTAAATACAACCCTCCAAGCTTCCGCAGAGGCGTGGGAAGGAATGATTATATACTACCAGTGTAATGGGAAGGTAATTAGGAAAAGGAAAAGAAAAGGATAGAGAGAATTTTACAGCAAATTGAATGTTAATTGAGTAAATTAACTCCTCACTCAGTTTTATTTGTATCAATAATTAAGCGGGGGAAGGAGGCGGGGGAAATATCGCCACCGCCACCAATATCCTATGTTAGTTCGTCAGAGGATATCACTAATCTCGATGCTTCTATCAGTTATGGAGACATCCTGCGGGATCAAGCATATAAACGGGGTCTCATATATTTTTCAAAACATTCCACTCGTTCCAACTAATGCCAACCCGTTCCCTTTCCCCCTCACGCCTTCCTCTCCGCCTCTCGACATTCTCCTCCAACCCACGCCTCCACCTTCGCTATTCTTCACGCCACCTTAATTCTGTTCCCCTCACTCCCTTCCTCAGCCTTCAATAAACCCCCCGCAATTTTTTCCTGCGACGCAGACTTCTCGCACCCTCCTCACGCCCCCTACCAACACTCAACCTTCCCCGGAAATTTTGCACTCCTTTCAAAAAATAAAAAATAAATCCATTCCCTCGAACCTTTTCGTCAATTTTCCACTCCCGCGTTTCCCTTTCCTTTTTGCATCGCCACCACCAACACACCTCTCTGTCTCTTTCATTCTCTCGCTCTCTCTCTCTCTCTCCTTAACCTCTTCCTCCTTCCTCCTACTCCTTCTCCACCTGTTCACACCTTCCACAACCTGGTCAACCCGATACTACATTATCGACAGATATATTAGACACCCTTGGAACATCAAACTACGACATTGCGAGCTATCGAGGTCTATAATATATTTATCACCTTCTGACAACAAGTGATGTAGTCATCACAGTGTAATGCGCCATATTTTCTATAAATGTGATAATAATAGTGATACAATGTATGATGTATAAGATATGAATGATTTCCCAGCCATTTACTTCAGCAATTTTTTCGGTAGAATATGGATTTTAGATGTGATGTGCCGCACTTCAACATTATATATTATTCTGGAGTTTGGATTTCATCCCCGACGGATCCCATAGTTATATTCACCGTTGCATTACAGAAGGAGATTAGTTTCGGAGAACTCAAACGAAGCAAGCCAGCAGAACCATCAGACTCCTATGATCATCAATTAGGATTATGCTGTAACCCGCAATTTTTTCTGAGAAAAGGGTCTAATTGAGATACTTAAATCAAAAATCGCCACCGCCACCAATTGTATTTTGCCACCAATATTCTGTGTTAGTTCGTCAGAGGATATCGCTAATCTCAACGCTTCTATCAGTTATGGATCTTTTTTATTCTTACTTTTCAACTAAATATGTTTCCAAAGGTCCCAATAGATGAATGTGATGAGTCATGGATTATGCAAAACGAAATAAATACTTCAATATGATACTGAATTTTGAATTTCAATATCTAGCTCACCATTTTCCAAGTTCTTATCCTCTTTCTCCTCTTTTCTCCTTGACGGGAAAACCATTTAACTAAGGGTAGGCGATATGCCACGTACTTTGCGATACATATCAAGAGTAAAGTAAAATTATAATTTCGGATATCGCACAGCCTCTGTCTATTTATCTTTATCTCCCTCTACGCCAAGTTCTTCTATTCCTCTTCCTCTCCCTTTCCTTTTCTTCCCTCAACGGGCGGTCCCAACTCGGCACGCTTCCCCCTCTTTCCTTATTCCCGAGAGACGGGGTGTCGAAAGGAGGAGCCAAGGGGGAGGATAGGCGAGGGGTGAGGCGGAGGCGGGAAGAGAAGAGCTTGAGGACGAGGAGGGGAAGGAGAGGAACCGAGTCAGACCCTCCTTACGCACGCCGGAACGCACGGTAGGAGGGTGAGGGGGGATGAGAGTGGAAGGGGCGGCCAACAGAGGGGAGAGAGAGGGGAGCGGGAGAGGGCGAGAGAGAGAGAAATGAAGGACGAGAAGGGTGAAAGAGAAACTGAGGAGAAGAGATAGAGTTAAGGCCTTGGTCCTCCGCGGGGCGGTCGCGTTAACGCCGTTCCGGTAGCGGTCCGGGCGAGTTCTCCACGCGCACTCCCCGTCACCCAAGACACCTCACTTGCCCACTCCTCAGGCCTTCTAGTAAGTAAACACCTCGAGGAATTTGGAGGGCGAGAGTAAACTGAGTTGATCCGGGAGACACGGGCAAGGACAACCCCCATTGATTATTTTTGTGGGAGGCGAGCGACAAAACTGAGGTCATTGGGGCCATTTCATAACAGGTGCGTGGTTTGGCGAGGTAAAAAGTTATTTTTGGGAAGCATAGTGAAGGTTGGAGAGAAACTCAGTGATAGCATCAGCCTGCTCATTAACAAAAGGTGCCCACAAATCCACAGTTCAACGTCTCATCCGGCAGACGGAGTTCTACATCTCGGATTTCTCGCCACATGGGAGCCATTTAGGGGACGGGATTACGACGAAGGTTCCCAGGGATTCGAATTCCGGCCCCATGGACGAGAAGCCGGCACTTAAACCACCACGCCATCTGCCTCGATCCCAGAGGACCGCCCGAGGATAAGGAGACGTGACAGGAGGGAAAAGAGTGCTTTGCAAACGCACGCTTGGGGAACCGTGTGGGGGTGTGCGTGCGCTGGCAGAGGTCCTCACGGTCTGGGGCCGCGCACGTCTGCCCCGCCCCGCTTCGCCCGCCCCCCACGGCGCTCGACCCCGCCGCTCCCTTCGCCCCACCCGCCCCGCCGGCCTCCGCCTCCGCTCCCTCCGCCGCGCCCTCCAGCCTCTCTCTCGCAAGGGGAGAGCACTGCAATAAGCGGTCCAGTTTATTTACCTGCCGTCGCGCCCAGCGCTGCTCCGGCGCGGAGAGGATTGCAGCGAGTCATCCGTCCATCCCCCGACCGACTTTCTCGCTTGGCCCGCTGACAGCCACGCACCCGCCACGCGTCCCGGCCGGAGACCGCCGAGCCAGTCCGCACCCGCCTGCACCCCACAGCCCCCTCAAACCTCACCCGGACATCACCTCGGAAAGTGCGCGCGGGGAGGGCAGTGACTCGTAAAACATAATACACACCTACCCACGCATCAAGCTGCGCTACTCAAATCTTTCCTCTGCACCCTCCCTCGGCAGCTCTACCTTCCCTTCCCATCCACTCCACGAAGCGCGTGCGTTTTTTCCGTGTTTATGAGTTTCGCTCTCCTCTCACCCACCACCCGCAACCCTCACCCTATCGCCGCATGACGAAAGGAACCGAACGCCATAATCTCCCGACCATCCTCTTTCCCAAATCTCCCTGCCCCACATCCTAAATTCTTAACCGTCACCCACACACGTTAAACCGTTTGAACAGGGGCGCGCGCAGCCAGACACACACGCCCACAAGAATACACAGGGGCTCACACTTTCGCACACAGTCAGACGCACACTTTACGGGTCCAACCCTTCCCTCCTGCCCCCGTGACAGCCCGGCACTTCCCACCACCCCCAGCGCCACCGCCGTCTCTCCCGGCAGCAATTCCTCTCCCAATCCCCCGTCCCGCCTCTCGCTCCCCCCCCCCCACTCACCCCGCCCCCCAGGAGCCACCTCCCCCAGATATTCCTTTCCCGCCAAGCGGGCAGAAGAGCTTTTCAACCCGGGGAGGATAGAGACCGCGGTGCGGCGAGGCCGAGGGAAAGATCACCCGCCACACGGAGAACACCTTCAGCCGAGAAGAGTGCGGGGACTGTGCGACAGTTCGAGATGGCCTTTGGGGTGACATTTTTGCGTTAACCCTCCCGTTATTCCATCATACTCTCCTTCCGAATACCATCTCGCTCACGGAGGAGTGAGTCCTCCCCGTATTCCTATCCCTATCCCCACGGACATCTCCACTGCCTCCGCCCAGTCGTTCTCGCGGCCGGGAACCCCCCAGGGTCTTCACCGCCAATTCGAGCTTCGCATCTCGCGTCCCTCTGCCTCACTTAACAACCCTCCCGCGTTGGAGGAGACGCTGCATGCCCCGCCGCGGACGGGCCGACGGGACGACCCTCCTACCGGTCAGAGGATCCATCCGCCGCTCCGAGAAGCTAATCGGGACCTCCCGACCGGACGATTGCGCTGCTCGCGAGGAGTCGTAGACCGCTGCAGAGATGTCGGAGCACGATAATTTCGACGATGAGGTGAGTGATTTATTCAGGTTATTCCATTCCTCCTTGAGATCATTAGTGTAGTAGATAGATAGGTGATGATCGGAAGACAAATAGATGCACCGGCAGCATCCAGAGGGCCGTTGAGGTGCGTTCAAAGCGCAAGCTGAAGTTGGCGTGAAAGGAAATCAAATATAAATTATAATTTGTTTCGGTAAACAATAAACTATTATAAGGTCAAATAGATAAACTATAAAAAAGTGAATAAAACACTGGGAAATAATATTGTTAAGCCTTGTTCAATTAGATAACCGATTGGTAAAACAAGACTTCAAAGTAACACCAGCTTCCTTCGAGAAAATAAATCTAGAATCCCATTTCTATCGGAGTTGGCATTTACCGTAACAGTAAAAAGTGTGGAACAAATTTCCAATGAAGGTAGTTCCGGTATATTTGCGAGGCACATATTTGCTCATATTAAGAATAAAATGAGAATATTTGTCATCATTAACGATATTAACAAAGTAGAATCTGACAAGATTGTGCTTGATAATCAACATCTTTATTTCAAGATAACAAAATGTTGCCAGGGGCAAAAAAAATAATGAGATCGTCTGGAATATTTACCAGGCACGGTATCAAAGTTTATCACAAAAATTTCTTATTTACTTGCAAACCACTGGATTTTCAGCTCTTGAGGCATGACCAATAATTAGAAATTAGTAAAATAATTTTGTTTTCAGATGATATGTAGCACAGATATTAGAAATTCCCCAAAAAATAATTCTTGCTTTTCCCATCCTTCCATGATCCAACGGATCTGGCTTGCACAAAATTATTCTTTTATAATAGTTCATTTGTTCCTAATAAACCCAGCATACCTATATCCATCGTAGCCTTTATGCTTAGAACCTCTCTTTGACCTAAAGCCAGAAATATAAATAATGAAATATATTCATATATGATTACTGAATTTTGACGCCTCGTAACTGCCAAAAATTAAATGATGATATTACTGTAGTTAGAGGCAGAAATTTTCTACTCAGGGTTGTTCAATGAAAGTACATTGTAATATATCAAAGATCATAGAAATCCTTATGAAAGAATGTTTGGAGATAAAATATCAATCTTTGAACATTTTCACAATCCACTGACCTAAAGGTGACTCTTATAACCTTCAACATTCTCGGTATTTTGGGCATTTTAATTCCTCACTTTCCCTTCACAACGCTCTCACTAAACACTCCATTGAATAGCGTTTAATGCTAAGTGAGAGAAGTTCTTCTCAAGCGTCAACAAGGGACTTAATCTTGACATTTCTCTCTCACCTGAGAAAAGTCATCTCACTTTGGCCAACCTTTGCTTGGAAAGTGTTCTTTAGTCGAATTGCTGAGTCAAGGTGAGAAGATACAAGAGCCTCTTAATATCCACCAGAGCAATTAACGATGGAAATCATTCCGCTTTGAAAATACCAGACATGCCATTCCGGTCCATTTCTGAAAAAGTCAAAACTTCTTGATGCATAGTTATATTTCAAATACATCAATTACATCCAGTGATTCTTGAAAATTTCAAATTAAAATGATGTAGCAAGCATTTGTTTAAGAAAAAATAAAAACTGGCGTCATATTCTTATCAGTTTTTCAGCGAAAATTGCTATAGTGAAGATAATTTGAGTCACATAATCCGTGAGAAATGTAAGAATATTCACTACCTCCACCCTCTGATTTTACTTGAATACTATATCTTAGCTTCGCCACTTCTTAGTTGCATTTGTTTCGCAAAGACCTAAACGGCCGAACGTTGAAGACCAAGAGATAAGCTATTTATTTCTGCATCATCACCTTATTTCGACCGGATGTTGTATTAGGCTCGGGTATATACTCACTTCGCGGAATCAGACAAATTACGGCTTGTGGAATCGAATGTCCATTGAAGAATTTCCCCTAAAGAAAAGCCAACAGGCCAAAGTCAAATGAACGGGTGACGAGTAGGTTAGGTAACGCATATCCATCATTATTCAAATATAAGAAAACTCCAGGTAAACGTCTACCATTAAGACACAAATTTACGCAAACTACTAAATTATATAACAAATACAAGAAACCCGATTTGTGTCATGATCTGATAACGCCCAGCTAAGGAGATGTAAGTAATTCCTTCCGAAGTATTTTCAGCATGCTGTACAGTAATCATTAGACCTTAATAAATGCAATCTCAATAAGTTGGCGAAGAAATTTTATATGGCTATTTATTACAATCAATGTAGGTGGGAATATGAGAAACCGGTGGGAAGAAAATAGACAGTCAATTAACCTATAATATTAACAATTATTTAAAAAAGAAGTAACATTTTAAAATACTCACTGCATGCAACATATACACCTGCGAACTAAATCTCAAACTGTATTAACGGCAAATTCCTAAAAATGAGGATAGGAATATTTGGTGATACGGAACTATACAGAATGATTAATTAAGTAGAAATTAATGAATCAGAAATTTTTTAAAAGTATTTTTACGTAGTCACGGATAGTTTTATTAAATGTCACAAATCATTTTTCAAAAATTTTCAATCTGAAAAATGACTCAAGACTTCGATCAAGATTTCCTGACGATGAAATAAAGATATCATTACCGTTTTCACGTCAAAATATAAGGCCGCACAGAAGAAAATGTGTCAAATTCGAGGACAGCCATCCATCTGATACCTCTAGATGCAGCAAAACATATCTTATTATTTTATTTCCACTATTTTATCCGCCCTAAAAAGTAATGTGATATATTTTCAATAGGGGATGAGAACGTGCTCAAACCTTACCAGACACACATGACACCGCCAGCCCTCGACCACAAGCACACTCGAAGGGCCGAAGAATTAAATGCCGGAACTCGTGCCACTTAGCTCACCCTTTTTCAATTTCCCTCCAGTACAGGCACGCCAGGCACGGGCGTGCGCGCAATCAATGCGGAAACCGTCCCGGCGCACGTGAACACGCATCGGCAATTGCGGTTAATGTGTCCCTATTGATCACCTCCTCCCAACCCCCCTCCCTTCCTTCCCTCTCAAACCCAACACCTCACACATTGCCCCTCCACATGTAATACCCATAGCCCTCCGGTTCCTGTCCCGAACGACGCGGCATCACGGGAACACCCCCTCCCCTCCTACTATCCCCGGTAAGCCGAACGGGTTGGATCACGGCCCTGCGCGCCGCTAGTCACGCGCAGACCCGGAGGCTCGACTCTGCTTGGCCTTCCCCTCTATCCATCTCCCTCTTCCCGCGGAAATCCATGAATGAAGAGTGGGCCACAATGAGAGACGGAGTGGCCCAGCCACACGAGGGAAATCCCGGGGAAATTAATTGGCACGGCCAAGTCGTTTTGCACTTGATGGGTTGCACTGCAAGTAAGCGCTTACTTCTTTGTTACGGGCTCACACGAGTAGTGACATGCACGCAAGAGTCAAAGCGTTCCGCGGTTGGAGCGAGGGTCGGAGGAAGAATGGGAAAATGCAGAGAACGGCAATAATTTTCCCGAGATCTCCACGGCCTTGTTTTGATGCCATGAGCACAGAGAAATATCCGGGGAGTATTCACGGTAAAGGTCATTTATCTCGACAAAATAATGGCCTGAACAGCCGACGGCCTATGCGCGACAGAATACTAACTAATGGTAGATTTGGGTCAGAGCTTTCAAAGCTACACCTAAACTGCCCTCGACTGCAGGGGCATCAAAGGATTAGGAGGTTTTTCTAACTAAATTCATTGTTTCAAGATATTTTACCCTTGCAAAAGATTTTGGTAATATAAAAATCCCTTCCAAACTTCGAATTTACCGGTTAATCATTCACTCCTTCCGATACCGTTTTCTTCAAGTTCTTTACCTTTCCTACCACTCTTTGGACAGCTCTTCTAATACTCCCTCTTCAAGGCTTACCGAGCATTTTCTCTTTTAATGCAGCCCAAAGAGTATCACCGCCTAAAACACGACTTTCATATCGAGTACTACCGCATAAACCAAGTCTTTTCCTCATTTTGCAGTCAACTATTTTTCTTTCCCACACTTGTTGAGGACATTTTCACTTGTGTTTCTCTCCGGTCCATCTCACTTTCTCCCTTCTACTTCACTAAATAATAGATAATCAAATAAACAGTACCTACGTATTTCAAAATACTGCCTGATGATAGTTTCGGTATAGCTCATTCCAGTACTGACCACAAGAGCAGGGAGTGGTGCTCAGACACTTTTGGAGTCAATATGCTGGAATAATTGCTAACTTCCTTACTATATACGAAACTTCAGAGGAGGTAAAGGAGAAGTAAACAGCAAAAGAGGAGAAAAAGAGAATAGGACCTAGTTTATTTTTATTTCCCAAAATGAAAGGAGCAAGTGTGTTCAATAGAAGCAGGGTTTACACCACTCACAATCATTATTCTTAATTCGTTATGAAAGATTTTTTCAAGCTCAACGCAGTTTCATAAAAGACAAAGAATGAATGAGGAATGGATAAGATTGGCTTGCAATACACAATA
Organism: Ceriagrion tenellum; assembly: GCA_963169105.1. Lineage (NCBI taxonomy): Eukaryota > Metazoa > Arthropoda > Insecta > Odonata > Coenagrionidae > Ceriagrion > Ceriagrion tenellum. The sequence continues at coordinate 144,062,060 of OY720635.1, read as the reverse complement.
ATCCCCAAAAACGAGGTAATAATTATTGTTACCCGTAGTCAGCCAATAAATGTAGCCTAAGATGGAGTAAACATCATGTCCATTCCTTCTACACTCCTAGCGGTATTTCATTCTTAGACCAGGCATTCGTCCAAAAATCAGCAGGATCGACGGCGCTCCAATTATAGAGGGAAAAAGGATACAATGGAGTATTTACAAGTTAATGCAGAATTTCAACGTGAAATATACTCAAAAAATAATTACGCCCTCATCGAAACGATTGTAATTTCCATCTAAATCAAATAAGCATTACCGTATATCAAAGTTTTCTTACACACCTAAATGTTTCGTTCTTTATCGAAAGACCTCTATCTTTATTGCTAAGTGATAAAAATTAAATAAAAGAAGGCACCATCAGAAAAATGGCATAATAATATATCATGGCTGAAGTTAAATATAATGTATAACCCCGTAGCTCTTCACACAAAGAATGAAACACACACAACTAGCACAAAAAGAGTAATACTATGCATGAAAAAACACATCATTCCACAAGCATGAACAAAACTCTTCAACATAACGGAAAATATTAACTGCATATTTTACATAAGCAACACAAAATCAAGCACAAAAATAAAAGCTGGACTAACTCCTGAACTACGGAAATTTTGAAAAAAGAAGAGTAGAAAACCAATGAAGTATCTGAGTTTGTGCCAGGCCACGTAAAAATTAGCCCAAAGCAATTTACAAACTTCCCGGAGAGTCGCCGTAAAAGCAAGTGGCAAAGGTGCACTAGGAAAATCACCTATAAAAAGGATGTATAAATGAGAAGAAAATAAACCGGTCAGAAACAAAAGATGCCTCACTGGTGATGGAAAAAAATGAGGCAAAATATAAGGTCTGGGAAATAATAATTTTAGCCTGAGAAATAATATTTTTTCAAATCTTTCTTCAAAGTATTATTTTTTTCGTAAAAAAAAACAAAATTTTTAAACAGAGGTAACACCATCTGAAGGAATTTTATAGCAGTAAAGGAGCTTACATCCTTCCAAATGGTGTACTTGTAAAATTACCAAAACATTCATTGAATGTCCAAAGGCCAGTAGAGGACATGAAAATCTTATCCAAACATGTTTTGACTGCAATAAAAAGACATAAAATCTTCCGATTTCAATTACTGATCCGAAAGAACCGGCCAAAATATGAAACTAAAAAGTTGTATAAAGAATAATTGAATAGTGCTCACATAGTTGGGGGGAAATGGGTGGGACTCCAAATTCAACCACCTACTTGAAATGAGTCCCAGGTAGTTCCTAACAACAAGCGAAGAGTTGCATTATTACTGATAATATTATAATAAAGTAGATCATAAAATGTGGCAGAAGATATCAGAAAAGAGATGATTGAGAGCCAAAAAAATGGCTCAAACCTTTGATTACTTCCGTCGCTTACAGAAGAGATGGGACTTTTTCATGCTTTGTCATAAAACATTAAAATTGCTTGGCCGTAAGTTCAGACTGAAGATACATTAATCATTGGCTACTTTTAGGTTTTCTTCCTCTACAACGTATTCTGGGTGGCTTTTTTTGTACCCGATCTTAAGAGAACTTATATAAACTTGTTTTTAAAAATGTGAAATTTCGGTTTTTTTAAGCTTGAATTCATATTATTGGCCTTATGCGCAGACTAACGATGTATATCATATTGAAATTTTTAGTCTTAAATTTATCAACAACGCATAAGTTATATTTCTCCTGGTGTCATGTATTTTGAAAATCAACACTGATTTTTTTTTAATATTGAACATTTAGTTTTTCTCATAAAAATTCAGAAAATTGAAACAAAATACACTTTCTCAGGCTTAATTTTTCACCTTATTTTTTCCCGCATCATCGAGGAAACCTATGAGACACACCCGTTTCTGATCGTACAAAGTTAGGTTTTTTCGTCACAATCTAGTGTGTACACCTACGGACTTCGCTCTAGCAATCCAAAAAATTGGTATTTTTGAGATAGGCTACGTTATCACAGACTAAGGAATCCTCATTCCAGTTTACTATAAGAGGCTAAAAGAAATAACATTTCAAGCACTATAAATTAGTCTTTTGCCTCCTTCCATGATAAACTAATTTCTCCTCACCCACAGTCGAACTTAAGTTTCAATTATGATCCGACGTGCTTCTAACGCCAGTAGATATCAGCACGGTACTCTACCATTTCAAGGAATATTTCGTCCATAGTGCAATGGAATCACATATTAATCACGTTGAGATCATAATACACATGAATAAGGTCAACATTTTCTCTATTTGTCAAAGAAACCACCAAAAATTTAAATGAGCTCACTTTTTCAGCAAAGAAATTTAATATCAGGGACTATAACACATGTAATTACCACTTACCTACATTTGTATAATTTTTATTTGCTATTCAAATGGTAATCAACCTGCTTCACGTTAACATCAAGCTGGGCAAGAACGCAATTCTCAAGTTTAATATGCGTCGAAAGTTTTTCTCCATAATGCCATCGTTAAGCTAGCTCATATTCATATTCCATTAACTCTAAGAGAAACGATAAAAAGATAGAAAACTGTGTCATTATGATGTGGCAAAAATTCTAAGCACGTACGCAGAAGTAGTTACTCCATTTCTGACAAAAACGGCACGGTAGCCGTAGAACATTTTCACGCCCGGTTGAAAGGTAATTGCTCAATCATTTGGAAGAGTGGACCGAGACACATGAAAGGAGGATTGTCACAAGCTTTTGAATTACATCACCCAAGTGTCGACATGACGACAGCACAAGAGAGGAAATATACGCGACGACAAAAAAAATGTGCACCGTCATCCCGACTACGCCCATTTCCCGCATACATACCAGTGGATAAGCATTTTCACATTGAGAAATTCGTGTTTCGCATTCAACAACGCTTCACGACTTGAAACATTATACGTACTCTTCCCGTATTTTTTGTCTTTTAGATGCCAAAAAGTATGCACTTAGCTTAAAAAAATACTTAGTTGCCAGCAGTACTATATAAATTCATTTTATTTAACTATACTCCCGAGGATGAATTTTAGGTAAGTTTTAGAAATATATAATGGTTGAAATGAAAGATTCTAGTATTTCCTTCTCAGCTTGTTTAGATATTTAGTCTATTATATGGCAGTTTTTGGCGCATAAATACAACTTTTCTAATATAAAACGGCAAAAAACTTAATCATCATACAAATAATCAAGCTATAGCTAGTTACATAGCTAAACTATTAATACTAATAGTTATACCATTTCATAATATGGACAGTTATGCTGTTTCTTTTACCTGTTTACCTATCCTGTTTCCCACCAATGACTTCTAATTACAGCGACCACCTAGTAATTTTACCACTGATAAAAATAAAAATAGCATAATACCCAGATAAATGCGTATCTTATTGACCTATAAGGAGGCTATTCACAAATCTGACTTTTAACAACAGTCAATGCAATATTAATAATAAGCGAAACAAAACCGAAGTCAAAGTTTGTAATTTTAAGGCAAAAACGTTTCCCTTCATTTTTCCTTTCAAAACATTTTACATTCTAGCTCTTTAAGACGTATCCACATGCCATGCTGATAGATTAACAGTAATCATAGCCACTTTTTCGCATGGCATTGGAATCGTTTGCCAAACTCGATAACAATAAAGTCGTACATCTGTAGAGCAACCAGAAAGCTTATAAAACATGACGTTAAGTCGACGTCCATCGGTGAACAGCAGGAAGTGCGGCGGAGGCAAACTCGAGAGAAGATAAATTATGATGACCTCGAATTGGCATTCAACTTCTCCTCCCCTATTGCTTCACGACGGAACCTCAAAGCGGCCGTGCATTTGTGCGAGGAAGTGGAGCATTAAAAAGAGTTTCTGAACGAGGGAAGAAGCAAGAGATAAAGTATCTCGGTCGGGGAATGTGGCGAGGGAGGAGAATCGTGGAGAGAGAAGGGAGGGAGATGGAGAGAGGTAAAAATGGAATAAAAACAGGCCCCATGTCCTCCCACCACATAAACACTCCCTTGAAACAGCTCGAGTAAGTAGGTGGGAGGGATCACTCTGGTGTAAGGCAAAGGGGTGGACTCCTCTAGAGTGGAGTTCTTTTGAGGAGAGGATTGAGTCTCGGCGGTTGAGAGTTGAGGTCATGAAACGCTTGCAAAAGAATGGACGAGGGGAATGCGAGAGACGGAAAAGAGGAAGGAAAGGACGACTCCTCTTGCGGTGAGATATCGAGCGAAGGACGACGCCTTGGGAAGGCCCCGCGAAGACGATGGCGTGGGCGGAGACGCAGACTTAGGAGAGAGAGAGATGTCCATGTTTTCCATTCCGGCGGGCGTTAAGTCTAACAAGAGCGCTCAGACGGCGGGGCACTTATGGCAGCTAACGCTTGCATCCCCAGTGAGGAATCTTGAAATATGAGAAGAAATGAATCAAAACAGATGTTTTCTACGTTTCTGTCCTTCACTTCTACACCAAACAAATTGCATACGTCCCGGGAATGCCGATGACCTCACCCTCATTCTCAGGCAGAGCGAGAATTTACGCTCATTCCGAGCTAATTTTAATTTTCCACCCAACCAAAATAAGAAAAGAGTGTCATTTGCTCGTTCCCCATCGAGACTTATAGCAGTTGTGAAATAGAAGAAACTATGTCAATGTGGAGAATGTAATTAGTAGCTTGGTACTATATATACATACATAATCCTAAGGAGGCATACTCACCGCTCAGCATAAGAAAGAGGTAAACATAAGAAAGGTGGAGACTAACGAACTCTTGCCTCCTAACTCAAATGACCATATAAAGGATTCATAGCCCCCAAAATAATCAACTCCACGTTATGAATATTTTATCCTTTGGATTGTTTAGCCTACACCACTGAGGGCCACCCTTTCGAGCTCGGTGTGTAAAACTCAGTAAGACACACCTAACTTAACTCGAGTGCCGAGTCACACCAAGAAATATCCATTGTTAGTAATATTTGTACCACTAGTAAAAATGATTGAAATAAGTGATATTTCAATATATAAAAATGGGAAGTTTATAACATTATGAAATGAATCATACTATAAAATATTTAACAAATATAATATCTTACTTCATAATATCTCAGAATGCATTGATTCTTAATGGGCGATGGCAATCCCGACTTATGAGCATCATCCAAAATGTCTTGGCGAGCCATCATTGACACTCCAAGTGTCAGAGGTTCACCATTACTGGCATGTATAATGAATTACATTTACAAATAAAATGCATTTTTAGATATAATTGAAATTTGAAACGATTTACATTCTTTGGATTTGGATTCTTTGGATGTGCTAAAAATTAGGAATTAATCACAGTAGGGACCTAAATTAAACATATCAATAAAAAAAGATGATATATGGCTGGTCCAAATCGATTATCTCCAGATTTTCCAAGGCTACATTTTAAGATATCTTAATTTTTGGCTTCAACCTTTTCAATCCATCTCTTTAGGCAATTTCCAAGATTAAAAACTACAATATTTGCCTGAATTTTAACGTGATTTAATTGCAAACCTAAAAAAATATAAACTCAAGGCAGTATAAATTACCGAAGTAAAATATGTCCACATCCGATTTTGTGCGCATTCTAATTGTCGACCCTGACATTACCAATTACATAATACATCGCAATAGTTCAAAAATATTATTATAAAGGCATCGTAGGGATAAAAGGTGCGATAATGTTCCACAAATCCGGAAAAGATAAATGAAAGGCACGCAAAAGTCAGGAGGTAAGTGGAATCTAAGGAAAAAACATTAACAGTAAATGGTTTCGAAAACCCACGATATAATTTAGACGTCAAAGGTTTTAGTAAAATCAGCTAATTTAGGAATTTATTGACTAATATAGCATTAAAACGTATACGCCATCAATATATTGATATAACCGTGACGATTTTCAATCTTAGATTTTTGATTCTTCAATTATTGATTTTTTGGTGCAAATGATCATTAGGTGAAATTCTTAAAGTTTCCACGATTAATGGGTATTTGTGTCATACCTTCATTAATTCTCCACATTCAATAAAAGGGCCCTCTTCACCCTCTCAATATCACGTCTCAATCCATTTAATTTTACTTTCACAAGCAGGTGAATTACTTATAATTAGGAATCAATTTTGAACGATTTCAGAGATATTTGAGAATATTTCGAGAAAATATCACAAAAGAAGAGGTGTGCCAATGTGTATTATTGTGTCCTTTTTATTAAATTTAAAAGTATAATTTTGTCTATTCGTATAATGCTAAATGTATAAATCTCCAGGGCCATGTTTATGCTTATTCCATTAATTCCATTTTTATTTTTGCATGTTAAACATGCTGGATACATAAATCCCTAGAGATATATTTCCAGGACATTATATTTCCTACTTGTGCATCGATCATTAACAACGGAACACTTTTCGGGAGAAGTCGGGTCCGTTACAGCTGTACGGGTCAAAAAAATGCATATCGTCCAGAATAACTCTCATCGAAAGACTAGAAAGCGAGTAAGCCAACCTGAGATCACGCAACCCGCGCGTCACATGCGTGTGTAAACTGTTCTAATCACAAGGATACATGGCGATACTAACAATAAGACGCCAGTTACATGGCGTGCTTGGTGGACAAATATTTCACGTTTTCTTTTCGTTGTTTTTGTGTACTGACAAGCTAATAGATGATACTTTTTCAGGCTTAATTAACAATACATATTCATCAAATGAGCAAACTCATATGAAATTCAGCGGCTATACAGACTAGAGTAGGTTGATTAGATTTTCTGTAAGATATTTATAAGCTTCTTTATATGTAATTCCATAACTTGCCCTTACCATGAAGTAAGATACGATAGGTAGTAAACCATCGTTCTATTACACTCCCGAAGAAGAAAAACATAAGAAGAATATCTCTCCTAGGCGAGAGCGATTATATTATTATTTTCCCTAGAAAATGTTTCAATCAAAATTTTATATACATAGCATGGTATACGAGAACACATCATTCGGATATGGACAGGGTCTTTGAAATGAAGAAAGAGAAATGCTTTCTACTTGCCTTATTAAGTAGTCCTCAAATATACAAGTCCAATGCATCTTGGAACCAAAGTAGTATTTTCCCCTTCACCAAACTAGCAGTAGTAACTAATGAAAATCATTTGACCGCGTAAACTCAATGTTAACCTATCCACTAAAGCGCATGATATAATGCGTTGCAGATATAATCAGTAATACTCGCCGCATATACTCAAAATATAACTTTTTTGCCAGCTATTCCGCTACAGGCATTAAAATAAAAGGGGAAAATACAGTCATCAGCTTATATGCAAAAGAGAAAGGAAAGGCAAAGAAATCTCTCGCGTTCTCGACAATGGTTCCTGCGGTGACAGTGTAAACAAAGCAAAGCAAACACTCTCTTCACGGTTCAAGGAAACAGAGAAGAGAGGAGTTAATTTGGGATGAGGATGTGAAAGAGAAATAAAAGCGAATAACAGAAATGAAGTGGGAATTTGAGGAATACTGAATGAAAAAACAAGAAGAGTACAACACAGACGTGAGCGGCTTATTTGTTGAAATTTCGTATCATTGCATCGGCTCGTCATATATTCCCAAACGGGTTCGGATTTTACAGAAGTGAAATAGCGGTCATGACAAGGCAAAAAGTGGCTACAAAACGAACGGAAGAGAAAAGAGAAAAATAAAATAAAAAACTTGTTACATAAGCAGGTTATAAAGTTATCAAAGCACCTTGTGTCAGCATCTGTTCGGATGTAAAATCGCTGCTCGGGGGCATCGAGTACAGACGGGTGGGTTGATGGAGGCTCAAGAGAGGATTACTCAATGTAATGCATGGGAATAACAGAATTTGCTACAGGATAAAAAAACAATCGTAAAAGCACTCTGATTCGCATTTTCCAATGCCTCTATGGTGTGAGGTAGCCATGACCTTCTTTGTGCCAACCTGCGCTGATGTTATACTGTTTGAAAAGTACCCTTTCCTAACTTTGGCAATCATTTACAACTTTTTTAAATCAGGTAAATTGATATTAATTGGAGCAGAACGTGAAAACCTAATAAATTAAATGCCCAGATCAGCCATTTTAATGAACAGTAAAAACAAATTTTGTGACATAATACATAGATTATAGAAGAAATAATTGTGATACTAAGTTTTCAGTTTTCTATATCAGGGAATTTCTCGGAAGTTTAAAAAATAATTAAATAACGCTTGGCAACAACGATTACTAGGTTATAAAAAATGAAATTAGTTTTATTATACTTTGTTTCTATAGAATAAAACCTTTAAATTTTAGAAAAAAATAATAATCGCAGCATTTTAGACTATTTCATATCTATCTACTTTTTTTACAAATTATAAATTATCTACATATCATAATCTAAAATATGCTTCCCAAATTGTTTAAAACTCAATAAGAATGACCACTCAAACAGAAAATTCTAAATATATTTTCAATTTATTAAGACCCTTGTTAGTATGTCGAATATTGGCATAATAGATTACGAAACATCAGTCACACCACCTTAAGATTTAATTTCGTAACACAAAGTTTAGACACAATGGTTGAGGATGTAAAGCATCCTCCAAAATGGGTTTTACAAATCTTAATATAAGATTATATCTGATCATTAAAAATCACCACTACCCCAGGCTCCGTTCTAGAGTGCCTTTATCTAGTAGATGCTAAAAATGGCTTCAAATGTAAGCATATTTCATCCGTAAATTTCATTGACTATTTAAATATGTAATATTTTACCATTATTATGAGTTGATAATCTTTCTTCTTGACTTTCTGGAGAGATTGGTCAAGAATAACCATAGTACAGCAATTGGTTAGACGAGCAGCCGAGAAGACGCTTTTTCTGTCATCAACGCCGATATTTATGATAAAACACTCTTCGAATATCATTTGATTTTCCACAAGCAAAACAATCTGAGCATGCACGACACAACAAACTGATGTATGACTGAACTCGAAACTTCTGAAATAGCAGGCGGGCGTTTAATTCACACAACAAACCAGACAAAGTATTTATGAAATAATTTCATACAACCCTCTCATGGAAAATAACGTTGTAAGGGGAGAAGTTCCCGCATAATCACGTTAAAAAAACACGAGTCGAGAGAGATGTGCTGTACAATGTTGCATCGCTCATTAAGAGACGGAAACTATCTTTTATGCAGAGAGAAGGAACTGAGTTTTGATGATGCCCAAGCCCAATTCCCTTTAAAGATTGAATGATGCCCAAGCAGTCCTTGGCGATGCCCTGCTAATGCTGTTCTATATACCCTGAGATGCAGTGAGTATCTATTTATATCGTCTCGAATATCATGACACACAGGGCCTAGAAAAAGAGGATAAGTCACGTGGGCCTTCATTCAATAGAGGCCGGAACAAAAACTTCGCCGAGCGGAAAAAAATTGACTTTACTTCTTTCGCCAATTCGTTTCCTGCGGCTCGCCCATCCATGTCACCGGGCACGTCCCCCTCGCTCTCCCTGCCATACCGTGACTCCACCCCCGCCACCGCCGCCGAACCCAGCTCTAAATATTCCGAAACTCATGCAGCTCTCTCCCAATCCTCCGGGGCCCCTTCACGTCTGCCCGCAACAGTGCATGCCTTCCCCCTTCCCATGCCTTCCTACCTCGCCATACACACGTTTGCTTCGCTGCTGCCGACCCTGAAGGCATACAGGGTTCCGATACGGAATTTTTTCTCCGCGGATTCAGTCGCCATATGCTCGCGTGCTTGGAAAAAAACCTCGGTCCTCGAGACTTGAGTCATTGTTACCCGTCGAAATCAAACGAGGTGACTCGGATTCAAGGAAGCGTTCGTGAGTCATTACGTTTGCCTCTAAAGTCCTGGTATATGAGACAAAAAATAAACATGTCAAACTGAGCAGGATAGTGGAGCATCCTTTTAAAAATAAAAGGAAGAAGTTCCAGTCAGAGAGTTCTTATCCTGGCAAGATTTATTTCGCGCTCATCATCCTACCATAAAGGAGACCTAATGATAGCAGATTGAACCTAATTTTCCAGTAGGTAGCTTTGAAACTAAAACGAATAAAAACGTTATGCGGGGATTTGGAAATCCAACTATCAATTTTATTTTTCAAACGTCTTGGACGCTGGAAGGCTGGACTTAAATTTGAGGGGGTGAGAGAAGAGAGAGTTGCTCGTCACGTGAGAGAGCCAATTTTCCGAGAGCCAATCAGGATACTAAAGGCGTGGACCTCTCTTTCCTTTGGACCGTGGACCTTTCGCTCTCAGACCTTCGCTGGGTGAACTTTGCGATTCTGCTTGCTGTGTTGCTAAACCTGATCACTACATGGCCTCTCTCATCGTAGACTACGGGATTTTACCGGTTGAGGGATAGTAGCCTAGGCAATGTCGAGCGAGAGCCCCTCCCGCTTGGTGTCAGTTCCCCACTTACCGGCAGCGGAGGCTTTCGAACAGTTTCGGACTCGCAGGAAAGGCGCCCGCCCCCACAAATTTTACTCCATCCTTCTAGCGCTCAAAATTGAGGAAAGGATAATCAAACTATCGAGAATTACAATGGGCGTCACTATAATGCAGTTGAGATTAACATGAAAGACACCGTGTAAAGGAACGACAATAATGAGAGGAATAAATACGAAACAACAGGTTAACTAGTTAGAAATATGTAAAAACAGACCCATTTTATCTGGATAAATAATTTGCTGTCCACTTATTAAGGATACGCTTGGGAGACCATTTACACAAAAAAGAGCAAAATCAAAGATTAGACGTCAAATGGATTCTTTTTAAATATACCTTCCCAGATGTTTATTTAATCAAGCCAAATTTTATTATGAAATCTTTAAAAACCTTGCATGGTATGGTTTGAAGCAAGTCAAAGAGTTTATATCAAGGGTGACCACTGACCTTACCTTTGAGAGCCACAAATATATGCAAATTTTTTTGAAGCAAGCCGCATTGTTTATAGACAAATAGTTAAAATTAATGAAGACACATTTTAAATACATTAATGTGGACAATCATTTATTTATTGAAAAATAAAATCAGTGAGCAATTTTTTATTGCACAAGAAGAGACAAGTTACTTCTGTGACGTACTTTTTTGAGAGTTTATTACTGCTATGAGCTGTTTGAAATCTGGAAGATAATTGCTGAGCGCAATTTGCACAAGTTCATTTAAATATTTATCAGTTATTTCCGATCAACAGTTAGATTTAATGAATTTGAGTTGTGAGTACAGCGATTCAGACACATAAGTGGTCCCAATTATTGAGATCAGTTTCTTGGCATACTGCGTCCCCAATGAGCCTTATCTCTAAAGCATCTAAATCTTTTATAATTGGCGGTAAAACGAGACAGCCATCCCCCACGACATCAATAGCAAACGGATTTTTAGGAATGAAAATGAAAGTTTTGTCAAAAAAATTATACTGTCTTCAAATACTAAATTTGCCATTTATTTCTTCTGCCAGGTTAGATATTTTACGTAAATCATTTGGTTTCCACCTGAACTTTCTGAAAAGGGAAGGCTTTCAATAATTTTCTTCACACAATGGAAATAAGCAGATGTTCTCACCACAAGGTCTTTCCGAAAGATTGCCAAAAGGTTTTCCGAATTAGTTTGCTATGAAATTAAACACACTCTGAGGTCAACCAGATAAAAGTTTTCCACTCCCATGAAATGATATGTTTAGCTTTATTAAATGCTGAACAATATCAGCAAAAAGCATATCTTACATCCACAATGGGTCATTAAGTTGATTGAAAGATTTTCAACATTTTTGCAAAATAATTCATTGAATTCATTAGTTTGGAAAAACTGATGGCCATCTCGCAAAGCATCATAAATTTCGCCTTTGTTTATTCTTCTATGAGGGATTTGAATTGTCGGTGATTTTTGGCATTTAAGTAGATGTAGTTGACAATTTGTGTAACAGATGCATAATGAAAATAGTTTATGCTATATTTTCTCCGTTAATATTACAATGGAAAGGTGTAAAATGGTTTGATGCATCAGTATTTAAAAGTTTATTACTTGTTCATACTGTTTTTTGTTGTGTCATGGACGGTGTACTGTCTATCATATCGAAGCAATACTGACTATCATATCGAAAGGCACTAAATATTTCTCTCAAACACCATCCAAGGCTTCTTTAACTTAATAACCTCGAGTAGCATCCTTCAATGTAATTGTCGAAGTGTTTTTTCACCACCTCAAAGTCATTTGATACACATCTTACAAATATGGCTAGTTGCAGTTGATCTTTGATACCTGTAGACTCGTCCAAAGCCAGACTCATTGCTTAACATTAGCTTAATTTTTTTGCAAATTAGAAATGGTCGCACGTTTACAGCGTAGCCAGGTCAACAAAAGTCGCTCTATATTGAGGGAAGAGCTGCATGCGGCTCGCAAGCTGCGTTGTAGTCACCCCTCTAATGTAACAACCAAACGTCTATAAACAATCAATAACCATCAGTAAACTTCCCCGCTTAATGGACTTACGTTCTAAATGTTTACGTCTCGTCTTTTAATTGACTCAGTGAGCAAGCATAAATCTTCGTTTTAGTGATTACGTTACAAAAACACAGAAGAGAAATTAACATTTGCCTTTTTACAAGTAATACTAATGTGAAAAACACCTTTAAACTGAGAGAATTGCCCTTTCGGTTTTCCCTTGTTATACAGTTTAAGTGCGCACTTGCACACAATGCCCTAACCAATTCATTTTTATTTTTTTTGGTTTTCTCTAATATTGCCTCTCTTGTCCAATTACTCGCGACATGACCTCACTCCTTACTGTAGACTACCATTCAATTTCCTCCATCCTCCACCAGATCTTTATTCGGAAGATCTCCACTCTTTTTATTTCATCTTTCCACAAATATCATTTCTCTCGTCCATTCAACATCACACTTCAAAGGTAACATTTGCCAGTCCCTTTCTCAGTTCTATTTTCAAAGGTCAACACAGTAGTTTCTTCTTTTTATCGAAGCATTCTTTTCCCATCGCTATTCTTGATACGATTTCCTTGGAAAGCCAATGTCTAATGTTAACATAGGAGCTAAATAAGTCAAATTTGTGTCATCGTAATTTCAAGCATTTACCTGAGCATTAGTGAAAGAAAAAAATATTTTACGTTTCTTTCAATACTATTTAGTCTCATATTGAAAATTAAATACCGTACACGTACCGAGAACTTCAATTACCGCACAACATTACACAGGGGAAGATAATGTTTTTAAAAGTCATAGAGAATATCATGTTCTTTTAATTTAATTAAGCATCATTTTGAATACTTGAAACCTGCAATTATTAATTAATTTATGATTTAAGTTTTTTCCTTGCAATTTTTCCGAGCAATATTGCTCCAGTTTAATATTGTACCAGCATTTCAATTCCTAGAAATGGAGTAAATACATTGTTAGCGAGGTGTTACAGTGTGTGGGACATTCTCATTGGTGGAGGAGCTACATTTTTCTTTTATACCTATATACCGTTAATTCCCGGGAAAAGTTGGAAAAGTGAAGGTACTAACCGACCAAATATAAAGACAATATAACTCGCCGTAGGAAAGCTATTTGAAGCTCGTATCCGTAGCATATAAAACCAATCTTTTCGCTGAATCGGCTGATGTATTAAAATTTACATTCGTTCACTTCTTCGGGTAATACGAGAGATATAGCAAATGATAATTCAAAATTTTTATCTGAGTATTTTGATTGGTGAAGCAAAGAAACCACTAAAAATTCGCAGCTTATGCTACCGAATGATGTTATAATATGATTTTCTTTTTTTAGGAATAAAAGCAAAAAAAGACTATGGTCAGTCCACGAAGACACGCTTTTAGAGAGTAATGGCTGAAACAAGGCGGTCCGCTCGTAAATTATGAGAATAAATTACCATATATTCTTTCGGAACATTTTTGTGAAACCTTACTGATTCCTACCGCAGTAGAATTACCATGACAAAGGGGGTGTAGCGAAGAATCTGTTTCACACCATTTACCGAAAATATAACATCATTCTTCTCTCACATTTCAACCACTTAAACCTTTCAAATACCAGATATCACCTAGAACCTTACCAAAGCACACGCAATATAGTGTATATTTTAGGACAATAGTACAATTTTTAGATTTTCCTTAGGTTTAACTTTCTATTACTTATATTTTAACATAATAAATATCAGCTCAAGCATTCAGTTTATCATTACTTCGTCTTCTAATCTCAGATATGAAAACATTACCCATCAAACTCCTGTTTGGTACCAAAAATTTGTATTACCCTATTTATGTACCTCGCTTTATACATGTTTGAACGCCATCGTATTTCAAATTCCATGTATTCTATTAGAGACTATTCCTAGACATTCATAATAAAGAATATGGTTAGTTCAATGAACTTCGATACTTTCCAATACCGCGCATATAAGTTTGGACCGAATAGTTGCTGCTGACAAATCGGATAGTAAGGAGAGTTATATTCCCGGTATCACATAATTATTCCTTGGAGAAAAAACCTTTGGATAAATCGATACTAGAAATAAATAATTAGCACTCTAAAAGATTAGACATTGCAACATAGCATAACTGAGCCTAAACATAAAGTTCTAAGCTTGCCTTACATTCGGGAAGGCTTACGGGTACAGACACGCTCTTATCCTCTCTTTGATTTATCTAAAGAGCAATATTGGCCTCACCAGCCTAGTCTGAAACAGATAAATTTCTACTCAGTGACACTTGATACATAGTTAAATTGAATCCATCATCTAACAGCAATGCACGACAAGTCGCAGAGACATTCATCTCCATGTTTCCAGTAACTCCGGACTTTTTTTCGAGGACAGATAAGATTACACAATCGGTCTACGATAGAACGGCAGTAAATTTGACGAGGGTCTCAGATGCCATATAGCATACCGCACACTCAATGGTGATATCGCACAAAACGAGAACCAAATGAGAAATTATAGCGTCTCCATTTAAGGTGGAAAAACGGTAGCTAATCCCTTTCACCATCAGGCCGAATCGTCAACAACAGCAGTGGCAAGGATGGTGAATGCTTTGTAGTCGGTCATGTGCTAAATGAACCTCCGTCCGTTCCTTCCACCTTTCCAACCCAAAGACCCGGAGTCTTTGCGGTTAGGCAGGCACTTCAACTAGTATCAATCAGTTCATTAGCCCGGGACAGAGAAAGATAGGGAGAGTGAGAGAGAGAGAGAGGGAATAGTCCCTTTTCCCGAGCATTTACGACATACGAGAGGAGAAAACACGTTCGATCGGGGAAATTTCCGAGCAATATAAACCCACCACCCCTTTTCGTTCCACCTTGATGGCGTAAGAGGAAGAAGAAGATTATGGAGGAGGGAAGAATTAGGGAGAAATGAGGAGGGAGGGGAGGGAAGTCGTAATGAAGAAAGAAAGTTGTCGTGAAAGGAAACGGACGGCGGGAAGAGAGAAGAAATGGGAAAAGCTAAGGGGGGAGAAGGGGGAACGGGGGGAATTGGCGGAATAGATGGAGCAAATGGGGGAATGAGGAAGCAGTGAGTGAGAGAAAGAGAGGAAACTAAAGAAGGAAGGGGGTGAATGTGGGCTCAGCGGTGGGGATGTCGTGGGTGAGGAGGAGCGGTTCGGCAGCTCGGTTGGCGAGGGAAATCTTTAGACGCCCAAAGTTGGTCCCCTAGGCTCTCAATCAGGAAAGGGAGAAGAGGCATAGTTCACAAGTTTCGCACCGGTGAGAGAAGGATGAAGTAAGGGCGTGCGGTCGGGACGATGAGGTTGAGAGAACGACAGAGCAGGAAGGAGAAGAGCATGAAGATAACAGCGGGAAGATATGGCGTCAGAAAGAGTGTGCGGGAGACGTCTCCGAAAGCGGCATTGGAGAGAGATGGGGAAGCCTCTCCTTCTCTCTCTCTCTTAAGGTCTCTTTCAAACTTATTCACCTTTAGTTTTCACAGACCGCAAGTAATGCTCTTTCCTTCCCGACATCTTCTTCCCTCAGTCCTCTCGCTCCTTCCGTCAATTTTTCAATCCTCTTTTCAAGATCTTTGTCTCCCTCTCCTTACCCCACTCTGTCAAAAAAAGGAACACGATGCCGCCCTTCGTCCTGTGAGCAAGCGCTTTGTCTCTCTCCAATTCTCTTAAACGCCCCAAGTCTGCCACTCAAATCACACAGATGGCAAATGAAATTACGCACTAGTCTACGCGGCATTATCAAAGAAGGAAAGACGTTTTCCTGCGATACGTAGGCGGCGTGAGTTCATCATGAGGGAATGGTAATTGGAATCCTCGATTATATTTTAACTTTATTTCAAGAAGCCGTTTGCCCTAAATGAGTCATCATCAGACGAGGCAAGTGAAATCGTCATTTGCTCATTGAAAAAGTATCAGGCAAGCATCAATCAACTTACCGTCGCTACTCATTCTACGGCTGAAATCCAAAACCCGTGAAATTACTTACACATGTCTTCTATCCAACCATTTATGCCCTTGTTTTCTAATGAGATAGCGGCAATCATGGACGTAATTCTCGCTCAAAACGGAAGATTACCTGGAATTGTCCTCAACGAAATTTATCACGATTCAGGTTTCAGCAACATTGTTATCATTTCAGAGTAAATACAAATTGGTGAAGTTACAATCTGGATTGGTGTAACCATTGAAAATGTCAATTATGGTGAGTTGTCTAATACATTTTTTATGAAATAGTTCCACTGAGAGGTTTCATCAAATACATTGAATAATTTACGATCATTTAGCCGCATCACTCTCCGCAATGTACAAGATTAAGATTCGTTAGCAGTTTATACATTCCATCACGTAGAGAGTCAAAACATTTCCCAAATAATAACATTAAAGTAGAATGAATTAAGAGATTATGGTGACGAATCGGTCTCTGCGGGTAAAAATGCTATTGCATATTAATTGCGAAGATATTATCACGGTACAGATGAGGATAGTTTTTGATTGCAAGAAGTCCATGACTTAAGAGACAGCTCAACCAGTAATAGAACATATCCGATAAGAGTGTTTTCTATTTTCGTTTTGAAAACAAATTTCAAGATGAATGAAGTTCGGTTTATTCAAAATATAAAGTATAAACAATTTCACGCAAAAGACAGTTGAAATGTGCAGGATCATTTTGCTCCAGCATACCACTTCTGAAACATTAATATTCTCTCAACAGTGTCCTTCCTCAGAAGCCTAAATTCAACTCCCAGGACCCTAGCAAACACCTTCCAACACTGAAATATTCATTTTCCCCGACTCGAAGTAAAATATTAATGCTCTATCGCAAACAAGAAGCATTCCGGAAAAATAAAAACAAACGGAAATGCCTACGATCCGTCTTCCGTTATTGCCATGTGGAAATTCAACAACTTATCTTTCAAGACGTCAGCTCAAGACCACCTCGGGGCATGTCTCATACTCTTTATTTATAACGTGTAATTCCAAACGAGCATAAGCAGCTAAGTTGAGCAAAGACGGAGGGGAGAACTTGTCCTCGCTGCCTCTTTCCCCGACTCCGCCCCACGCCCAAGGAAGTCAACGCCTCCCTCCCAGGGTGGGGAGCCACGAGCCCCCAGCTGAGCACGACATTTCCACACTACTCCAACTCCGCCCAGGCCGTCTCTCCACGCAGTCCTTGCCTCCCGCCATCACCCCGCCGCCCTCCCTTATCTCACCCCCCCCCCATTCCCTCACCCTTTCGTGGCTCCTAACATCGTCAGCCGACTAAACTACACCTCTCCGACATAACACTGGAGGAGGCGGGCAGGGAAGTTAGCTCCCGCTCCTCCTCCTCTCTCGCTCTCTCCCCTCTGCGGCAACGATGATGCTCCCCTAACGACGGATGAGTCGATGTTCCAACGCGGGGAGGGTGCGGTGGCGACCACCTCAGGGGAAGCGATGTTTTAGGGGAAGACGAAGGCAGGGAGGAGGATGGGAACGGAGGGAGCATATGGGGGACGGGAGATGGATTCAAGCATTTGGGGGGGGGACCTTGCTGAGGCGGCGGGAGAGCACAGTGGGGAAAGTTGGGAGTCGTAGGGGGGGGGGGGTGATCCTGCCTAAGGCGATGACTCAACGAAACAATTAATCTCCTTCCGCGGAGGCGGAGGCGTGAGGCACGGAACGAGGGTCTTCACGGGGCTGATCGCCTCCCTGTAGGCATACGTTGGCAGAATGAGGCCTGATTTTGCCATTTCGAAGGATTACTTTTTACATTGAACAACCAGCAGGACAGGTATAAATATTAAACAAATCAGGAAAAAATTAAAGAGTAAAATGGAAAAGAAGTACCAAAGAAAGATTCCTAGACTAAATCAAGAAGATTCACGAATGAAACGCCATCAGGGTGCAAGACAAGGGTGGTCAAAACTTGTGGAAATGGGCCGGATATGACAGAAATGTAAGCAATAGTCAAGTAAATGGATCAAAAGCGAGTACTTTTTACCCTGACAAATTAATATCGCGCTTAATCGCTTTCTCTTTTCAGCCAAAACAACGCAAAAAACAATGTAAGCATTCCGGTACGCAAAAATGCAGCAAATGAAAGGAAGAAACAAATTAACAAGAGCTATAGCAAGGTTTTCCCGGGGAAATTGTCTCAGAAAACATTTTTAGTTCATTCTATATCGAAAAAAGCATTTGGGACTCATTTATATTTGTCTACATACGCTGATTATTAATGCATATAAATCTACAATCGTGGTAAAAACTCTAAACGGCAATTAACCAGTCTTTAACAACGGATTCTATTATTTCTCACAGTAACTTGTAGGTGCTCTGTCTTCTAATAATTACGCAAAGCAAGTAAAACATTTCTTCACGCGATCAACTAAGATTACTCCTAATCCACAACTATCTGACGAGAGGTAAAAACCAAATGCTCGTAATAGTGTAAGCATTTTTCCTCCATCCTCTGAATCAAGGAAAGCCATTTCTCAAAGTTCAGACGTTTCCCCTGGGAAAAAAGAGGAGCTAAAAATCGCTGGGTCCATTAGTAAGCGTCATCCTTGATTGAAGCTATTGTGGTCGCAAACACTTGCCTTATCTTCATTGTGACGCAAGAAATAATTGAGATTAATACGAAAATACATTTGATTTAAAACCAACCAATGGAGGAGACCGCAGAATTCCACCACTAGATCAAATCAGCAACAAGCACTTTGCGCACGATAATTGGGTACTATTAATTATAAAAATTTGCGTTACCTGCAATAGAAAATAAATAGAAAGCAATCACTAGCAGGTAAAAAAAAGTATACTCTTGGCAAATATAACCGCAGCTATCATATCAATTACTCCCATCAGAAGGTAAGGACAACATCTCTGCGAAGTGATAAATATGACCAAAAGGTATAGAATACAAATTATTTTAAATTTACTGGGTATTACAATATACAATTACTGGGTATCACAGTATAACATGAAAGTTAATCAGAGTACAGAGTAAAATGAAATAAATTTATAAACATAGCTAGTGAAAGCAAATTAATTTTTACCAATATTCGCAAACATAATGATTTTACCAGGCATGGTGACGGACAAGCTTTCAACAATAATGAGACAGCGACATAAGTTAATCGAACCGCTTCATTCTCTCGTATTTTTTAAAGTTAAGCTCGACCAAACGACGTATTTTTCCTATTATCTCGTCGTTTTTCAGTCACCGCGAGCATTATAGGGGGTAAAATATTGACTCTTATGAGGCGGGATTTAGCTTCAGCTGCTAATAATTAATCATTGCATTATGCACTACAAAATAATGGAGTATAAATTTAAAGCAGTTATTTACATGACTTGCGTCTATGGCGTAGTTTTTGCATAAAAAATATACAGCATATTCCTAAATAACTCCGACGTGAAAATGTATCAGGTAAAATTCATTCACCAACCCGCCAAAATTAATATCAGCAGTAATTAATCTAATCTATTTTACGTTTTTCAGATCTAGAAGATAGATACTAAAAATGCAAATTTACTATAAAGTAGAAAGCAAATATTGAACAAACATGATTGAGTGATGCAAATGTACCAAGAACAACTCATGGTGCAAGAAGAGGATTTGGAAAATATTACAATAAATTAACTACGACTAACATCGGATAGAATTCACTTATAATTGCCTATTTATAAATTTCAGGAATGTATTTGGTACAACTGTGGAATAGCTATGCAAAAACAGGGTGCATTCACTGATGAGACCACGAAGATGTAACTCATAAGTGCTCAAAAAGATAGAGCAAATAAATTAAAGAAAAAGGGTGCGTTCGCAAACCACAGCTAACAAGTTAATACGATATGAAGCTTCAATTTCAGTACACAAACAGAGCACATTTTCAGTTCATTGGTTTAAAGTTGGCAGTAAAACACGAAAAAAAGTATATTCTTAGTAATAAAATATACATGTTAAGTTTATCGTTGAGAGAAAAAACTTTTAAAAAGTATATCGAAGCTACTAAGAAGCAGCAAACACTATAAACAACAAAAAGTGTAGATGCTAGATCAATCATTATTTATATACATCTCATGTCTCAAGCATACCAAGTTCATAATATTTAGTCAGAATTTTAAACACTATTCAGGCTCTAACACTATTTAATTAATTTTATACACTGAATTGCTTTTGGTTTTAATTACTTTAATTAATCTCACCAATACTTCTAAGAAAGAAAATGTTTACTTTCACCAGAGTTTGTAGAAGGAAAAAATGCCTTTCAGCGGCTCATTAGTCACTCAAGTTATAATAAATTACCTCAAAAAAGAACGGTTTTTCTCAAAAAAGTTCTCTCCGAAAATCGTTGAATGCCTCAGGGGAGGGCCACAATAGGCCACTGACGTGATGGGGTTTTTGTTACTTAAGCACCATGCTGAAGATAATATTTTTTAACAAAATATTTTTTTATGTTTTGTATATCGGACTAGACCTCGAGTAAATACGAGCTGGTAGCTCGTGGTTATGAAAAGTAAAGCAAAGATAAATTTTTAAGAAAAAGGAAAGGTAAACTTGTTCACCCGAGTAAAGTGCTACGATCATCGATTTTCACACTTCGTTTCATGGAATTCATAAGAGATGACAACCAATGATAAATAGTAAAAGAAAAAGAATTAAACAGCTGATTTTGGGCTAAAATCGTTGACTTTCTATGGCTCGTAGTCGCAGTCTTGACATAATATATATTTGAAGGTTAACTTTCAAGATCATAATGCCTCATGTTCTAAATGATTCATACCTTAACCACCATTACATACAGCCATATACAGAGAGATGCCAATGGTGTGCCCAGCGTCCCCTACAGGTAACGAATTATCAACTAATTTCGACGGTCTATGTAATCATCGAGGGGTAATGCAGTGTTTCTTTGCATCTTAGTACTCATAGCCATCTCGTGTACGTTTATTCTTCCTTGAATATTCCTAAAAATTCTTCAAGTATGGCTGAGGAAATAGATCTGCGATATTTTTTTGAAGTTTTGGTGACTTAAACAACAATCATTAGAGTGACAGGGGAGTGGTAGGGAACCAAGGATATTTATTAATTTTTCTAAAAACAAGGTTATGTTGATGAATATAAATTAGTCATAACTGGAGCGTATCATATCATATTCGTTAAAAGTGTCATTGAATACTTTGTGGCATCTGGAGCAGACGTTCACTGATTTACAGCGGCAAAATATCGAATAAGGCTGATTCACCTGAGGAAAAAAATGAAGGTCACATATGTAGCCTAGAGTTAGAATACCTCTGAAGAAATCTTCACTAATTCTGGAAGAAATGACTTTGAAGAACTGTCAGTAAAATTAAAAATAAACCAAGTACAACCCCTTTACAATACTTTTAATTAACATTTAGCGGCGAAATGTCGGTGACGGTATCAAATCTGTATGCGCTAGAAAGGAACCATACACTGAACCTAGCATCACAACTTACAATTACCTGTGAATGGATTAGGAAACCAAGGCTACCTAAAATTGCCGACAGAATTTGGCAAAGAGTTACTATTTTTTACATTCAGTCGTATCTAAATCTTAGCTATAACCTGAGCTGCCGATAGCAGAAAAGTTCCTCAGTTTGGTAGATTTTTAAACTATGGTTAGGTTGCAAATTGTCTTGCGCAACTTAGACTACGAGACTGAATCTCATGTAAATTATAATCGTTGCACAAAAGAGGTAGATTGGATGAACATCTTCAGACATTCAATAAGCTACAGAGGAGAGAAATGATGATACTTTTGAAATGATGAATCTTTTACTTCTGTTTGGTTTGGGTTTAGACTCCCATGATTTATGGAGAGCTTTCAAGAAAAATACTGAAGAAATCTTTAGGAAAGGAGAAGTTTAGATTTAGAAATTTAGAAGTTAAAAGTTTAGAAGAAGGAGTTATTTAAAATGTCAAATCCGGCTCGAGGAGCAGTGTCTAAAAGAAAATCTACCGAGGTGCTATCGAATAATGATGCCGTGAACCATTTCCGAGTAGGTTGTCCGAAATACCGGTGTGAGAAAAGCCATCATATTAGCATTGCTTTCATCAACAACATTCGAAAAAACTATCCCAAAAAAAGTATGCGTAGTTTTCTTTTGCACTAGAATATTTTTCATACTTCTCTTTTTCAACTTAAATATTTTATGTGAGCTATAAAAACTGAAAATATTTTATAATTTTTTTTTAATCACAGAGAAAAAATTCACGTTTTTTTGCGTGATGACCACTGAATATATGGCTGCACTGAATTTGTGACGTCCAATGTCCAACATCACCTCATAGAGACACAATCCTCATTCAATTATAAATGAAGAAAGTAATAAGAATTAGAGCTAATAAATGTCAAAGACCTAATATCAATTGAAAACATCCATAAATTGTCAGAAAAAACGATAGATGTAGGCATGGCCTCTGAGGGGTTAAGAAAAATGTAATTCTCGTGAAAAAAACGGTCCAGCGCAATTAAAATAATGACATGCAACTATCCCAGTTTGAATTTTAGAGGTATTTTAAATTTCGATGGCTTCAGCTTCCCGAACGATGTCCATTTAATGTCCCCGATAAATTATCACTCTCGTACTTAACGTCAATGTATCACTTTCATCCGCGTAATCGGCTCCTCACTGACAGATTCATCAAATTAATTCCGGCGCTCGAGGGTCGGGGGCGTTAAAGGGCGCGCCGAGCGCTTTGAGACCAGATTAGCACAACGTGTGAGAGGGAATCGAATGAGCGATTGCGGACACGGCGGAAGAGAAGGGGGACGCTCGACGTGATGACTCCACAATCTCCGCATCCTTGCTTCTCTCCCCTACCAACCCCCTACCAAAACACCTGTCCCCTTTTATAACCTCCGCCCCGTGCACCACTTGGTCGTCGTATACCGACCACCACCCGACCGACGAGCTTACCCAAAACCCTCTTGTCCACTCGTCCCTTAAAAAAAAAGCCTTCCGCTCCGCAGACGAGGTCACCCAAAAAGAGATCTCTTTCACTCACCTCTCCCGCAGGTTTATCCCATTTCCTAACGCTCCGTTGTCGGTTGGTTATTTAGGATAGGCACGAATAGGATGCGGACACGAGGCACTTTGTTCCATTAACGATACGTTGGGTGGGAGGGCTGGGATGAGAGGAGTTTGGTGGAAATAAATGCTAATCGAGGAGGGGTGGAAAGAAATTCTAACCTTCTACCAGGGTATCTAAACTCTCATATAATTATTACCTCTCTGAAAAGAATTTTACACAAAATGTTATCTAAACGCCCTCATGGAATTATAAACAAGAAAATTCTTCTTATACATTTCCACAATACATATATATTTTGCAATATACATTTTGACTGATAACGCTTATTACGTTTCCACGCTTTAATTAAGACTGTGACCGGTTTTACTTGGATAAGGTATCTTCTGACGCATTTTGATGTCTTATAAATGTGAAACTGTTCTCAGTAATAGGTGATGAAAAGTGCTGAGTATTACTAACCAAATAGATATATTTCTCTTATACGACGTCAAGTCGATTATTATCAAATTCAAAACAGTAAAATTTCACTCTTCTCATTTCATGAGAATTTAATCTTATTCCTCCTCGGTATAAGTTCAGTTCACGGTTTGAGGTCATAAAATTTAATTCTACTGTCATCTTTAGATGGCACCACTAAAAAAAATCTATGATAGTAATTCTATGATTTATCGGCTTTAAAAGGTAATTTAACTCCAATGAAAGTGAATTTTGCCCTTGGAGAGATTCAGGGTTTAACTAACAACCAATAGATCACATCCGAAGTACGGAATACTACACCTCAAAGTTCTCTCGAAGTAGGAATCGGGATATCTCAGAAGAATCTTCCCGAATGCCGGGATTCAAACAAGGAACCCTCAGGGTGGGAAGCCATTACTCTGGCAGCCATACCAACCCGAACTCCTGCCTCATAGCCTTCGCATTCCGGCCATCCATTACCCGGCCAACACCCTTGCTGAAATAAATTCCTCTCATCCACCCATTCGGCAAAACAAATAACGTGCTGAAGACAATTACTCTACGAATTCTCGACCGCCCCATGACCCGTTGTCCAGAAATTTTAATTCATCTTCTATTCTTCTCCTCCTTGCATTGTGCCTCCTTTATCTGCTTTACACAATGTTTTCAACATTGACACTAACGGTTACGAGAGCAATCAGGAGCTAGAGTCGGCACTCTATGAGAGTAATATAGTTACTTGACTCACAACTGATGAGTGACTAAGTGGTGAGGATAAAAATATAGACTCTGTACACTGTCCATGTTCCACGGTCAGTAGAACACTTTTCAACGATAAGAATTTGAAAATAGTAGACAGCTATAACCCGACAATATATCGAGTTAAACATTCATAGGCAGAAAACTACCTCTTAAACTTTGATAGGCAAAAGCACGTTCATTAATAAGTACTACATAATTTAAGATTTTTGATTAGCTAAAACCATAAGGTATAATGCACAACAGCAATGACTTTACGTAATGATAATTATTAACATGTTGTGGAGCAGCTTCATCCACGTGTTCTATTTCCAATCTTAAAATACCTGCTTATCCTAGCAAACGAGAATTTCACCCGCACCGCGGAGGAAATTAACAAGAAAGGATTTGAACGGAAATGACGCCCTCGAGAGCTTTCCGATGGTTCATCAGAAATTATGACTGGAGCCAGGGTAACAAATTATCGAGGAGGATAATAGGTCGCCGTTAGGGACGAATCGAAGAGCAGAGGAAGGGTTTGTTACCCCTGGCACATCGATTGCCGGGAATTGGCTAATTCGTGAAGATGCTGGACCGTGAGCAGTCTGATATCCCCATCATCACCAATCAAGGCTCTTAAATTCATCTCGGATCCGATATTCCCTATCTGCCCCGGTCCCGATCTATCCCTTCTCATTCCATGTCTATTCCCTCTCGAAATTTCTGCTTCCAATTGTCTACTGCCGGTCTCCACCTCCGTTTCTACGATAATAGAATTATGACGCCATTAACCTCACAACCGTCATGTGACTTGGACATGATGAAAAACTAATTCTCAAGAAAATGTGATAAAAACTGATGATTCATCGCTGTATAAGAACAAAAACCGTCCGTTTTACCCCAAATGCCTACGAAGGGGGTTTTATAGGTAAGATTACAAATGACCCTATTTGAAGGTATCACTTGAATGATTTTGTAGACACTACTCAGAAAATTGATAAAAAGTCCATATTTAAAAGGTAGATCAAATAATATTTACAACTAAGAAATATTTCTGATGAGAAAAAGATTTTGTTTTTGTTTCGTATCACTCATGGCAACAATCAAAGTACAAAAATGTGCGGGCTTAATATTGATAATTAATAATACTTATTAAATATTAGTAATAATTAAAATAAATAAATATAAAATTACAATAAATATTAATAATTAATAATAATTATCGCATTTAAAAATCACAGTCATAGATCTAGTTGTGGTCTTGACAACCTGAACCACATAACAATGTGGCGAACCGTGGGATGCTTAGAAAAAAATGCAAAAATGTTTGATACGTTCAAGCCCATTTAAGCGATAACACCGCCACGAGTTTTCCACCTCCTCATGTTCACACTATTTAGAAATAAAATAACTAAATGTTTCGTATTATACGTATTTCAATGCTGGTTTGGGATTCCATCGCAAATAAAGCATTTTCAGGTGCCTATTCCCTTTTCCTGCAGCCTGAATTTCAGCGAGATCGATTATCTTACTCGGGATTGCACAGGGAGTCTCACCAAACAAATTACGAGAGGTGACCAGCCGCCATAAATCAGAGAAACCTAATTTTGACTGAAGGCGGCGTACATCGTTATCATGAATGATTCACGATGCGATAAAGATTCAATGGACACCATTCATCCATTGGAACGATTCCCCGGGACGAGTCCAGCACAAAGGAATAAGGCATAAAAACCGCTAAATCCCTAGATCCCGTTTTCATTAGATTTGTGCTGTCTGACGGTAATGGTCACTTCATGATTCGTCACTGAGAGAAACCATCACTTTATACGACAGCAGATCCCCGATTGGGATAGAAGGCTGAGACAAGAGAGTCACATCGTTTGCGAAAACTTCACAAGTCCGTAAGCAATGTTCCAAACTACAACCAAATTATCAGCGGACATCAATCCGGAGACTGGACTCTTGCAGTTCTCCCAACTCTCCTTTCAGCCCACCGCTTCATTCCTACGAATTTCTTTGCTATGCCTCTAACTAATTAAGAAAAAAATGTAATTAGATGACCGCATGGCAGACGAAGAAGCTGTATATATCAATCAAAACTCAAAAATGAACTCTCCTAGAACCGACAAAGAAATTACGAATTCCACTTTTCGTACGGCGAATTTTGGAAGGCTCTCGTTCATGGATAACAAATTTAAGACATGGAATGCAGGTAATTGTTTATAAGAGAAAACAATTGATAGAAACAAATAACTCTTCATTAGGGTTACACACTTTACCGTGATGTGATCACATGACAGTTAAAAAGGAAGGAAAATCGACGTGAACCTTGAAAATCCCATCAACTAGGATATTCTTCAACTGGTCGCAAAAAAAGCTTACGCCTGAACCTCTTTACCCAGTGACTCATGCACCACCACCTCACTTGACTCATCTTCTCACCTTCCGTAGCAGAGAACACACATTGACACATCTTTATTGTGACAGTTTGTGACTGTGGCGACAGAAAAGAATGCACGGAAGATGCTGCCACATAAATCAGGTTGCAGCAGGATTACTGGTCCAATCCGATATGAAGTTGTTTTCAGGAGATCGATACGGCCACGTTTCAACGGCTTATGCATGTTTATTCCCTCCATTTTATGCGCAGGAATTACTCATCTCCGACGTTAGCTTTACGCCTAATTAACGTTAATTAATTTAATTAACGTTAATTAAATTAAGCTAACGTCGAATTAGGAATAGGAATATATCAGCCAAAGTATCGAAAGATATACACCCATAGGCGAAAACGTAGTCATTAACTATAGTTTCAGGCATAGGTATGTCTTTTTCGGCCTCTTTTCTTGCGAACTCAATGAGATCCATTTTAAAACAAATTCTACGTTTATTAATTCTACGTAGGCGTTTATGGAAAACTGCAGCAAAATGAAACCACTCACTTGAACCTAAACCACTGCAAATTTGATAGACATAAATCAGGTTCCCAAAATTTCAATCAAATTTAATTAATGTATTATTAATTAATAGGGGCTACATAAAAATTGTAAGAGTCGACGTCATTATTTGATGGTACAAAACCTATTTTTGAGCATAACTAGAGAATTTAGATATTCCATCCACCCTTCTAATGGCAACAGTCACATCTTGAATAACTTGGCGTGGTAATGTCGAGCATCTGCATTATTGCAAAGCAGTCAAATATCCATCTCTAGTAAGATACTTTATTAAGCGTATAATATAACAGGCTAAGTTAGTAAAAGATCCTTATTTGCCGCAAAATTATTAGAAATTTACCTGAAAATGAAAGCCTGGAAGTCAAAACATTTGATAGAGTTCAGCTTTCATTTTCAGCTAAAGAAATCACTACATTATAAAGCAATCTCTTGATTACGCAAAGACTTTCATAAAAATCGAGTAAAAAAGGTAATGACTGATATTGGGATGAGTAGGTTATGTCCAAAGAAGTTCTTACACAATCCAATGAACTTTTTAAAGGTTGTTTTCAAAGACTACTAACGTTGTTAATTAAATATGATCCAAGAATGGCAAGAGTTATGAACAGAAGTATCTGACACAAAACAATTATGCGTATACTTTCTGAGTTTAAAACAGATCATAAAATATAAGAGTATGACAACGTGTGGGGGAGTACATCGGTAGATTACGCGAGACAAGAACCAAATTGATAAAATGATCTTTATTATGTTGATGGATGCCGTCTACAAGAAGGACACTCATATGAGTAAGACACTAACTTTTATTAATATTCGGCCTCATTGACATACCCAAATAAAACCAACAATTAACAACAATCAACCCACGGCCAACCGACCGGATCGAACACAACCTCTTGACTGCCATCCCACTACCACAGCGCGCAGGCAGCCCACATAACACGCAGCGCGCAGGCTGCCAACATAACACTACTCTCCCCTCTTAGTTGACAGTTAATAAAGCAATTACAAAATGACAATTGACATGAAGATTGGTTTACATTTTAACTGACTGACTTGATAAGAAATGACATAACACAATATTTAATAAAAGACAATACTACAATAATAATTGGCATATCCCAAACAATATAATTCAAGATAATACAAATTATGCAAAGTTTGAGTCGGAATACCTATTTGGTTTCCTTACCACTCGTTCAGACCTTCTCAATTCATTTTGTGACTCCTTATAATTATTCACATCACATTGCTCACTCTCCCCACTACCGGTGTGTAAATTGCGATTCGAACGAAATAAATCGGTGGCATTGACAAAATTTTCTCAATCTTGGTGGCAGACGGAACTTTACCCTTCACTGACAACTCAAAACCCAAAAACAATAGAGAGTTGACAAAAAATTCAGATTTCTGTACGTTCAGTTTGACATTATATTCCTCTAATCTTATCATTACTTTATTCAAAACTTCCTTACAAGTAGCCAGATCTTTACCACCAATTAAAATATCATCTAAGTAGGGTGCAACATGATCAATTCCTGCTAAAATAGAGTCAATAACAGACTGAAAAATTGCACATGCAGGAGACAGTCCAAAACACAAACGATTAAATCTGTACAAACCTTGTATAGTGTTAACAACTAGAAAATCCTTACTAGCTTCATGCACCTCTAATTGTAAGTAAGCTTCAGTTAAGTCTAGCCTACAAAACACCGTACAGCCAGTAAACTGATTAAAAATATCCTCAGGTATAGGCATAGGGTGTTGATCCACCTTCAAAAACTTATTCAAAGTTACCTTGAAATCGGCACATAATCTTATTTTCCCATTACCTTTAGGAACAAGAACCAAAGGACTTGCCCAATCAGACGTTTTCACCTTAGCAATTATGCCTTTTGACTCTAATCTATCTAACTCAAGGCCTACTTCATCTCTCAATGCATACGGAACCGTATATGCTTTATGAAAAATAGGTGGAACATTTTCTTTCAAGTTTAGATTAACCTTAATATTTTCAATAGGTTTATCATTACTCAGTTTAGAAAATACTTTAGGAAATTTCACTGACAATGACTGAACGTACTCTTCTATGCTAGACTGAACAGACATACAAGTTTCTTGTCTTCTTATTAGACCAACCTCACCCTCATTAGACAAATGAGGTAATAATGTGATACACCAATTTGGTGCTAATACTGACAGCCAATCGCGACCCAGTATAGCAGGACATGACACATTTCTTATAATTACAGCAGACAATATTGTACTCAACTTACCATAACAAATACTAACCTCACACTTCCCAATCACATCTAATAAGTGATTACCAAAACCTTTTATAGTACCATAGTAGGGCAAAATTTTTGACAATAGCTGCAATTCTTTTGCAACATCATTACTCAAAATCGAAATAGAGCTCCCAGTATCAACCAGGAAACGCACAGATTTACCATTAATAACAATATTCACAAATAATGAATCAGACTGAGACTTTGACACATTCACTGATACATTGACTCCGGTAACAACACAATTCACTCGCTGCTTATCACAGCATTCAGCTGTATGACCTTGACATTCACAATTGTAGCACAACCACTTATTAGCTGGACACTTCTCTGGAGTATGCCTGGAATAGCAATATCGGCACCTCTTCTTCTGACCTCCCTCTGAGCGTTGAGTAGGCGATGGCGAACGACCCCTGAATGGAGACCCTCGTCCCGGCGATGACCCCCTCCTTGGCTGGTATGAAGTTGACCTTACAGGAGAACGAAAGCTTTTCTTCACGGCATGACGTCCAAATGAAGCAGAACCATCAGACTTGGACGAAACCATTAAAGAGACTGAACTCGGACCGGCTATCACCAATGTTGACTGCTCGACCGCCTCCATCTCAAAAACAATACTGCAAGCCTCGTCGAATGTCATTTTGTCCTTCTCCGATAAGAGACGACTCACCATAGATGTATTCAGTAGACCAGACACCAGCCTGTCACGCAAAGCTTGATCAAGGAACGAGCCATAGTTGCACTTAGTAGCTAACCGCTTGATCTCGGAAATGTAGTCTTGTAATGATTCACCTACTTGTTGCTTACGAGAATTGAATTTGTAACGCTCAGGTATAATCTTACTTATCTTTTTATACCTAGTACTCAAAGCCTGCACACACTGTTCATATGTAGCCTTCGCGAAATCTACCGGGGCTAACAAAGTTTTCAGCTCAGCATAAACGCCTGGATTCAGATTGACACAAAAATGACCTTTCTTTAGTTTGTCCTCGATGCCATTTATTAAAAAAAATAGCTCAAGTCTTTCCACGAAGGAATCAAAGTCCTCGATTCCCGGTTCAAACACTGGAGGTTTCGACATGATGACTGATAACCCCAATTTCAAACAAGTTCACCCGACATGGATACTACCGTAGACACATAGCACACGTTCGCCAAATATCCTCGTCACCAGATATTATGTTGATGGATGCCGTCTACAAGAAGGACACTCATATGAGTAAGACACTAACTTTTATTAATATTCGGCCTCATTGACATACCCAAATAAAACCAACAATTAACAACAATCAACCCACGGCCAACCGACCGGATCGAACACAACCTCTTGACTGCCATCCCACTACCACAGCGCGCAGGCAGCCCACATAACACGCAGCGCGCAGGCTGCCAACATAACAATCTTAAGTCAAATTTAATTCTTCAAAAGTTCTCTTAGAGACTACCCTGTTGTTACACCTCACTCAAAGGGATAACTGATAGCTGAGGTTTAATAAAGACTTTCATCACATGAAATAATACTTCGAAGGATGCAAAGAAAACCAGAATATAAGGATCAAATGTGAATGACCTTTCAGGGCACAATGGCCCTTAATTCCTTGTATTAAATTGTTCAGAACTCTATCTTACGAAGCCAAAAGGAATTATTCTCAGCACCAAGCTTTCTTCCATCTCCCTGCTTCCAGCTCAATGACGTTCAGAAGTTATTACACTCGGCCATTGAACTTCAATGGAGTTGTTGATGCGGAAGGTATTGAGAATTCATTCTGCCGCAGTTAGCGCATTTTTCTCACCACTACGAATAGAATTAATATCTCAAAACAGTATTATAACCATAGATGAGTTAAAATTTAGATACTTATTATTATTTCAATCGGCGTCAATAAAATATATCCAAAATATGACCGTAACATCAAACAAAAGGAGAAAATCAAATAAAAGCCAAACCAAAAAGGAGAAACCAAATAAAAGGAGAAAAAAGAAAAGAAAAGGAGAGATTCAAATTGTTTTTAAATCCATTTCAACATGCTTGCAAACATAGTTAACTTAAGACCTCTTGAATCGGCTAAGTTTATGTTACAATTAACATCAGTTGTTCACTCCGATGTTAGGCACCAATTTCAATTCACTTGAACTTAATAAATATAGTGGAGATAGACTGGCTAGCAAGTTCACGAAAGGATTCGATTTTACTCATAGTAGTCTGGCAAATTAAGAATAATTATAATTGATCCTTCGTTGCTATTTCCGACTGGCTTAGTGCAATTTTACAACCACCCCCAAGCATAGTTGATCACAATAGTCTATTATAGCATCAGACAGGTATACTAATTTACGTACATAATCGACTTCACAAAAAATTCTCTCTCGAACGCTTTACGAAACTGCAATTTTCTACCGTTAAGATACTTCTCTTTCACTCAAAAGTAACTTAGCTTAGACCCATTAATAAAAGCAGTCAAAACTGATGATTTTAGAAGCTTTTTTTTTCAGCAATTAAATACAAGGGAAGGAACAATTTACTTGTTTTTGTACTGCAGCGGAGGAAAATATTGTTTTCAAGCCGAAGTCAGATTGTGAACAAAATACTGCCAAAAGATAAATTTCCATACATATTGAAACCATAACTAAGCTTCTTAACTAAAGCTTCGTCATAAGAATGTTTACAAAATAAGATAACGTGCTAAGGACAGATGCACCTTTAGCATTAATTCCGACCAAGTAGCTAAGGAGTCACGTGACTCAGTCACGCACGGTACGAAATTTCGAAGCTTTTCTTTCACTCGTAACAAAAAAATGCAGTCTTTTCAAATAAAATTTATCTCACCACGACACTTCTTATAGTGTTTAAAACAATAATTAGAAACCCATATAAAAACAAGGAGGGCACTTAACACTAGAACTCTTCATGATTGCGCCACGTGCGCCCTTTGTAACGTGATAAAAATTATCTTGTACGTTTCAAACGCCCGGCTCTCTAGTCCTTATTGGCTGTTTATAGGGCCGCCTACTAATCGAGATAAATTATCCGTCGTCTTTTCAACCAACTAGGCAGTTGCACACACAAATGTAAACGCTAACCTTAGATTGCTAACATTGTACCCTGCCAAATTCACGTCAATAAGTCTATTTAAGCTCTAAACATTCTTTCACTCAATACAACTCAGGCCGCATTCCAAAATTTATTCAAATGCAAGGAAAAGCACACTGCAGTTTGCAAAGGTTGAATTTCATTTCTTTGCATGGAATACCACCAAAATTATACTAATATCAGTCTCAACGAGACATTTATTCATTCATCTTGAAAAAGATTCCAGACATTACTGAAATAATTAGAAGCCATCTCTTACATTTACTCAGATAAAACGAATTAGGATCGTTCGAGCATAAAGGGAAAAAAAACGTTCCTACAAAGAGCGAATCATTCGCAACTCAGCATCTCCACAAAAGTAAAAATGGCAGTCCGATGATGAATGAAAAAAGAATGGCTCGAGTCACGTTCAATAATTGTTCAGGAACATGTAAAGAGCAAATATCAAAAAACAGAAAACCCATCCAAAAGACCATTCAAATTCCGAGAGAGATGTCAAGGAAGCATATCATCGTGATGCCAACGAGGCAAAAGAGAGAAAGATACATTCACCGGGAGAGGAAAAGGAACAGCGGAATGCACGGATGAAGAGACGCAAGGCGGTGAAGAAGAAAAGGGAAAAGGACAGGAGGAGAGACGTCCCAATCGGGAATACGCGATCACAAAAGCCCTCTCTTTCTCCTCTCCTTTTGTCCCATCGGCGCTGCCTCTCCCCACCCCCCACCCCACCCCCAGCCACATTCCCCCCCACCCTCCTCCACTTTACGACGCCTGACAGTCGTGGGTATCCCGCACGCCCTCCTCCACGTAACGGATGGAACGGCTATGAATATGTTTCCGGGGTAATCCCACGAACAAATAAAAAACTGGGGGCCGTATGGAAAAAAATGCAGGGGAAGGATAGTAAAAGAGGCCGATTCAATCGAAGCCTGGGGGCCCCTTTTTCACGCGGTGAATTCCCAAACAAATAGACGTCTTGTAGGATCGGAATTGGCCCACGAGCCGTAGGGAGGGAGGGAGTAGGAGTGATGGAGGAAGGTAAGAGATGGGGGAAGGAAAGAGAGGCACGCGGGTGGAAATTTGTGGATGGGTAGGATGTGAGATGCGACGGCCCGCGGATCGAGAGGGGGAAAGAGAGATTTGGGCGGGGAGGGGGGGGGGGAGGGGGGGGGGGGAGCGTCGAGGAAAAACTCTGGAGGTAGGGAGGCGAGGATCGTAGGTGATGGGAATGGGAAGAGGAATCACCTCAAGGACGAAGGCCTCGAAAGTGCGGTAGAGAACGATCCTGCAGTCCTTTCAATTCGCTCTCCCCATTCATCACCTTTCCTCTCATCTCACTCCTATTCGGCGATCCCTTTTAGATGAGAATGGAGCGTCTCAAATATAGCATTCCATTCCCTTTTAGCAAGGGCTACATGCAAACGGTACAATATGCCAAGTGAGGTTTTTATTGAGTTTCGTCCGAGCATGAAAAATCCCAAGACAATATCTCTTCAATATTGTGATTAATAGCCATGAAATATTTTAGTGTAAATCTCATTAAGTTCTATTAAATAATTGTGTTTTTTAACGAAGTGTTTTACACAATGTTCTTATTTATTTCATCAATTTTATCAGAATAAGGCTAGCTCGATATTATTTAACCTCCTTAGAGCAGGCTCAAAACAAAGGTTAAATGGGGAGCGAGACATTCTCATGTAAAATATTTTATATGCGGGCATCACATTATGCGTATCCCATCGGGACTTCTTGATATCGGTCTCATTGCCACCCGATATGAATTGCCGTTTGCTAATATAAATAAAAAATCATATAAAATATAACTTACTTTTTCCCTATAGACAGAACCAGATGGCAAACGAGATATCAAATATGACAGCATATTAAGTGTATTCGTTAAAGAGCGATATTTATTGCCAGTATGAAAATGAACGACTTTCGCTGCGAACAAAATATTAAAAGATATTTTTTGTAGAATATCTAAACCCTTTCCTCCACAGTATACCTTTGCAGCATAAGAAAAAGTTTAGAAAACTACTCAATATAAAATCCAATTCAATCAATAAACTTTAAATGTGTTATAAGACAAGTTTCATTTTAAGCGGAGATATTTGAAAACCCTCTCAAATGATTTTTCCATCGAAAATCCATCTCTTATTTTATTCTTATTTAATTTTATTCAATCTTATTTATGTATTCCAGCTATATTTGGTGAGGTGTCAATTGGCCATACACCATGAAGTGTATCCCATGCATAATACTCCAACGCAAGCATTAAAAGCACTACTATAGCAATAATACTCCAACGGTACATGCATTTATCATAATTAGGACTTAGGTAGAGTGAAGAAAGAATATTTTTACAACGTCACTTATCCCACAACAGAGATTTTATCATAATAGACACTGCGATAATTTACTCACCCTAATAATACTATAAAAATATAGGTACATGCATCTTTGAAAGACGCTAAGAATTGAAGCATTATACGTTACTCTGCACTATTACAAAAATTCAATTCATGAAGGGTGGCGGTTCCATTGTCATCACTCATCATTTAGTTTAAGGCGTTATGGCCAGGATAGTCTCATCATATTTTACAAAAAAAATTGATCCGTCATTTTTCACTAAGACACCAAATGATGTATTAATAGTGAATATGACTAATCGAGTGGCAGATTCAATGTGTCTAATTGTCATCAAAACGCAGCATGGCATCGTTCCATCATTTCTTAAGATGCCTCCAAATCACTTGTTCCCTCGATCACATTTTCACCATTCCCTCTACTTCTCACGGTTTCTATCCTTTATCGTCTGATACTTCTCCTCCCGCCACCGCATGCAGTTTTCCTTCCATTCCTTCCCAAGGCTGTTCCCTTACTGCTCACCCCAAATTCTCTCATATACAATGCGTTTCCCACTCCGCAGCTTCTCGCACGAGTGCTCTTCGTCAGCGGAGGGATTTCCACTCGCTGGCAGAAGGGAGGAGGCCCCGCAGGTATAAAATAGAAAAAGGAAAGGCTCTTCATGGAAAATAAAAATTCAAAGGGGAGCGCATATTGAGGAAAATTCACTGGAAAAGATGCTCGAGAAAGGTACCTATACGTGGTGATGCCGGAGAAGGCAATTTCTTTGAAATACTCGCTTAAAAAACGACCTAATTTCCCGGATTTTCGCTTTAGACGGGCCAGTCTGAGGTACGTAGCAAATCACTCACGCACGGCATGTACTATTCAAGCCTTCTACTCATACTTACTTTGGAGTTCAAGTCCCTAGTAGAATGAATCAAACTTCTCAAGTGAAACAAGTAAGCCTCTGTTTCCCTTAACCAGGTCATAGCGTTTTTTTCATTACTCTTCAGCCGTACCGGAGGCAAATGGAGAAAACTGTTCCTCACGAAAAAGAAACAGTGCATTAGGTAATGTTCCTTAACTTAGCCAATTACCTCACTTGCCAATTACGGAATGACCTAAATATGAGAGGAAACTGGAGTCTCTGAAGTCAAGTTTCGATGACTAGCAGTTATTCAGTTAAGGTGCTCCGCTTTCTGACTCCGTTTCGCTTTGAAGTGCTAGCAAGAATTAAACACTGAAATCCATTTCCATATGGTTTATATACTCTCAAGCATGGGTTTTCTGGAGTACACTTTTCATACTTCAACAGCGATTTAATAATCATACAGCGGAAGACCATAATAGTAAAGACCATAAAGGATCCTTGTGTAATGCGCACAAAAATTGTAAAATCTCTGTTGGCGGAGAGGACATTCAGCGGATATATATTAGTTAAACATCCTCCTGACCCCTTCCCTACAAGAGTAACAGAATTTGAAATTTTTCATTTAACTGACAATAGTAGTTTTACCAATTTCCCTCATGTGCAGATCAAATTCTCAGATAAAAAAAGATAAAAAACGGTAAAAAAATTGAGATAAACATATTTATGAAGAGAGAGTTCATTTGCTTTAAATAGAGCGGTTTGGAGATTCATTAGCAAAAAGCCTCGCACACCTGCCTTCCGTTATGTATATCCTCACGTCATGGATGGCTCCCATTTGTAACTCAACGCGCATTCCTAGCTCATCAACTAAAACAGCTTACACAGTCCATACGTTAATAAACGAAAAATAAATCAAGATGAAAGTATAATCATAAAATCTTATTCCACGTCGATTCATAAAAATTGCGGAAAATATTACATCAGGGTCACATATTTTGCAAGATCCCATCAGCAAGAAATATAGAGATACAAAAACTTACGAATCGCGACGAAAAATGAGCGTCACAAACGGATTCTGACTCCTCGGCTCTTGGTACGCACATAAATGTAAAATCACACGAAAAAATATTTTTGAACCAGAATTTTTTCTGTAAGAGTACTATTGCGTGGGAAATTGGTTTAACCACTCATCTTTGTAAGTTATAGCATTGAAAAGGGTTAAAAGGGACCCTGAAATAAATGGCGATCTTCCATAAATTGATAACAAATTATAATCGAATTATACTTACTAATCTATAAATCTATCTTATAAATTAATCTTACTGCCCTCATCAACTCTCTATATAGTAGCTTACAACTCATCTGATGCCATCTGCTTTTTTCTATCACATTTTACCTCCGAAATATTCCACTATTAAAGACATTAACAACACATTAATGCCTTGATACATTCCCTACCCACAGTACATACTTCCACCAACTTGTTCCTTCCACAACCATTTGCAGCTCTTCTGTTTACTTGCCACAGTCGGGGTTGGTCTTATTCTCTTCGTCCGTAAACATTCATCGCATCTCTCCTCAATGTAAATATTTATCTCACAATGAACAACTTCACGACCTGTCTATCCAAATGTTACCCCCAATTAACAATATATAGTTCTTCTATAACATTGATACGGCACATCTAACATAGTTCTCATTGACAGCCTTTCTTTCACATTTGTGTCCAAA
The DNA here is from genome assembly GCA_963169105.1 of Ceriagrion tenellum. NCBI lineage: Eukaryota > Metazoa > Arthropoda > Insecta > Odonata > Coenagrionidae > Ceriagrion > Ceriagrion tenellum. The sequence goes on along the minus strand of OY720635.1, from coordinate 144,024,027 downwards.
TCAGTCAATAATTAGCTCTTGGCTTTTACACTGTATGACAGGAAATGTATGCACGCAAAGAAATCAATTCAAAACACGAAGAATTCCAAAGGTAAAGTGGTGCGCGTGACTTTTGGTCCAATGCCGGGCACGTAATTGGAAATAATAATCACTAAAACCAATCAAAGGCCTGATGCACATGCATGTAAGACAGCAAAGGCAAGTTTGGGAGCCAAGGTGGCTGAATCCAATTTTGTTCATTGAAATTCGGTTTCATATACACCTACATTTGTACAAATCGGAATAAAAAATTTGAATTGAAATGTTATTCCAAATACAGAGGGATGACGACGGTATAATAACGAAAAAAGTGAACGCAAAAATAATCCAAATGGATTTTTTAAGGCGTTTATATATTTAGCCTTTACAGTGAATACCACACCCAGTAGTTCATTGCACCAAATTTTCACAGTCGAAGCCACCATTGTAGTAGAATACTTTACCTCTACCTAGACATCGTATATGTTTCAATCAAGAATTTGAATGAAATTTGAATTATAAAAACAAAAGTGACTTAGTAAACGATTATATTTCTTTTGCCCTCTCATACGCCACATGCCACATGTTCCAAATAACATTACTGCAAATTAAACCCCAACCAAAAACAGATAAGTTTTATTTGATGACTTCAGCTCACTGATTGCGATTTGCAAGAGAGTGAACTCAAAGGAACAGTCATGTCGAGTAAGATACACTTCCCAAGAGGTACCAAACTAAGCCATCTCGCTCGACAACTGCAACCGACGCTTCATGTCGACTTAAGTCACCTTTTGATCGCATCGCAATACGCAAACCTTCCACAGGTGAAGAATACAATAGCAATGCTAGGGAAGAGCTATGTATAGGCAAGGGAATACGCGGTATTTTGGGAAATGCATTCAAATAGTGGTAGTTTATATGAGTCAAGCGTTTGTAAAAAAAATTCTTAGATCGTCGGATCATAGGTTGAAATATTTAAGTTCGTAATTATACGAAAGCACTTAAACCCTTGCATAAGAGGACGTCACAAAGAAACTAAAGTACTTTTACGGATTTCAAACCATCAAAATGAATTATCATAGCCAATAAATAAAGCATCATCATTGGAAGAGTTTACTCGAAGAAGATAGGTCCAAATACATACCTCTTTGATAATGAAAGTTACTCGAAAGAAAAGTATTTCCTTCATCACTTCTATACATAATCATCGAATCTGGTTTAAACATACGCATTAGAGATGATGAATAATGAAAAAATCGCAGTAAGACCCATATGATGGGGTATAATTTTTATTTTATTCTGACATAATCAGCGTCTTCATTAATTCCTTTATTTCTACTTGATTTAAAATTATATTACTCTGCGCATTTAAAGTCCCTAATATTAATATCACGCAGCCACGTTCGGAAGCGGCATTACTTTCTCTAATAATTCATAGGTTTTATGAAATTTCTCTCATTTTTGTTTCAGTAGTTGTTACTAATTGATATAACTCAAACACACTAAGCCTACCTAAGCATTTCCAATTAATTATAAAAAATATTTTTCAAAGCGGAAAAAATCCTCGAAAATGCAAAAATTGGAATGTCCTTGAGGAAAAGACTATAATAAATTACATCTTTTCCTTTTGCTCGATGAATTAGTTCAGCCTTTTTAAACATTACGGTTAAATGGAGAATTAAACCCCAGAATTCATGAATTATCACCTTTACGCTCTTGGAGTAATCATTAAAACCATATATTTCGCGGAAATTTTAAATTCATCAATGAATGCACATAGAAGTATGCATACAAAAGAGAGCTAAGTTTGCGTCTTGTTATCTCAAGAGAATATGCAGCATGATAAACCGTTACAAGTTGATTTGAAGACCTAAACAAATATGAAAACTTTTATTGGCCAGTGCTCATTATAACACATTAGACTACGTCTGTAGTGTAAATAGATGTAACCATGATGTAATTGGAACCGAATTCAATAGCTAAGTCAACTCCTTGAAATATTTCACTCTATATATATCCTCCTTGAAATATTTCACCCTATATATATTGAAATATTTCACTCTAAGGATCCAAGCAATTACAGCATCATCCAAGTTATCGGCAACTAAATTGTGCGAGTGAATGGACACGAGGTTATTTGGGATAAAAAGCAAGCTCAAACATCTGAATGTTAAGAGCAGCGATCGAAGTCATATTTGAACAGGATGAGAGAGGTACGAGGCATCCACCAGCGACGTTCGAGGCGAACTAAAAGCAGATTAGGTAGCCTCAACGATGTGGATTTAGAGATATTTTTCTACACATAAAGCAAGCTTCAGCCTCACTGAACTTTCATCGCCTACTTTTTTAACACCGCTTAATCTACCAAGGCATCGCAAGAAAGGTGTTTTCGAACACTGTTTGGAAATCTTTTTAAAAAAATGAAGCACTTCGGCTTCATAAAAGCGTGATGCACTAGTGCCGCTAGGAGTCACCTAGTTAGTAACTCTGTATCGTTTTTTTCGACGGAGATTTCCTCTGAAATACGAGGAAAAATGTATTTCAATGAAAAGATTTTCAATTTTCAAAGTAAAAATAAACGCATGTAATCAAGCATGGTCACGACAAGGGCAACTTTTAGGAAGGAATTAAAAAGGAAAAACAAGAAATAACCATTTAATTTAAACATTTTATCTAAATCCTATTATAATACTATGGTACCAAGTGTTTTTTTTCATTTTTCTATTTTATTCCTTAAACAGAAGATAAAAAACAGCTTTGATTTGAAGATTTTGGAAATAGAAGTCGCATAAAATCAAATCAAACGGGAACCGGACGTAACAGGAGGATAAATTCCCAAATTCTACTTTAAACCTTCTGTCATATTAACTGAGAGAGCTTCTAAAACATTTCTCTCCGTAAATTTCTGTAATATGAAAATTCTTATAGAACATTTTTGACATATGTGGGAGATTTCTTTTCCAGGTCAAATAATTTTTGTCGCGATAATAATAAACAAATATATACTCTACATTAGTTGATAAGACTCAAATAACTTGAAATATTTTTATATAGGATGAATATTTCATTATGATAGCTGAAATATGCGTCCATAGCCGTTTGGACACACATTAACGAAATACTATTCTGCATTTCGGTCACATGAAAAACTGAAAATAATGACGAAGTGATTTTTTTATGAATAGGGTAAACTTCAGTCGGGTGATGATGACGTTAATTGTCGAAACCATGGTCGTAAGTCATTAAATTCACTGTGGAAAAATAAATTTTACCCTATTCATTCAAAATGTTTAGCAAATTCCACAAAGTATCGCCGGAAACCACCAACTTTATTATGAAGTGAATTACTTAATCCAAATGTATTTATGGTTGAAATAAAAAGATTCAATTCAAGGAAAAACAATTCATGCCAACTTAAACTCGAGTCTTAAATTAATGAATTCCAACTATCAGGAAATATTAAATTAAATTATCAATGAAATACTCTTTCATAACCTAACATCAACTCTGGGAAAATATATCACCAACCATAAAATCAAGAGGGCACATTAACGATGTACATAATTAGAGTGTAGTTATCAAAGACAAAGTATGCCTCAACTACTCAAAATACACTTAAATAAAAAAGAGTACTTAATCTGAGGAAAACTAAAACAAACTTACAACCCAATTTCAAAGACTAAGCTGGGAATCATAACATCTCATAACATCAGCCTCCGAAAAAGTTGTTTAGAAGAAATATTTTAACATCTTCATTACTTCGAACTTAAAGTTAATTGCAAGTTCACAAATTCTCACAAATTGCCTTCAAGCCATATTACAGGCTCTGTGCGTGCCGCACTTGAAGCTGTCGGCAGATCTATGCAGAACAATGCAACTCATTCAGCGAGATGTGAGAGTCCAAAACTCGAGCAAAACCAAAAACTCATGTGCTGCAACGGCGTGATCCTCTTAGACACAAGGTCCAGATCTCGCAAAACAACAATAATAGAAAAGGACGGAGCTTAATTTTAATCTCCCAACTTCGTGATTCCGCTGTCTTCCACTAGATTTAAGACTCTCCCCTTCCGAAATCCTTCCCCATTCTCCCAAGTGCGTGCGTCTCATGTAATTGTTCGTATCACCCGAACGCGTGTTTGCGCAAGCCGAGAAGTTCTCTTCAAAGACTCGGAAATAAAACGAAGTCCGAGCGCTTTCTTTCTCCTCGTATATGTGTACACATTCCCTCCCATCCCCTCTCATCCACTGACCATCTCACCCTCACGCTCTATAAGAAGGGAAGAAAAACACGCGAACAGCAACAGCGTTATCCTTCGGATGTCAAGGGGACAGGCAACGCGTAGATGACGGCTGGTGGTGATGGAAGAAGAGGAAGGAGGATTGTGGAGAAATGAAGAGGATGGGAATGGGAAGGAGGGGAGGTTGGTTGGTGAAGGGAGTTGTGGGCGCGCGCGCGTTAGCTGTCGGTCGGAAGGACAACGGGGGCTCTTACGGGGAAGTGGCTCAATCCTTTTCCAGAAGAGCGTAAAGATCAGCCACGGGAAGAAACGCCGATTGGAGCTAGAAAATGGTGCTTTCGAAAAAATATACTTTAATATAGAACGAGGATAGGCAGACATATAAATGGAGGAATAAAGGTACAGAGGAAAGGGAACGGAAGATAAAAAAGAGAAGGAGAAATAAACCTGGAGGTGGGAGGAGGAGCAAAGGCCCTCTTTGTCGGCTGCCAGCTCAGGCTGTTGGGTTTTTAAAGAATAAACACGTGTTTCTGGCCGGTAAAGCCACTCTAGTATCATAAACTCTCAAGCTTAGGAATAAATTATGATTAAGGGTGTAATAATTATCATCGGCCATCAACAAAATCAACAAAAAACCCCAAATGAAAAATTGATGGCATCTGATCATATTACAAATCACAAGATTCAAGGTGTATCCAACTTTTACCGAGTAGTAGAGGGTATTATAGGAGGTCATTAAAGCCATTTGTCATAACAGTAGTTAGGAAAACATTATTCTGAGAATAAGGAAAGGCTGAATAAAATCCCCACGCCGGGATTAGCTTACAGATCAGCCACATTGGAGTTATGTGAGGGTGCAGCACAATATTAGCGGTTGGAGATTAAAACTTCAAGTATGCTGCTATTTCTAACTACAAAGGAGAGATGGCGTACATTTTTGGAGGACAAAAAAAAGAGTAAAATATGAGGGGTTGGAAGTAATAACGAAGAAACGACTGACAACTTCACTATTTGTGCCATTTTCCCTTTGTTAACCAAATTTTTATTGCGGAGAAGAGATTTCTTTAACTTCTTCGAATTACACAATCATCGAGGCAATAGAAACACCATCAACTTCTGGAAAGAAGGCTTCCGCGGAGACGTCTAGATGGCAAAGATTTTCTAGCACATTAATCCATGTCCTTCGATGATAGTTCCGCTTCAACATTCCAGCTGCCTTCAGTAAGTCTCGAGTGAGACATCAGACCTAAAGAACCTAGGATTCTGGCAAAACTATCGTCGAAGGACATGGATCAACACGGAAGAGGACCCAGGAAACCTTCATTTATTGTTTTGGATTTTTCCGAATTCAGAGCATTGAACATTGGTATATAAGATGAGATTGGTTTTGAGATGTGTGCCAAATCTGGCACGACAGAGTTGTGGGCAGGAGGGTAGTTTCGTGAAGGAAATGAGAGTATTAGGAATGGAATAAGGGGTGAAAGAAACACAACGTCAGCATAATCCTATTCTGAACGAAGAACACCTAGAAGACCACAGTTGTGGTCAACTGACACATGGAGATAACCTATTTACAGATCAATCCATGGGGCACCCAAAGTAGAGGATTGAGTCTCCACAGAAAATCAAAATCAAATAAAAATCGCCAATACCGAGATTCGGGCCTAAGTCCTCAGGATGGGAATCCGCTGCTCCACGTAGGCATCCCATTGACCCGGTCTCCGTGAGAAGATGGAGAGAGTGAGGGAGAGAGTCGGACGTCAGCAGGGATTGAAGAGGGGGAATGCGGTCCCACAGGACGGCGTGAATGGTAAAGGGAGGAGGGGAGAGCGAAAAGGATTTTGAAGGAGAAAGAAACGGCGAATGGGGGAGACGCGAAAAGACGACGCGGCAAGAAAAGGGAGCGAAGGGAGAGATAGAGATAGAGGGGAATAAAAGAAGGCATTCGGCTCCGGGACGCATGAAAAGGAGAAAATAACAAGAAAAGACGAGAAGAAAAAAACGAGTGTTTTGAAAAGTAACAAGGACGAGATTCCATCAGCGAGTTTTTATGGCACCAGCAGGATTTCGTATTTGCGCACGATAGGAATCACTACGCCGCAGTATCCATGTTTTACAAAGGAGAAATAAGAATAGCATCGTCTATTGTCGACGACTTAAATATGCGAAAACAGACAACCAGAACGTTGAGAAACGTAAATAAGAGTTGCTTACACGAGGAAAAACACTTAGAAAGCACAACAAGTAAGAAATTCAGTTGGAAAGCAATAAAAACTCACTCAACTTAGCAAGATACAAACATTCCCTAAAATTTAAACCACTACTCATTGCTTGCCTTGAGCATTTCTCAAGGTAAGGGAAGACATAAACGTTACGGATGAGGCATAGTCCAAGACGAAATTTAAGAGGGGGAGCCAATGTAAATTTGCATGTTTATTTATGTAAGACAAAGCGCTCATCGTTTTCCTAGACGAATAAATGGCAAAGCAAAAATGTGCACAGACGGAGATATACAAGTAGTAGAGAAAAATGACGGAATTCTAAATCTTCAGGAGATGAACAAACTCCCTACACAATCATTAGCGTCTTGAGAAAAGACGGAGTCGAGTACTTTCCGGAGAGAATACCAGCCTACCTCGGAAACAATGCACCTTAAAGAATTCATACTTCTTGGAGCACGCTCGGAGAGAGAAAATGCTCTTGAAATTATGTCCAATCCGACAAATGCAAGGAATGGTGGAGGGTGAATATGGAGGAACACTGCACAAAGCAGAAAATAAGTCTCAGATTTGGTTTCATTTAATTCTTACCCTCCACTCTGACCACTATTTTGCATTATTGCAAGGACTGGCTGAGAATGAAGGCCTAAGTTTTGAAAAAAAAACTCAACTAACCATTCTCGGCTCCATACCAAGTTTAAATTATGAACTCAAAAAATTAAAATCGTACTATTTTTAAATAAATTCCAAAATTCAAATAATTTTTAATTAAAGGTGACTTTAGATATCTGGTAGGTATGAGAAACGGTGGATGTCAATGGCACATCCAACCATAATATGGGCCATAAAAATATACATAATTAAGTTCAGCCGGGGAGCAAGAGAATAAGATAAGCTGATTTAAAGGCAAAATATCAATCAGTACTTGAAAGAAGTGATTCAAACTGTTTAAAATCCATTTTAAGCCCATGAGTATAAAATAAATATACGAAATATGATCTACCCTTTGCATCCACATGCCAAGATGGGACATGCAATGCGAAAAAGATCAAATTAGATACGCGTTAATACTTTATGACTGACCCTGGGAAACTTAACTCTGAGCAGGAATGGTCACGTAAAAATTCACGGATTGGCATAATTGTGCGGACCAAAGGAACTTTTTTCAGGTAAAGTAATTTATTCCTCACCTTAATTAAGTCTAAACGGTATGGTCAATAGTAAAATTTGTACTATTATAAGATTTAAAGAGGCAAAATATGCATTGCTATTGAAGGAAAGAAGATTTTAACTAAGGGTGAGGGAAAGAGGTAGAAGCGATAGCAATAAACTTAAACTGCGTGTAGCAGAATGAAGCGTGTAGGAAAAAAACACATGGGGATGAACGAATGAAACCGAAATGCATCTCTCCTCTCTCGCACGTCTCCCATCCAATTGGTTGCCATCTTGAATCTCACCGCAGAACACATGCTGCCTACCGGAGGGGCAATCCGGGAATAACGGAAAGAGAGAGAGAGGAAGGTGGGGAACACAGAGCGGTGCGCGGCGATGAGAAGGATTAGGAGTGAGGGAGCGTGCAAGGGGGGAAGAGGGACAGTGCTGCTACTGCCGGAGAGAGCTTGAAGCGCGGAGCGGAGTCAGGTGAGGTGGAAGGACGGCCGATAGGAGGGGGATGTGGGAAGGTGGGTGGGCGGGAAAAGGGTTTGCGCGAGAGGGTGGAAAAGAGAACTGGCGAGGGTTTTTGAGTGTTGACGGGAAGGGGAGGGAGGGAGAGAGAGGAGGGGGTTGGAGAGTAAGGGGTTGTGTAAGCATTCCCTCAAGAGGGCTCGCAATCCTCCTCGACCCATTTCCATAAGGGAGGAGTTCTCTTCCCTCCCGCTCCCCCCTTTTCCTTCCCCTTCTTACGCCCCAAACAAACCGTGGAGGCAGGATATTCAGCTCGCTGCTAATGCAATCCCGAAAGGGTTTCCTCCCAGTATGACGATTCTATTCCAACGCAAATAGCAGATTATCTGACACAGTATTACTCTGGCATTTCTAAGATAAATTCCGACAGAGGGAATGTAAATTTACGGAATCATTTAGGCTCCATTGAATGACTGCAGTGGCGTTCAAAATGCTTTTAATGGTTGGTGATATATTTGTAAATAATAAATGATGTTGGAGTGAAAAGAAATAACAATATTTGCAAAATAATTCTTCAAACCTACCTTTTCTCAATTTCACCAAGATTTTTAATGTATTACATATAATAACTTCACGCAAAAGAATATATATTATTAACAGTAATAAGTATTATTACTCAATATATGCTGTTCTTTATACTTAAAATGTTAAGGGATTAATTTAAGAAATGACAACAAAACCTTGAAGACCTAGGAAGAAGATAAGACATATTTTCCGCATAAATGTTTACTGAAATCGAGATATACAAGCAAGCCTATGTTATTCCCATCATGGGGAAAGATGAAATATGGCTTGGAGGGAGACTAATGAAATATTGAAGCATTAATTACATGCGAAGGAATTTTAAACAGCAGTAGGAATATAATTCAGCATTTCCACCTCTTGAGCAGATTCAGGTAAACCTTGAAGGTCTTTCGCCAGAAAACGAGAGTCTAACTGATTTAAATTTCGAGATACGAAACTTCTCAATTGGACATTTATGCAAATGATGTCTTAAGAACACTGGCAAGGAAAAGGCTCGTAGCAGAGAGAAGAAGGTTGGATGTACTTAAAATGCGGAGTGATGGATGAATAAAGAAGATAAAATTAATCTAAATTCGTAAAAAAAACGTAAAATAACAATAAAAGTCAAAGATTAGTCGGAAAAACATGAATTAACGAACCAAGAGACACACGTGGAGGTCACAGCTTGATTCTAAATAGATTACTGCGGCAAGAGTGCTAAGTGAAAGAACTTGAAAAAACGGCACTGGTTAATGATGTTATTTAAGCTTAGATATTGATTATGTAAAACTAGGCAAGAGAGGGCCATGCATTATATTGACCATAATTTCAGTGATATCGACCTATACTCCTTCGATCCTTCAAAAACTAAATAGGAATTAATTTAAATATAAGTGACTAATTCCGAGTTGAGTTTGGAAGTGAAAACTTTGACAATTTTTCGAAACATTTAAAACAACCTATTAGAAAATAGAAAGAAATAAATGTAAAACCAAGGCTTTAGTTAATATTATACTCTCTTACTTCGACAACCGAAACTAAGATGACCCTAGCACGATTCCTGCCCGGGCCCGTGCGTAGTACTCACTTCACAAGCAAGTTTTTTTTTATATTCCAGAATGAAAGGGACATATTTATAGATGTATTTGAAGGATTCTTTCGGACTATGCTGCGTTTCGTTCATTTTTTACAAACTCGACGTTTCGCTCCTCCTACTGGAAGCGTCTTCAAGAGAAGAGTTAAAAAGCTGCGAGAGTCTTAAAACAAAAATATTCATAGATACTTTTATACAAAATACCAATGAAATTATAATTCAGCGCAGACTTCCTTTCCAAAATCTATCCGCGTATTTGGTAGCCTTAGCCTTTGGTACATTGAATACATTTTCACTCCCCATAAATATTCCCTACAGATGTTACTTTGGCACATCAGCCGATTCCGATCTCGTCACAATCAGACCATTCTGCTTCGCGTCACTGGAGTCACAAAAGTTATAATATAGGGCGATATTTTTTAAACTGAGTCATTTCCATTAGTGACCGTAGTTGATCAAACTAATACTACACAGGCCGTTCGAATTTAACTTATAACATATAGATTTATCGGGTAATAATTAATTTTTAACTCCTTTAATAATACCCCAGATAAAACATAATTGTCGTCATTGGTTCGGAAAAATTAGTTCTCATATTAATCAACATTAGAATATCCTAGCATGAAAAAGAATGAAACATTTTGATATCGATACTGTAGCCAAATTTCTAAGGATCATAAATAACTTGATATCAATTAGTTTTCACTTTCATTATAAATTGACAGTTTTGGCCAAGAAATGGATTAATTATACATCAATAATTGTCTGGAAATAGACACACTAACAATTAGTACCTAATGGCGCGGAGAAGATCCATATTCATTTGCAATTGGAATACAAATCATTGGCTTTTTAATCATACAGTGAGTTGCTAGGAATTCCATTGCCAATCATCACAGAATATTGTTAATGGAAGTGATCTAAAGCGGAGTAGAGCCGCTAGTTTTTATGCTAGAGCCGTAGTACTATGAGTAGAGCCGTTGAATTATTCATTAGCATTATCGTAGATTAAATAATGAGAATAAAACGATTGAATCGAATACACTCAAACTATTAAAGCATGATTCCATCAAAACAATGTTCCTGGTTTAATATGTTTTCCTTTACAGCCGAAAATTGATTGCTAGAATGAGCTCTAAGGCAAACGGCTAAGAAAAAATGGAATGGAAAAAACCGGTCGCGCAGAGTACCCGACTGAAATGTTTCCACAGAATTCAATTTTTATCGCCCAAACAGAAACAGAAACTAAACTCCGCAAAACGTATGTTCCATGCTTTCTCGAACGTTAACACGCTGATTCTTTAAACAAATAACGATTTCCAAGGATTTACATTAAAATTATTTACTCGCGGAGTTATGGAACGGTGCTTGTGGCGTAAAACGCACGGGAAGTAAATACATGTACGGAAAAAATCACGGGAGTGGCTCAAATGTAGTGATGCGATGAACATTTTTGGGCCTCATTCATTGCCTTCCTGTTGCGCAGTGCGCGTTTCTCTCCTACTTACACGCACAGCGGTATTATAAAATAAGAGTGAACGGGGGAGCTGAAGAATGAATTTAAGAAAAGGGAAATAATAATGTACTAATAACAAAACGGGATGCATGATTCGTCATTATCCGAAGAAATTTATTTTAATTCAAGTAAGTTCTTTTAATACTCTACTTTCATCCTGAGCTGCATTTTTTCCAAAATTAATATGGAATTCCAGCAAAGATTCAGTGTATCATTAGTGAGCTACAATTTCGAACAAAAGTGAACAACGAAATGGTCAATGAGATTATGAATTATATATCCAGCGGTTTAAGTATTTCATCTACTTTTTGGCCAAAACTTTAAATTGCATGAAATTAACGTTTAAGTCAACGATGTTGTGTTCAAGTAAAATAAACAAAGGTGATCAAACTATTGTTGTAGGTAACCTGAGGCGTAAAAAGTACACATTAACTACCGAAAATTACTTTCCACGGATAGTATCTGGACTCCTCTCATCCTTTTCCGGTATCATTTCCACTATCGTTAATCAACCCCAAGCTCCCATCAGGACAAAGTAAAAGGTTTCCAAGTGCCTCATAGCTGAATCTTGTATATACAACTCTCACGGTATCTCCACATAACGCTTTTGTAACACTCAATGCATTAATCCGGGTAAAAGAGTGAAAACACTACTACTCACTCGGGACGTCGGGAGGCCATCGCCGAAGTCTTGGCTAAAAACAGTGGCGGGCGGTTTTTTTTTCCTCCAGAATGGTGGCGGCCGAAGGATTCCAGGTGCGAGCAGGGCATTGAAGAACTCGGCGGCGGAGGAAAGAGAGGAGTGAACGAATGAGGTCGGGAGGAGGAGGTTGCGTATTAGCGCCAATGGACTAGCTGAGGTGAGCGGGTGAGGGCGGCGGATAGACTGGAGTCGTGGGAGAACGGGAAACGAGCTAGGCCCCTACTCAATCTGCGCGAACAAACATGAAACAGCCAGCCGCAAGAGAGACAGAGATGAGAGAACCAAGAGGGAAAATAGCGAAAGGGTCGGCAGACGGGAGATGGGAGGGGGAGAGAGAGGACGAAATGGGGGATTTTCTCCGGCATTCCTGGGCGAAACAGTGGAGAGAGAAAGAAACAGAGAGGGGTCCCCTTCAAACGCCTTTCCTCTTTTTCATGAACATATTGGACGCATCGGAAAACATTTAAGGCAGTGAATCCAATCGTATAAGCCGAACTCAGAATTTTGATGAGTCAGGCATTTAATTAAATATGTTACCATTTTTCGCAAGATCAAAATTTCTAATATTTATCATTTTAGTCCCAACCTTCATTTACTCAAGTCTGATAGAGTAATCTATATCAAATAGATTACCGCGGAGCAAATTGGTAAGAGCCGTCAACCTAACCGAAACAAATTATTTCAAATATAGCGCATGACCGCACACGTTAAAATCATAGCAATCATATTGTAACGCCTTCGAGTTTTCTTTGGTAGCGCTTTATTTCCGAACTATTCATACACCTCTCTCTGCTCCTCTCTCCACCACAACAATCAATCTCTCCAAAATTAAACAACTCCCTCACAACCAACAATGACCATGCAGTATAAACAAATTAATCATTAAAACACAAAAACAAGAAATAAGATAAAACGAAGCACACAAAATAAACAATAAACTTATTAAATATTTTAAGGCCACAATACAAACAATAACTTACAGAAAGGTAGCGCGGCGGAAAGGAGCGCGGCGTTACAATATCTACCACAGAGAAATTATAAGAAATAGTAATGAGTAGTCTTTATTGAGCTAGGACAAACTACGATGGTCCTATATGTCACCAAACACCTAATAGACGGAAATTTGAATAAATCAACGTCCTGCGGTCCTGGGCTGAAGAAATTTAATCTTATTTTGCTTTCATATCATTAGGGTCCAAAGAAACCTAAGTCAGGATGTGACAATGAGACTCATATTGGCAGGCCTTAGACACGCCATTTTTTTAGGAATATAACATAGAGTAAGGGAAAAGGAGGAGACAGAAAAATCATATATCACGTTCTTATCTCAGTGGGTCGAGGAAGATATGAATGACAGAAAAGATAAGATAGGGCAGAGTATTATTATGGCAGTGGTAAGTTGAGTCTCTGAAACAAGCTAACGAGTATGATGGTAATGCGCAGCGGCAGAGAGGAGTAAACTCAGGAAAGTAGTAAGAGACTGGAAGAGAGGGTGGGAAAAGAAGAGGTCCATTTGGTGAGCGAGCGTGAAGGGAGATGGGGTTTCTACTCTGGCACAGGAAGGGGGTTTACTCTCCGGCATTCCTAAGGGAAAGAGAGGGAGGGAGAGAGAAAGCCGTCCGCCTGTAAAACCCTTCCCCCCCGTTTCGCCCCTCCCCCGTGTAAGACCCTCTCCCCCTTGTTATTGCTTGTGCCTCCTCTTACCCTCACACACCCACTCTCTTTCGCGAGAGACCCCCGCCATCTCACGGCGTAATGGAGAAAGAGGAAAGGCTGGAAATAAACTGCGTGGCGCGGCGCGAGTGCGTGAGGACCGAGTCTCATTTCCCCCTCCCTCGCTCAGTTTTCCCTTTTGCCTCCTCGTGAGTTACTCTCAGGCATTCGCATGCTGACGCTTTGTGATTCTCCCCATCCCCCGCTTCTTCCCTCCTTCCCGCCCTCCAACCCTTCCCCCCGTCCCCCGTCCCTTCCTTTTTTCCCGTCCAGTTGTGCCGAACGTCTTTTCTCCGGAATTCCTCGGATCCCGATTGCCAACCTCCCCAAACAACATCCCACGCACGCACACACAATATCCTCCGACCCCTCCCTCCCTCCCTCTCTCTCTCTCTCTCTCTCCTCATCTTCTGAACTTCCTCGACTGAGCTTCCGATCGAAAAAAATCTTGCGGCGGACGTGTTTTTTTGTAAGTAGTTCCTCGAAAACTTTTTGGCCGTTTTCTCCCGGCGAATTAGCTCCATCACGCGAGTATCTTTCACCGAAAGTTATACAAACGAGCCATCTTATTTCAATTGCCCTCAACGAGAGCAAGGACCCTTCATTCCAGATGAAACAAATGTCTACAACCTTATGACGCTTTTTCATTCTAAGTTTTACTTAGTTCGGGGTGCATCAAAGCATAGCTCCGACAACTACAAAAACCAGATTCTGCCATAGACGGAAAAAATGCAATAAATGATCGCTGAATTCATAAAAATTACGGTTTTGTCCATCAAATTAAGGAATATCATTATGTTCAGCACTCGAATTTTCAATGTAAAAGTAAACCCATTAAATTGGAGCAAAACTAAGATACAGTGACGGCTGAAACAGAAATTAGTTTCAAATTTTAATGCACGTTTATAAATTCAGCCAGATACTTCATTCGTAGACACCTAAAATAGCCTTATCCGATGAAATACTTCAATTTCTCTAGAAAAAACATTAAAAATAGATAAATATAAATAGACAAATTAGGAAAATAAACTTTTTCAAATGGACGCAAAACAATGTAAGACTTGTTCTTACACTTATATGGTACTAGAAAAATGTAGCGTCCATCCCGACGGAAACTAAATCTCACACTAAAAGCAATCTCCCTCTAATGCAAACCTTACGCTTCTAGAACAATATGTATGCAAATCAACGGCAAAGTTTACTCACAAGCGGTCAACGACCCTTCCCAGAATATACATGTCACCGAAAATTTCCCTTCAGAATGCAAAGAGTTTGGCAAAAGGGAGGTTTTCAAATAATTTTACTCTCGTCCTTGGAAGCCAAATTCAGGGTAGGGTAATGTGAAAGAAAGTCGCCGTATCTCCATCGACTTGGCATAACAGAGACAATTTACGCACTGCCACCATCTTGCCAGAGTGTATACACGCACTGCAACAACAGAGGGAAACATTCCTATGCAACGATAATCAATAGCCGAACCATCGATCACCATTAACTTGAACGAAAAAAAATCTTATATTCTCCTTCAACGACAGAGAAATATTAGGTTGAAAACATTATATACGTATTTCAAATTGTGGACATAACAAAAACTCACACATGGCCACACATTTCATGTAATACGATTAACACTACTTTACCATCTCTTTCCTAAATATATACGCACTCCGAATACCAGAGGCTAGGCATTTTATTAAATATAGATTCAGGAGTGATACAATGGAACCGTTCGATGAGGACTGAAACAAAGCACTAGCGCTTTCTGCAAATAATGCAGTAACACCGAAGCTAGTCGATTAAATGTTTATCAGTGGAAAACAGCAAGTGTTCTTCTTCCGTCGTAAGATAATTTATTTTCAGTCAAAAAAAACGAAATATCTCACGGGGACGGATAACAAATTTAAGGTAAACTCGATACAAAGGCAATATTATTTTTCATTTAGAGAGGCTTTACTCATATTTTCAATATTTTTATCTCTTGAATTGGTTTTTCGAAATTGAAGCAATGATTGAGACTGAATACTACACGTAACTAGTCAAGGAATCACGGAAAGAAATATCACACTTGAGAACTTTTTTCTCACAGAGTAACATGAGAACGTCTATAATCTGAGTAAAGAGCCTGCTGAACGCTCGCAGGATATTTGCGTGCAACCCCACTGAATAAAGACAGGCAATATAATCAATGAAAAAGATAACAGAGACAGCTGATGAAAGTTTATAACGGTTATTATTGACGACTCAAGTAGACTTATATTTAGCGGAAATTATATATCCATAGATGCTCAAGCAACATTTAAGGAAAATGCCACCATATCCGACAGCGGTGGGTCGAGCGTTCGGTTTCATACCAGAGACCAAGGTTTACATCAAGCTACTTAGGACATGTCCAGCCAAACAGAAGCATTGGGATTTTTTGGGCAACATATCTTTCTGAGAAACCACAATGAGTGCACGGACAGAAAGTCCTTCCCCCATTTTCGGCCCCCTTCAGTAGAATGTAAGAATTTCACACGAGTTGGACTAAAAACTTGGCAATATCTACGCTTACCGAACAAGAGCCTTCCGGCTGTGTAACGCAATTGATTTATTTTGCTTTCAGCAGGCTGATAATTATACTTTTGATTAGTTGCCATCAAATTGAGGGTATTATCATCATATGACTAGCGAAGGCTAAAGTTCAGGAAAATTTGCCGCCAATGGATCTTCGCCGTCACATGAATTAGCTTAAAGTACCGTCTCATCTATCAGGGTTATGATACTAACACTAATTCTTAAATTATGATTATATATTTTTTCTTAAAAAACAAAATGAATGAAAAAACTTCACTCCGACAGCAAGAATAATTTCTTCTGCTGCTTGGCTACTTGGATGAGCATAGAGTAGTAATTTCCATCATGTTCTTATTGAGTTACAAACAGTAACAGCACATATCGACCGTTCTAGACTTCATATTTCTCTCGCAATTCTTTGGCAATGCATCTCTCTATCATAGAGGGTACCTCTATTGGTTGCATCAAAAGCTAGTCGTCTCTTATCATCTATAAAATCATTCAGTTCGGGTATCCCGAAAAAAACCTCGTTACTTACACTTCGCACATAAGGAAATAAGGAATAATTGAGCTTCTTTGGATCACCCACCACTAATACACATATGGAATTTTCATAATTATAAGCTGCATATTAGCATTAAATAATTTCAATACGCACATACAACACTCTTCTTTATCATTAAATTTCGTCTTGATATACGTATAATTACCGAGCGTTCATTGGAGTAGTTAGAGAGGGTACAGCATCAAACTATAGCATGACAATTGAAATTGTAACCATGTTGGTCATACCTTCTCTTACCCTGCTTTTCTTTGATTAGCACGACGGAATGAACGAATTAGCCAATATAAAACAAGAATATCGACCATCTGTTCAAAATTTAAGGCAAGTAACTCTTGAAACATATTAATTACGTAGCGTTATGGATTCCACTCGAGTTTGCTATAGTGCGTCAGCCCATATGCTCTAAAGTAAAATCGGGTCTAAGACCGCTTTAAACGAAACATTGTATCGTACAGACGAATGTATGAACTCTTGTATAAGGAAAATTGTACCGTGTTAAGCGGAAAATTGTATGATTGTCTGAATGACTGAACGGGAAATAGAACCTCCTCTAATTCAATTCATTTTCTTTTACATTCTATGATAAATTCGTTTGTACAATAAAATATACCGGTTAAAGCGGCCTTAACAAAGATGGCAAACAAGCCACGCTTACGTTACAGCTTCTAGCATTGGCCAATATAAAACAAGAATATCGACCATCTGTTCAAAATTTAAGGCAAGTAACTCTTGAAACATATTAATTACGTAGGTGGGTACGGTACCCACCGGGGCGCTTGCTATGGCGGCCTCTATGGTTCGGCCTACAGTCAACCTCAATGGTTCTTAGCGTCCAACTCACTAAATAGGAGCTAACATGATTAAAAATTCTCCTTACTGGCCGTCACGATGATTCAAATTATTTTTAATGTATGAACTGAGCCAAAACGTAGCACGCCAGTTATATTCGTAGACAGGAGTGAAAACCAGATCACGAATACGGTAACGATGGAGGGTTAGTACACTACTAGTAATAGTAGGTATTAGTAGGTTATCATCACACAATACTCATAAATATTTTGGTATACGGATTACTTTAGATTTAAAGCAGCGAATCGTTTCAAAAATCACGATATAAAAATCGATGCACTAATTATAAGTTCTGTATGATTAAATAGCAGCACAAATCAATTTAACACTATATGAAAATTTTCCCATCACATACAGAAAATTTAAGGATCATAGATAGATCCATAGAGTTTTCAACAAACTAATCAGCACTGATTTCTAAATTCCACTAATTGGGTTTAGCATATAAAATGTATAGGATAGATTCGCAAATGTTTTCATCAAACAAGTCACCATTGATTTCTAGATTACACTAATTGATTTTAGCGGAGACCTAATTTCAGATTGACATTTTAATATGAAACGTCAGTAATTGAGATCAATCTGACGGAGGTAAGTTGCATGAAAACCATTTACTTTTAGCAGCATTGCACATTTTTAAACTCGACCTCTCGGCACATTAATGATATCGCCAACCGTAATTATCTGGCATCGGGTAGCTAGCCTTGTCCACGCTACAACATATTGCATGCAGGTTGAAATGTTTCCCTTATTCCTAAATAGATAAATCAATCACAAAACACACTAGTAGGACTACTAAAAACCGGATCAAAAAGAGCACTTATTTGTCATGAGGACGAATGAATTCAAAATAAGCACATCACTAAACATAAAAAGCTAAATACGCGTTTAATAAGGACAAATAATGGAAGTCTAAGTAAAAATAATTAAAATTAGTTCATAAGTAAGCAAGTCGACTTACGTGGTTCCAAAACTGGACGAAGGGTAACGTGAGAGAGGAAATGTTTGAAGTCGGAAAAACCATGAAGAAAATACGACGAGCGAAAAAAAACATGGAACTTGTCAAAGTGGGAAGAGGACAGGAGATTACGGGAGTAAATTACACTAGAAGGAGCAATTGGTGGTGATGGGATGAATATGCCTAGATGAGTAAAAAATTGAAGTACATGACGAAGAAGGAGAAAAAGAATAGAAAAACAGAATTAAGATAAACAAGGATTAGACCGACCAGAGGATAGAAAGTAAGCGTATAGAGACGTTTGATGAGAGGAAATAAAGAGAAATGGTCAAAGGCGTGATGAGAGTTAGTTACTCTATCAAATAAAAAGCATTACATACAGTCCGGTATCGTGACTTCATATTGCACTATTTTTTACTCTTCACATTAAATCCTCATCACGCAATAATATTTTCTAACGTTTTGCAAACAATGACGAGAAATTTTAACATTCCCTATAGGGTTTCAGTAACCCCTGAAAGAAAATCGTCGGAAGTTCCAAAACTTATACACAGGATTTTTTCTCTCAAGATAAAAATCAAACAAGTGATCAAGATGTAGTTCAAACACTTGAGATAATATTTAAAAAAAGGAGATGAGGTCAATCCAGTTATAACGCAGATTACTGAGGAGGGATTGGAATATTTGAAGCATTAATAACAGTATAAGTCAGTAGAATTCCATTAATAACATTTTTCAAACGATTAAGTTCCTCTCAGGAAAGGGAGGGAACGGTAGATGAGTGATACTTGGTGGCTTCAAGGTGGGCGCCGCCGCGGGGGCAGGGAACCTATTGAGAGAGGGAATTGAGCGCCCGGATAAGGGAAGGTTGCCAAGAGGAATGAGCTCGGGGGCGGCGGTCGGTGGCGGCGGCGGCCAAAGGGATCACTGCCGGCAGCATCCCGACATCCGACTCTTCTCTCCTCCATAAAATACTCCGCGATTAAATGGCAAGACTCTCCAGCCCTCCGATCTCCTCCTCCGTCGTCTCCTCACTACATCTTCCCGCAGGTTCCCAGGGACCGCCTTCCCCATCTCCGCATCCCATAAGCTCTTCCACTCCCGAACTTCTTTCCACCCTCCATTCATCTCCTTTCCACCTCCGTTAACTCTCCCACTCCCGTCTCCCACCTTAACCTCCAACCCCCTCGACGTTCTCCCTCCGCCTTCCCCTCTTTTAGTCTGCTTCATCCACCCCTATGAGAGTCATCCGTCCCCCTGCAGGTTTTTTCCAGCCCATTCTTTCGGGAATTCCTTCCCGGGGTGCGGTTACACGTTGGGTTAGCCAAGGGCAGAGCGCTGGCTCCCGCGCCTCGGTCAACTATGATTCATCCCATCCGTTCTCTTCCAGGAGATTAAACCTTTCGCACGAAAAATCTTCCCCGGTATATTTTTTTTCCTTCCCTGACCTAACCACTAGCTCCATGGACTCAAATATTCCCTCTAAACTAGACTATTAGATACTGGCTGATGAGAAATTTCGGAGGCAATTTAGGACGAGGGAGCTAAGATGGTCACAACTACGGCATCCTCCATTCGTTCTACTATCCGCTCATTCACCTAGAGGCCATGAGGTCGAGGAAGAATTCAATCTCTCCAACAAATATGTGAGTTTTTGATTTATTCTTCGTGCACATTGATAAAGAGTTGTGTACAAAATTGGATGCTCAAAAAAAGTTAGAAGATGATGTAGAAGGTAATCCCTTTCGGGCTCGTTGGTGACGGTGGGGCACGAAGGGCGGAGCAGAATAAGAATTAATGAAAAGATCTTGGAGCTGAAAACATTCATTGAAATTTAGAATAGTAAAATATACGGACAGATCATTTGCAATTAGCGGACACTGGAAATATCTATCACTATATTGCCTACATCTCACCATCACTTACGGGTTATTCGGGGAATAGAGGAAAAGCAAAGAAAACCCAAACGTCAGCATTAGCTTATTATTGGTGTAAAGAGGTGCCATGGGAGCCAAGGGCTCCAAAATTTAGCGCCCCATCCAACGGACGGAGTAACTTCGAAAAATCTCTGCCACGCCTGGGATTTGACCTCGGGGCTTCGGGAGGAAGCCAGTGCTCTATACATCATGAACAAGCCAATATTCCTTCAACTCCATCAAATCCAATTTCCGTCCATTTCTCCTTCTAAATCTCTTTTCCTCCCTCATTCAGGACCGGTTACCTAACTATCCCTGTCAAACAAACTTGCGGAAAGCCACGAGTTTGATTTCGAGGCGAGTAGATATCAGGCGTTTATTTTCTCCATTTCAGCAGCCTTTAGCAATAATAAATAAGGTATCAACTCCCATCCAAATTAAGTAACACAAATATCCTCTGGCAGGGATGTAGTCCGATCCATGGAGTTCAATCCCCAATTTGGAATTCTACATTTTAAAAAGCAGCCCTTAAGGTGAAAGCTTTATTTGATTTTTCTCAGCGAACAGTGTTTCATTCATCAATTCTTTGGATCGAACAACTTTTTAAATAAATATTTTTGTAATTTTCAAAAACAAAACTAGTCAGGGCATTGCTTCTTTCAGAAGTTAGTACTGGTAAAATTTAAAAAAAATCAGGTATTACTCCGCATTCAAAATTACACTTATAACTGTCTAAACATACAAATCTGCCCCTAGACTCAATATGCTTCTTCTCCTATTTCTGCTAATACTCAGCATAGACTCTCTCTCTCAACAAAATCCTTGGTACGCTGCTGCCTTAGGGCATGTGAATATAACTAAATAAATGCATTCCAAGTTGAACAATTGAGTCGTACCTCAATTAAAGAGCCAACCAAATTTGACCCGAAAAACGCGACTATCCAGTCCAATTTACAGTGACTCGCAGGATAGGATGTAGAATAACCTTTTGAAGAACTCATGATCCCACTAACTCTCCACATCACAAGAGATATTTCGCGTGATCCCATCACAAAACCCACACGAAATTCCGCCTAAAAGTTTTCCGTCCACGTGTCAACCCTTCCTTCACCGCGCATTCCAAGTGCTTTCCTTCCTTCCCACTATTCCATTTCAACCTTCCCCGCCTCCCCTCCCATCCCATCCACCACCATGCCATTTCCTCCATTCCGCTCCCATTCATACGAGTGTTATGCACTCTCCTTTCACGGTGAGGTCGGCACAAGTGCTATCAAATTTTAGGGCTCGTTCGCCGCACTTCACGTCGAGCAGCGCGCATTGGCTCTCGCTCCACCTCACCCTCCACATATGCCTTATCTTCTCATTTACTGCGATGCCACGGGGGAAATATTCCGCTGCCTGCCGCTCTCCTTTCCTCAACGGACGTTCCAGCCAGTCGTCCCCGGCGTCTGGATTGAGACTAATCGGGCAGCAGTGCTCGGGGTAGCACATGAAGTGAAATAAATGTTTTTGAATGTTGCGCCATTCCATTCCAGGCCGAAGTATTTCCGTTACAAACCCTTACGGTTATTAGCGATAAGTACAGAGATATGGGAAACTAGCCGTTGCTACATGTACAATGTCCCTCACACTGGTCCTGTGGCCAAGTCTTGATTTCTGGTTTTATGACGAAACGCTTTTTGATTTACAACCTAGTGGTTTCTCTACGAACATTCAGTAATTTCTTCGAATCTTTATCGATATTGCAACACCGAAAATTATGTTATTTTTTTCGTTGGATATTATTTTTGAATGTGTAGATGCTGTTAAGCATTAATTTACACAGTAAAGATCTGATATCACTCTTAGAGTAATCCGGAAGGGATTTACTTGCAAAGTGGTATTTAGGTCAACTATTGGCTAGCCTGAGATTCTATTCATAACAAGCAAAGTCTAAGATATTTTGGAAAAAGTTTAAGAGGCTCTCGACAGTGCTCTGAAGAGTTCTTTTGACACTTGAAATACAAATAATCTTAAGGATTGCCGCTAAAGGGAGTTGTATTCTACAGCAATTAATTTAGGGCATGGTATTAAGTTAAACAAGGGCTCTTGATAATTTTCAAAAAATAAACAATGGAGTAGTAAACTACAGCAAACTCTCATCAAAGAAAACCAGCTAAATCAAAGGCAGTTAGGCTGCTCAATAACTCTTAAGCACTACCTGAAGTTTTACTTCGTAGTATTTGGGTTTAAGCAAGCTATCCCTTGATTTAAATCTCACATTCTTAGTAAAATGTCACACTACGATAAATATCAACGCAAACAGAGCATATGTAGCATCGTAAGACCAATAGACAAAGATTCTTTTTGTGAATATAGAGACAATAAATGGATAATTAACTTGATTTAATCTGAAATTCAAATGTAATCGCGAAGATGCTCGTGAAACTAGTTTCGAACATTTCGAAACATAATTCCGACGGCAGGATAGCAAAAATTTCAACATTCGTAATCAGTAAGTGTCTTACACTAATTTTCATTGAGAATAATTTCTTACACAAACAGCTGACATTTGAACTATTTTACTATGGTTTTAAAATTAATAAGTGTACAGCACATTACAGCCTATGTTTGTGAAAATAAGACTATGCGATTCGATTAGGATAGAATTAAGATGGTACGACTATTACGAATAATGTTTCATGTGTGAAATGTGAAAGCGAATTTAATGTGTGGAATCAGAATATTCAATTACAAAACAAGATAGTCTAACTTTCCCCATAATCCCTTTCTGTTTTGGTGAGCAACCACGTTTTAAAATGATTGCTTTCGACTTTCAATGAAATTGAAGAAATGGTTCTCTGGCTACTTTCGCCTACCAAAAATGAAAATGACAACGCTACCAACCGTTGCCGCTGTGATAAATACGTTTCCAATAGAGATCAGCTGTGTTCTTTCAGATAAATTGCTGTTAAGGGTCACACATCTTCCGTTTATAACTTTTCAATTTAAAGTGAATAGCATGATCAGCGACAACAAAGGTTTATGGCTTAATCTCCTGTAATCTGACCATATATCTCTATTAGACCGTAAATAACAAGTTTCATCTGAAAATCAGAGCCGAGGTTATTAAAGCCACAGCTTTTACTACGGGCACACTCTTCGATAAAAGTTTATAAATCCCACGTTTTTATTTTGCTATCTACAAAAAAAGTTTTCAAAAGCCGCTCCAGCCTCAACTCAATTTCAAAGTAAATGTTTTACGCTGGCAGCAATTTTGAAATTAAAATGATGACTTCCAATTTATAGACATCTGTTTTTTTAACAAAAGCTAATCAGTTAACTGATCAGGGCGTTTCATTGAGCTATGTTTCTCATGATAATTTCATTTAAAAAACTCGCACATGGCACACAAATAAAAGACACAATCCCTCTATTTTGCGCACTGTAGTCGTAAAATGTAAACTTTCTCCAGAAAAAATTATTTAAATGCCTAAATTAATGAACTTAGCCAATTGGGCGGTATTAGCGAGTTCAGAGCAGCTGCATAACAAGGTATTTTACGCTCATTTTAACATCCCATCAAACATTATGAATGAATAGGTAATTGAATGTTTGCAAAGCCGGATTAAAATGCCCATCGCCACGGCAACCAATGATCTTTTAAAAAAAGCTATTCATAATTAAGTGCGCTGCGGGGGCTTATCGACCGAAGTTGGGTTATGAACAACACTGTCGAAACTGATATGACCTCGCATTTTTGTACTGCTGAGAAATCTAAGAATTTACAAGATCATGGGCGATTATTTGATGTACAATAATTGCCCTCAGGCCTGAAAAAGAGCATTGATCTTTAAAAATGTTTTTCAGGAGGACAGTTAATAAAAATATTTCCATTAATACAATTTCAGTCAAAATCAAGCCGGTATGAAATATTATTTAAATGCAAATCGTGGAATAGATGCATTTATAATGGAGACTAACAGATAATGCGACTGATTTACGAGGAGAATGAATTTCCCAGGCCGGGCTAACTGCATAGAGTTCCTATTGGCCACAAAAGCAACTGTCACAGAAATGAGCTTAAAATGTTTGAAAGGGAATAGAGGCGCAAGCAGAATATAGGTACTTTATTAACACGCGTAAATTAGACGCCAGACAAATTTAATAACCCATCAGTTTTAATTATCCTCTCCAAAAATCACAATGGTAGCAAGCATGCAAGGGGAATATTCTCACGTTCTAGATTCATAATTATTATTTCCAGCTCCAAGAGTGACAATGCTTTTTACCCCAATTCAAAAAATGTGTTCCTGTCATAGAAAAGAAAAAGAAAAATTATAATGACAGCTATAAAAACTTCTTCCCCGGAAAATACGATTTTGCGCCTCGAAATAAGTCCTCAAAAGTTGAGGTAATAATGAAAAAGTTACCTCTTTTTCCCGCCCAACAAAATCCAAATGATGGTGATGCCACTACCAAATGGCGAAAAGTTAGAAAACTCGAAAATAAAAGTTAGCGAAATCACCCAAATAATAAAAAAAAATACTTAGGGAAATCTCACAGGTGTGATTAGCAACAAATCTTCGCTCTAATATTCCGCCACAACTTCTCGTGATGAATTTTTTTCTCATCTCCCTCCGGAAGCATTAACAGCAAAGTGTTTCGCTGAGGTTATTCCAAGGCATGATACGATATTTTTATTGCAGGAAATACGAGAGAATCCCAGTTCCCAGGAGCATACTCCAATGCCGGGATACAATGAGCAATTTTTTTATGTTCTTCGAGAAATTTTTCGAAATAAAGAATCTCTTTATGGCATTGCCTTCATCAACTGTGATACAAACAATAACCTGATAGTCTTGACCAAATACTTTTCATACCGATAATACCTTGACTAAAATTGAATGAAAAAATTAGTGCTGTGCGTACCACAATGCAATGACGACTGGTCTAATTCAGAGACATTATAACAAAGCATTACTTCATGAATAGATGGCCCTCTTTAAGAATCCATTCCACATTATTCCATTCGTTTTCCCTTGTTTCAGTATCGAAAGTGGAAAATTTAAATCTATTAAAGTAAAACAATCGAAAGTTGAAAATTTAAATCTATTTAAATAAAACAATCTTTTTCCTTATTTTAACCCATTAATGTCAACTCCACAGAAATATGTTATTCTTAAACATTTTAAAGAGAAGCTGAAAGCATTTTTTCTAAAAAAACAACCATCTACGGTGAAAAATCATATAAAATTCGTTTAAATAACTTTTAGGCTGATTGGGTTCCGACAATCAGTAGCACAGTGTATATGCGGACCCAGGGCCACCAGCCGCCCGAGTAACACAATTAACAACTATACCGCACGAGTCGCACAAGTATTTTTTATCAATTGTTACTAAATTAAAAATATATTTATGTACACACATCTATGAAAATATTGCTCATTAAATAAGGTAAGGTAAACCGCAAACGCCCGGTGGAAATTTCCCGTTTATATACATTGCTCAGGTTGTCTAGGAAAACTGCCGGTGTTGAAATCTAAGAAAATTGATAATTTTGTCCTTAAAAATGTAGTTTTTAAACAAAAACGAAGAGTATAACAAAACCTAATGCAAAAATTAAATACTTCATTCTTTCTGCCAACCGATGGTGAAAATTGTTACCCAATATGTTGATTTCTCGTTATTAAAAAACATCAAAAAATAAACCTCTGCACTGATTCCAATGCTTTCATTATAGGCGTAAAATTGGGACCCATTTTGGAGCCCAGTGGGCCTTTGTGGCCCCTAGACCTTTGATTCAATGGATTACTCGTAAGTGGCAGTTTGGTAAGGGTTGAGGAAAATATTTACATACCTATATTCAGAGATAGGAGAGATACAATTGATAGTGCTTTTCTATTTCATGAACGCACGCTCTGGACTGAGTTGTTAGAAACTGATCATTCTGCATACAGAAAATCCCCGTGCTAAATGGTATTTTCCCACCTCGCATGATAAGGAAATAAAAATTGGCTCCTTAATCACATCCCCTGGGAACCTAAAAAAGTCTCAGAAATGAATTTACAAGAGAACACTTATTTTTGAAACTATACTAATCATTAGACAAAATGAGTTCATTTAGTTCAAGCTTGTAATTATTCCTTTCTTTCACCGGTTTTCACAATGATGATATCCAAATTTTATTTCATACCAAACTTTTGTATTCATCGTCAAGATATCTTCTCTGAATACTGTCTCAATACGTGGTCAGGACAGTGGGCCAAATTGCTGACATCACAAGTTAACACGCACGGACCAAACCCGAACATTCAAGAGATAATTGATCCATACATGCTTAAGATGAAAGGTGATAAATAAGACCGTATTTTTATTTGATTTCCTATGGCTGAATTTCTTTGCGTATTGCAATACTATTTGATAATAAAATAACCTTTGACGCATGTAAAAATGGGCCCATTACAGAAATATTTATCCATTAATTTCGGCTAAAAACCAATTTTTTTAAACACCAAAAGAAAGCAATTTGCATAGAATATAAAGTTCAAACGAGAGGCCAAAATTTTCTGTTACAAGGTTAAATGAGTTCCTAGCCTATATTGAATGCATGAGTAAAGGTATTAGAAAAGGGATTTAGCTGCAAAACTATAGCAAAATTTAGCAAAACAACTCCTATATAAATCGTTTTCTGCACGCAACGTGGATTTTATCGTTCATAAAGTGAGCTCATACATCCATACTCAATTAGGATGAATTAAATTTAGGAGTTTAAAGATCAAGGAGAACTGCTAATGCAAGTGTCACAGCAACTGTCTGTGCTGACACCATAGTATAAAGTACGCGCAACCTCCGGGAGCGCAGAAATATGGCTACCAAATTCAGTTCATTTATAGTAAATACTAAAGCGGCCAATTGGTTTTTATCTCTATCATTAATAACAAAAATTAAAATATTAACGAGAAACTATGAAATTCAGGGTCTTTGTAAGATTAGTAAATGTTAATTGATCCCATATATGAGACGTAATAGTGGCATAGATGGCGACATACCTATTCTGGTCTAAACCCCCGACTTCTAGGATGAGAGTAAAAAAATAGACGCAACGTTATGGGCCCCGCGAAGACAGGGGGTCCTCGAGGCACCATGCATCACGAGTGCACCGCGCTTCCGCCTCATTCCTATTCAGGGAGGCGTGTATTCCAGAGGACGCCGGGAGCCGCAAAGATAACTGAGCTCGCATCCATCAAGCCGCTTGCGAGATGAGTTCCTAGCCGATGCCATCTTGAATGCATACGTAAAGGTATTCAACGCCGTGGATTTAGCTCCGAAACTATGCTGGAAGGAATGAATGAGCATTAGCAGACCAAACCACAGCCTCCAACCAAATGATCACACTTGAGTCACCAGTCATTTCTCTCGCCGCCTCTCCTTTCCTCCCCTTTCCCGCCAGCTTTCCTTTCGCCCCCTTCTCCCGAGCCTTCATTACTACTTGTTCTGTCAGCATCTGCATGCTCCAGTATCTTAAACACCACAGATCATTCCCTTCCTTCCATCTCATCCCACTCGGCTCGAAATTGGGTGAAGAATCCAGGCAAAATACATTGCCCTCCATTAAGGTGAAGATATCCGAAGATGGGAGTTGAAATCAGTCAAACTTTCATTCCTTTTCTTTACCAAGGTAATGTGA
Source organism: Ceriagrion tenellum (assembly GCA_963169105.1). Taxonomy (NCBI): domain Eukaryota; kingdom Metazoa; phylum Arthropoda; class Insecta; order Odonata; family Coenagrionidae; genus Ceriagrion; species Ceriagrion tenellum. The sequence continues at coordinate 143,995,827 of OY720635.1, read as the reverse complement.
TGAGACCTCTTTGTGGAAACAAAGACTACATCCAAGTAAAACTTTTTAAATTGATATAGCTTTAGGAACAAGGAGGGAATGAATTTAGACCCACACTAATTTGCCAATCAAGAAATGAAGGGAAGGGGTGGAGTTCTTCAAAAATTGCAATCACCAAAGATATTTGATAATCTCAGAGGAAAGACTGAAGGCAATTAAAAGGAGTTTGAGGGCTACAAATGTTTTCCCAACCGCTTCCTTCTAGAAGATTCAAGTAAGGAGAAGACACAAGAGCGTAAAGCATATTATTAGTAACAGATTAATAATGATAAAAGCTCCCGAAAATACTTAGCCAATTGACAGCCACTATCTCCAATTTAGGCGATCTTAAGCGTAGATTAAAAGGAATGTAGTTCAAAAGAATCATCGGATTGGTACGAAAACTATTCCAGTTGAAAAAGCTTACCGCTCAAGTCTTAACCTTGAATTTAAAATACTTTACCACCCCCAACCCCTCGGAAAACATGTCATCCACGTGCTATAAACTAATCAATTGCCTACGTCTTCACGCACCATTCATTCACAATAAGAATTTTTCTTTAAGGATAAACATGAAGTCATTCACCATCTCTCAAATCGCACACCCAGCTTTGATTTTTAAGCAAAATAAAAGTGTATATCCAATATTTATTACATGAATTGCACTAGAACTTAAAAGGGTAAATTGGCATACACGTAAGTTAAATATTGAAAGCCTATGAGATTTTCAATCAGTTCCAATGCTCAGGGACGATATCACATCATAAGAAACAGGTTAGCTCTTTAAAAAAAATATGAAAAAACGTGGCACTTTAGAGCACTATTCTACTTGCATATCCTCTACGCTGGTCTCTTTCGAAGAAGGTACGGTAAATAGAGGCTAATTATTGGTTTTAGACCAAGGTAACTGGCTCTGTTCAATAATTCCCTCCACACTGCATTTCCATGCCTTAAGTATTTCTACAACTTTCATGTATTGCTTCATAGTCACTCTCTTACTCTCAAGTCTCATAATATTCTTCCATTTTTGTCTTTTCCAGAACAATGGCCTTTTTTCCTTTTTTTCAAACCGTTCACTTCAAAATAACAAATCACTTATTATTTAGCACTCTTCCATTCCCTCTATAAATAAACAAACGAGTCAGGCACCGTACATGCATCTCTATGACCAGAGCATCCAAAACGCATCATTTCTACCTTTCCTGCTGTGACCGCAAGGCACTATAGCCTTCCAATTAGGCAAAATATAATCGAACCAACTAGTTTTGATCAATTGTTCCACAACCCAATGACATACGTACCTGAAGCTATCATCAATACAAGTATACCGCATCGCTTGAGCCGAATGAATAATTCATTTATTTATTCAAGTATTTTTTCTCATAACAAGATGAGAGTTATTGAAATTCATATAAGTTTAGATACATTATCATTGAATTGCTTCGACTGTCCAAAAATACCAAACTTCTAATTTTAACTTACTATTTGATCAACTTAATGCGGCTCAAGGAGCAGTTTTCAAATCTTCAAACCCACCTCTAAGCTATCGTGCCGTGTGACTTCATCCCGTCCGTTATTAAATCAACGGATGAAATTAGCTTCACAAAGTTGGAAATACTAATTTTAAGATGATAAACTTGGAAGTTTAGCGAGTAATTCCCTTCAAACTTTAAGCTTGATAACAAATTTTGATTCGGAAACTTATTTCCCCTGCTTCCTCGAGCGTCCTTCTCAACGCTCTCCTTAGTATGCCACGTCACTTTCTCTTCTTCTTCTCCTCTTCCTCTCCCTTCGCCTCCTCGTCTGCCTCCCGCACTCCTTCTTCCTCCTTTCCTCCCCGTTTCCCGTCCCGCGCTCCACTCGTGGCCTTGCAAGTCCTCCTCCACTTCCCTTATTTATCCACCCGACGCCATTTCTTCCCCATTTTTCGACTCCGTGGTTGGCATTTCCAGCCGACTTGTCCATCACAGCACACCGCACTTTCTCTTCCCTGGCATTCAACCCCCCATTCGGACCACCCACACGACACACCGCTCCAAGAGAGTACTCCTCCCCCGCCAAATACCTTCCCTCCACCCCCCCACGTTCTCTCCGAGAGAAGTAACTTGCTTGAAAGCTGTTGGAATGCTCTGACAGAAGTGACTTGGAAGGCGATGGAAATGGTTTTCCATCCTCGTGAAGCACTTTAACAATTTCCGCTGGCTTTGAATGTCGCCAGTTAGAACTTTTTGACCCACCCCAAACGCACTGAATTTGTACAAAGTTATCACTTGACCACCGACCACATTTTATCCTGAAGATTCTATAACCAAAATCATCTTCGACTCAACAATGAATAAAAACATTTCAACTCTCAACTCAAAAAACTGTTCAATACATGTTCACCCAAAATCGCCAAACGAAACTGTAAGTACAAAATCGCAAATGGTTCAGCCTTAGTTAAGAATTACGATGCCATAACTTGTATTACCAGTTTCAAAACTGAATTTACAGACATTATCCGTTGAAAACAAAATTTAAAGTAGAATAACTAATATATTGCATTAAATGTATTAAGAAAAAATAAAATTCTTCAGAGACATTTAATTCAGGGTTAACTTACAAGTTTAAATCAATCTAAAAAATATAAAAAACATTTAATTTTAAAGGAAAACTTTCCTAAATCCAAAAAAATCTAATTTAAAAATGGAACAGTGAATTTTTCCGTTTTGAAGATGTAAACTTACTTTCACTTTTCTAAGCCATATATATACAATACGACAAGATTTTATAAGAAAATAAATATTTACTGCAGTAATTTTGCGGTGCACCTTAGTAATTACAGTGATACGGCATACCAGACATGAACTTTCAGTTAAAATATGAAAATTATTAATTCACTGCCAACAAATATTCGAAAACTGATAAGAATAGAGAACGAATCAGTAAAATATGTATTGATATTAAAAATAAACGCTCCTCAATGTCCAAATGTCTGTAAATTAGCAATCAAATTATTAATTGTAATGCGGGAAAACGCGGGAAACATGAAAAGGATGGAATCTCGTCACATTAAAAAATCTTCAGGAGCTGAAAATAGGATTTCACTAGTTACTGCAGCAGGTGTTGACAAATAATGAGGTGTAATGAACCGCAAATGAGGAAAAATCACAATAATCGAAAGGGAGTGATCATGACTTGACTGATCTTGCTAATCACCGAAAACTAAGACGAATTCCTGAGGATGCTCTAAAACCAACAGTTTTCAGTTAATAACTGAACAGCTTTAGTGATTTTCATTTTCTAATTTAGATTCGCTGTAACCATAACGGTGCGATAATTCCTGAATTGATTAACGTAACCTGAGGAAAACTTAGACGTGGTCGTAACGTTGCTCTGAATCCAATGTGCCGATATTGTTACAGTTCATGCCGCAACGGTGTTGATACTTTCTGCAATCCCATCAATGTCGATTGTAACCAGTAATACGAACATTTTTCAATTTGAAATAATTTTGATAAAACTTTAATTCGAAGAGAATATTACCATGTCCGTACCAGGAATATGTAAATATTTAGATTATGCAACATGACAGAGGTCGAGGAGTTCGTTTCCGATTTTAAATCAAACCCATTTTGAAAGAACGAAGAAATAAAAACATCGTCTAACATACGAGCAAATACGGCGTGCAATTTTTCCGACAGCTAAAAAATTGCTAATGACTCGACAAGAGCTTCAGAAAAATACTCGAGTCGAACTCTTTTTAATCTCGAATCGAATTATAAGCAGGTCCCACATTAATAATACTCATGAGTAATTTCCATATATTTAGAGTCTTTGTCCACATTGGGTCCCTATTAAAAATGCTAATCTAGCTTCTGAGTTAACAACTACTTCAATTCAAATAATAGTAAAACATTCCACAACAGATGATATCAAGCTAAAGTCCAAAACGAACTCAGTCCTTTGTAATTCCGTTAAGTTATTGAGGTGTAAACGTACAGATTATGATCTTTCTCAAGAGATTTCTCAAAGAGGTGGTAAACCCAGAATAAAAGTAAGTAAATGCTATAGAGGTAAGGCATACTCTTGAATAAATTAAAGAAGTCATCGAATGAAACATTCACTCAGGACAACCAGGGTTATATCGGAGCCTGAGGGATGTCGCGTCCAGAATATTCAAAGGGAATTACTCTCTCCCACAAGAAGACTCTATTGCTGCTTAAGATTTACTGAGTTAATGGAATGATATTGGTTACTTACATCAAAACCTACATGTCGAAATATAAGTCTATTAAGTTGATATGACTAATAAGTTGAATAAAACTGCACTTGATATCATGTTAGAAAAAATCTATGACGTCAATAGAAAGAAAATTAGTTCAGGTATCCCACACAGGCGAAATATGAAAAACTACTTAATTGTAGATGCATTAACACTAAAAAATTAATATTATATGAAGGCGTTCCCTAGGCTTAAATAGGGATATTTTGGTGTGAATACAAAATACAAATAGATGCTGTTCTAGTTTGTCATTTTTTCCATTGCTCGGTTGGGTTTTACCGATAAACAAGAGAAATAGACCAAATAGAGGAAAAATGAACATTTTAAAACATTTGCGAAAACAGCCATATCTCAGAAAGGTTTTTGGAACAAGGCTCCAAATGTGAAATCATATTCAGATTTTACTCCAATGCCTCACATAGCTCATGACCATTACGCGGGAATTCCAACCTTAGCGGACTCCCGGAACGCTTCGGTCGTTCATCCAATCCTTAAATTTCGCCCATGAATCTCTCACTCCGCCACCCCAAAAAAGCAACGGCACTTCATTCGGCTCCAATGGCGTCCGTAAAACCACGGAATGTGCGAAAGAAAAACCCCGGGAGCACAGTTAAGCCGAACGCCCGGTATTAATGCATCCCGCATGGATATAACGATCCTACGTGCGGCCGCAAAATTGAATTCATTCTCCCCAGGCACAACTGGCAAAATCTCCTTCGCCGCCGGAGGGAGTTGCCCAGACAATCCTCCCCGGTATCCCCCCTGGGCAACCCTTTCCCCAATCCCCCCAAGCAATTCAACGTCTTTGCCGATCACGACCACACGGCCCTTGCTTGACACCCCTCACGATTGTGCGATATTGCGATATGCCGGAGATATCAAATTGCGATACTGATAGCCAGGGATTTCAGTATATCGTAAGTAGTGACGTTCCTAACGATGCAGCGATATCAAGCAATAGTATGCGATGTAATTCCTAACGATTTAATTAGCCAATCCGATATTGTGCTATCTGCTAAGCAATGTGATATATAGAGATATGGAATGTAATGTACCATTATTTGCGATAATGATACAATAGAACGCTAAACCATGCACTCTGCAATTCAATAAAGAGCGATATCGTTTGATATATCATAAACCATGGCTACACGATATCCTACGGCAATGATATGCATTGGCTTAGGGATGTGACGCTAATACCGCGCTCTTTCATTCGATACAATACCTATAGTATTATATGGCAGTCCATGCAACATCACATTATGAAATAAGCGATAACATGCGGTATCACGCGATATTTGATTCCGAGGTAATTTTATATCCTGCAATGGATCACGCAATGCGATTTCAAACGATATGTGATGCAAAGTGACACCATGGAATGTACCATGTACCTATGCAATAGATTGTATAAAGCACGAAACGTGGAGATTCTTTTTCGATATAAATTTGAGTATGCACATTCAAAATGCGACACTGAAATTTTGAACATCGCAATACCCTATATTCCAAGATTCCCAGGCTTTATGTTTCTTCTCCCGCTCCTGCCTTGCCATCCTACTTCCCCTAAGACGTCTCCTCCACCAACCACCACTCCCAAAGGAACATCTCTCACGCCCTCCAACCAGTCCACCTCCCTCTGAAAGCCCATTCGCCTTGATATTACGCCCCTTGTTATGACACTTTCTTTTCCCCGACCCTCCACCCCTCCCCTCCCCCTCCACCTTATCTGCCCGTTCACTCCCGGAACAAATATAAGAATAAACGACGCCGCCGCCACTGCCGCCCTCGAGGCGATAAGAGGGAGAAGAAGAGGCGCGGTGCGAATAGTAGAACGGCTGCCAGCTGGCGTTTTTAACGACGAGACTCCCCCCTTATATAATTGGGGCATAAACCAGTCGCTTCAGCACCTTGCCGCTAATCACGATGTACATCTCTCACGGGCGCCCCTTTTAGGCGAAAGTCGTGACGCCGAGGTCGTCAAAATTGAGGACTAGTTGCCAAGTTACGACCACGGTGTAAATGACAAATGCTCCCCGCGCTAAAACAATTGCCGCGGACTGCCCGCTAAAATTTCGGAATTATCGTAAAAGTTTATTTTGGCGGGAAAACAAGATAGTAATGGGTATTAACGTCCAAAATAAAGCTGGTATCACGTTAACCTCTAATATAAAGGAGACGCCAAAGAACATGAAATAAAAAAATCTCAGTATTCTGTTCCGCAGCCATTATCTCCCCTTCGCCACCACCCAACCGCAAATGATTCAAAAATTTTGGATTCTCAGGTCTGAAATTATGTCTGAGACGCTTTCGTCGTATTATTTGTGAAAATTACGAACAACGCAAAGGGATGAAAATGAAATTTGTTTTACTTTAACTACCAATAGAAACATGTCTTTTCCACCCGTAGCGAAAACGGTACACCTAGGAAAGTATACTTTCTTATAGACAGTAAAAAAATTATCATAAGAAAACTTTAAACAGCTAGAATTTTTCATTTAACTTTGAACAAATATCATCTCATTCTTATCACGTATAAATGCCCACAAAAACCTCTCACCCCTCTCCTTCTTCGGTGAAAATATATGAAATATATAAATTTAGTTTAAAATCTATGTTCTTAAGTCACTCTACTCATTTTAAGATGGTAAGTTAAATAAAATTTAATTAAAAAACGAGGTGATTGCAATTGAAATATTTAACATAATCAATTCAATAAAAATATATCTAGAACAATATTTCCTCCGTATTGAGGAAAATTAGGGTACCCCAGTTTGGCGTAGAACACGCCATCGCGTTACAACAAAATTTATCTCCAAGATTCGGCAGGGAGATAATTATTTTCCCCGAGAAAGCTAGCGACAGGGGTGGCAATACATCAATTGTTGGATAGAGAACAAAATTTAATTAAAAAAAAGGGCGACAGAGCTTAAATTTATGGCAGATTAAGGTATTTCGTTCACTGCCGTGACAGCGGTATTAACAACCTCACCTGACGCCCCCCGTGGCTCGCAACCCTCAAACACGCGGCGTGCTTTTGTGTGCGTGTGCTCTTTCCATCCACGCAATATATCATTTCGTGTACGGGGAGGGGGGTCAGGGCGGGTGGAGGAAGTGAGAGGGGTAGAAGGGGGTGGTTTCAGAGGGACAAGGACAGAAAGAGAGGCGGAGGATATAGCTTCGGTCGATGTCTCGGAAAATGACGCGCGCTCACCTCTCCGGCAAATGGATGGATCGATCATCTTCGAGGACCCCCCCTCATCCCTCAAACTAACACTCCATTACCGAAAAACCCTATCATCATATTTCTTCTTCCACCCTTTCGCTTCGACCCCAACATCTCCCGTGCCCTCGCACCACCCGCCAGCCCCCATCACCTTTCCCTCTCGCCCGTCATCCCCTTCGATTCCCAAACCTCCCTACTCTTCCCTCTTTTTCGCCACACCCCTCACACAAACCGCCTGCCATTCCCTCCCACGTGGAAGAGGAGCGTGGAATGTGTGAGTGCTCTGAGGGGGGAAGGGGTCATCCCCGCCCCAGCAAAACGCCAGACCGGAAGAGTCGTCGCCCAAGTCCTTTTTTTTAGATTTATTCCTTCCCACTCCAGTCCTTACGGAAAAGTTCTCCTCAAGAGGGGACACTTATACACGCATAAAGTCTCGGCCAATTCTCCCCACCATCCATTCCCCCTCCGCTTAGATCGCTCTTCCGATTGCTTTCAATAAGTATTCCCAATTCTATTTGACAACTACGGGAAGGATTATTTTATTTACGAATTCCTTTCGCGACTCATCAACTACCCTAAGTCTTTTCAGTACCTTTCTCACTCGAATGTGCTCCTTTAATGAAAACATTTAAGTGAAAGGCCCTATTTCATCTAACACAATTAACTGTATTTACATAAACTGAATTTTGAATCAATGATAGCATACCGTCTCCATAGAGAGACGATCCTTTCTGTCACAAGCGGCGGTTCTCTCCTTCGACTTACGCACTATTTGGCAGTCCTTTTCCCGTAAAAGTACGACAAACCTCTTGATTTAGCGACGTACGAAAACGCACTTGCCATTAATACCCCATTTTTCAGGTTTATTCGTGTATTCCTAAGCCACGGAGCCCACCTTTTTGACAGAAACGCGTAGAAGAAGTTTAGCACCGTTGGACTAGAGGATTACCATAAGTCAGGTCTTACAGAAGTGCATTTTTGGTCGATAAACTAACTGTAAAGTATAATTTTAAATCATTTAGAAGCAGGATATATAGGTGGAGTCCGAATAGATTAGTTGTAACGGTTCACGCAACGGCCACGCAAAATTCTGGGTTTCGAATGATAAAAACCAGCCACATTCGAAAAAGTAATGCCCAAGGAAAATTATTGCGCAAATTTCGAATTACCAAAAACTACCATTTTACACTACGTAAGTGATCAAGACATTCCATGAATCAAATCAGGGTAATAATCGTACATATTTCTTAAATAAAAATGTGTCTTCTCTCCCTGTTAACGAGTATATAACTAGATACTCCCCAAAATGGCTCTTTATCACTCTTCAAATCATCAATTATTATCTTCACTCATGCAAAAATAATTGTAGATACTAGAAAAGTAATAAAAGTGATATTACATATACAAAATGATATTCATATACTCTAAATAAATATGATAATGGCGTGCCCTGTATATGAAGCTCAACATTGCCCAGGGCCAATAAAAGGAATTATAACGTAATTAAAGGAACCAATAATTTATTGGCAATCTTAACAAACTTTTCGTGAAAATATTGATGCTTAAAATCGATAATAAAATTCGATCTCCCTACAATCAGTCTCATACAAAAGTATTTGCCGCTACCTCCTATGAACAACCATAACCCCCATTTGAATTGGTGCTTTTTATATTCGACGTTCGGGCTTACGTTCCTTAGAAAGGCTAGGCTATTTTTAAGTAATTTTTAAGTAATAAGTTGATATAACCGGAATTCATAATAAACTACTTACCGAATTCCTATTTTTATGTTTCCTGGTTTGGCTTTTTCAATTCCTCACCCGAAATTAACATTGTGGTTATTTTATGCTCGCAAAAGGCAAAAGACATATTGCGACAATATACAAATCACGTTACAATAGCGATGTTTAATGAGTAGCAATCCTGGAGTATATGGGCGATAGTCAATGCAGTCGGCTTGATTTAAAAGAAGACAAAAAAGCAATTTGTCCGCGAGGTTAGCACATCGATTCACTCCAATAGCCAATTACACTGAGCGGTTTCAAATAATGAAAATCAAGGCCAGAGTTATGAAGGTAAAGACTTATAAAAAGAGTTTTGCAAGCATATTAATTGCGTCCGATTTATAAAAGAGAAGCCACCCGAAATTGACGCAGCAGAATTTGAAACCTTTTTGAATTTCCTGACTCAGGCTGAGAGAGAGAGAGAGAGAGAGAGAGAGAGAGAGAGAGAGAGAGAGAGAGAGAGAGAGAGCCATAAGTCAAAACCTCCCAAGAAAAGCTATTTCTGGAGTTGATCACGCGGAACAGGAATCGAGAAAAAAATATTTCAAGCAATAAAAAATTCTCAATCAAAGAGTAGGTAGTTTCCGTACAGGCCATTATGCTTCCAAAATGTATCTAGAGGGTTTTTTTATATCGGATAAGAATCTCATATCATTTTTTCGAGGTAATCAAGAGTGTCATGAATAAATTCAAGCAAATCCGTGCGTACCATCCGGAAAAAAGCCATGGACATTATTTACGGCAAACTGAAAATTACGACGGTAAGTTCAGAATATTCGAATGAATTAAGTCTTAACCAAGAGCCTTGACTTGACCTTCCAGATTTCTCAATATAACGGGGCATGAGATGTAATTAGTAAATTTTCGATTGCATTTATATCATAATTTCATAGTCATGAGTTCCACAAACACACCGTAAATGCCATATGAGTTTGATGAGAACATATTTGGCTGCTAAACGCAACCTAATGAAATGAACTCCATAATTTTAGAACAGAGGAATCAGTCGTTTTGGTAAATTGGTTGAGAGAGAGAATCAAACGCGAACCATCTATTACAAAACTAATTCATAGTTTCATCGAATATTTAACAAAAATTAAAATCCTTTCAACTGAATCACTAAAACCATGAGGAAAGATAAAACCGTATGAGACTGACATTTTATACATAACACTTTTTTTAACGAAAACTGTAAGACATACTCAAAACCTTGATTTATAAAACCCAAGTATAAAAGAAAAAATCTAGCGGATGACTTACACCACTAGGCATACCATGCACCATTCTTAACAGTCTCTTGATGCCGTCATAGTTATAGAAGGCCCTTCTTCAGTCTCTTTATTTCAGGGCCGCGAACGAGAAAACGGTCTCCTGTCTCACCTGGGTTCGAGAGAGAGGGAGAAAAACTCAGAACTGCGACGCCGGAGGACACTTAACGAGGGAAGCAGGATTTGAGAAAGGAGACGGCGGGTACAAAAATAAAATAGGCTAGGGGAGGAGGTTGCAAGGCAAACTTCTGAGAAGAGGGAGGGGGTGGGGAGAGGGGAAAATCGGTTGTCATATGTTGGCGCGGCGAAGATAGAATGAAAGAAGAATGTCACGAAAGACTGGAATGCTGCGGTTGGATGTCAAGGAGAGGAGACGTAAGAGCTAAATAAAGTGTTGGAAACGAACACTTTGTCTTCACGACGAGGAAAGTTTTCCGATATATCAACCGGGCCTCTTATTCGTCGCTTCACTCTGTGAGAGTGCTCTTTGATTCTCACTCGGCCGTATTGAAGGAATGAACCGCAAAATGAGGAAGTCATATGGAAGTTGATGTGATCCAGAATTACTAATGCATGAAAACATAACGTGCCATTTTTAATCTACATTGCCTTCCTTCTAGCAAGGAATTGTTTAAGATTAATACCATAGTAAGAGGATCAGGTTAGTCATCTTTCGGCATGACCGTTGATGCCGTATAAACGGCGAGTTCGAATTTCAAATTACTTCATATTGTGAGCTCATCATATGTATGCAATGGAGTGACGTTTTTGTAAACAAAGAAAGACCGTAGACAGAAAGGAAATCACTTCGTAGACACTTAAAATATATTAAATCCAAACGTTAGGTCAAACATACAATTCAAATAACCTTCGTCAGTCCTAGTTTTTAAAGGAAGGGCGTCGAAAAATATTTACAGAAACTAAAATGACACAAATTATGACTATTCTCTCATAATTTTCACATATTTAGCCGAGTAATTTAAGTAAGAAATAATTGCTCATGAAATATCAGCATCAAAATGTAATCAGTACGCAGTTGTCATTTTTTTACAAAACATTAAAAATATGAGATAAATGAACACGGCTGCTTCAACCCAGTGATGGCTCGATCTCAAAGTCAAAGAACAAAAATGTGACTTTCAGTTTTAAAAACATTAATCATTTTTCTGTTAAAGAAAATTAAATAGATGACGGTCTAAAACCCTCTCGTAGCATACCTCCTAAAATATATCCTCAAATCCTCAAAGAGATTACTTTGGCTAATTGCATTACCATAAAAAAAATGAAGAGGATAATTATGCTACAAAGAAATCACATTAACCTACATTTCATGGGTTTGTTTTGTAACAAAGAGCAGTGTTTCCAACCGCGCTCCATATCACTAAAAACTTAATCTCCGCTGGATAAAAGTCAGAAGGCGGAATTGACAGACGGCCTGATTATAAGAGTAAAGTTTTTTACGGACTAATGTAAATTTCATGGAAAAGGATTACTTACAAAAGCACCACGAGTCGAGTTCTCCTATAATTTGACCTTAAGAATGCAACAGCTAGCTCCAAGCCACCTTCCACAGGCACTTGAATGTATCACGTTTTCATCGTTATCTTCTACTTCACTCGGAATGAGTGAATACAGGCACAGTGCACCTTTGTATTCTTTTCCTTTGGCTGCAGTTGTTATTCGTCAGTGCAGTTCATACCAAAATGTCGACTAAGTGCCAAAGCATGAAGCTGTGATCCTCAAACTAAATAAATTTCAGTATAAGAAGCATACACAGGAGGAAGGTATTTAGAATCGAAACGGTTCTCACAACGTTTTTATTTTATTAATTTAATAATATAAAGCTAGTTACAATATTCCATTCCTGTTAAAAAAGATTTCAAATAGCTAGGTAGATTTTCACGCCTAGGGCAAGTAGGAATTTACATCTTCCTTAAACTGAAAGTAATTCCCCATTAGCTAAAATCAGAAATGGGAAAAAGAAAAATATTATTTTTGAATGACTTCCCAAAATTTTTAGATACGCTTGTTAATATACAAATTCGAATGTAGACAAATAACTTAAATAATATGCAAAATTGAACAGTAAAATATTTCTTAAAATATGTATTACCGATCATAAGCATTCTTCTGCCTCAAGATAAATGAGATAAATTTCGTAAGATCAGTCATGCAAAATCCGAAAACATCACTATAAATATAATCGAATAAAATAGTTAAGCAGCAAACTACACATAACTGTGTGTAAAAACAGCACGAACAATACCTACAGCTAGGGGGAATTCAAATATCTGCCGTGAAAGTTAAAATGATAATCTTTCCAAGCGAAAAAGATAAAACTAACAGGTACCAATGTCCGTTGCGATAATTAAAATTTACAAATCATTAACTGATAAAGGCAAAGGATAGTGGAGTTTAATAAGTAGGTCATCTCGATTACAAGACTCTCCATATGTTTACAAGAAAAAATGAAAGATAGCTAGACATAAAACAAGGGGCAGCAGAGTCCAGTTTCCTAAGTCTTATACTTACTTTCTTGTCTAATACTCAAGTATGTGTCTCTAGATTTTTTTAGAAAAAGCTGAAAAGCAGCTGATGGTCTGAAAAACTCCATTGTAATGCTTGTAAATTAACATGATTACAAGAAAAATATCGAAATAATTCGGATACATGGAGAGAAAAATATTGTCGGAATCGGAAGGATTAACTGGTACGAGGAGGAAAACAAAAAGAAGGCTTCTGATAGGGCTTAATCTGTATATTCTGATGAATAAAACAATAAAGCTGTGACACAACGCATGCAAGGCATTGGGAATCACTTTACATCGAAAATATAAGCAAGATATAAATTATAAAACAAAATGTTATCATAGAAGGGCTGTTTGCAGAGTACAAGGAATACAGTCCTCAAGCAACTAACCAAGCCTAGCATTAATTCATATAATCGATACTTTGTATAAGTTTAATCACCTTTAATTCCAGGCGGCATATTAAACAATTTTGTATAAAATTTATGACACACAAATTTCCCGATTGATCCCGTGAAATTAACTAAAACGAAGTACCTAATTCAAGCCCTTAAATATTTATCACATGAAAAAATAATTATTCAAATCTTGTAGCACAATTGGTATGTATATTAACAGACTCCACAAAAGCATCAGCATATCGAGATAAATTTAGAATTTGTGCAAAAAAATAATACGCATTTTAAAACTTGCACATAGTAAAAGCGTTATCTTCTTCGGCTGGCCTGGAGAGTGAAATGATACCTCAAAAATAAAATCGGCCAAGCGTATAATATAATTGCTTTGATTATTCTCTGCAACATATACCAGAATAATTTATGACTTAAGACTATAAAGATACATAAGCCGTATTTTTTCTCCATAAAAGAATAAATCAACACCCTAAAATGGCGTAACATTGGTTTTGAGAAATACGAGGCAAGGATGAGGCTCACCAAGCCGACCCGAAAACCACGCGGGCAAACAGGATAGAAAATCTCGGAAAAGAGGATTAAGAAGCAGCAGTTGCCCATAATTCATCAAGGGGCGTAATTATCAACGGCAGAGGCCAAGGATCTGTGGAGAAACAAAGAGGAGCGGTGGGGAGGAGATCCGAAGGAGAGGTTTACCGGCCGTGATCATTTCGCCGATGCAACAACTCTTGTCGGCGAGAGGCAAACGAGGATGGGGAATGGGGAGACGTTGGGGACGGAAATAAGGGGTCGCAAGAAAAGAAGAAGAACGGGGAAGGAGGACTTAAGAAATGTAAAAGCAGAAAGGAGGAGAAGGATGAAGACAAGTTGAGAATACAAAGGAGAACCCGAAGGGGAGCAGAGACGTATCCCCTTCGGGCGCTGATTATTTCAGCGTTGCAACAACTCTTGCCGAGAGGGACGCGATGAATGGGAGAGGGGAATGAATGATAATATAAGGAAAAAGAATGGGTGTACGGGAAATATGAGGAGCAAATGATGGCAGAAAAGAGAGAGAGATGATCGAGAGGGGGGTGGCGTGAGAGGATGCAGGAAGAAGCGAAGGAAGAAGGATGACGATAAGGAAAGAAACGAATAATAGAGCGACAGAATAAGAGATACAGAAATAATGGAACGGAGCAAAGGAAGTTGGCAGTACGAGGAAAGGTGAATATCAAGTGGAAGAAATGACTTCGATGGCAAGTCGACTTTATAGAAGCGAAATTTGGAATTCCCTTCAGCCATATAATTACCAATGACATATTAGATGTGAATTTTTATAAAGAGTGAACAAAACATTAAAAACAAGATATTGATAATTAAGGATAAAAAATAACCGCAATTATCTATCAAAATGAACAATTTTAGTTAAGATGAGAGTGGGTAGAGGAATTAAATCACGATCGCATATATCTTTATTTAGCCTTCACGGATTTCACCAATATTTTCCGGAATTTTTGCATGATAGTACTGTTCAAAATTAAAGATGCATCAATATATTTTACAATTAAAACAACATCACTCAAAATTTTCCAAATATTTACATTCGTGGGAATAACGTAAGGATGATTAGGCTAAAATCGCAGTCGGTTAATAAATACGACAGGAAAGCACAAAGGAATGAAAGAATGTAGGAGAGAGGAAAAGAGGATTACAAAATAATGCGAGAGGGATTAAAATACATGAATAGTAGAGATAGAGTGGGAGAGAAGAGAGAGTAAGGTGAAAAAAGGTAATAAAATCATGGAGGGATAGAATCAGAGTATTGTCAGGACAGACTTGGAGACGAGCGAAGCGATGATGAAGAGGTAAGATCACCCAGAGATTGACCTCGCTCATGCAACTAACTGCATATTAGAATAACACCCATTTTAATAGCAGAAAAAAATAAACAATGATGAGTTCATGCAGGAAAGAATAGATGGACGAAAGGAGGATGAGGCTATAGATGGGAGATAACGCTGAGTGAAAACGCGTGGAAAGAGAAAATGCAGCGAGGATATGAAGGATGATGGAATGGTGAAGAAAATAAAAGATCATTGAATAGATTAACAATGAAGCAGGAAGAAGGGAAGGGTGAAGGGAGGACAAGACAAGGAGAGCACCATGAGACGAAAAAATTAAATAGGAAGAAGGGTGGAAAATAAAATTAGGGTTTATAGTAAGTGGTTTAATTATACTACATGAGATATTATCACAATATTTCTTCTTCCACCTCATCACTCTTCACATGGGAAAAAATGGTACCAACAGTGCATACACACAAAACATTCAATCAAATTTTAGAGGCGACAGAAATTTATACTATCAAGTTTACAGAGAAAAGAGCGGATTTAAGCAGTTTAACCTTCGATGGAGGAAGCATTAAAAATCAGGAAATACATGCTTTTACATTAATAACGTAACTAAAGGTCATAAAGATGACACGTTTAGGATAGGGGAAGAAAAATATAATTGGTAGAACGAAGATTTGGGGGAAAGCGAGGAAGAAGGAATTTTGGGAAGTAGCGGGACGACAGCAAGAAAAAATGTATGGAGGGAGATAAAGGAAAAAAGATGTGGGACAAAAGTGTATATAGTGAGGAGTGGAGGAAGAACGGGCGGATGGGAAGGATACAGGCACGAGGGAGTAAGGGAAGCGGGAGAGAGAGAGATGCGGCTCCATCTATCGCGTGCCTCCTTGAGGCCGAACCCCTTTCTTCCACCCTCCTCCCTCCCCCGCCCTACCCCTGCCCTCCATCGCGCCCAACCCACTCCCTCCCCTCCCTACCCCTCTCGGGAGGAGAACCCTGGCCGTGCGCACGCGGCAAATCGATCCTGACGGATCCTAGAGAGCCCGCAGCGGCCCTCCACGCCCGGGGCACACAGCAGCTTCAGTCTTGCCCCCACGCTCCCGCTCTCGCATCTCGCGCCACACCAACGACTCACACTCCCCCCCGACTCCTTCCCGTGCCGATTCCGACCCCCTCCAACCCACCCCTGAATCATCACTACCCCCCCACCCCCATCGACCCTCTTCCCACCCACCGGCAAAGGACAACACGCTCCCTTTCTCTCCTCCACTCCAACTCCCACCCTACGGCCCCGACAGACACACCGAATGTATGTATTGTGCAGTCCCGGCCCGTTAGTCCTCCTCCGACGTTCTTCCGCGGGCCTCTATTTCGTAAAGGGAACGGTACAAAGAGAGAGAGGGGGGGACCCTGAGAGGGAATGAGGCGAGAAGAAGAAGACAAAGAGAGAAAAGAAGATAAGGGAAAGGAAAGCACCCCTTAAAAGGATCGCTCGCTTCCACTACTTCGGCAGACACAAATCCGCCATTAACAAGCACTACGCGCTCCGCTCCGGATTATCTCCTGCTTCGGCTCCCGCGCGTCCCATACAACTGCGATAGGGGATGCCCACATTCTAAAATAATGGCACCGTATATAGTCAAATAAAACTATAAAAATGTAATCCCGGCAAACATTCTACTTCTCTCTCCCTTGCCCCCCGACCCGCTCCCCGCCGTATTTATAATGCATGGGAGCCATTAAAGCCAATATCCGGTTTATCGCTTTCGATATTTTATCACGTCCAGGCACTCCAAATGGGATCGGAGGAATAGATCGAAAACTAAAAATCAACCTCCGGATCTGATGCCCTCAATTTCTCGGATTGCCCCTGATGCAGGAGCCTACTTCAAAAACCCGGGTATTTTTTATATCTTATTTCGCAAAACGCCAACGAGTCCGAGGGACGGAAAAGGAGTCATAAGCAATTAACTATTATCAGTATTTAGCTGCGGGTCACTACAATAACAATGAATGAGAACATTCAGCAACGATTCTAGTCATTGCTATTCCACCATAATTTTTAACATGATAATTACTTTTAATATCACTTAATATCATGCATCACATTTTATTTTCATGTTTCAAGAGAGAAATTTTTAATTACAAAGAATAAAAATATTTAGGGCCACATTACTTTTCTTGCATTTAAAAATCCAACAAACAACCACCTCAACCAATCCACAAAATCAAACAACCAATCCACAAAAATCAACAAAGATTTGAACAAGCATATTATTTTCACGGAGTGATAATAATTACTAAATAATCTCATCAATATCTGCAAATTTTAATTTACAAGTAAAATGTTTTATCAGAGCTTACTCTATTTATACTTGAAAGCAATTGGCAAGATTCTCACAGTTAATTTAACATAATACGAAAAAAACTAGCAAAAAGTCAAAATTCTCACAAGTACTAAATTTATATGTAGGGGACAAAATCATTTAATTTAGCCGTAAGAAGTCAGGTTTATGAAGTAAGGAGTAAAATATGAATAATCGCAATGATAGCGCGAAAGAGGGGTGAAAAATTACCTATTTCCCTCCATATGTGTCTCCATAATTTACCGAGGAAATTTAATTTCCGGGAATTATTGGCACCCTAGAGTATTTCACCCACTGATGTCATGTGTGCTGAATTTTCCACGTTCCTCTGGAAGCAATTCAGCTCTTTAATCAAAGCACAAGAGCCGAATTTAGAGCAATCGAAAATCATTAAAAATAAAAAATAAATTATTATTGTTTCTAGAAGCTTAATTATTTAATGATAGGGAAGAAAAAAATCCCTTTCAATGAATAAAATACGAGTCCATAAACGACTGAGGAAGGCGTTGATGAAGTATAAAAACGAATCTGCAAAACTATTGATTCTCAAAGTACTCAACGGAAAGCAATTCACCCACAATGCTTAGTGACGGATTTCCTGCGGCAGTTTGTTTCATTGAGCAAATGATTATTTCGCAACAACACGAAAGTTTTACAATTTCATTCTCACCATTACATATCCCACTGACAATTAACAAAACTCTACCTGATCGCATCATTTTGAAATGTGAAACCAATTTATTCAAGGCGTATACAAAAATAGGTCCATTTCCCGTCTGCAGTTTGTTGGAAGGCGAATATATTTGATAAAGTACTGGATTATGAACAAAAAGGATAATTAGATTCCAAGTCTCATAAACGAAGGTAGTATTAATTTAATGGCACTCAATTCTTTTTTTGTACTTTCATTGAGATAAAAAGTTTGCAGAGTGATAAACAAATACAAGCGCATATCTTTTCCATTGCAAATTTTAGCCTTGACTGGGGAGAGATGAATACAACCCGTACCAAACAAACAAATGAAAAATTAACAAGCCTATGGAAAAATCCCAACTCTATTCCATTATCTCTTTGCAATTTTAAAGGAAGTGATGGAATCCAGGTAACCAACGGCAGGTTTTTTAACTGAGAGTAGTCATAGGTACCAATCAATATAGCGTCCTTAACTTTTTGCCAGCATTTTAAATAAAAAGCCACTTCCGAATCATTTAATTTTGGTTCTAGCGGAATACAGGAGAGCATTCAGCCACTTCAATATTTGTGAAGTAATAGCAGTTATCATTTATTCACATTTCGTCTTCTCAAACAAGACAGAAGTGGTATCTAGGCCAAAAAATGACACACACCATAAAATATCCATGGGAAAACAGTATTAATGGATTTTGAAAAAAGCATAGGAGTGTGTGGTATGAGAATGAGTAATGAGGACTGAATTTTCAGCATTATCGGACTAATTAGCTTAGGGAGGTTTTTCAGCGACTAAGTGATCAAAAGCAAATGAGAAACTTCATATTCTAATAAACCCTCGAAAATGCTGATTTTACTTCTAACTCTTTATAAATACTAGTTAGTCGCCATAAGCGCAGAATATTGTAAAACACTTCATCAGGTGATTTTTATCCTATTTTATGCATATTCAAGTGAATTAAAAATTAGGCAATACGAAACTACGACAATATGGAAATAACAGGCTACATTACGGATATTTGGCGGCCATTCTAGAAAACTTTTTAAGAATCTGCGGCAGAAACTTAGATAAAAAGAAGTACATCATATGAAAATTAATTTCATAAGTAGATATTCAATAAAATTTGGGTGAATCTATGCGTTCAGGAATAGTTGGAAATCCATCCAAATTTACCTCCATCGTTAGAATACCCCGTACTATTGAATATTTCCGTAATTTTCATTTTCCAACACCATATACGCATAATCAAGTTTCTCATTATCCAAAGAAGTCTCTCACAATATTACCAAGGATAGCAGGCAGTGCAACCTTGATACAGATGAAACTGACACAATGAATCATTCTGTATTTGCAATGGCACAACTAACGGCTAAATTTTATATCAACAGATCACATTCCTTTCGCAGGAATGAGTTCCTGGTAACGTTTGAGCCACAGCCGCTTGACGAATACTAAAGCGTCTCTTTTCATTCTTTTGAAAATCTAAGCTAAAAAAATTGCAACTATAAATAAACACCGCATATCAGAAGCAAAAAGAAACCCTTGTGGACAAAGCGAAACAAGAAAGCGTTAGAATCAACGACCAAGTCCTCTTTTATAGCATGAGTTTTAAGCTAGGGACGGAAATAATGCCCAAGAAAGAAACAAAGGCCTGGCGTTGCTATTCTGGAATAAAAATATAATATTTATGGGGCAAAAAAGGAAGAAAAGAAAACAGGAAGCCTTTAATAAACGCTCAGACATTTGGATCCGATCCAAGCGGTAACATTTGGCCGTTCCCTATAAAGCCGTAAGGAATGTTCGAACCTGTGCCCACGGTTACCATAAGCTGTTAGCAAAATGGCTTCAGTGAAATTGAAATCGCAACACAAAAATTCTAGCGCAAATCGAAGGCATAACAATAACTGTGTTAGCGATGGTAATAAAATCAAAATGAGGCACATAATTTCCAAACGTTCAATACCATCGATTTTCCATTGTTTTTAAGCGTGTGGTCACCAAATTTTATTGTCCTCGCTCTTGCGTCACAACGAAAGTTTCGAGGAAAACACTGAATATCAATAATTGATAAACCAGAAGATTTAATTAAAAACCTGCGTGTTTTCACCAATTCATAGCAACTGAAAATAGCCGATCGATTAATCCAGCACCCTATAGGACAACATGTGAAATATTGCCCTCGTATCATCAAAAAAAATTACCACTCAAATCCTTGATAATACTTTCCATGCTTCGTAGTTTCCAAATTCATGGAATAAAACATGACATTTATTGTAAAATTTTAATTTGGCGGTCCATGATTATGACAGCTATTAACAGCATAGAGCACATCTTTTTTACGCAACTATTACAGCTATCAGTTAAAGGAACCATTCAAAGAACGGAAAATCTAATGAGAAAATAATAGCTTAGAATTTTTGTAGCAAAACAATTATATCCGCATGGACATTACTTCTTAATTCCACACGGGATCTAATCCACGTTTGGAAAAAACGTACGCAAAAGTTATTACACAACGAGCTAAAAGAATTATCGGCTTTCTTAATGAGTCTTAGAAAATATCACCCCATCCTGACCTATTAAGTTGCCAACACGCTGTCTACTTGAGCTTCATACTTCTTATAGATGGGATAAAAATTTCTTTAAAAGAAAGATAAGGGATAGAAATCATTCATTCTCTCCATTCTTTTTAAACCGCCTCCTCTAGCTGGAGCACCAACTGCACCGTGTATGCACTCAAACTCATGGTTTAAAGAGAAAAACCAGAGAGATTTGCGACTTGGTAATGCCTAAGCGAAAATTTATGAGATCCGATTTGCATCAAAATTACAATGATCAGAATAAAACGATGATTTTCAAACCTAGTGACAACAATGGATGAATCGTAATCTTACTAATATATAAAAATCTAGTGGTGTCTGTCTGTCTGTTACTCAATCATTCAAAAACCACGGAACCGATTGAAACCAAATTTGGCAGAAAGATAGCTGATCTAAATTCACACATAGGCTATATAACAAGGGCCTTTAGGGCCTTTTAGGGCCCCAAAATGGTTATATCATTAAATAATTATAGGAATAGATGCAGAGGTTTCTTTATTTGCTTAGATAAACAACTTTTACTTGACGTATTCGGTTGTAATTTTCGCAGTTATCTGAAAAAAAGGATGAAAATTCTTATTCTTTCAATTAATTTTCATCTAGGATTATATTTCACTTGATAATTGCAGTTTTAACGCCAAAATAACACATTTTTCTCCAATTTCAACAATACCTTATTTACATGGTAACTAAGGAATTTTCATGCATGAATGGAGACTTTGGGCATGATTTTAGCCCTGCAAGGGTCCACGGTTTTAATGCTGACGGCTTCAAAAATAAATTAAAGCCCATACATTGAAATTTAGTAAGTAGGCAAAGAACGTGGCCACAATTTCATAGACGCCGAATTTTCGATTTTTAGCTTACCTGGGAGCAATGGTTAGGCAAAGTTTGAGTGTTTTTTCTCTCAAATCAGGAGAGTTAAAAATATTTATTTTCAATCATAATATTGAGTCTTTCCTCAATTTCCTTTATCAATTTCAGAAAACTACAGGCCTCTCTATAGTTGATAGTATTCCCATAGTTGAGCGCTGAATTAACGCGAACACGTCCGCCGGAACACGCAAAACAGCCGGAAAAATCCGAGGTATCATAACGACTTAACTATCAATAAATGAGTATTATCGTATTATTTTTGGCTTAACTGTGATCTACTAAATATTGGTAATGGTACTCAAATAGCTAAATTATTTTGCCTAGAAGAAATAATCAATATAATTTCCCAAGCCTCGCCATTTTGGTTTCTTTCAGGTGCTTGAGAAGCGTACAGTCAATAAATGAGGAGCAAATATGGCGATAAAGGACTCACGTCATTTACTTTTTAGGTTATTAATATGTAAAGTTATTGCCCTTTTTCCACCATTCGGGTCCGCATTTTTACATTCCGGATGCCTCAAAACTCTTCTTCGTCTTCTCCACGACACTGCAGTTGGTTGCCAACCATAAGAGCAAAAACGAAGAGATTTATTCAAATAATTTTGGTAGTTAGCGTCTTTCTCTCACTCCCCGTTGGATTTCAGTGGGTAAATATCGTCTGCAATGGTCAATAAATGAAGAGCTGATCCGGCGTAAAAGAACTTATGTCATTGAACTTCTGTGTTTGTACCGTACCAAATTATCAAGTGATGTAGAAAATCCTACTTGACGAGGTCATTAGCCTAAGTTTCACAGTTTTAGAATGCCCAATACCATTTATATACCTAAATGCCTATGATTGGGGTCAGAAAATTATCAATAAAGATTTATCATTTTATGATTTTTGGCCTAATTGTGATCTACTACTTATAATGGTATTCAAATAGATTATTTTGTTTATGGGGAAAAACAATAGCATTCCCCACGCTGCGCCGTTTTGGTTTGTTTCAGGTGCTTGAGAATCGTAGGGTTGATAAACGAGGATAAGGCGTTAAAGAACTCATGTCATTTACTTTTTTGGTTACTACTATGTAAAATTATGAAGACTTTTGCTCAAGCCCTTTTCCCGCATGATTATATTCAGTGTGCCTCAAAAACTCTTCTTCGGCGTCTCAACGGAACAACAGTTGATTACAAACCATATGAGTAAATGCGAAGAATTCAATGAATTTTATCAGTTTACGTCTCTCTCACTCCCCGTTGGATTTGAATGGGTACCTAACCTTCGCTAGTAATGATCGATAAATGAGGAGCTGATCCGGCGTAAAGGAATTTGTATCATTGAAATTATATCTTAATACTATGCCAAACTACCAAGGAAAATAGAAAACCCCATTTGACGAAAGTCATTAGCCTAAAATTTCCTGGTTTCGAACGCCCTGTACTATTGATATACCTAAATGATCATGGTTGTGGTCATAAAATAGGACTTTTTTTTAATATTGATAGATTGTGATCCCAAACACAGTTGAAGAGACTCATGGATTATTCTTGGTAAAGGATGATTGGATCCTTGTCCGCTCACATACGCGGGTGTGACCCTTATTGAGCATGGGTCCTAGAACAGAGTGCATGAGACTGTAATTGTGAAGTCTCTTCCTGTGTCTGACCAGTAAAAAAAAATACCCCGATTATTATGAATATTTATAGAGCTACTCCGTGATTTTTTTATCTAATTTCCCATCAGCAGGTTTCCAAATGTTAAAAATCAAGTTTCCTCAAGAAATCTTATCCTCTTCGTCTCCACGAAACACCTGTTAAGGAGGAAGATGAGTTCAGCGGAATATATAGAAATCTATATAAGTTTCTTTGATGCATTACCCCCGCTGAATTTCAACGGGTGCCTTTCGCTAGTCGCAAATGAAATAATAGTCCTTTGCTTTTAATGGGAAAATGAAAACAAAGTACTAAAAACTCAACAATGGCAATTTTTCATTAATGTAATTGGAAGAGGCGGGGAAATATAGTGCCAGCAACCGTTAGCTTGATATGAACATCTACATTTCAGCTTGAATTAAAAACTGAGCCAACTTTATCAAATCTATGTCATCCAAAATGTTATAAATTTGATCTGAGTTTAAATTTTGAACAAACAATGTAAAAATAAAAGTAGTCTATTTTTTCTTTTTCAATAGTACTGCAAAACTAAAACAAGAAAACTGGAAATTATGCTTAGTAATTCCTTTCTTCCACGCATTCACATATCGCGACCTATTTTTCATTCAGTGTGACATCGATTCTCGGGAAATGATCATAAGGCACCACATCACCTTCTTTTCGAGGATTTCGACCAGAAGCAAGGGAGTTAAGAATTGAAGTTACTGAAGCTCATGGATTTAGATCGAGATTTCATTCCTTCGTTGATAATTAAAAATCTTGAATAAATGCTGAGAGCGGAATTAATTCGTAGACCGATGCAGATGCTGTAAGTGGTTAAGGACGGACCGATTTTTAATGTAAGAGACTGACTTTCGACCGGTAACACGCAATCAGCGACAAGGGAAGCAGTGGAGCCAATCAAACAAAATATTATTGAAACGTATACAGAAAAACTAAAGTAGAAGAGGTTAGGAAAAACGAATGAAACGCAGCAACACTCGAGTGCTTCCTCGATAATTTATAAAAGGAGAAGGAAAACACCCTAAAATTTAAAGTCATGCGTTATGTTACGATTCCACCATGCCACGCCCGAATGCTCGCAATGCAAAGGAAACTAATTAGATACACCAATTTCCTCCTTCCCTGCCAACATACCGAATCCCACAACAGTTTATCGCAGCCACATACCTCCTTTAGAAGTGATCACCCCGGGGGTGTTTTTCAAAGGCACGCATTGCCTTCACCCCGCCCCCCTCCCCCTCCCTTACCCCCCTCCGCCACCTCCCGCGCCCCTCCCCACCCACGTCCACGCGAGCGAGCGATGCGACACTGAGCATGCCCCAATGTACACGCGGGGTGAGACAGAGGAGTCCCGCCTCCGCCAGCTTCCGAGTCGGCCCGTCCAGTCGCGCCACGGTCTGCGCTACACGAGCACGTGACCCTTCGCCTCTCACACCTCCCTTCCCATCGCGCTCTCTCTCTCTCCCTTGACCCTTCCACGCCATACCCTGACCCTTCCTCTCCCACGACCCCCCCCCCATAACCGTTGGAAGCGGGCGTCGAAGCGTGACCGCGGCTGTGCGCCTGCAGGGCCGCGCGCGCGGTGCGGTGATGACCCCATGAACGAGCGGGGCCCTAGTGGCGCAATCGCCGGGAATAAATGGTGCTCCCGCCGCTCTCTCTCTCTCTCTCTCACTCTCTCTCTCTCTCTCCTCTCTCCTCCACACATCTCCTTCCCACGGTCCTCGGATCGAACGAAGCCCTCTTTTGAAAGCCATGCCCATATACATGCCTTCACGGGCGAGCGAGCAAGCCGAGAGTGGCCCATTTACTTATCTGCGCCCGGCGTCCGCACCGAAAAAAATACTCCCACGTGCAATGTCAGGGTCTCGATTTTGACCCTTCGCCAGGAAAATCACGAAAAAGAAATTTTAGGCTATCCCAATTGCAGGTATGTGGCGCAAAGGTAATCCCACTTTCATTCAACTACCGCATATCTGTAAAAGAAGATGAAACAATATTCTATTATGATGTTCCATGTGATATCATTTGTAGCTCAGTGTACATGAAAATTACTTTAAAGATTTATCTATTTCTGTTAAAAAAATCAACAAGAAAGATGTTGTACATGGTGGAAGAATTTAATTTCATTAGGACAAAACACTACTTTCTCATTGATTCTCCTAAAACATTAAATGGCAAGCTGATACATGGAAAGCATTAAGACTGTCACTTTCCATTTATCGTATATGCTGTTTTAAAATTCATGGCGGTTATTGCCCTTTGATATAGCTCAGATGAGAATTATCCAAGCTGCTTTCAGAGAATAAAGTTTATGTAAATAACACGACTTTTAGGAAAGAATCGGCATGAAACTTCCAAATCTCATTCCATATCAAACAGAATAGAGATAACTAGATGCTTAGAAGAAACATCCATTTGAACATAAGTATAGGAGATTAGAAGAAACTAATTATGTCCACGAGTTCATAATATAATGCATTGCATGTTATTTAATTACGAATTATTTATGAGGCGAAAATTTCTTCGCAGCGCCGAAAATTGTATGCTTTAGTACGCGGATGAAGCAACTAGCATAAACAAATATACACTTAAGCTAATTTGGAGTCACGGGTGAATAGAAGCGGCAACTAAAAGTGGAATACCACAAGTCTTTACGTCGGAAATGAAATTCCTTAAAGTCAACACGCAATGAAGAACTCGGCAGGGCGAAAATTAGTGCGACTCAAGATAAGGCAAACCCAGGTGTTTGCTCTGGAGCAAATCGCAATTTCTCTACCCCCTCCAGCCTGAATCTCCGAAGTTAAGCCATTCATAAGACCCAAGTCTCAGAGATTTCCGCCGCCTGTCTCCACATATCTCTTGAACTGTTAGATAACACCGTTCAAGCAACAGAGTGAAAAAATTATTAAGATCCTATAGCTAACAAGGTTCTTTGATTCCAATAATTGTACATAAAAGGTTTCATTCAACATTACGGGACGATTTCTGGAGTTAATTCACACGAACTCCTCTCCGTAAACTCTGCTACTTACCGAAAAGCAGGGTCTCACAGGAGAAACGCAAAATGGAAACGCATATGGGCCACAGAAGCATTCCCATGGTGCATGTCAACGCAAACACATTCCGTACGGTTAGAACTTTGGCAGGAAATAAAACCTGGGCCACGTCATCTGAGAGGAACATAGCCTCCGGCGCATGCAGATTTAACGCCAGGGCTTCAGTCAACAATGATCAAGAGGATTCCTCCAACCTCCCTTTCCAACTCCTTGAGAAAATCACATTCGCGAGATGGCTGGTCGCATGGGTCGTGAGGAAGCCTCCTACCGCGCAGATATCGCAGCCGTCGCGTAGACGAGAGTCAGCCCTTCCTAGGAGTCTAGTTCCGTAGAGTATTTACTTTGTCACGCTTGGCAACGCGTCCTAGCCTGAACTTTGGCCCTAGCACAATGGCATTCTCGCGTTGAGTGCGCGCAAGAGCTGCTTTAATTTAATTTTTATCGAACACGTTTCGTCGCAGGCCCATAGCTATAAAATTCCGACGCCAAAAAAGACCATTCGCGACGTAACCATTTGGTGCACCGCAAATTTCGCAGGCTATTTCAGTCATCTATGACCTCGCATCCCAAACTTCAGCTCCCTCCTTTAGATGGTAATTGTTTTCCTCGTACCACCTATTTATAAAATTGCCATTCGACCTCTTCCTCCATTCTTCGAATGATCTCTTTAAACGGATTTCTCCCCAAGATAACGTGTATCCAGTTTTTTTCCCCTTTCACTTATCATACCCATTAACATCCTCTTTTTACCAGCACTTCCCATGCGCTTTTTCACTCATAATTTAGCAAACTTTATTTTATGTATCCCCAACAACCCTAAAATTTCCAACAGCTGCAGCCTTTCTCTGCCTCCCTTTTAGTGCTGCCATTTAATTCTTCCCCACTGAGTCTGCAAACAGCATACAAAAGCAGAAAAAACAGAGAGAACGTTAATACGTTAACACGTAGCATTTTCGTTAGCATAGGCAGTTACCACTGCAAGAAGTGATAGTCACCTGATTCAGCCCGACAAAAACGACGAATACAAATGCAATTCTCGGATATGTAGAATACTCTTCACGACAAAAGTCGTAAATCATAGATACTAAAAGTACCAATACAGTATTGTAGTAATGCATCGACAGGGCATTTTTGCGAGGAGATATTAACCTAGATACTCAAACTTTTACCTTTTTTACAGACTGTTGAATGCCAAATGTGTTGGATACATTCGAATAACGTCCACTTGGAGAAGATAAAAAACATCTGCAATATTTTTTCAGCTGGAAAGATAAATATCTTGCCTTTTCTAATTATGCTTGGACAGATATTCTTTGCATATAAAATTGTTTAATTCACCTCATTTAGAATTAGTTCGTCCGTAGAGGAATTTCAACATTAATCTTGCAACTAACTTTATGAATACCCATAACAATGGGAAATGATCCAATTTACTTTCAAAATTAATAAATTGGGAAGTTCCTTACGATTACATGATCAGATGAGACTTTGTGAGCTCTAAGAGCGCCACACTTTTAAAAAATCAGGAAACAAGTTGTTATACTGTCCTTTGAAGGAGGGGCTAGAGAATACTTCTACCGAGAAAGAAACAGCGAAAATCAGAAACACAAACCAAAAGAATCAAAAACGCTTGGCAAATTATTAGAAATTCCATTAAACCAAATATTTTCCCAAAATCTAGGAAATCGGAACATCTGCTACGTAATTTTTGGAGGGCCAGGCTGCAGAACTAAGAAAATACTAAAATAAAGAAACGCGCAGCCAGCACCAATTTGTATCATTATAGACGCGTTTAAGAGCAAAAGTTGCACGTTATGCCTACGAGACTCTTTGCATAGCCCAACTACCACTGCGTCCGAAACGATGTATTTTTCCACGGTCTCATTAAAACCGAGGCGCTTCTATTCCAGAATAAAAATGTCTCTCGAGGTGACAGAAAAAAAACTGTCCCATTAAAAGTGCGGCGGTGTACCTCGCTTTCCATTTCAGTATATTATCCCATGCCCGTCATTTTTTTCTCCTCTCCCTTTCATCCTTCTCTTCTCAATCACGATAATTTTGTACCCGTCTCCCTCTCTTCATCATTACTTACACTGATGAAAAACGAGGAATACAATACTGTATTCTTGGGAGCAAAGAAAACAATCCAAGTCCCTTGGGCCCTCGTCAACGCAACGTACACTATTTCACCGAGCAAGAAAGATTGTGATTACGAGCTGAAAAACGAAATTTTTTGATTGAATTAATTTCAATTCAATAAAAATACACAATTTCCTCTCATACCATCAACACATATCTCTTTAACATTGTTTTAGTAACATAGTTCTGTGGGTTCCGAATTCGCAAGCAGAATGTTGGAATGGAGCCGTCAAGGGAATATCAGTCTATCATATCTTTATTTCTGTTTGTACAGAAATCCATCCCTCATTCATGAAAAGAAAGCACCAGTTGTTTCCTTTGATAGCAAATCAGTATAAATGACTCCAATAGCCGCATTGGCAATAAAGCTACGGTCATTGACTTGGGTTCCCACAAAAAGCGATCGAAGCACAAGAAGGCGCTTTAAGGCGAAAAAGTCAAATGGGCTTTTATTAAGACCCGGACCCAGTCCTAAGTCTGGGAAACCTTAACATCGACTTTTATAAACCTTTTGCCGAAGTTTAGTTCCGCAAGAATTAAAATAATATTAGCAGAAGGAATTTCTCACACAGCGTTGTTATTTTCGTATGGAGACCATATTTTTATTAATAACTATATTTTCCACCGTTAAATCTGCGTTTATTAATATACTCAAATAGCCTGATCAGTCGATACATTTTAAGTCAGAGATTTGCTATTCATTGAGCTTCAATCAGCAATTTGCTCTAAAAATATAAAGTTATTTTATAAAACCTGGTTTATTACTGTTTAATCACCAGAACTTTACAGTAAAAGATAATTTATTTTGAAAATTTAGGCCCTCAGGGAAAATATGGTGAATATGAAGTATGAATAATGTTTGACACAAATGGGTCGAATCAAATAATATTTCCTGGACTACTTTGTTTCATTTCAATACTTAAAAATTGTACCAGGATACCCCTTAGAAAATTTTTATTTCAAATCTCCTTTCCAGCTGGAGTGCATTCAGACTGATAGACATTCGTTTCACATTGCCCATCATGAGTCTCGTCTTTGCTCAGCCACACTTCCGCTACTCATTTTGCTCCTTCCTCAATGTGACCCCAACTCCTTCCAACTACCTTCTCATCTCCTAGCGAGGATATCATTTGATACACGTCGCTCCAAAAGCCATATACGCCCTGTCCCATTTTATTTCGCTGGCTGCCAGAGGACGTCCAACCCCCTCGCCCGGTCATCGCGATATCTGCATTTTCCAATTTCCCACTCGCTCTCAAACATCTCACGTTCCACGTCACTACCCCACATTTATCCACTTTGACTGATGCAACCCCCCCCCCCCTCCTCCCTCTTCGGGCTCTTCCCGGATATTAGACTGGAGTTCTGTTTCACCTACGAAATATTTCAACGGGAGGAATGCCGTCACGTCTCGCTCGTGAATGCTAAGCTGAAAGTTCCGCTGATAATTCACATCGGCCGAAAGCACGCATACTCATCAACATAGAATGGAGTATTAGCCCAAATTTAATAGCAGTAAGTAAATATTGCTTTTATAACTGTTTGACTGATGATTCAAAAAATGTAACGTCGTAAAGTGACTCATTTCTGAGGTTTTCACATCAATAAGGAGCTTACTGCATTAAATAAACTTTGAAGCATTCTTCCAAATCAAAAATTTGTAATGCGGGTGAGCAAGTATGCCATTTACTTACCACTTCATTTCTCCTGGCCTCTAACATTGAACATTTCATTTTACATATCATCTCATTCAATAACCATCACATTAAACATTTTATAGAAAATTTAATACTCAATAACCATATCTTTGGATCTTTGTTCATTAAATAAATAAATTTTGAGCCTTAACTACAAGTGCATGAACTGGCGTAATGATAATTTAAAATATGCATCAAATGGTATTCAACAACTTGTAAAAATATTTCATCTTACTTCCGTCATGTTTCAGGTTTAAATTTGATGACTTCATGAATGATAAAGAACTAAACTTCCCGTCTGGGTTTGCTTTGCCCGTTTCTTGTACCGAAATACTTGCTCTCTAACTTATGGATATTATCGGAAATTTCTAGTTTAAATACAAAGTTTAGCGCATCAGGCGATATTTTGTGGAAATGGAGTACAGATGCCATTATCTCACAGTAAAAGTTTTTGTTCACTTTCCACAGAACTTTATTCGACAACCAAGGATTCGACAAGAGCTATGACATTTTCGAGGATTCGGCATGGTACCAAATGTCATTTTCAAGCGACCTTGAAAATGACAGCTCATGCCGAAACCTTGGTCGGTGAATAAAGTTCTGTGGAAAGTGAATGGAAACTTTTATTGGGAGGCCATTGTATCTAGTTTAAATACACCAAAAATTCTACGCTAAAATAAAAAAGCCACCTCGACCGACATTAATTTACAAGTTGGAATAAATTTTCAGGCCTCACGTCTGTGCATACGTTCATAAATTCAAATTGAACGAATAGTCATTTCCCCGCAGACGTCCGTGCAAAAGGCCAACGAATGCCGCACGCGACCCTTTCTTCACAATACCATCTTCCGCAAACTGCCCCAAGTGGAATTCCACCGATTCCGTGCACCTGTTTAGCGGACACACCACCAATTGTAAATGTGGGACGCACCAAAGCTGGGATTCCATCGCACGAAAAAAGAAAAGAAACTACTCAAGCTGAGCGCAGCAGATTTCTAAAGTTCCTTTCTTCCTCGCCTCTCCCACCGAACATCCGTCACTCGCCCCGGGCGCTACTCGGGAAGGCGACAGCTGAGTGGCGTATCGCCCGAGCGGGATGCAAACTCACACAAAGGGAAGAGAATTGAGGAATGAACTATGGAGAGGAAAAGAAGAAACAGTCTTGGACGCCGAAAAGAGGAAAAGAAGCACTACAAAACTCAAGCCAGGCCCGCCAACAAACTGGGACTCGAGAATTTCTGGAGTACAAACACTAAGAGACCCTTTTCTCCTCAATAAGAAGTCTTTTCCGACACGCAATAAATTTACGATCGACCACAAGAAAAGATGTAATCAAATAATATCAGAGTAATTTCATAAAGAGCCCGAAGTTGATGCTCTCGCAGGTCGATAGAAATCTTGATTTACATTCGGAGTTCTAGACTAAAAAACTCCAATATTATCACAATGATACATTTTATCCATATTTAACCACGATGGTAAGCGAAATATTTGGTATATTTGCCACTGATCACAAAAACCAGCTAATTTACCTAGATGACTGCTCAATGTGGATACACTACAAGAAAAGAATCTTAATATATTATGAGTTTAAATATCAATCATATTCGCCGAATTACGTCGGTGTATTAACGACATAGTGACGAAAGCAAGACATGAAAATTATCATTAAGCCCACATATTCCCTGAAGTTCACAAGTGTGAACTCGGATATGGCAGTGGGTGGTTCTATTCAAGCCAATCAATCCTTGATATATTTTCTTTCTTTTTTACACATTTTTCCTCATTCTCAACGCAGCCCTCGGACAAGGGCTGGCTGCTAAGTACAGAAGGAGCATTAAAATTGAAAAATTTTCACGTTACACAAAATTTATTCAAACATGGCAAGTTGCTGCTGTCCTCGTAGGTTTATATTTTGCTCCCAAAAACTGTGGCCAACATAATGTACATGGATCTGAGGCAGGGAGAAGGAAAACGGGGAGAGACTAGGCACATGATCTCACACTTTATACAAGAATTCGTCGGAGACGGAAGCAAAGAAGGAATGAGCGATTCATTCGGACTCTGGGATATAAGTAATGATAAAAGGAATGCGATAAATCAATTGTAAATTGATCATCCATCTGGCCCATCCATTCAAAGCCCACATCTTCCGAATTCCTGCAGAATGCTTTCATCAATTGAATTTCAATTTTGAAGCACTTAGAAGGCTGAAGCACTCGGCGCATGTAAGGGCTGGATTATGTTTTCAGGGAAAATTTCTCACATTCTTGCTTTTCCTCAGTGGGTAAAGCCTGGTTTCCGATTCGTGTCCCCTATAACGTTAACCGCGACTTGGAGAAACGATCATGATTTTTACTTTAAATCGGCTGTCCACCAGAAGTTTGCGTTAGCAGTCGCAATCCATCTTTGAATATCTTCGCTGCTCTCCTTATGTAAAAATCCACCGCTGTGAAAGTAAGTATTGACACGATGCACTCGGTACCATGAAATACCGTATACTTGCATACCGTATAATGGACTCAAATAAAAATTCACTCCCATCCACACTGTAATGACATCAACCGCTTGTAACATGAGATACTAGCCGAGGAAATGCGAGAAATTTAAGACAAGGGTGACAAATGAATGACTACATTCAAGACAAGTTCAACGCATGCGCAGACATCAACTGTGGAAATAAAAGTTGGAAATATTTGAACCTCTAAAATGACGGTGGACGCTTTCATAAAATCGTAAACGCCTCTGCAAACCCTGATGTTCAATCTTGCGATTGAACTGGAACCTCAGGTTGGCGCCAATTTTAAGCTAGTCTTCACGCCGCTAGGGTTAATTTAGCGCCCACTCATGTAGTATTTTTAATTATTCCGAGGTGAGTACTCAATTCCTCAATAATATCCCTTACCGCACGGACAATAGTATCAGGCGCAGGAATATCGCGTAAAATCGTATGTGAGGTATCTCACACGAGATTAATTCCGTTCCTTTGAAGCCTTATTATCGATATTTCCAATAAAGGACGAAACGATATGACAAAAGTCTCAACATCATTTGGGCTCCCAGTCCAAGCAGATGATTTTCTTTCGCATTGGACTTCTAATATGCGTGTCATCCTTGGAGGTTCGTAGCGATAGAAACTCAGTACCGTGTGGAAAGTTTCGTAAGAAAACCGTACTGTGTGGTTATCACTTGCATGTGGAAAGTTTCAAAGATAATGCGTAAACAATGATATCTAGGAAAAAATTATCGCTGGCATTTCATGTCAATTTTTTGTGCTCCTCATAAAAAAACACGAAAACCCTAAACCGAAGCCGGCCTTTTAAAGAGGAAATGTTTAATTGTACTTACTTAACTGTAGTTTCAACCCCAGTCCCAACATTCTGCTCATCTCGCACTCGCATTCATCGTATCAGCGACGGAGGGACCAAAAGTAAAATTAGATGGAACTGATGTTGAAGAAAATGAAGCGCTCAGCAAAGAGAAAGTGGTAGAGAGTGGGAGAGGGGGAAGATCTGAAGAGGTCGTAGGACAGAAGGGTCGAGGACCTCTTCAGGGCCAAAAAGGGTGTGTGCGTCAAGTGGATCAGGGGTCGATAGGATGATTTCTACAGTTTTTAAAACGATTCCAAAGGAGTGACAGAGAAGGTAGTGGTGCGTGAGGGAACGCGATGGAATTGGGCTGAGGGGTGGGGGGGAGAAGAACGCGGAGGGAAATGTGGAGTGGATGGAATGGGAGGCGATGGGAGGGGGCGTGACGCGACTGGCCCTTCAAAAACAAAAACCTTTCCCTTCTTCCTCACTTGCGCAGACGATTGGATCGCTTCCAAAACAAAGAGGACAAGGGTGGTTGGGAAAACGGGAATCCGCAAAGGGGAATAGAGATATTGGATGGTTAAAGGGATGGAAAATGTTATGGGAGAGATGGAAGTGGGGTTGCAGCCAAAGTGGGCGACTTGAAGGATTGCGGGGGCAGGAGGAAATCTTTGGAGGGAGGAGTATGAAGTAAGAAATGTGGGAAATGAAGCCATACACTTGGGTATGAATGAGAGACTAGGATACAAAGTGCGAGACTAAAATTTTCATAATAAATGAACGAGATGTCTGAAAGTTATTTATGCGAAATTTTCTATTTCAACTCGCTGTGGCATAAACATGAACCTCAATGAGATATCAAAGGCAGCTGAAACACACTGGTGAAAAGCGTAGCGGAGTCTGAATAAAATTGTGAAAGAGTTAAACATCACTCTTGACAAGAATATCGAGAACTTTCACAGACTAAAGTTTGAAGAGATCAAAGAAATTCAAATCTTTACAAAAAGTGATTTACGATACAAAATTATAGTTTTATATAACCGAAACATGACACATATCTGGTAATTTCAACATTTCGAAAAGACGTGATTTTCTGCTGAAAAATCTCCTATCGTAAGTGTGCACGAACCGTAAAGTTCACATCCAAGCCTATATTCTATAACAGCCTCGAAACCCACGACTTTAATGTCAGTGCATGATTTTATTGAGTTAATTCAGCGGTTTGACCGGCAGAGGTCCATCTTTATGGGTTCTAAAATCGTCTCGGACACTTTCAGTCATTTGGCGATTCCAAGGATGAATGGCGCGGAAGGCACACAAAATGACCTTATCCCTTTGGAACATAAAACACTGTGTTACTTTCCTGCTTATTTTCGCAAAATGGACGGGAGCATAAGAACACCCATAAACAATTATGGCTCTGAGCATGTGAAGTTCCACATAAAAATTGTTGCTGCAGCCTAATGGATTTCTTGCTCCACCCTCCAATCTTCATTAGCCCATGTCAGGTGATGAAGTCGAGTGAAAACGACGTTAACATTAAGCAACATGCCAAACGACGCGATGGCCAAAAGATGTCGGACTAAAAGGTATAAATTTGCTTCTTTCTCAGATCCTACTGAACGATCTACTGGACTAATTATCAACTACCCTCTACCACTCTTAAATAAGAGTGAACAGCTTCATTACCGCAATAACATAAGCTTTAAAGAGTAACCAAGGAAATTCACGATTTTTTATAACTCTTCAATTGCGGTTACGGCTTAGAAAGAGAGAAAATTAGACACATTTAGGATATTAACAGCCCAATTTTTTGTTTAATGAGGTAGACAATTTGTATGTAAGAAATGTAATGATGTAAGAAATGTAATGTATGTAATGTAATGTAATGTAATGATGTAAGAAATAATGAAACTTTCTTTCCGAATCGAATAGTTTACCTCGTATTTTGAAAGTCTAAGCCACGGCTTGATGATAAAATAGAGCTCAAACCGGCGAATGAATTAAACTAGTTTTAAGTAGAAACAGTAGTATCGATGTTGCCAAGTCAAATTTATATAAATTTCACATACTAATCTCTCAATTATCACTACTAAAATTCTACGTGGCCATGTTAAAAATTAGATACATGCAAATATATGATCACAAAGTAGTAGTTCTACGCCTTGAGAGTCCTCATCGATGTTTCCAGGATTTTCTTTGCATTGCCAGGAAGACCGCCAGAAAGCAGAAAAATCAAGTCGATGCAGATGGCAAGTACTCCCTCCAACAAACTGTAGGATAACAATATATGTAGGTCGATACCGGGTAGTATCTGGAAGTGATCAGATACGGTTGACAGCTCATATTTGTGGCCGTGGAATGATGAACGCAAAATCAAAGCAGTTTACCCTAAAAAATACAAATGGGTCTTGGCCTCACATCCTTCGCTAACTTTCGCAATGTTGTATTAGTATTTATTCCAAACAATTAGTTTATAGCACAAATGCTCTCCAAGTTTGCGTGTAAATAAAATGAAGAAACGAAAAAAATGAAAGAGTTACCACATTCGCGTGAGCGACTGGCCACTTTGAATTATGGCCTCGTCCGGATTGGTCATAACGAGCCCTTCACAATGGGTACCACCTGGGTTCGTTAACAACTGTGTGCGACGAACGCGCAAACTAGAAAGAGAAAGATGGAATTGAAATGAAAGAAAGAACCTAAATAACAGATACCCAACAAATTAACCACTGAGAATGGTTAGAAAAGTGTAGAAAATTGAGAGTGTGAGCGGTCAATGTGCCTCTATTCAAAAATGATAGGCAACTGGCAAAAGTTTGCGAGAACTCCACTAAAATAGGACAGCAAAAGTGCCTGACTTACCCGTTCTCCATTTCAAATTGGTGAAAAGTAATGAGCAGAGCCTATTGGGTTTTTGTATTGTCTCCAGGTTCACGTCATTGAGTCCAACGACTCCCAGCAGGTGTTGTTTCTCCCACACACACGCACACGGCGTGGACGCAGCCCACCATACGGCTTCCTGCCTTCAAGAAAGAGTTTACTGGTTGAGATTTTGACGAACGGAATGGAATGAAATGAGCAAGAACTCCAGCACAAACTGGTGACATTTTTATGATGGACGACAATAGCACAGACAGTTCAAGCAGTATTTGTGTTCGCAAAGTTAAGCCAAGTTTTCAAAATAATGGTTGATTCGTCGGTGCGGGTTGGACTCCACATTTTAATAAGCCCATCGGCGGTAAGCGAAACTCATACGTTTTAGCGCATTACTGGGAACATATTACCATTTAAATTTCGGTTTTAGAAGCTAAATCTTTTCTCTCCAAATAGATTTGTTCACTCACAAGTCCACTGTTCTCTACTTTAATCCCCTGGGCAACAAATAATTCCAGCCGATGGGTTTCGCATAGACAATTTCCGTTCTTAAGGTATTCATTAATCCCCTCACATTTGATTTACATGGAAAATTTTAACGGATGCATCTCAAAAACGGATGCCCACTATGGCGTAGCTTTTGACATATCAGTTTCACCTGTGAATCAGCAGACGTCTTCAGGTCGAAAAGCTTATGCCGGTTATTAGGTGCTTTCAATTTATGGCTAAAGCTGGCGGTAGATGGCAATTGCCACACCGTGGTGCTTTCGATTCGGAAAAACAGCGGACAGCAGCCGGCTGTCGGTGACTGTCCACTTTGAGGCGAGCCGAACAAATGAAGACATTGCGCGTAATTTGAGTTGATGACAACACGTCATGAAAACACAAATAGCCGAGTAAACATCAACTAAAATACCTTTTATCAGGTAAAAACAGCGTAATATTAGGCTGAACTGATGTTAAATTGACGCTCGACCTCTTTGCTACCGTGGCTACGTTTCTGTTTACCGTTAACGTCCATAAAGTCCGCTTTCGGCTGAGTTCCCTTTCATTCATGATCCTGACGATCGCCAGCTGCTGTTTTCAATAGTTGGCTATTGCCATGCTTAATTCTAAAGCACCCCTTATATAGTTGATATCTCCTACTAAATTAGTGCCGCTGTTTACCTTGTGGCCGTTACCGTTCGAAAGTCTCTTCCATGTGTCGCGGAGTTGATACCCGTCCTTCCACAAGGAATTTCTCGAGTATTTGAATATCTCGGTAGACTGCCGAATAACTTTCAGAAGATATCAAGGTTACTGGCGATCTTCGAGGGTTCCTTCAAGTAGGGATTCCACTGAGGAAGATTATCAGCCATCTCGTTCCCCCTTCATCAGCGATATATGACAGGGATACTTCAGCAATTCACCGAAAAATGTTCATCTAGGAATTAGAACTCGAGGCACATCGTACAGATTCCCCAAGAGGTTTTGTCGAAGGACAAAACCTACTGCTAAGTTTTTATATCGTGTCCCTCTTCATCAACGTCCCCATCCCCGAATCACTCGATATAATAAAGGGACTCGCCGTTGAAGGAGTACCGAAATTTTCCCACATCTTGCGGGGAATTTTCTCACGGATTCGTGATTTCTACGGGATAATCGTTTCTAGGAGCAGATTGGTAGTGTCACCATGGAATCTCCCCTCTCTTCCGTATTCGAGAATCTGCTCAAGGAGGACTTCAAAAGAAGACCTTTGGACTCTATCCAAAGGAATCCTACCCTTAGGCTTAGCCACTTGGACGATGCCATTATTGCCTGACCATATGGAGAGCAGAACCTGTTCACCCCCTCGCAATATTTTAAGAGTATACACCAGCCCATCCAATTCACAATTTAAACAGGAATAACTCCCGACATCCTTCTCTAGACGTCATTGTAACTGAGATACCCAATGGTAAGCTCGTATACGATGTCTAGAGGAAAGCGACTCTTATCGATCGCTACCATCATGCATACTCACACCACCACACAACTCAGAAGGCAGCCCTCACCTCTAACCTGGTTTATAGGACGAAATCCATTTCGGACCAAAAATCATCACCCTCACGGAAACGTAACTTGGTAACAACCCTTAAGAAGATTCAATTAATTGATACGATAAGGAATTAGTTCAAAAAAAGGTCAGTCAACAACCTATGCCACGATTCTTTTGGAAGCAGGGACAACAGACAAAACCTCAAGGCTAACGCGCACATACGACGCGGTCATTCGCTTCAACTTCGAGAAGAAAATGGGCGAAAAATTGACTAGGCCAAGGATTGGATCCCACCCCGTACATACGATGGAGAATTCAAGACTAAGTGCAGCTGTGAGATGGCATATATATCGGGCAAACGGGAATAAATGCAAAGCGTTGCCTGTAAAAAAACGGGCAGGTGATAATTAGCTTTGCCGTTTTGACGTAATAATGAGATTAACGGCCACAAAAAATGTATGCATCTGCTTTTGATTTTATCAATGAACCCAGCACTTTTGTGACCACTGCAGAATGTAGGAAACCACCATAACGAATCAGCAGTCAGTCCAGGGTACACGTCGGCACTTGATTAGGGCAATAGATTTCGGCCAGGATTTTCATTACTGTCTAGCCGATTGTTGAAACCGTCTCAAATTGTGAGTACCTGTTTTATGGATCTTCGCTAGACACACATATTACATCAAAACAGTTTTTAGTGGCTCTCAAAGGCTATAATCATGCTTCAGCGACATTTCTACGATCATATATTTAATGAAGTAACCAGGAAAAAATATGACTTTGTCATAGCTCTCCAACATTTGAGTCCACCAACTATTTTAATATATACATTTAAGCTCTCAAAATTATTGTACAGAGCGATTTTGTAGAAGACTCCTCGATATCAAAATACAAGAAAGATAATTTCTACAGATAAATATTTCTAAAACTAAATCTTGGATTCCATAACGAGTATTCTCTGGGCTCACTAATCAAAGAATTTCATAGCCCAAACACTAGCCACCAAGTTGACAAAACAAGCAGACAACAATTATGCCAACCATGAACTACCAACATAGTTTTGAATAACGTTCCCCAACTCATAGTAGAGAACTGTTTACATACCATTTAAGGAATAGAACTGAAGTTAATAAAAATCCTACCTTCAATCAATTTCTGATGTAACTTTACTAAATCTTTCTCTTCAGCTGCACCATGAAGAGTCTCTCTCCAGTTAAATTTTATCATCCTTCAGTAAGCTCCAGCAAAACGATGCGTAGAATTTAAATTCTAGCTTCAAAACAAATTGAGGAAAGTAATTCAAGAAGATAACCACATAAAAATCTTGCAATAAATTTTCCGGACTTCTAATTTCTTTCCGTTCATCAAAGTTCACCATTCCCAGTCTTTAGCCTTGAGTAGGCCACTCTCAACCATGACCACAGAGAATATTCTAATATCCTCAATATCCACGTTTCAACTCGGTAAAAAGAGTTGAAAACCAGTGAAAATTATCTGAAAAAGAACTAGAAAGTTTGAGAAAACCGACGTGCCCCAATCACACAGCAGAAAAACATGTAGAATAAACAATTCAGTATAATTCAGCAGTGTGGTACGAAAACATGAACGATCATGCAAGTAAATATTTCCTGACAAAGTTTCTTCATCACAAATGGAGAGCGAGAAAACGACAAAATAGAAAACTTTGAAGAGGAATTAGTAATAATCAGACAACGGCTAACAGTGGAATATGCGAATTAGACCGAGAAAAGCGATGCCAAACCCACCCCTACTCCAAAAATCCATCTACTTTCCACCAAGAGCGGTGCGGTACCTTAAGATATGTAGAACTTTGAAATGATGGTTATACAGTTACCAATCGTTGTAATGTTTTAATTACACTACTAAGGTTCACCGACTTGATGTAACTTTAATTTTGGCCAAATCATCTCATAGTTAAGGACAATAAAATATGACTGACAGAAAATTTTTAGTACCTTCTTTGTTTTAATGAGGCTAAGTAAAACTTCCGCAGAGGAAAATAGGCTTCCTTTGCAGTTGATATTTCTCCTTCATTTAATGGAATAAAATTTCAATTAAAATGAAAAACTTTGCGAAATTTTTGCCTAGTCGGGAAAATTTCTTTCCCATACATAACAAATATAATGAGATTTTATTCGTCTTCTATGCGTGCGTAAAAGATGAGATATCGATAATCATCTCAATTTTATATCCACATATACTACGACGTTTTCGATTGAATAATGATGGAATCAGAAAAATGCATTCGAAACGATTTATGAGACTATTATAAGTAGAGTCGTGGAGCATTCAACAGATCACCAGAGGATGCCATTGGCCATGCTTCACATTTCCACTAAAGCCCAATCGATTTCGCCTCCATTATAAGTTTTGTTGTAATAATCACATCAACTCAATTAAAATAAAAGGTTAAAATTGGACAATTTGTGGTCACTGGAGTGCGAGCATGTCATTAAATTGATGCCATGCAAACCAAAATCTCAAAATAAATCATTTCTCCAGCACTTAGTTACGTTTTAAACACTTTCTAAAATGATTTTTTAACTACAATCTCTTACCGATACGAATACCGAAGAAAAATATAACTTCAAGAAATGGAAGTAGAGATTTTACAGAAACTATAATATGAAAGTTATCTTTCAAACCGTCAAAGGTTAAAAACACAACAAACTTGGCATATATGAATATTCCCATGTTAGAAAAATTAATCAAAAATGCTTTAAAATATTAATAAATAATACGAACTTCCAAGCTAATAGTAACTGTATGTAAATAATACCCATGCGAGAGTCATTAATATAATTATGAAAATAAAAATAGAAAAAATATGAAAGAAAGACTAACAACTTAATGAAAGCATTAATTTATATTAGGCATACATCACGAATCATTTCGAAATCACATAATTTAAAACAGGCATCATACACTAATTCCAGAACGTGAATTGGAAGGCCAGGTGCAAAAGAAGTGACATACTTCAAAGAGTTTTTTTCTTTTTTGAAACCTGGTAGTCGGTCTTTTACCGCTACCACTGGAAAAATAATGCGGTAATTTGGGCGAAGAGCGACACAGCTTATGCCGTTTATATCTACGGTGACTAAAAATATCTTTCACACCCGTGGCCGTTTTTCCATTCACCGGCTTAAATTTTCTCACCCTCTATAAAATCAAGAATCTAAAGGAACGGATTTCGGCAAAAAATTTACAAATGTGATACTGATTTGATTAAGCAGCTTCTGGGTGTGCGGCAAATATAGCCCGGAAAAAAAAAACTTAATTGGATTCACGCTACTGGGTAGTCGTCATGTGAGTTCTCAACCGCGCCCGAGATAATGCAAATCTATTTACCCCGCATGAAAAGTGAGTTAAGCTGGTTGCCTGTACTAAAGGAAAACCAATTCTCTCGCTGAAAAATGAGGGAACGATGAGCTAGTCGCAAGTTCTCCAGCGATCCAACCGCTGAGCAATTTATATACATCGGGACTCAACATCTACTCCCATCGACTACACTCATAAACCCCATAAGAGCTTTGACGAATTCTTATTTCCAATAATCTTAAAATTATCAACGCTACGCCTCCCAAAGTATCCTGATTTCGGATATTCTCTCGAGGAAAGGTCGTACAGGTAATAAGAGAGCAATTCTTGACCAACATTTCGGAATGTAATTCATTTCATCATCAGGGCTACCAAAAATTCAGTGTGCAATGTACAGTGTACACAGTACGCTGTACATTGTACACTGAAGGTGAAGGTGCTTGATGGTGTTTGTTATGCCAGGTAGTCATGGATGGTCAGGAAGATGACAGAATTGCAGTGGCAGTGTGATGTGAATTTGGGTTCTTAATGTGATTCTTTGGTAATTTTCAGTGTTGTTTTATTTTATATACTATTTTTAAAATGTTTTATATTTTGGGTTGTTCTGACATGTGTTGTGGTTGACTTTCAGTGTACAATGTACAGTGAACACTGTGCATGTTTTTCTGTAGCCCTGATGATGAAATGAATTACGTTCCGAAATGTTGGTCAAGAATTGCAGTCTTATTATATGTACGACCTTTCCTCGAGAGAATATCCAATATCAATGGAGGTCGATATCGTGAACAATAATATATCCTGTAAGATCTTGTCCTTTCTCGGCGAATAATATGAATAAAAAATTCTCGGGCTTCTAGCCGAGTAAGATTTTTTGTTGCTAACGTTTCGACGGATAACACTTCCATCGTCCTCAGAGCAGTAATCCTTCATGGGATATCTCAGCTTCCAGACTTCCACAATTCTCCAGAATTGCTCCTAAGTATATTCAACTCCTCTTCGCTTGTAGGACTTCTCCTTGAAGTCCCTGTGAGGCATCATACTGGTCGTTGGCCACAATGCACTAGATTTTCGTCCCACAAATTTTTATCCCTCTCTCTTCTAGAGTCTTCCTCCATTCCTCTAGTTTCTGCTGTACATTGGCTTGGCTGTTTTCACGCAGAACAATGTCATCGGCAAACATCTTACTCCATAGTGCATTGCTTCAAATGTCTTTAGTCATTGCATCCATAAACAGGTCCAACAAGTAAGGGGTTAGTGCTGACCTCTGATGCAATCCAACTTTCATGTTAAAGCCCTCTGTCATACCAAGACTACTTTTAATCTGTGCCACAGCACTTGCGTACATCTTCTTGGCCTATCTTATGTATTTCTCCGGTATTTTTTTCCATTATACATTTCCATACTTATAGTTTCGGTAATCTATCATATGCTTTCTCCAGATAGAAAAATACCATATATATCTCCGAGTTTATCCCTCTATATCTTTTCATTCATTGTTGAGGAGTAAAGATAGCGTCCATCATCCCTCCGCCTGGCATAAATCTAAACTGTTCATTCTCTATTTCGGCTTCCTATCTTAATCGACTTTCAATAATCTTTTCCCATACCATCTGAGAGGGAGTGACATTAGTTATATCCTCCTGAAGTGACCACAGTCCTGTATATCACCTTTCCCTTTAAAGATCAGTCCTAGCATACTTCACCATTCATCAAAGATATTTCCTATCTCCATAATTTGTCCATTAGTCACATAATACATCTACTCCCTCCTTTTGCAAGCCCTTCAATACTACTACATGGATGTCATCAGCCCCCACCCCTTTGTCATTTATCATTTTTCTTATTGCAGCTTCTACCTCCTTCCGGCTAAATTTTCATAGTTACTCCCTCATTTGGAGTACCATCCTCGAACATTTTTCTTACATTTTCCTCGTTTAGTAACCTTTGAAAGTACTCTTTCCTGATGCCTGATCTTGTCACAATCACATAGTACCTTGCCATCATT
The DNA here is from genome assembly GCA_963169105.1 of Ceriagrion tenellum. Classification (NCBI taxonomy): domain Eukaryota; kingdom Metazoa; phylum Arthropoda; class Insecta; order Odonata; family Coenagrionidae; genus Ceriagrion; species Ceriagrion tenellum. The sequence continues at coordinate 143,951,858 of OY720635.1, read as the reverse complement.
CGCATTCATCTGATTGATTGCTGCGAAATCTTACCTCTCATTATCTTTTTCTTTGTCTAGATTCATTAACTTTCATGGGGGTTTTCCTAGTATAATGCTAGATATTTTAGCCCTGAGATACCTTGTAATTAGATAGTGCTTTCAGAGAAGCAATCAGTCTTGAAATTTATCTAAAGTCATATAGCGTAGATAAATTAAAATTTTGGCCGTTTCAGGAGTATGGAAGCACTTAAGTTAGCTAAAGGGGACGACCTATATCTCCTCCGTTCACCTCAATTCTGACAGTCTATGACTTTTCCCCTTGAAATCAATATAAGATAATCCTAACAGCATTCACCATTTCTCATCTCCTTCACTCAAACCAAAACTTCAAACTCAGTCACGGGTAGACTTAAATGAAATGCCAACGAGTGTTATTTTTATCACAACTGTTGATTGTACCAGAGGATGAGGTAGAAGAATGAAACTGATGAGTCACAAATCACCAACATAGAGCGAAATAAAAGGGTGCATTTCCTTTTGTTTCTTTAAAAATATTCACAGAATTTTAAACAACGTCATAAGCAAGAGGAAAAAGATCGATTACCTTGAGAAAATGAGGAAAAAACAAGAAAAAACATAGAAAGTGTCCTAGTACTAGCAAGGAGAAAAACGGAGCATGACTTGAGACGGTAGGCGGATTCAAGAGACGTGGCGTAAGCGCTGGAAGGAGAATGGGTTCAGCAATACGTTGGGGGAGGATTATAGTAAAAATGAAGGCGTCAATGGCGAGCCCCGGAGGAGAGCGCTTGGGCGAGCCCAGCGCGGAGAAGGCGAGCGGTCGGGTGGGCAGACGGGAGCCGGCTCGCCTCGAGACGAGGAAAATTAAAGAAGAGAACACAGAGGAGGAGGCGACGAACGTATCGGAAAGAGGAGCAGGAGAACGAGAAGAGGAATGGTGTGCTCCGCATAGCAGAGTGGATCCAGGAGGGAAGGGAGAAGAGGGGATGAAGAGGAGGAAGCCGTGTGAGAATGGAGGGAGGAATACATCTTTTGTAACTCTTTATCCCTTCAAAAGAACCGAAAGATTTCAATTTTTTCGTCAGCACTTCGCTTCATTCATATTTATTATTTCCCTTCTATTTGTGAGAGTGGCTGAGATGGAATGAATTTGGTCGCGTGATTTCTCATCTCTCGCCTCGGCGGGGTGGGGGGGAGCTGTCGATCGAGGAAAGAATGGCGCTCCTCTTTCTCTCGGGCCGTTGATTGGCAAAGCTCCTTTTCTCCCATCCCTTCCCAACCCCGCACCCTTCATTTCTCCAAAACCCTCACACCCGTCACCCTGTAGTCTCCCTCTATCCCCCTCCCACCCTTGGCACGGCCTTTCCCTTCTTCATCATTTCTCTTCTTTCGCTTTCTGCTCTCCATTTCTCACCCTTCCCTAACCCCCTTCCCCACCTAAGCCCCCTCCTCGACCCGCCAAAGGCTACCCCCCAAATCCTTCCTTCAATCCTTCAATCTTCTTTCTCTCGACCCGTCCCACACCCGACGGAAAATACCACGAAATCAACGCACTCGAAAACTGTTCTCCTTAATTTCTTCAATTGTGATTTGTGTCATTTTTTCGGTCCTTGAATTACCTAAGCCGAGGGATCGAAAACTCATCCCAGTTGAATCATCATCTTATTTCCCAAAGTATGACCTCCCCGCGGCGAAATTGACTTTATCCGTCAGAAGTAGGACCATCTGGAAAGAATTTTTTGAGAGAAATGTATGTTAAATGAGTATAAAATGAAGAGAAGGAGATCCGAATGTCATTTTATTTCTGATATTTGTAGATCGAAAAGTTGAGGCTCCCTCTCTTATCCTGAACTTAATTTTACAACTGGTGAAAGTCATATCATGCCATGAAAAGAATGATAATATCTATCTCATTCAAGATGTCAGTAAAGGAGCCTACATTATGGTTTCGGTACACTAGGATAGTTATCCCGCAAATGAAGCGGAAAAATCGTGGAGAAGCGAGTTTGTTATAGCATGAAGAGGGTAGCAAAGTTATCTAAAAATACGCTCTCTTTAAAGATTTATATGGAATGAATTCTCAGTAAAGACTAGAATATCTTTACTTCGTTTCAAGTGGTGGAGACACAGCCATAATGTTGCCTATTTTTGTCAATAAGGACACTGCTACAGACATTAATGCTTAAGTTATAATCTACTGTCCAAGAAGCTTCAAGAAAACAGCTAAAAAGCGAGTTACTCATGAGAGTTACACTTCAAGCTACAGTCATGCAGAGCTTAAGAGGACATTTCCTCTCCTGAGTCAATTACTATGAATGCCAAAAAGTGAGTTTAGATGATACTGCACCGTTAAACTTCAACAAAAACTTATCGATATTTTAGATTTTTATTATTACTTTATAATACTTTATAAGATACTGATATAATACTTTTATGATACTTTAGAATTAAATTTTATTGAACTCCATAAAAGAAATACAGACTATCCTTTTGACCGTTTCTCGTGGAGAATCCTTTTGTCTTTCAACAATTTTCACGCTATACATACTAACTTACCACAGCTCAATGTCTTCAAAATGGTGACAATAACAACATAGAGGTAAATTTCCACGCTCGTTTTATGCGTACCCAGTACTCAAGGTACCAATTGAAAAGAGTGGAAATTTGCTACAAAGTTTTCTTTGTTGCCACAATAAAGATATTTGCGGGACACTCTTGACATTTGCGGGAAAAAAGTTTTATTAAAAATAAACAACACTAAACTTCAAAAACCACGATTCAAGGAAATCTAAACTGTGATAAATAAAATGATGATTGAAAACCAGAATGGATACCTTCAATCCTCCAACAATTGATGAAGATAATATATAATGCTCAACTGTGATACTTTGTTGGTGGAACTACATTTGGCAGTTTCTTTTACCCGTCCTACGACTGTAAGCATCATTGTTTTATCCATTTAATTTCTCAATTTATATGCCTATCCTGTATCCCTTTACAAAGGGTGGACTTCCAATAAGGACTTCAGGTCTTTTCATGTAATACCTTTAAATCGGCATGTAAAAATCACATTAATGACAGCCTTTTATATTTATTACCCTAATCCTAGCACCCAGAAAGTGAAATTTTTAGAAAACACCGCTTCCACTGAATGCAGAATAATACGTTTTACTTATGGACCACTTACAATCACACATTACTTGAGTTATTCCAAAAAACGTCCCGCATGTATTAAATATGTGCATCAACTTATGATTCGATTACAGTTTTTGGTTCTGACGAACAATACAAATCACTTTCACGGATTCAGGCGATAATTTTTGGTAGTTCAAAATTAAATTAAAGTAAGAATTCAGTTCTTTAAAACAGATTATGTTTGAAATACTAGGCGATTAGCGGTATTACAACATCATCATCAGATAATTGGTGTCACACTACCAATATAGATACCCCTTAGATTGTCATATTTAAGTCTACACACTCCCGATTTCTTGCCATTGTCCAACACGTATTTCGAATTGCCGAGACATTTGAGTAAATTTAATGGGGAGTAAAAAGCTACTTTAAGTTCGTGTTTGGGGAAGAAATGGGCTACCTTATAAGATTCCAAGGGTAAGGTACCTTGCACTACTTTGTCTTCTCATTACCCAAGATCGGAAGTAATCATTTACTATGAATCACCCCAACCTTCCATATCCTGAAGCAGACTGCCTATAAATATACGGTCCCTTCAAAGACGTCGTTATTCTAAGAGAATATGTGTAAAAGTACCAAATTCATTCGTTAATTCAAATACAAATCACATTCAGGATCATCATGGTATTTGAAAATTTTCCTAAAAAGGCACAAGAAAAAAAAATTCCTTTACATCAATTCAAACATTAAAACAGTTAAATTTGATATTATTTTGTTCACAGATAATAAAATAAAAGTTGTAACTCTTATACAGAACCAGAAAAACTACCATTGAAAGCCAGCTTTAAATTTATCGACAGAGAAAAATAAAACAGTAGCCCATATTTTCTTCAGTGAATGGAATGTGATACATATTCAGGCCACTGGCTTCATTTAAAATAACGAAAGAGTATGGATATCAACGCTTAGTCCAAGGAGACGGATTCCGTGTGGTTATATGAAGTTTCAATTAATGGCAGTCATATATATAATTATCGTTCATAAGGCAAAACAGCTGAGCATATTTGAGAGGGCGTTCTCTCCGACATTTTTTTAATTTTCTGTCACATTGGTTTCCGCAGTAGATATACTACGATATTTGAATCCATGAGAATATTCTGAGAGCAAGACTCCCAAATTTGCAAAAGAAAATGATATGCGACGTAGAAGGATATTGTTCAAAAATCCATAACAATATAGCCTTAAACCAATCAAATTAATAAAAAACATACGTCAGTATGACTAAAGATACGAGTGCGTTAATTGAACTAGTTTTACTATACTTGATAGCACAAAAATAAATTTTCTATAAAATAGCAACAATACTTTAGACTGCCATTACTATTTCAAAATCTCCAGGGGAAAATTACGTTTCGAGCAAAGAAGGGAAAGAATATAGCTGTCTCGATTTAATGTTGCTAACCTGAAATGAGAACGGTAAAATCCTTAAGTTAACTTTAATGTATTATCCTTACACATTCTATGTAAATTTTAATTCCTTTCCGTGACAAGTAATTGAATTTAGATAGCAAAATCAATCTGTAAATAAAGCTTTAATAACTTTAAAAATTGAAGATTTTTTTCTTTTTAAAGGAATGAACTACTTGAACTACTGCGTATCTCACGCTACAAGCAAAGTTAGTGCGAAGTAATTTACTTAAAACGACTTTCCTGAAGTAATTTCCTCAAAGTTAAAAGAATTTATCTCATAAGTAATTCAAGAGTGAGCAAAAAATAAAGCCCGCCGCCGCCATTCGAGGAAAATACCACCCTGGTCGAAGGGAGCACCTGCGTTATTTATGGCATTTACTTCGCGCAGTGCGCGAAGGAGCAGAGTAGACTCCGAGAGAAAGGGGAAGAGCGCGAAGGAGGGTTTTTGAGAGGATAGGAAGAAGAACGTGGTGGCGGAGAGCTTTGGATAATGGGAAAGGGAGCTGGGCGGGGGGTGTATGAGAGAGAGAGAGGGGTGGAATAGCCACGCCGAGGAAGGTAGTAGGTCTGGGAATTGAAGGGATGTGTAATTTGAAGTGGACACGCGAAGCCGGGACCGGTCGCGGCGTTTCTACATGACCTTTGAAATGCGCGAGGGAGAGAGAGAGAACGACTGAATAGCAATTCTCGTCGCAGCCACCACCGCCCAACCCCCTTATTTTCAAAGCATCCCAACCTACCCCCCGCTGCGAACAACGCCAGCGAACGAGACAGAGATGAAGAGTAGAGAGTTAAAGGGAGGGAGAGAGAGAGAGAGAGAGAGAGGAAGAGGCTCTGGCCATTGGAATGGCCGCGGCGCCAACACACGGCGACCACCGCTAGCAAAGAGAATGACAACGGTCGTCAAGCCAGCCCCTCACTCACTCACCCCAGCACGCCCTGGCGAAGGAAGGGAGAAATAAAAAAGACATAGAGAGAAAAGATGGGAGGAGAGAAGGAGAGAGACGTATAGGTAAGAGATGGAAGAGAGAGAAAGAGGATGGCAGTGAAAAATAACGGCGTCCGTACATCCGAGGAACGGTCGGGGCCCGGAAGTCTTTTACTAATTCACGCCCAGCAAGCGCGCTCGGGAGAGAAAGAGAGAAAAAGCATCATGGAGTTTGGACACGGAGGAGGAGCAGGGAAGAGTAAAAGATACGGGAAATGGAGGGAAGGATAAGAAGGAGGAAGACGTAAAAGTATACAGAAGGGAACGATTAAGTAGAAAAGAGAGAAAAGGGGAAGAAAATGAGATAAGAAAGGAAGCAGAGTGGGAATACAAAATGGGGAAAGAGTAGACAGAGGTGAAGGGTTAAGCAGAAAAGAACATTTGCCCCCCGAGAAAAGAATAAAGCATTGAAATGAATGGAAATCTTCGAAACATGGTGTTGGAGGAGAATGCCAAAGATCAAATGGTCAGACAAAGTGAGGAACGAGAAGAACAAAAAAAGAGCCGAAGAAGAAAGAACTACATCGAACAAAAAACACAAACGAAGAGCAAGGTGGATAGGACACACAAAAGAAAAAGGTATAATAGAGTGGCGACAGAGAAGAGCGAACTCAAAATAAAAATCAGCTAATTGAATTCCATAATTTTTTGTAAGTTATATTTATGAAACATAGACTCAACGACATGCAAAGCGAGATAACAATGAGACGTTATTAAAATTTGTGATAGTTTATGCTATCAGTGAGTTTACGAATCTCGATGTTGAAGACGTAAATAAAAGACCACATGGATGGATACAGTTATTTCTTAAGATTTCACGGTAAAATTTGGGAAGAAAAACGACCATAAGAATACATCTGAAGAATAAATCGAAATAAGTTCCCCCAATTCATTTGTTCAAAATGTAGAAAGGGTAAAGTAGTGAGAAAAGTCCCAAGTGGACCAATGGAGAGATGGACCAATACCTAGATAAAAGTACCGTGGTCTCGCAAATATTTACAGGGAAGAAATTAAATCAGCATAGGATAGGGAAGAACTGAGGATGTGTCTAATTAATCTTGTTTGAAAGATTTAAAGACAGGTGATGACGCTGTAATGCGTTCTAACTGGCTTTCAACCAAATTTGAGACAGGCTGGTAACCAGAGAATGGCCCCCAGAGGAATAGCACGATGAAAGGGATAAAAGAGCCAGTTTCTTTCACTCATTCATGTTTTGCACGCGAATTCCATGCACACCGATATCGAAACAAATGCGCCCTCCGCGTCCACTATCCTTCACCCCGACACAGAGTGTGACGCTTCCTTCCCAGCCAGCGCGGGCAGAGCAAAAGCGCCGCCCCCTAAATCGCCTCGCCCCCCCCCCCCCCCCCGCTCTCTACCGACCGGTCCAGCCGCCCTCCCAGACACAACTAGGCTCCGGCACCATCCATCTTCCTCCGGCGGCACACTCCAAAAACGCTTCCAAAAACACCCTTGAATGCTCCTCACCCCGTCCTTCCAAACCGAGCCAACCACCCCTCACTGTTCTCTCTCTCTCTCCCCCGTCGAAATATTTTTCTCTCTTCTTCTCATCTCACCCCAAGCACCCCCAACGGTGCTTTCCGCCCAACCCCCTTCTCGCACACCCCCAACTTGTTTCCACCTCTTAGCCCCGAATTCTCTCCCCCCTTTCCCTTCTCACCCACCCCGCTTACTTTACCTTGAGAGAGCAGCCTGCGGATTATTTATCACCTCCGGATCCAGTTTCGGAGCAATAGCAAAGGGGGAGGGTGGGTGATGGGGGCGGAGGGGGTCGCTGCCCTTCCTCCCTCCCCTACTCCCCTCACGCCACCGGTTTCTTCTTTCCTCCGCGACCCCCACTTCACACCCCCAGCCACGCTCCTTCCTCAAACCTCCACACCACCTTCGCAACCTCCTCCTCCAACATTTCCCGCATCTACCTTTTTGCCTCCTCACAGAGTTCGATCGAATTTCTTCATGCCCCTCCCCCCTCCCCTCTCCTCCCTCCCCCACTCTGGCCTCTCCCGTCTTTTCTCTCTTTTATCTCGCCACAATATCCTCATCCTCCAGTAAGCCCCCCGACAATACTTTCCTCACGTGTTCATTGTTAAAGCACGGTATTGTTTAGTCCTTTCTCTTATCCATAAATCTTGCCTCCTTTGTATAAATATCGGTGACACAAGACCGACAGATATAACTCAAGATATGGCTCATGATCAGGCCGAATTCTGAATTTTTCTGGTCTCATTAGGTCACAGAGCTACTTTAGAAAGTGGTGCGCATAATAAGGGCGGAAGTTTCGCATCGAATATATTTTATATTAAAAAAAGCTAAGTTAAGCCACTTAACGATAGTCCACCTGTTAATCTAATTTTGTCACACGTTGTCAAGGGAAAATTACGTCATTATTCACTGTTTAGCCTCGTCACGGCTTCGGCACCGACCATACAATCGTAAGGTCTTAGGTCTCAGGAATTCTCACGCTACTATAAATCATAGCCAAAAGTGAATACATCATAAATTGTTTCCTGGAAAAGTCATCACAGATTAATTATGGAAATTTCGTATACAAACTTTAGGAATAATTTAGTGCAATGGAGGAATCTTCATTTTTCCTTTAAGATCTCCATCAAATGTGGGCTTTAGCACCACACTTTGGAAGTCTTGAAAATTCGCTAGTGGGAAAAAGGCCTCACTTTCCTCGCTACTTCCATCAGCGACTAACAGCCAAATACCCCCGCACTCTCACCACAAACCGAAGTTTCATCGTCAAAACAAGCGGAAATTTCGCTCCCTGAGAGCACTCCACTCCTTGGGAGAGGGTTTGGCGGTAGGCATCTTCATGGGGGTTGACGGGGAGGAGAGGGGGGCACTTATCGGGCCATCCCCCCGGAAGATACGTCGAAGCAGTTTACACGCTCGACTCCCACGCTCTCGCGATGGAGAAAGTGGGCTAATGCTGACTTTGGGCTTTCCTCCTCCCCCAAGAAGCATTCTAATAAAAACAAAGAGCACGAAATTTCCATCTCAGCGAGCAGGAGAGAGAAGAAAATGAGATGTGGGCCGAGATGGGATGAGTGGAGAGGTCCGAGGCAAAAGATCGGGAAGATGATCAAACCTCCATCAACCAGGGCGGCCACGCTCCCCCTGCTTTCGTCTCCTTTAACCTCGTCCCTTGGCACACATATATATCTTTTCCCCCACCACCTCTCCACCACTATCACCTTCCCCATGGCCCTGACCCACGCTCCTAAAACTTCCATTCCCTTCCCTCGCAGCACCTCTTTCCACCCTCACACTATACCCTTTATTCCAACACGCGACCGACATTCGACCCGACATACTGCGACGGATGCTGTGAGCCGGGCGGGAGGAAGAGAGGGAGGGTGAGGATAAGCTCAACCAACATGGCCTTCACGCGCAACACTTTTGGGACAGCATACGTGCCTTCGATCCTTCAGAGATTAAAAAATACTTAAGAAAATAAAAGAGCGGAGTATAAAGTGGGAGGATCACCGCGTGAAGTGATCTTTACTTGCTAGAGAGAGAGAGAGAGACCTTGGGGGTACATGTTTGCATTCCTCTTGAATTGCTCGGGAGTCGAGAGTGGAGAGGGATAAAGCGAGGAGTATTAGGCAGATGCGCCGGACAGTTAAGTCTGTATATTTTATAATGCTCCAAATGGGGCGCGGGAAAGGCCTAAAACCCCGGCGACGGGATGGAAGGAAAAAAATCACAGCGGTGTCGCCGTGTGTTGCGGCCTCGGCGCGCGGCAAATATGCGTCCCGCTTCACGAGCGAGCTCACGCAGTCATTGCGGCATCGGAGCCCCTCCCGCACATATCCACCATTTATCCGACCGGATCACCGCGGATATATAGGAATGGGCCGGGGGAGGTGAAGGAGGAAGAAGGATAAAGCTGCTGCCGATTGGATGGGATTAACCCTCATGTTTTGGGAAGGAGACGGCCATCCCAGCTCTACCCCTTCCTTCCCTCTCCCTCTCTCTTGGGCATCTGTTCCATTGTTTCCTGACCCTTGAGGTGCGTCGACTACCGAATGGTTATTTTTTCAAACTCCCTGCATTATTCCGAGCGCGTTCCGCTTCTCGCGGGGAAAAATTCTGCGCATGCCAGTCGGATGCCGACGGATAAAGCTTTTCAGTTATAATCTATGATTCCGACACAAGGGGATAAGGGCGCAAAAGGGTGAAAAGTTTCAAGGGAAGGCGAGGGATCATTTCAGGTGCGTACCTCAAATATGAGTGTGACTCTATTCCGAGCACGCGCTTAAACTTATGTCGCGTTCCCTTTCCGCTTAAATGGAACAATCAATCATAATTAATTTTGAGCTATCTCGTCACAATAGTTACATTTTTGATAATTCGTTTAAATGTACTTTAATTCGAAAACAAGCTGATGCATGTGTAATCCAGAGACAATTAACATGGGAATGATCCTGGAACAGATTTATTGCATCATAAATATTTCAATAATATGACCCTGTTTAAAAATACATATATTAAGGAGTCAAGTCAACATTAATTAAAATGGTGTAGGTTCATATCCATTTTCCTCCATTCTCAAAGAAACATTGACTAAGAGTCGATTCTTTCCTCCACCCAGAAATGATATCAGAATCTTTCGATTACGCCTTACTTGCCAGGGGTATATTCTAGTGCGGCTGTAAGTTTCCCAGAAAAAAAATTCCAAGCTACTTGAAGATCCTGAGAGTGGTCTCAATTAATAAATATAAACCAGAAGCTATATAAATTACACCAAGTCAACAACAATATTACAACTAATTGAAATGCAAAAACCTCTAGTTCAGTTAATAAGTGTATCAAAAACCATACACCTTCAGTCAATTAGTTGGTACAAATATTTCACTTTTCAATGCAGAAATTCCATTCACAAGCGTAGTAAAATGCTCCCGCTCTTCTGGATTTCACAATAACCGATGATTAGAGACGCTTTTGTACTTTTATGACCGTTTATGGGGGAATCAAATTTTTAAACAACCTGATTAGAACTCACCGCAGTATCCGAAATAATAATAGTATTCTGGCTGAAATTCAGTGACCAATGAGTTAATTTGAGGCTTCAATAGTTTCAGCTTTAACCTTGAATAACTTTTCCATAATCTTCAGGATTTTTTAAAAACTTTGTAATTTTTACGTGGAATACTTATTTATTTGACAATCCGTTTTGTCAAATAGTCGACTTCCTCAAGTCCTGATCGAAAAATGTCACTCAAATACCTTACACCCATTCCAAGGTTAATACACACTTCTGTGAATTTGGCTCGCCCCTTTCGCTTATTTTATGGGTACAGTGCTGAATAAAGCATTGGCATCGTCTCAAGTAAAAAGACATATTTCGGATCGATGGTGTATTCTTACCCAACTGACAAAATACCCAGGTACCAAAAATAGCTCGGGTCGACATATTTCATCGACGCGGAGTGCCTAAGGTGCCTCGTGAGGGAATCCATTGACCCGTGCTCTCATTGGTACGCATCCAGCCCTTCGAGCCCTTCATCAGAGACCTCGGCATTCGACCCCTGCCTTCCTTTCCCCATCGCATCTTTTTTCCCTCCCGACGCAATCTCTGCTCACCGCTTTTCGGAGGCCCACCTCGCTCGCCCCAACCCTTCAACCCTTTTCCCTCACGCAGAGACCGCCGGGGAGGGCGGGCGATGCGGTAGGAGGAGGAGGCCGTGGCGTGTTATAGCCGGTGACTGGGTGGTGAGCCTTCCCATATCCTCCGGCTCTTTTCCCCCTCGACCGATCCCCCCCCCCCAATCCCGTTCAATACTCCAAAGAGTACCAACTAGGAGAAAGCAATGAATTCCGAGCACTAGACGAAAAAATTTGAAGCCTCCCATCTTCTCGGCGTTTTTGCGACCAGCAAAGGCATTTATAGTCCTCTCTACAACCATGTACACCTGAGCCTCAACTTGAGAAGTCTCAGGAGTTCGTAATGTGGACACAGAAGACATGATTGTCATCAGGTGAAAAAGGAAGGAAAATGGATGCAATGTCATAACGCCAAACGTCGTTATCCATAACCACGAAACCATTCCCGCACTGCTTTATAATTTCAAAGATAAAACAAATATGGATCAAAGGATCATCATTTATCACAACGTGATTCTGAATAATATCTTTCATCGATGCATATCAACCCAGCATAACCTAGTCAGGCAGATTAATCAACCCGTATATATGCATTCATCGTTAAATGATCTCCATTGTGCAACATACAAGACGGCTGAAAATCCATTATTATTCACCGCATCATCAATATTCCTTCGAATAAGGAGACAAATACACGGATTGAATATAAAGTATCAGAAACTAGTGGCTTTAATGAAAAAGTTATAGAGAGAATCGTGTCAAAAGAGTTAATGGGAAAAAAGTATGTGCACACGGTTCATTTTTAAAACCATTCATTTCCGCATAAAAAAATAAACATATCAACTGCTGTAGGTACACCAAAATAAATTATTATTAGCGAGATAAATAGAAAGCGACATTGGAGGTCACATTTGAGTACCATCAAGAATCTGCTATTTACTTAGGGAAGACAAGTATTACAATTCTATATTTTGCGAGGGATGAATTAAGTAAGATGGCTACGCTAGGCGTCACTATTGTAGCAATGCACACAGAGAAAAAAATATGGGGAGAGCCACACGTGGATGGTAAGAAGCTAGCCTTACCACTACTAATTTTGCATTTTCATTAATCTAGAAAGAACGCACACAATGTAAATTAATGCAGCATATACACAAACAAGAGCAATGTAAGCAATGTAATATTACCATTCTAGGAGGGAGAAAAGATAATTCTTTCAGAACATACCATTACAAAGTCCACCTAAAAAAACTTAGCGTAAAATTTCACATGGTCTATATTCAGGCCCCTGCATTCGGATGCACCTTACGGAAGGAATGCCGCCACGACAATTTTTTTGCATGCCATACCTCCAACTTGTTCCGGTGAGAATTCTCACGCGGAAAAAAATGAATTAAAATGATGGCATCTCAGGAAGAATGTACGCATATTAAAACTTATGAGTGACAATGCATTAAGTCGGCTTCAAATTAGCGCGGCTCAGGCCGACCCCTCCCCCGTATTCAGCCTAGGAGTAATCACGCAAAGCACGGGGTCTTCCTAAGTGCCTCGAAGAATATTAATCCACAGCAAGTGCGTCCTCTGAAAACACACGCGCGCGGGGGAACTCAAGGGACGAGGGTAGGGGAGAATAAAAATTAATAAAGACGCCGAGGAAATTTGAAGCCAGGCTCTCCTGGATGGGGAAAGGGAAGAAGAGGCACGTTCCAACGAAAATAGAGGCGGCTCATGCGGGGGGAAGGGAAAATGGGGGGAGAGGAAAGCGGAATCAGTGTTTGTGATGCGGCGGCGGCCGTAAGATAAGTGAGGAGATGAAAAGGAGAAGGCGGGAAATAATGAAGAGGAGGGAAGCGAAGAGGATTGGAGACCCCGCGTGGAAGATTAGAATCTGAATGGCGGGCAGAGGAGAAGGGGGAAGCGGCGAGAGAGAGGGAGAGAGAAAAGGGAATGAGGAAGAGAGAAAAGGGAATGAGAGAGGGAAAAGGGAAGACGAGAAGGATAAGGAGAGGCTCCCGAAAACAAGGAGTGGGGTGGGCGAGACGAAATTGAAAATTCTCTGCACAGAGTTATCGTTTTTTCCGGGTTCGATTTCCGAGCGCGGGGGTGGGGGGGAAGGAATATAGCACGAAAGAGGTGGTATTAGGAGGGAGAAAGTGCGGTGCCCTGTCTCGAGAGGAAGGTTGAGTGGAAAAACAGGGTTCTGCGAGAGGAAGGAGGCAGAAATCTGACGATGTGGCGGAGGAATGCGGTGTGAAGGAGACTGGAGGAGTGAAGAAAATCGTGGAGAAGGATGAAAGAAAAAGGCCCGGTCAGATTAGTGGGAAAAGTTCGCTTTCTCTCCCTCAGTCTCCCTCTCGTACTCTCCTTTCCTTCACCCCTCTCCGTATAATCTTCCTTTAACGGGTGCTCCTTTAAAGAATGAGTTCGAGAAAAGCTCTTCGCCATTCCTTTCCGTAAGCTACTTCTTTCTTTATTTTTCAACTCAAAAGTATCTCGGGGCACTCATAAAACACATTCCACAAAAAGAAAGGATATGTTGTCGTTCGACGCTGTCTAAAGAAAACATGCAAAACGACACCTTTCCTGTCCTTGGATATGCGTGAGAATTTTTACGGCGCAATAACCACGCACAATAAAAGTCTGGCAGGAGAACAATTTCCCCGATGTTCTGTGAGTTGTGGTGTGCATTTATCGCATTTAACTCATGAATAACTCTGTGGTTGCGGAAAAAATAACTGAAAATACATACAACACGTTTTGGGGTAACCGTAAAATATTTTCTCAAGCCAGTGGGATGGATTAAAAAAGACCATAGCCCATTTTCCAAAAGAAAGAAGATATGTTATTTATACAATGAAAATGCGAAGTCAACTTTTATTTAGCTCAAGCCTGAATGTTACGTCCTGACCCAGTAGGTGGGTCATATACCACTCATGCAATTAACCACACTAAAATATCAGCGATGCGAATAAAATCCAAAAGATCTATTGTTCTACGCTGGAGGACAGGAAATCGGTTCACGAGTATTTTGCTAAAACCATCCCTCAGCATAAAATTAAAATTTCTACAGCAGAGAGCGATTTTCCTTGTTACACCAAGAGCAACTCTTCATTTCGACACGATTTCAGTATGCGATTTCAACGGCAACCATTGCATAGTGCTTAATTTTTCACTGCTGTTCCATCTTTTGGTGGATTTTTGGGCACTACTTAGACCTCTTTGCCACCATCGACGAGTTATAACGTTACCATGGGCTAACCATTTCTCTGACTACACCAATGACTAGACACAAACCCACGACCCTTAAGATAATAGAATAGTTACAATTGCTCTATTTCTCCCACTACCTAACCCTGATTAATTAACAATGCTTGCCTAACATCACAAACAATGGGAGACCCTGATTAAGGCCCAATTTATTGAAAAAAGACAATCAATTAAAACGGAGGCTAAGTACTTAGAAACAGAAATAATGATCGGTCGCCATTAAATAACATAAGTAACAGTCTGCGTTTGGTGGAAATTTATAAGCCAGTGAAGCCCCGCAAAGTCAATAGTAACATTCCTTACAGTTAATTACTTAAATACCGATAAGAATATCGCATCTTTTAACAGAAACGGGCACGTTTTCCACTAAATGATTGAGTGGGTACATCCCTTCTCCGTCCACTGCTAGGTTTGAAAATAAATTGATCTCAAAATGAATGATTTGCTCCTGGTGTAAGAACTACACTGATTATTTAAATTACTGAATTGGGGTAAGAATATTCCCCGAGTGAGCGTTCCACTCGTTTAAAAAAACTCTCATTTGCTTTGCCATCACAATTTCAATATTTGATTTACCATCACAACCATCACATCAGAACTTCAACTCAGCGTGGAAGAATGCAAACCTTGAGCGTGTATTGTAATCGTGCCTCACACGACGTGACACAATTGTGCTCTCGCGAGATGAAATACTGTGTGAGCACTAAAAGAAATCCCAAATCGATACAACAAAAGCCTTTGAATAAACTTAGCTCATTCAGTCGCGCATATTTTTTTTATTTTCTGACGTCGAACGAGTTCGCTTTTTACAGAGTCTATCGCTCCCTCATTCAAACCTCCGAATTCCGATCGGATGAAATCCAGCAAGTAGTCTCTCTCCTCCCCCCCCAAGTCCACCCACCACACCCACTCCCAGAGGACTCGGAAGAAAAAAAAACAAACCAAACTCTCGCCCCACACTCCCATTTCCTCCATCCAGGGGATTGGTTAACTACTCTCTGCGTGCCACATGAGATTACGCTCACGTATATGTGCTTACCATTTTAGAAGCGGTAGTTTCAAGTATAATTATTATTCACATTCGGGCCCTGTTGGACCACGTGGAGTACAAACTTTGAGGCGCTTAGTTGTTTTCGCCTTTTTTTTGCACCCATATCTCTTCCATTTTTTCTGAATGGGTTTTCTTTCCCTCAGATGACCCAATGAATCCGGTCCTCTCGCATGTTTCCAGCTCGACCATCATTCAATCACAAATTTTTTGCGAAAAATTTTTCCATTCTAAAATTCCTGTTGTGGTATTCCAACTTCCTTCAAGTCTTCCTTAGTTTCAGTATCGTATTTCATTGTCTCACATTTAGCCTTAGTTCGGTTTTCGTATAATTCTACAAAATGTCTTGTAAATCTCGTTGGTTCCATTCTTTTCATGTATCTGCAAAATTTGAACCTGTGTTTTCTCATGTCGGAATGTATGTATATACGATTTCTAATTTCTTCATTTCCTCTTAATTTGTATGTTAGTTGGGCATTGCGTTGTCTATAATTTTCCCAGTAATTTTTCTTTCCTACTATCGGATTTCCTCGATCATTTCTTTTTATTTAAAATTAACACTTCAGCTCCACAAAGGTTTTCAGGACTCATTATAGAAAATAGTTGTTAGTATTACATTAAATATTTTGTGCAAGTCTTAGGGAAGTTTCCAAGTTTTGACAGCGAATTTAGTTAACAGCTCTCTAGACCAAATAGATTTCAAAATATTCATTCACATATAGCTGAGTTTTCTTATTTTTCAAAGATTTATTTTTGTACAACATTAAGACCAGTGTACAGTTACATAGTGTCACGTAACTAAGAGAACATATAAAGGTTAATTTTAAATTACTTTCGGATCCCATTATATCATCAACTTCACTTGGCATTGAAAGGCATGGGTTTGCTAAATAATATCGTGGATAGAGGCCATTCTATGACAATTTCCCATTTGCTTCTTAGTATTTTCATCCGACATGCTCATTAAAATTGCAATATTCGTTCACATCAAGTTATATAATATGTATAGGGATGAGAAATTGCACAAATCAAATCTAATTTTAAATTTGAACAATATAAATTACAAATAAAACATCCAAAATATCTAGGGAACGTGGTTTTACACATAATTCTGATATAGAAGTTTCGCAGTACCCATGTTCTTACCTGGCACATTTTAAAATAAAATTGGGTACATCACGCGATCTACAATGTGATCCAACCCTATGATCATCTATATAAAATAAAAACTTCATTTTATCATTAAAATAGCGATATCAAGCATGAACACGATAGTCAGATAGTTATGATGCTTTAATCCAATTAAATTCTACAATGGGATGACAGAATTGAAAAGTTACCACAAATATTACGGGATTTCAGAGCGTTACATTAAACGTCATTATATGTTTCACAAATACACTTTTGTCTATCGAATGAATGTTACATTACCGCTTGGGCAAAGTTTGGCTCAAAAGTTCTCCGACCCCTCAGCTCCAGCCCCTTTGCGTCGCCTTCTCCCTTCCCGACGCCCCTTCCCAGAAAAAAGACCTTCCTCCGCCCCACCACCACTCACCCTCCTGACCCCACGAGAGAGGATCCCGAAAACCCTTTACCCTTAGCAAGATATCCCATTTCGCCCCGCCCACGACCCAATCCCCATCCATCTCGGCGGCGAGGCAGAAGTCGTCGGCGAGCAGTCATCATTCCGGTGGCCTCCTCCTTCGAGTGAAAACATTCCCACCCACGGGTCGTCCTCTCGATTGTGATTTCACTCGACCGAATTGGGGTTCGAGAAACTGGATTCGACAACACCAAAGCCTTACACGCCCGACTCGAGGAATTCCCCCGAATGTATGCGTGGACGCTACCAACCATTCGGTTTCTCCATACCTCTTGGTTTTCCTACGATCACTTCGCTACTATCGATGAAGCATTCAACAAGATAAAATGCTCCATACAGAAATTCATTTTGCTGGTAAGGTTTTATCATATTTCTCCCGTAATATTTTGAGTAGCTATCATTTCATCGTATTTTACGGAGAACTGACGACTGGTGAGGTCACTAAAACAATAATAATATACCTGACGACATAATCGCGGCACCTACTACCTACATAATTACTATGCAATTATTTTTCTAACGCTGGGGCATTATAATTATAACAAATCAATGATGGTCGAAATATTCCATTAAGTAATTAGAATATTAAATATAAGGACTGAAATTATAGCTATTTGTCAGTGATATCTTCAAAAATACATACATGCTGACAAGAAATACACTTTATAAGCCACAAGAAATGCGAGACAAAATATTTACTACATCATCACTGACGAGAACTTAAAAGCACTTTCATCATTCAAATCTAATTCCTACCAAGGACAGCATCATTTATCTTTCATTGCACGAATTAGAGTTTAAATAATTACTGAAACTATCATGCCATTTTGTCATCCCTCCATATTATTACTTTCGCGCTTTTGATTACTAGTGTGTGAAATATTTCAACATGAACTAAGAATATAAAAATGCATGAAGGAAACCCCCAAAATATTCTAGGAAGATGCGTACGCCCAGAATTATTAAGTTTTTCAGGGGAAAGGAAATAATAATAATAATTTCTTTATATCTAACATCCGAAGCCAATTACTAGATATTTAATACATGGACAAACACACACTACCATGCCCAGGGAGGTGTAAATTCCGTGCACAGGCGGGACTCGAATCCGCGACCTTTGGTTTTGGCAGGCGAGGATTGTACCCCGCCGCCACCGAGGCCGGCAAAAATAATTATAGCCATAAATGTAAGCGTCACATTTTCCATTTTTAAAATTGGTCCCAGGAGAAAAAATTCACATTTTCCTCATATAGCCACGAGGATTGAATGCAAAAGATGCCAAAATTTCGGGAAGACAAAATCGCGGATCTCCTGACATCCCCTGCCAGGATGTTGTGAAACATCCGACAGTGATGGGAAGGAGAGGCTGAGCAAGCGACAACGAGGTGTGGAGGTGGGGGAGGGTTGGGGGGGGGGGGGGTTTAGACGAATCCGTCCCCCATTCATCGGGCCCTTCCATCACTCCTCATCACTTTCCCCGCCGCTCCCTTCTCAGTCGCCCGCCCACAACTTCCGGTGGATTCCGACGTCACCTGGCACACCCACCAATGCGCCCTCTCGCACCACACTGTGACACCACGCCCCCCTCCCCCGTCTGAAACACACAATCACCCTTCCCTTTATCCCTCGTGACGTTTAAAAATGGGGAGGGGGAGGAGGGAGCGGAAAGGTGGGGGGAGGGGGTTAACCTCCACCCTCTCTTTAATGAATGGAAGCACTACTTCTCCTCAAAGAGAAGGGACCGCGTCGATTCATTACGGTGGGAAGGACAGGGGAGGTTGAAATGGTACAGGTTCTTTTCTCCAGCACACCCTGTCAGTCACACCCTTTCACGCACATCATCCCTCGCTCTCTCATTTACATATTATACTGCATGCCACCTCGCAAGGATGCGTGGCAAGGGGTGTACTTTCAGAAAACATAAATACACCATAAGCCAACTGAAGATCGGGTTGGTGTAGTGGCTAGATTACTAGCACCTCATCTCGAGGGCTTGGGTTCAGAGTTGGCGGAGATTTCCCTCATAGACGTCTGATCCATAGATAGGTGTGAGCACTTCATGATGTAGCACTCCATCCATCGGAAGCCACGGTAAACTGTGGACCCTTTGGAAACTTTCGTTAATATTAAACTGATGCCGAAGCCCGGTTTCTCACACTTTTCCTTCCAATCCCTGTGATACCCCTCCTTAGCCCCTCAACCATCCTTCCAAACAGTCGTAAATGACCACAGCAGACAACCACCTGCCCGAATAAGTGGCAAACCCAAGGTTGAGATTGGAGAAGAAAAAAAAGAAATCCTCTCTCAACCAGCACAACTAAATAGTCACCCTCTTCACGCAACTCATCCTTCACTCTGTTACCAACAGTTCCATAGCACCCTGCAAGCAACCTCAATCAGTTAATGGCAGGGGATGAATTTTCAGAAAAGTATGTACTGCAAAAGTTTAAGAAACCGAGACTGTTCATGGTTTTAGGCAGTTGAATACCTACATAGAACCCTGAAATGTGAAATTATAGCAAGCATGCCAGACGTCTCGCATATACTGTTTAACAGGACTTAAAGCATGTCTTCTTCCTCACCCCTTAGCGTTATAATAAAAAAAACCCTTTCCCCCCCGAAAGGGCTAACGGAGAAACCACCCCTTTACTCTTTCTAACTCCCTCTCCAAGTCGCGCGCACATGCGACATTCCGCCGACCTCTCCGATCGAGGGCACCGCATGCTGCCCTCCCCCAGACCGGGCGAACACCCTTTAACCCGCGCGATATCGAGTCCCTCTGGCGGAAACACGCCGAATCAAACCGTTTTATCGGGAGTGCTTTCCGTGAGGGAAGCGAGGGAACGGAGAGAGGGGTGGGTGGTCCTGCACAGTATCGCCCTCCCTCCCACTCCCTTTCCAAAGCGACGACGGAAGGGGGTCGCGAGGAAAGCGGGACCACGAGGGGACCCCGCACGGATACACAAGATCCTCCGACCCTTCACCCACCCCTCCTCGCGTGGACCTGCATGGTGCCATGTTGGCAGCACTGTGCCTATATATCGAGCGTCGGTGAGGTTGGGAGCGCGGAGTGGGGCGGCTCCGGGTTGGGCGAAGGGAGCTATGGGACGGGGAACGAGGAGATGGAGGGGAGGACAGAAGAAGAAGGGGGCGTGGGTGGGGAGGGAGGGGTCGGTTCGACTCTCTCGAACCCGGACGGGGCGACAGTAGTGCGCGGGAAGCCGCGGTCCGCCGAAGAAGGAGTTCCCCCGCCGCTGAGAGAGCCGTGTGCCGAGACCGACCGGTGGAGACGAGTGCGCGCCGAGGCAGACGGAGGACGGTCGGCCGCGTGTTGTGCGGGAGTGGGGCCCGCGCCCGCGTTTTGGCGGCGTGAAGGGAGCAGCGTGCCCCCGGAAGGGGCGGCGCCATGGAAGAAGGAGGAGGTGGCGGAGGGGCGGAATCCAAGGAGGCCCAACTGGCCCAGGAGGAGGTGGGTGAGAGACAATTGGCGGCTCGACTATTATCTCGCGTGTTCCGCGGGGGGGGGGGGTGAAAGTGACACGCGTGCGGTGAATTCGAACTGAAGTGGCGACGAATACCCGGATAGCTAAATCCAATGAGTTTCTCTATAGTTCAGTGTGATTTAACCGGGTTCCCCGGAAAGTTGACACCCACCACTAATGATAATGAATGAAAATATTTGTACAAATCGAAATTACTTTGTAAAAAAAGTTGATTTCAGTCAATTACATCGGGGTAACCCTAAAACTGCCGTTTCTATCGCTCCCTTAATTATTGATACGCAAGTTTCGATACTTCCGCGTTGTTCTAAATTATCCCCCGGGTAGTAGAAACCGTAATTAAAGAGGATGCGGGATCGGAAATCACTGCAACTATTGAGGATAACTTTGTTCATCTTAGAACGGAACTAGTCGCATTACTAAAAATTTTCTCGAGTATCAATGATTTTTTCCCTGAATGCCGAATCTGTCGCCATTCTTCGAGTGCACAGGATTAAGGCGACGATTGTTTGGTGGAGAGGCCAGTATGGTAGCTGCCGATTACGAATATCTGGGGACGAATCGCGGCAGTAGTGGATATTTTCAGCGAAATCCAACTCGGCTATTATTTGAAGATTACTTAATTAATTGGGGAATACTCCGCCGGATAAAATGAAAAACTGCGAACCATTTGTGGCTTTAAGTTAAAGAGTAGACAAATTCCAACACTTGGTTTCCCTCTAATTTTCCACCATTTATTGAATGAGCCCATGTTTACCAGTCTACATAATCAACGGCGCCAACAACCTCAATTTCCTCTTCCTCCCCAAATAGCAACTGTTTTGGCTGTGACAGTCGGAGCGTTTGTTAGAAGGGTGAGAGGCACCAGACCCTTTCCTCCCCAAGGAGGTGAAGGAACCCCAGTAATCGCACGCACCACACCCCCAATCGCTTCCGCTCAGGTGCGAATACCGTCACCCCCATTGGTTTTAGCGAATCCCAGAGTTCGCCCAACGCGTCCTGAGGGGAGGCGATAACTCGTCTTCCCATATTTCTGTTCTCCTACGCCGTGGAGTTTCACGTCCACGCCTGCCGCCGCAGACTCCACCTGATCCACGTGAATTCGCCACCCGCCGTTCAACTCTGTGTACACATATGTGCGACAATCACAGCGAATTAATCATTAGTGTGAAGGGTTATATTTGAAAAGCGATCACCATCTTTCAAGGGAGAAAAACTCGACAAAGTGAGATGGCATTGTACTGTTAGAAGCGGCTCTAGCAGAACTTCTACAGCCATTGGCGCTTGTACCATGCGATTTCATAGTCAAATTCCAATTTGAGAGATTCAAACACAACCTTCTAGGTCTATTTCTTGAAACTCAATCGAAATTTTCGGATTAATAAACTCGCATCGTCACAGGCGCTGTAAACTGCCAAAAAACCTCCAACCATTCTACGGCATTTTGGTCGACATTTTCTAATCAAATTTGAAACACAATTCCGCATACTGGAGTTGGAATCCAGATCCTCAGATCAAATCAATGAGCGTCTAGACCAATAAAGCAGCCCATACAATAATCAGTTCCTACAGGGGTATTTTAAGGGTCACCATGCCCAACAGGATAGGTTTCAAAAATTTAGTAGATACTGCACAGAAAACGTAACGGATAATTTCCGTAATATGACGGATTATACCGCAGAGAAGGCCACGGAGTATTTGCGGATATTTTTCAGAACTTGACCACCAAAGAGTTCAATGTACTTAATTAGAATTTTGATGACCATGGGCTTGAATTCAAGTCCAGGTAAATAAGTGTTTCGCAATGAATTTCCTAAAATGATGCCCACCTCAGCTCTCTTCTCCGATAAGTTTGCTGCAGCAGAGAGTCAAACTATACTCATTGTTTTTGTCTCCTTGTCATATCCGTTCCATAAACTCTGGTTAAAGCTAACCGCTAAATAACGAAGCCATTCCGGCAACTTGATGTTAACTGAGAGTTCTGGTTATGATTGCAGCCGACTTAAGGTTAAGAGACAAGAGCCTTATCGAGGGGTAACATATAAACATTGGTTTTCACATTGAGATATATAATATTTTAAAAGTTATTACAAAACCGGGACCAAATGATCAAAGTGAGTTTACACCTGCACTTTGAACGCATTTTAGTTCGACTGGTAAATCATCCAGGACTCGGTGCAAGTATCAAGCGATCCTTTCCGTGATATTCCTTGGTCGCACGCAACAATCACTGGGGTGGTGAGGGGTGATCCATCTCCCGTGGCATTCCTCCACCGACCCCTGTCGCTCTCAACGGGCTTTTCTCCCCCGATCGGTTCCCTTCACCAAACTCTCGAATTCTCACGCGCTCCCCAACACCGATGCGTATTTGTTAGGCAAACACATTTTTATCCAGTTCGACCGCATTCCGAGGGTCTCTTTTTATCAGATTTTCGTTGAGGAGCCGATAAAATTTACGATCGTAAAATGCCGCAATGGGCAAATTGGCAGAACCGTTGAAGAAAGAATAAATCACATTATAAACGAGCCTTACTTCACCAGTTTTCCATTAATGATTAAAACTACTTTCGACCTTTTCGTTTATTTTTTTATTCACCCGACTGCGTTTTTAGAGTCTACACGCCACTTCTAAGACTTAAATGGAAATGTACAAAGTTGTTTTTATCGTGACAGTTTGAAACATCTACAGAGTTGAGATGGACTGAATGTGTTTTATTTCTAGTTATTATAACAGTTTTCTGGCCCAATCGCTACGGATAAGAGAGTCCTTCCGCGGAAGAAAAAAAAGTCAACGACTTTGAGCCAACGCTAATTACGCTTTGCTTATGGAGATGAAATGTAAATTTAGTCTCTTTAAAATATAACTCCAAAGGAAAAAATGAAAATTAACAAGTAGCACCGATTACTGATACGTATTAATGCCAAAAACTGGAAAGAGGCAAACTATAGATTAACAAGAAAGTGATAATTAGGAAGGCGCCTTAATGCAACACGTGTGTTCTTGCGTGTGGTGAAAGATAATTTTTCTCTCGAAAATTATTAGAGTTATCTTGCTGGATGATAAAGAGGCAAAATGAGTTAAGTGATAATAAATTTTTGGATCAAGAACTTCAAATGCAAGATTTCTTGCATTCATTTTACACTCTAGACCAAAATAGAAAGAGATGTAGGATGACAACAGGTCTTTACAGATTTTGATAACCACGAAAAATACGTCTTTACACCACTAATTGTTTCCTATAACCAAAAAACCAACCATGTCATAACATGAAGACTTAATTTCTTCATTAGCTGTAATATTGTCAACTGTGCTCTGGTCAGGAGACCAGTTACGCTGTTCCGGGTAAGTGCGCAGTTACCGTTGTAGTGCACAACTCCTCGACTCATAAATCGGATTGGATTCCAAAATGCGATACGATAGTTAACCCGGGCTCATGAAGCATCTCGTTTCCGGGATAAACTACTTAGGCTACTTTAAAGGTCGTGCTCACTGCACATTGAAAAAAAGCAGCGAAAAGAGCTTACGACCCTTGATCACCTTCCGCCGAGTATTGGCCGTTCCCAACCCTGATACTACTCACCCCTCGACTCTTCCGCTCCACTCCGTCACCAATTCTCTCACCGCGTACGACGGACCAACGACAATGACTCGCTACTCGGTTTGATTCTCTTCCGCTGACGAAGGCATCTATGATTCACGGCGTGGACGTTTTCGAGTGAAAGCGGAAGGGCAAACATCCACGTGAATAAATACCATACCTCATCCCCAGTAAATGAATTCACTCGATCCCTCGGACGTTCCGAGTGCAGCTCCTGTGAGCAGAATACAAATAAACAGGTACGGAAAGCGCTAACGCTCTCCTCCTCTTTTTCCCACATGCCAAGCACAACACACTCGCCGCGTTATTCTTCCACTCCCATTCTTTAACACTCCACTCCCGATGTAATTCTGATGCTCTCGCGATTCTCCGTGCTTAATGCGACCTAAATGGACCGCAAATATTTCCCTTTCTGAACAGCTAAAAACAGCAAACCTTGTCCTCATCCCTTTCCCGCCGCATTAGGATCCCTTGTCCGCAGAAATAACAGGCGGGAGCTTTTACTTCACGCATCCTCGTTTTGATGGAATAAAACAGGAGCCATTTCCGCGATCAAGTTTTGAAATGTGATAAACGTGGACCATCCGCAAAGGCGAAGGTGCTCATCAAAATTCAAGTACGGGGAAACTCAAGTTCAGGTTCGCGAAGTCACGTCGAATACGACGAATAAAATATCTTATGACCTTCCGGGACTACCCAGCGCTACAACGTGAGCTCCACATTGACATGAAGAGCTTCATTACCTCGTAAATATCCACACTGACGTATAATCTTCTCATAGCTTCTTAAACGATTTTTACACACAGAGTAAAGCCCTGCTCCACAAAAATACGTGATTTATAGTCCCAAATTCTTTTTTTTTCCACATTGTAAGTGAAAGGAGGCCATGCACATGGTCCTCCGAGAGAAACTCCACTCCTTAAATGCATCTTCTTTCCAATATTCCAAGATGTTGACTTATTTGTAAATTTTAACGCGGGACGACGAGCAGCATATGAAAAATCTCAACTGAAATACAGAAAAAACACATTCATACTTCGTTTATCCACATAATTAACTGTTGATTAATTCTGAACTCATTACACTAAAACCGCTTGATGGAAATTGCTTTTAACTAATCGGTGGTCATTCACTAATAAGCCTTCAATTTGATATCCACAAATAGCTAATTTAGAAATGAATAGTGATCAAATTTCTACGAGCGTAAACAAAATACAACTGTATATAAATGCATATTTACATCATTCAGGCCCGATTTTGATTTTTACATCCACTATAATCATGGATTTGACGGGTAAATAATATGCGTAAATAAGATTGAAAAGCATAGTTAAATAATATAAGTGTAGTCTCTCCTGAAATGTCTACATTCCGGCATAATACAACTGCCCAATTATATTAAGCCGGCCATAGTTATTTACGATGGAATCTATCCGATTGATAATCAACAAATACTGTTACCACAGCTTTGACCGTTCAGTCATTCAATTAGCGAAACTATTCTTTACGTAAATTTTAGTATTATTTAATAATCAATTACTCTTTCACGTGAACCAAATCCATGAGAGCATAATATGAACTCGATATTGCCCCAGTGGTTTTCCATTACATCTGTTTTCTGCTAACCTTTGATACATTTATAGCGTGGTACGATTTCTTTTTTGCTTGCACGTTTAAAAGGTAAAGTCATTCATCAGAAAATGATTTTCCTTCCATTCGCATCAACGTGCACGGCTGACAGAATTGAAAGCGATAACTGATAATTTTAAACCATTTCTTACTACACATATTTAAGGGCAAAAACTATTAGATGCAGTAGGCTATGGTTTTGAGCATACAATCATCATCAGATCGTTCACAATATCTCATATAATCATCACTTAGGCAATATACAGTTCACTTTTTCCTTTTCCCCTTTCAAATTCATTTGTCCTACTTCCTCTTATTTTCAAGGCTGTTGTCCCAAACCCCTTTTTAAGGGCTCTTACGCCGGCTCCCGGGCAAAAATGTACGTCAGCTGGCATTGATTCGAAGATTGGTTTGCAGCAGCTTTCCACTCCACTCTCAGATTATGGCTTTGCACCCTTATAATTCTTCATTTTAACATTCCTTATAGTTTGCTTCCTGGATTTCATCCATGATCTTCTGCGATAATCCTTCCCAATTATTTCTTCTTCCATTAGGGTCTTCAAGAGAAAGTGCCGCAGAAAGTGTCCAATAAGTTCGCTCCTTTCACGTGACAGAGCTTTCTTTTCAATTCTCTCCATGCGCCAGTATACTAGCCTTAAATTTTTCTATTAGTTAGCTCACTGCTTGTTAAATACATATTTCATCAAATTCATTTTTTTTTTCAAGTCAAAACTTGAAATTCATCGGAGAGAAAGACATCCTTGTCGCACTCCATTCTTCACTATTCCTCTCTCCGCATAGAAACAGCATTTCATCACTGCTAACTGTATTTTCAAAAACTGTGCTAATTATTCTTCTATTAATAAATGGCACTCCCACTCAACAGTCTGTTCCATTCCACATCATCTTATGCTGTATTTGCATGAAGTAAATATCGGTGGACTGGTCCTTTTGCATTCCACTATCTAGGAACGCGTCATATAGAAAATATGTAAATAGGCATGACATTTACTTCTAGCAAGACTTAAGTAAAGCAGCAACTAAGAGGATGATATTACGCATTGGCATTGAAGGCTTTTTGGGGTCTCTTCCGCGTATTTCTATTTCCGTAGACAACAGTTTCGACAGCATTGCAGCTATCTTCTTCAGGTCAGAAGAAAAGTTAATACGCATTTCTAAAACGAGTCAAAAAGAAAAGATCACACGAAGAGTATGGCTTCACCACAGTAGAGTTGAAAGTACGAGTCTCGTCGATGCGTAAAAACAAAATGAATCAGTGCTACTTGTAATTAGATTTTGCGATAGGGAATAAATCTACAGTTTAAATTACAGCAGGTGGAAAATCACTTCCAGCGCGAGAGA
Organism: Ceriagrion tenellum; assembly: GCA_963169105.1. Classification (NCBI taxonomy): domain Eukaryota; kingdom Metazoa; phylum Arthropoda; class Insecta; order Odonata; family Coenagrionidae; genus Ceriagrion; species Ceriagrion tenellum. The sequence continues at coordinate 143,924,620 of OY720635.1, read as the reverse complement.
CAACATATATATGTAGCGGAAATTTACTTTAGGAGGGAGAAAGTTTTGCGGCATTTAGTAATGAAAATAGGGGGGGAAAGGAGCATCAGAAACAGAAAAAAACTAATGAAGAAGATCTAGTGCGGAGAGAAAGAGAAAGGGTTGTTTAAAACACCATTAAGAAGACATGTCGTAAAGCCCAGAAACTTCGAAACTTAGAAAGGAGGAATTACCATCGAGGTGTGGGTTTCGAGAGGAGCGAGAATGTGATTTGCACTAACAAGAGACGGGGAGAAGACGCTTGACATTTGCTAAACAAGAGAATACATCAAGGAGACGCAATACAGAGATTGTCAAAGGAGTTTCGTTGTAAGTCAACAGAGAAAGGGAATGATAAGAAAACAAGGGATGAGCGATGAAAAGGCAGAGCAGGTTACATTAAGGAAAGCAGCAAACACATTCGAGGAGAACAACGAAGGACATATAATGAAAATGGGCTATTTTTCAATCTAACCTTATATGTTGATGGCCAAAAACAGAAAGAAAAACACTTCATTCAGCAGCTATAGGCTTAATTTGAATTGGTTGAGGCCCGAATAACCAAATCCATAGATGAAACATCGCCGTCATCAAAATTGTTGAAATACATATAGAAATACAATTTTCGGCGTAGAAATTTCGATTTCAAACCACATTTGAGTTTGAGCACTCATATTTAAGTCTCCTAAATATGAAAAGTTAAAATTGGGACAAAATATATAAATATGAGCTTCTCGACAGAGTTGTGACATTTTCCGAAGAGATTCTCAAACATAGGTACATGCCTAAAATAATGTGTGCATTTCTCTTAGAAATGTCTGGCTCTAGATAAGCATCTTCAATCTTCAAGCAAATAAATTGCTTCATTATCCATAGGAAGCTCCCTTTTGAACATTATGAAAATTTAACGACTCTTCATATCGTATTTTCATAGTCTGAAATTACAAGAAGTTCTGAAGTCATGTGGGATAACGAAACTAGAGCACGTGAGTCGTACTCGATTCCAACCTTCGAAGCTGAAAACATCGGAAACAATCACACAAAGAGGAAGAAATGAATATATCAATCAGATTTTGACGATGTAAATAAATTTCCACATCTCTTGCATGGAAGGCAATTTTTTATTTCCCCTCATTTCCACTTTCTATAAAAAATTACTTTTCACTACCAACCAAATCATGTAGCTATTATTTTCCATCTTCAAATACTTCATGCATTCCTACATATCACAATAAAGTCTTTCCGTGACAAACACTGAATTCCGACACTCCATTCCTTTACCATCGCATGTCTAAACTGTCTAAAATCCTCCGGAATATATTGCAAAATATCAAAAATATAATAAAACTAGAATATAATGGAAATAAAATGATAATCATAAAAACTTAGCGTCTCACTCATAATTCAACCATGAGTCCGGTTAGCTGTGTAAACTCCTCCCGATGGTGACTGTATCTGATGATACATTATTTAAATAGTCCTCAACCATGCAATATGGGGGTTTCTCTTGTAGCAGACGGGAATTTCCCAGTTTGCAACAGTTTATTTCAAGTGCCAACGTTAAATCAGACATTTCCCGGGGACAAATATCCAAACTAGTAGAAAATAGGCACGAAAAGTGCACTTCTTACAAGAGTTCAAAGTTGACTACCTGGAAACTTAAATTCCACAAATGGCGAGGACATTTCATTCCGGAGGTTCTGTGAGGAACAGAATTTTTCTACAATTTTACTGTTTTCAAAAATAACGAACCTCACGAATTTTGAAATTTTTCTCGTAGAATTTATCAATATCATTGACAGAAAATATGTTACTTTTAAAAAATCATCTATTTTCATGAAAAATGCAATAATTAACGTAAAAACAGAGACAGCTTCGCCTTTCGACGAAGTCAACACTACTCTTATTGGTGCTCCTGCAACAATGTAATCATAAAATAATTTTTTAAGTGCAATCAACTAGTCTCAACACGGTCAAGTTCATATTATCATTGCCATGCCTATTTTCACATTATTCAAGCCGTGTCCGTACGGGGGAAGAATTTTCATAGGAGCTATAAAATCGGGGCCGGCCGGACCGAAAAAACTGGCTTCGATTTCGTCCATTTCTGCCCTACCCCAGGAAAGCCTCCTATGAACCGCCTCATTCATTTATTGCTTCAAACACGTCATCTCATTCTAGAGGCTCTGAATTCTCTTCTCCTGAGACTCTTCCACCGCATTCTCACATGGCCTTCTCGGTCTACCGCTTCCTCTCACTCCATGCTATTCTTAATGATAAATCAGATTAGCTACTGCGCTCTCATCCGTTCTCTATTCGTGGCCTAACCAACGAAGCGCGCATTTTTCATGTTAATAACCTTTTTACCGCAAATAATTTTCCCGTTCCTTTCCTACAATAGTTAAAACGTCCTCACCAGCATCACTCTCTACCCTGCTAGCTCAATTTTTATCTTCCACTGCAGCCGCATCTCAAAATTCTCCATTCGTTAGCTAAGATTTTTTCCACAACGACAACGGCAAATAAACGAACGAGTAGGGAGGGTTTACATGATTTATCCCATTTTTATCCAGCTATTTTTACTTTCTATATCTAATTTTCAACTCGCACAGAGTCAATTAATCAAAATTTTCCTCCTCGTTTGTTAATTTGCACGCAAAAATGAACGAGAGAGATTAGCACGCTCGGAAAAGTTTACCGAGGATTGAGACTACCCGGTTCAGCCTTCACGTCAGCGATCTGCATCACCCTAGGGGACCCCTCTCCTCCGAATGCACTTCGAACAACGCCAAAGCGTCTAACCCTCTTGTCCCCATTAATACGACCCTATTATTCCGATCGCTCCTTGAGCACCCTGGGGTACGCTCCACGACACCCTCGCACATCATTCCCGTCCTCCCCACCCCATCTCCTCCTCCCGCGTACCTCCAGTCAACGATTTAACGGGGGAAGGGGGAGATTGATAGACGCAAACATTCATTCACCAGAGAGAGAGGGACACTAGGAGGGTGGAATCCGGGTCATGCACGAGCTGCAGAACGAGACGCACGACTCTCCAAGTCACGACCAATGCTCATGCCTTCATCAAAACTGCTACCTCCAACGAAACTGTTTTCAATGATAATTTTTTTTCTTCCAGCACCAAAAGCTGCAACGCGAAAGTTGCACGCAAGACCTCTCGGCCTCTAAGTCAATATGTTTTGATCCTCTCACTCTAAACCGACTCGCGAATGAAAACCAGAGAGAAAAAATTAATGAAAATGAGTCACAGAAAAAATTCGCATGCTCTAATTATGTTCCATTCCTGCGCAGGTTCAGTCCCAGGGTACATTAGTCAATAGCACATTGCGAGTGGAAAATATGCAAAAAGGATGTAAATGGGCTAGGCTAACTTCTTTCCGGTGATAAATCCCTCTCCAAAAGAGCGTGACTCAGATTCCACGGCCATATTTCATTTAAAACCACTTTAATACGCCAAAGCGAAAAACGCATTTTATGAATCACCGTTTACTAACCTACTTCCACTTAAACCATTTCAATTCATTTACTTGGATCTAGTCTCGTGTGATAAACTTCAGTTTAATTAATATGATTTGATAATCTTCCAATTTGTGAGAGAAAAATATTGAATCCCATCTAGATATCACTCGTGAAACTCGTAAATCTGTCGTGTGGAATCATAAATGTGATAGAGGGTGAAGATGTGGAAAAAATTATAAAGACAAGACAAAACTGTGAAAATACGGCACATTAAATATTTTGCAGCTTAATAAATACCACACTATGTTTAATTAATTTACCGGTTTTGTGTTCATAACGCCATCATAAAATTTGAAATACAATTAAAAATATAAATGGCGTCTAATTTATAGGCATACGGAGGGAGGACGAACAAAGAAGGTATACGGAGGGAGAGTAGAGGGGAATATTAATTATTAAATATTTGAAACCACACTTTATTCATTTCAGTATGTTCTTTCTTCTTGATATTCTTGCCGGCATCGATCATAGATGATAATATTACTAAACTTCAGTTCTATTCTTTCCCGTAGTTATTAGGAATAGGATCTAACTACTACTCTTAAAATTTGAGCATTTTTTAAGCACTTAATTAGTAGGGGAGCAAACTTCCTCAATACTATACTTTTAACCCTGAGAATTTACGGCACTTTTCATGCATGCTAAACCTCTTTTCCGACAATGGACAAAATAAGCATATATGGTTGCAGAGATAGGCTAGGATGCACATGGAATGTGGATGATGACAGCGCATGTTAGAAGAGGGTGAATAGTTCACCATCAAACAGTAGAGAGTGCCCCCATGTGTGATTCATTGCATTCTCCTTTTTCTCCTTGTGCGTCCGCCCGGACCACGTGATTCTCTCGATCCACGCCGATTGCGATCCGCAAGGAGCTGGTGTCAAGCAACCCGAACCAACGCAACTGGCGCGGCATCCTCATCGCCCTCCTCGTCATCGTCGCCGTGCTCGCTCTCATCGTCACCTCGGTGGCGCTGCTCACGCCGCCCGACGAAGGACCACGCGTGCGCGGACTCCGGTTAAGGCTAGCGGACGCCTTAGGCACGCACGACCTCGCGCCTCTGCGCCTCAACGGATCATGGGTTTCAGGTGAGCCATTCATTCTACTAAGTTCGTTCCACATTTAGTTGACTGAACGGGCTCTTATTGAGATTCGTCTTCTCTCTGAATCTCCGTAAGGGCGGAGGTTCAATGTTGCCCAGAGCAGCAGGGTGATAAATGAAGTACTATAACCGTATACTCACAGCACAACTGAGGGTCTCTCCAATATGCAAATTCCATTCCATAAAGTAACCTAATTAAACTCAGTGCTGCGTTTCAACATGTTTGCCTACGTGGCCTAGGGCATAAGTGTGGCATAGAGGAGCAAGTGTTCTCCATAAGGGCAACACAGTCAACCAATTGTGGAACGGTCTATACTTCTCTCACATCCTCTCACTCTCACGTGCCTACGCCGCACACACATCCATTTGTCGACCACGTCCGGCCCTTCCACGCGGGATATCAATTTGTGGACGCGTGCACAACGTGTCCGACCCGCAAAACGATTCGAAGAGGGAGGATGCAATATTCCAGAAATCAGGTCGAGTGCTGAGCCACTTTGGCCAATGAAGAATTGGATTTCAGTTTCAAACAATGATTGCCGCAGAGTGATTTGATGAGAGTTATCTGAGCTGAAATCGTATCGCATATTAATGATGCATGGCCTTACTCTTGGTTTAGACGCTATTACACTAGAGATGATTTTGCAGTTAGCCCTCCCTTAATTCCATCGGATGCAAGCTGCGATGGGTTTAAATGGAGGCTATTTATCATTACTTTTACACGAGATAAAAATGGTGATTATCAAACTGACCGCATAAAAGCATCAGCATCAACAGGTGATCCAAGTATTCTTCTCTGATTTCACAGCAGGATTTTTTCTCCTTCACGTCTTCATGTTATGCCTTATCCGTCTTCTCCTGGGAAATAATCTTCAAGTTAACCAGATAAAAATATAAAATCAGTTCGCTTTGTGAGAAGATAAAATTGTGGGCATAAAAAGTGATGAAAAACTAATCAGAATACGAAACGAAGCGACATAAATTCAAGCAAAAATAAATACATCAGAAAGTCCTCAGACTATGGAGAAGTATTTTTCTCCAATTTCTTATTCGCTCTAAGTTCCCTATTCACAAATATTTCGAATAAATGAAGATATTTTTGAGCGAAATCCATAGCGAATCACTACAAAAATCACAATCGCTGAGCCGCTCCATCGCCTGAAAATGATTTTCCATCGTAGTTTAATCAAAAGTAAAAATTCAATCAACTTTTTAGCTGCGAGTGGTGAAGGATTTAATATTTATTGTTTACATAATGAATGTGCCTGCGACGCAGTGATTGTAAAAGGAGAATACGGCTCAGAACATTCATATGGAATGTACTTTTACCAACCACCTGCACCTGCAAATGGCAAACCAATTGTCGTAAAACTGGGTCAAATCATGATCAATATTTCAAAAACCAATGTCCTAACTATCCGTTGACCACCTCGGCAACCAATTAATGATAACCAGTGACTTTGTGGTTACAAATGACGATATGTAGAATCACAAAGCCACTGGCTATCACTATTATGTTAACATATTCCATTGAGTTAGGCCTGATACCACCAATTACCCTAGCAAATAGGACGAGTTCCGCTGGGCACATGTAGGTTACAAAAATATAAATAACTTAACTGTTCTATGAATAGACGCCAGTTTGAATATCCAGAGTCAGATGCCGATCCACTGGGCTGCGCAACTTAACTCTAAAAAACTAAAAGAAAACCTTGAGGAAGAATAAATGCCAGCACAAATAATCCACGCAATTACCGGCTGAAAATAAAAGAGAAATACCACTTAATTAACTATAAAAATACTCAGAAAAGAATTTCCACATCATAAAAATATACACAAAGTACGAATGTTGTACTATCGTCTCCAAATAGACCCCTATACTCTCTTTTTCCTGCTACGTTTTTTCCAGTCTCTTGGCCCTTAGTAGAGCGACGGTAATATCTTTTTTAACACCTTCCTTTCTCAGTTGTTCTAATTCATTTGACTCCATCTTAAAGCATTGCGCCTTCCTAATTCCCCTCATGAACGAATAACTTGACACTTATTAAAAGACGGCCTCTCCAAACCTCCTTTTCCAGTTGCACTGGATCATTGCCCAGGAATGTCATTAAATCATCCATTCTAATCTCTCCGAGCCCGTCCTCCCCCCCCCCCCCTTTTCCTCCGGCACCCTGTCTTCAATTCCCGCCATCCACTCACCCTGACTCAAGGCGAAGCTATCACTCGCGATCTCCGCCTTCCAGGTCATTGAGAATGCAACCCAGTCGGCCGTTCTAGTCTCTCTTCCACTGTTTCCCCTTAACATGAGAACCGCCTAACCTCCACCTCCTTCATACGCTACATCACACTCACAGTCTAACCTCCCAGCATGCGATCCTTCCCAGCATGCGATCCTTCCCAGCAAATCCTTCAGCGGCTCCCTGATTCCCAGGACATTGTGGCATTGCAACAAAAAGAAAGCAGCTAAAATAAGTGCTCAAAATAAGTATTACTTATTTGCGAACTTAAATAATCACATGAAGTTGGCTATTTCAGAAAATTTTCAACTTCACATTAGTCAGTTTCGTTGTTTATTTGTTTCATCACAACTTCTCCAGACATTTAACATATCAGAAAATAAAAGAAGCAAGGCAATTTTAAGATGCTTTCATTCAAACATCATTTTTATCACATTTGTCGTAATTTTTAGGATTACCACAAGGGACATTGAAAAAAATAAAAAACTGGCATCAATAAACTGGAATACACACGACTGAGTTTTTTATTTGCCTGTTTTTTTCCTCCTATTACTTCCGCGCTCACCAAAAGTTCTACAGGAAGTATAGACCACGCTAAACAGCAACTTCATGGATCCCCGTAACAATCCCATTTCTTTACCAAGCTCATTTTGAATTCGACGACCCTTTCACCTCCCAACATCCGTCCAATATTCTTGAAAAACTCGACAGATATTGAATCCAATGAGTTATAATCAAATTCTCTCATTTGCAATGAAATTTCCCCCAAACTATACCACCTACCTACGTTGTGACCCAAAACCTGTAGTTATGTTAACTTCAGGGCATTCTTTTCAGAATAAAGAATAAGTCATCAATTCAAACAAAAAATAAGTCATGAATTGAGTGGCATCGCGTCCGCTAACTACGTGCGTGATATTCTGGACTTCATGGTCAAATATAATATTAATGATTCATAAATTCTATCATCGATTCGAATCGTCATCTTCAAGTTCGATTGAACTTGAAGATGACGAGTACAACAAACATCAATGCCTCATTAAATTTCTATCCTTTTCTCGAAGTAAATCAGAATTTTTTAAATAAATTCCACCATATCAATGCCCTTTCTTCCTCTATCCAGTAGGTCAACATCTACTTCCATCATGGACTTCCAACATCCAGGTATACTCCTTGTATACTCCTCCATCAACCAACTCTGCCATCTTTCCTCCAAATACATTTTCTTTACCTCCCTTTCATGCCTAAAAACTTTACAAAAGTGTCTATACTAATTACCATAGCCTTTTTCTTACCAATTTTTCTTAATGATTTCCAATTCAAATAGATTGGGATCGCGATAAATAGAGCACAGAATCAGTACTGGCAAGCAGTTTTCGGGACTTTTGTAAAACATTTCACACAAAAATCAAATGATTACTTTTTATCTCATCTTGGCACTTCATCTCACATTGATTCCTTAGCTTACTTCCTACTTTACGTAAATTATCACCATAATCAAAGTAATGACGTACTCTGGTAAATGACCAAAAACCCTTCAGTTGTTATTCATATAACAAAAACTTCAGATAGAAATAGAAAAGAGTGTGAAGCAAGCAACAAAATGTAGAGATCGTTCAGTTCGTTTTTAACTCCTCAAATGTTGGTTGATTGCAAGAAATATGACTCCTTCAAATCTTCTGAGTAAAAGTCAAACGAAAAGAGAACGAGGAAAACAAAGTTGACATGAACAAACTGGCAAAAACAGAATGATTCAAAAAGGTCAAAAGATAAACAAGACGTGGGAGTAAGTCTAAATGAATGGAGAAATTATTTAGCCACTCAGAGGAGAAAGGAAAACTACGCTTTAACTCTCCAGAAGGAACAATGAAGTCGGAGATAATCGACCAGCTGGAGTTAGCCTGGAGTAATATTCATTAAAAATAACATTAATTATTGTCAGATGAAGGATGAATGGACAACAGGGAGACAATCCGATTCGTTAATAATTTTCCCTCATTTTCAATACAAATGAAGCGACCAATGTCTTCATTTGTGTTAATACACAAATGAAGCCGTTGAGCGGAACCAAAAAACCTTAGATGCTGTTTAAGAGCCTCGCATCCACAGAGAATATTAATGTTTGACAAATAAGAGATAAATGAAATAAAACGCAAAGGATGAGGTCTTTAACCATCGCAATTTAATGCATTTTAACTTAAACAACACAAAATAAGGCAAGGAATGACGATTGCAGAAATGATTGTGAGAAGGAAGCAAATTGATAGGTTTCATTAATTAGATGGATTTGAAATTATTACAGAGAGTTTCACGTCCAAAAGTACAATGAACATTCACTTCAATTAGGTTCAACATAAATCAACAGAAATAAAACGTACATCGTAATAAGATGAAAAAAAGATGCAGGCAGACAATTCCAACAGGTGGAGATAATGAAGAAGAATGTTTCACTTGCCGTGAAAACATGAAGGGAACAAAAAAAGTTATATCGACAAAAATTGCGGGATATATATGAAGCTAACGCGGTTTTTTAATGAAGAAAGAGTTCTCTAATAAGTAACTCCGACGAACGAGGAAACAGGAATGAATGGCGAAAACACTTTGAGGAGTGTGGCACCCTCTGAATCATAGAAATAATCCATTGTCAATATTGAGAACAAAGGAAGGCTTTTCCGGATACGGATGTTGAAAAAAAACTTAAACGAAAGAACGAGAAACGAAGAAGTAAAAGCAAGATTAGTAGAGGGAAGGGCCAAGTAGAAAGACCCTTGGCGGAGAATAATGTAAAAGCCATGTTCTAAAGACTCTAATAGGACCAAAGGATAATATCGGAGGCACAAAAAGGTGAAAGCAAAAACTGAAAATTAAAGGAGGCAAGAGAACTGGATATAAATAAATGCAAAGAAAAGAATGGAGGACTGAATAGAACACATCTTAAAAATTACGAAAAGAAATTCAATGAAATCTTTGTCGTTCTCTCTCATGAAAGTCAACCCACGGAAATTTGCCATACAATAGAAAAAAATAGTGAAGACAGCCTTGCTAGGCGAAGCGCAAAACTGAAAGATTCTATGGTACGTACTTGAAATAGATTTCTCCAATGAGAAATATTATAGACGTAGAAATGAGACCCAATGCTTTCAAATTTTAATAACTACAAATTGGACTCTATAAGTAAATTACCTTACACAAAGAACATTCATAACAAATCCGTACATCGGTTATCAATAGAAATAAAATACACCTACTAATATGTGTCGCCGAGTGATATGAAGGGATGCAGTGCCATCGAATGGTGGCGACTATGGAAGGAGGAGAATTTCACACCGGCCTTGGAAGCAGAGAAAAATGAAATATGTTATGCACACGACATGCGTATAATAACAGAGGCGAATGATCTATTGGCGAACTACCGAGCGACCTTTAGCCTTGATGGCTGCAAAGAAGTGGTATGCTGAAAGATTAACCATATGTATAAACGACTTTCAAAAAATCCACTTTAACACGATATTCAAATATGTAGTAGGATAAATTACCATCAGACGAAAAACTTTAAAGAATATGAGCAACTAAACAACCTTGGAATAGAACTAAGGGCCATTCGCTAGCTATTACAGCGCATATTACAGCCTGGTATAAAATTTAATCCACCTCATCACCTAAAGGACGCATGAAACTGAATACTGAGACTTCATTACATGTATGGCACTATTACTTCTTTTTACTTGAATAAAAATCAAATATGATAATCTACACAGGCATGGAACCGTATTTAAAAATGAGAGAATCGAAAATGACCTCCAACACCTGTGCAACATCCTCTACATCAAGAAGTAGATTTGACTTCAAAAGTGTTACCATGGAAATACCTCAGGGCCTTAATGATACACATAAAGGGATATGATTAAACCAGAAAAACCATCCCACTTATATAGAGTGAGTACGAAGCTCAGAAGATAGAATGCTGAGGAAGACACCTTTCTAGATAAAGGTCGAGAAACTCGGAATCATTGAGTTCCTAGCACTTCTCGCACCATACAGGGATCAAAAAATTGTAGTCAATGTTTTCTTTACGAAAGCAATATTACATTGCAAGTTTCTTTCAAACACGTGCTTATATCCGGTTGTAGCATGATTAGAATAATGCAGCGGATCAATGGTAAAGCTTGATCTAGGTTGTTGTGGGTTTTAGTCCGATAAGATATAATCTATAGCCTGTCGCGAGAGCTAGAAAAAAGTCTAAAGGCTAATTAAATGGGTTGTTAGTTAATTGCACAGCTATAAATTATTTCATGCTATAATAATGCATGATATATAAGATTTTTCACGGAATTACAGGCAAAGGATGAAGGACATTCGAAGCTGCCGATGAACAGTCTACGTGGCAAAGGTTGTCAACTTTCAGTTCTACATCATAGAACTGATATAGCTATGAGAAAGACAAGGTAAAAATTAAAATACACATTCCAACGATCAATGTTTGGCAGTAAATTGCCGTGTAGTCTCCATGTATTACCAAGTGGAAACACGAATTTAATTTTTTCTTTTGAACAACAATTATGGACCTCTGACCAAGACTTCAACAGATAACGGAAATTGTGAAAGTCAAAATTCTAGCTGGAAAGAATTAAAACCTATGTCGATATTTTGATATAGAAGTTTAGAACATTACTACGTGAGATTGTGATTGCCTCAAAAATATTATCGTACGTAGAAGGTAAACTCGTTAACTAGTGAGAGAGTTCCTGTCAAGGTTGGAAATGAAAAAAAGACTAAACAGCTATTTTCAACAGCATGAACGTTAATTAGTCACTGCACCTAACGACAAAGGCTGCATCGGTTGAAATGATAATCCGGACCGCAGACGAGGAACGCAGCCATAGCTCCCCATACTTCGTACACTCGCGGATAGTTGTTTTTCAATTTCGCTGGTGAGAGCGAAAACATGATAGCCATTCTTAAAATTTTGCCAGGTGCTTTAAATTACTAGTTTCGATAGATGGCATTGGTTCACATAGCAACTTTGAGCTTTTAGCTTCTATATCGGTTAAAGTTATGTATAACGATAACGACAAAGCTAAAAATGGAACCGTAATCCCACCCCATCTGCTTTCAATGCCCTCGGTCCAGAAGTTTCTATATGTAATCCCCCAAAGATATTTCGATAGCCAAATTGACTGGGAGATTCAATTTACGTCAGCCTAAAACAGTTCCGGCCTTAATCCTTCCATTATCCACTTTGGGAACTTTGTTTATTTACGTGAGTCTGAATTTCAGATTGATCCCAATAGATAAACTTTTAGAACAGTCTCCTGAATTATTTACATCCAATCGGAATTTCTTCCGACAAACAATCTCATAGTTTTTTTCCAACAAATTGTCGATAACAGTTTTCATGCTTACTGCAAGTACTACTTTTCAGAAATTTTGAGGTGCTGGTGATCCAACACTTTAATTTTCGGGTTCTCCGAAACAAATCGAGAATTCATTCTCATTTATTCTTAAGGTTTTGATGTATTATATATAATTATACATGCAATGCTAATTTCATAAATTTGAAATAAAGTATCGAAGTAACAAACATCGGGATTCGTCACTTGCTTGTTGTATATCTCAAACAAAAACGGTCTCATCTACGCTAGGAAATAAAACGTAAACTTAGCCGCCTGTGTGACTTTCCTATTCTCTATAAAACGAGAAAACCAGGGATGATGAGCATAGGAATGTAGTTCATAATTATTCTTAAAGATGCATGACTTGAGAGAATTTTATAATAACAATATTAAAGTTATCACCACTGATTAGTGGGGGAAATTTAACACAGATATCTAGCACAAGTAACGAAAGAATATTTGCAGATAATAGACTTCTAAAAGCAATTTTCGGCAAGTGGATTCATCAACGTTGGGAGAAGGAAGAAAGGAATACCAAAAGAGGAACACATATTCCAAAGGCAATAACAAGAATATGTTCTAATCACTTTTCACATTCCGCATCAAGAGGCTAATAATCAGTAGGTTCATACCAAGAGAATCATAGGTGCTCCCAGTATTCTTATTCTTCCTGGCCAAACGGCTAGAAGCCAGTCATTGCAGCTCACAATTGGGGGCGAATGTCCCCTCGAACCAAGGCAGAACAAGACTTGAGGATAAAGACTGGTGAAATCTGGAAACTATCTGGGACAGCTGACAGCACACATTCATAGTCATGGATTAACGCAAACTAGAGCTAGCGATTGTAATCATTTAAAAAAAATTCTTGGTCTTAATCGTACATCCTAAGATAAGTTTTGGGGGTAGGGTATAGTAATGATCATTTATCACGACTCTCAATGACATTTAACAATTTTAGAAGCATTTTTCCTTTAAGTTTACCTGAGAGTCACTCCTTGTGAAACTCATCACACCAATGCCGTATCTACACTGAAGGTGGAGTAAGCATAAATTCCTCAGAAAACGTCAAATACCTTCGAATCACCTTAACATCAGACATATCGTGGAGAACACAAATACAAAACATATGCGGCACAGCATTAAAGAACCAAGGTTCTGTTAATCGTATAATAGGGAGGTCCTCGGAGGAGAAAGTAAAGAGGTGCTACTTTTCTCTGGTTGGGCCACATCTCGAATATGCCGCGAGCATTTGCGTCCCTGGTCATAAAGATTAATCAAAAAATTAATAAAGTACAAAGGAAAGCCGCACTCTTCGTCAAAAACTGCTACGAGCAAACATACAGTGCTTCTCAGCTTTTAGTACGATTGGATTGGGAGCCGCTAGAGACTCGAAGGCTGCACGCAAGACTTATTTGCTTGAGAAATTCAGCATAGGTGTGTTTCAGAGCGACATAGATGAATATCATTTGACGCCACACTACTTTTCTAGGTTCGATAGAAGCGATAAAATATGAGAGATACATTGCCGAACAGGTACAAAAATTCGTTATCTCCACGCACAAGTAGGGACCATAATAAAACCGGAGCTCCACTTAAAACACATCCATAATACACTTCACCATTTCACCTTTCAAAACCTCATCCTTTATACCTTTACACGGCTGGTGTCCTAACATCCCCTGCCACACGCCCATGCGGTGGCTCGTTGGTAGTATGTAGATGTAGAGTCATGCAAGTGAATAGTTACAGCGAGCGATGAAGTCATCCGCACTGGCTATCCTTCAAAATGGCCCTACTACTGGGCACACCTACAAATGGGTGCTATGAACTAAAACGCCTTGAAGATGGTGATGTCTTTGAGATAAAAACATTGAGGACTATAAAAAATAATCAGAGCCTCAAATACTTACACGGCTCGACCACGGAGTAAATTTTAGAAAAAATCAAGAGAACTGAAAAGAGTAGGGTCACAATACCTCTACCAAAGAGCGAATGGTCATTACCTCTGGCCCCGATTTCAATTTTAACTATTGTATATTATTAAATGCATCAAAAAACCTTATTCACCAACATTGCAAGCGTAACATATTTTTCCATATTTTTCTCATCTTGTCGTCTTGTAACAAGAGTTAATAGCTGATGAGTTTACTCATTCATCATTCTAGTAAAGTTCCCTAGTGCTTCATCGATAGGTATTTTACGAGTAACTTAAATGGATTGATAGGCCGATTCTTATAAATTATCTAATTACTTCCGAATGTCCAACCTGTGAAATGAATCAAAATTCCCCTGGTTTTCAAATTTGAATAAAAATTTACATTTGCATTTATACTTCGATGCATGCCTGAAGAGCATGATAAACTCGATTGTTTCAGGCTGTACTTGGTGAAAATCCATTTTAAAGAATTCAAAAGAGATATGGTACTTTTGCACAGTTTTTATTTCAAGTCGACCGGTTTCGTCGCATAGGCGATATCATCAGGTACATAAGTTAAGAATGCTGCAGAATTTATGCAAAATTTTGGAGGGGGGGGAGATAAAAACATTGAGGCAGGAAAGGCAGGAAAAAGGGGAGGGCTAGAGGGGGGGGGGAGAAGGTATGTGAGAGGACGCGGGAACAAGCATGGGCGACGCGTTGGGAGGGGTGGGAAATTGTGGCGTGGTCGGCGGCAATACGTCCCCAACATTCCCATAGGCACAAAAGAGCTGGAAAATTTAATCGCAGACTGTGATTAAAATGTGAGCAGCCCTGTTTAACAGTGATAGAAGACTAAAAACAGTGTTCTACCAAAAACTTTCCAATGTAATTAAGCATAGAAACCCCAAAGAAAAACATTTTTCAAATGATTTAAAATTCTTGAAATCCGTTCAAAAACTGTTAAAGGAAGACAATTTAATTCTTGAAAAAGCGGACAAATGCAACGCATTGGTTGTGATGGACAAGGCCGAGTATGTGAAAAAGTGTAATGAATTCATTTTAAACAACCCAGTAGTGGAACTATCAAGTGATCCAACAAACAAATTTCAGAAATTAGTGAAAAAAGCCCTTACTTCAGCCCCGAGTATCATTAAACTAGGTGAGACGTACACGGTGACAGTGATGAACCCGCAGGCCCCACGTTTCTTTGATCTCCCAAAGATGCACAAAATAAATGTGCCAATCAGACCCATTGTCTCCAGTGTCGCTGCACCATCAAGAAGACTAGCCTCCCACCTAAATTCACTCAGGGACTTCACAGGTTTCAAGCCTAGATACGGAGTAAAGAACTCAACGGAACTGTGCCATCATCTTACCCAGAGAGAGCCCCCGTTATCCAATCATACCCCAGTGTCCTTTGACGTGAGAGACCTTTTCACCAACATTCCAATTTCCGAAGCCGTTAAAGTAGCCGAAGAAACACAAGAAAGCCGGAGCAGAACCACTCTTACTCAACGAATTTGTGGCACTTCTGAGTGTGTGTGTGGAAGAAAATTACTTTAAATTTAATGACAGATTCTTCCAACAAAAGGACCGCTTAGCAATGGGGTCACCTCTATCGCCGCTTTTGGCGGACCTATACATGAAAGATTTTGAAGAAAAGTTATTCAGTGATTGTTCAGTGAACACAAGTTTTATCCATTGTTGGTACAGATATGTAGACGATGTGTTTGCCGTGTGGACTGGCACAACGAGGCAACTGGACATATTTTTGAATAAGTTAAATTTCCAATCCAAAAACATAAAGTTCTCCTGTGAAAAAGAAACCAACCATAAAATTAACTTCCTGGACATAACCATCTCAACCACGGAAAAAGGCTCGACTTCGCAATTTACAGGAAAGAAACTACCACAGACCATGTCATCCCCTCCGACTCCCGCCACCATCCCTCTCATAAGTTGGCCGCTTTTCATTCCATGCTAAACAGATCACTCAACATCCCCCTGTCTGCCAAGAACCTCGCCAAGGTAATCAGAGTGATCGAAAACATTGCAGTGAAAAATGGATACGAAGAAAGTGTCATTAATAAAATGTTCGAGAAAAAACGCTCCCTCCGAGCACAGAAACTCATTTATAAATCATCCGACTATAGTGAAAACAAAAAACGCTGGTGCAAGCTAAGTTATTATAGATATATTTCAAGGAAATTGCCAACCTTTTTCCAAAAATAGAATTCAAAATTGCTTATTATAAAAATGTAACTTAGGACTGTGTTAAACAAAAACAAGGACAAAATTGACATTAATGATAAAAGTGGTATTTATAAACCTAAATGTGGTGAATGTGAAACCTGTTACGTTGGCCAGACTGGACGGTCGTTCAGAGTGAGAGCAGATGAACATAAAAGACATTTACGCAATGGGGACATAAACAGATCCCATTTCGCTAAGCATCTAAGGGAAAATGACCATAAGACTGACTTTGTACCGGAGATTCTCCACCTGGAGAGAAAGGGAAGAAGGACGGACTGTTTGGAGGAGCTGGAGAAGGCAATTAAAGGAAGGTAAAATTGCTAAAGAGAATATTTTTGTCAGCCATTCCCCCCTCTTGGATATTCCCCTGAGTCACAATACCTTTTGAGGATGACGCCCCAACCCCCGCCGTGGACGCCGCACTCAACGTCCAACCGTTCCCCCCCCCCCCCCCCGCCTTCCAAAATTTTTTGGATAAATTCTGCAACATACTAGACTTGTGTACCTGATGATGAAGCCTTCTTCCCCCCACAGTCGCCGCCACTGGCAACCCACTGGCGCCGCCGACCACGCCACAATTTCCCACCTCCCAACGCGTCGCCCATGGTCCCGCGTCCTTTCACATACCCTCTTTTCCCTCCCCCCCTGCCCCTCCCCTTTTTCCTGCCTCTTCCCCCCTCCAAAATTTTGTATAAATTCTGCAGCATTCTAAACTTATGTACCTGATGATGTCGCCTATGCGACGAAACCGGTCGACTTGAAATAAAAACTGTGAAAAGTACCATATCTCTTTTGAATTCTTTTGAAGAGCATGAGGCTTCAAAAAAACGTGGTGGATATCAAAATATACTCACATGTGAGTTAAGAGTATCTTCGTGGCACATAGGCTAAAATAATTTATTTTAGATGTCCCTGGAGACTTGTAAAAACGTATTAAATTGCCAAGAAGTACAATATTTTTATATATTTATTGAGTTTACTGAGGATTCCAAGCCATCTTATGAATAAATGCATAATCATCGAACTCTATTTATTTTATGTAATGGAATTACGGACATTTATTTTAAAATCCGCTAATTAAGACTGAGTTTCTTTATATCTGACGATGACGGCGGAGTAGCGTTCTGGCTTTCCAATGTGAATTTTTCCGAATAAAATCTCACTCGTGAGCAATATTTTCACCCAAAACTCACTATTCCTATTTTGTAAATTACTTAGTAATTGGAGGAGGCTATTACCAGCGGAAAAATTATTATTATGATGTATGTAAAGATAAGTTTTTCAAAGAGTTAAGACAGATTTGCACACTTGTCATTAAATTACATGCATTTTCTAATTTTATATTATTATTTATAAAATACTAATCAGACAAAGCAGCTAATCTGGAGAAAAGAATGAGCTGATGGAGGCAAAATAATAATGGCGACATGCCAGAAATAGAAAACAAACATTGACAAAGGATTTGATAGCCCAGCCCACCACTCTGGAATAAAACTCTTTTTCAGCTGTCACTAGACATCCTGTGTGACTTTTTTTCCGCCGGATATTACCCTTATGATAATTTGGCTACCTTATGCCCCAAGAAAATCAAGACCTTTTCGATGAACTTAACCGAAAAGGCTGGTTTTCGAAGTTGGCAATGAAGAATAGGGGAACAATGTTTTCCTTAGTTTTCACAGACGTCATCATTATAAAGCGCAAATAGTTCTCCCTATCATCTACAAACTGTAAAGAAAGTTGCACAGAAATTCATTCCTTCGAAAAAAATTAAATCTTACAAAGAAAGTGCGAATTCCCCTCTCTCTAGACTAAGTTGCGCACTTATTTTCAACACTGGAAAGAAAAACAAAAAATAAGTTTTGCCGCTGATTTTTCATCGACCTTCATCTCAACGGAAAGCCTCATTGCTTTCCTTTTTCTTTCGGTCTTCGGGATATGACGAAAACCTTATCTGGCGCATTCGTCTATGTATTACTGCACAGAGAGTCAATACATTATTCATATATATTTATCTAATGAGCCATACCATCCACTTAAAGCGTCTCAGAGCATGCTGATGCCTACAGCACGTCCATAATGGGGAGCTTAAACAGAGCCGTGACGTCACAACATGGCGATGGTACGTTTCGACACAACATTTAGGCGGGAAACTTCTAGCTTCATTTGTGAGCTTCTAAATAAAAATTGGATCCGAATGAATACGCATGAAAATGATGCATAAGTTGAGTAGATCAAATTGAAATTTTTATTTTAAAAAATGGAAATGAGCCCATTGCCAAAAGTGAACGGAAAATCAGCTAAAGCGGACACTACAAGTGCCTGAAAAACTCGCCCTACGCCCCTAATAGGAGGATAGCGGACCCTATCAAGTTTTTGTAATACCTCCGGGTTGACGCTGTTGGGCTTATTGACTCTCTTTCTTTAGAGCGGCCGCGTAATCTATGATGACCAAGGCGTCGGACGCTGTCCACCGTTGGTCAAATCCCTACCACAAAGAGAGTTAGGTTATCACACGCTATTTTTTGATGCAATTATAAGGTTTGAATTTTAATGGAGCCCTGAGCTGAGCAAGGGCACTTTTCATATATTAATTATGAGCTGCAAAGTCACAGAGTCCGAGCTGCATTTGTATTTCAAGTGTTTGTCAGTCTACTTCAATACTAGTCTACTTACTAGAAGGGGGAACCCACCTTCGTATTGAAGTAGAACTCACTAAGTACTAAACCCAACGGCGGGATATTAATGTAATTCACTCATTTTGGGTATTATAAAATGGACATGTAATTAAGTTATAGCAGTAAGGATTTTAAATGTAAATGCTAACTAAGACTAGAATTTTAATCAATAAAAAGCGAGTTATGACGAAGTCGAAAGTTCATTAATAGCACGAAACCACAGACATCTGGTCGTTAAGCATCGCGAAGTCAACCTGTCACAGTGGACCAGTCCGCGAAATGAGGGACAAAAATGAGATTTGTTCCAATTGCTGAGAAATATGTACCAAATACATTTCTTTGTGCTGTTGCTTAAATTCTCGGTTCATTTTAGAAAAAATAATTACAATAAGAGGTATTGCGGGTGAGAAGATTTACAAAATACCTGAAAAAGAGGAATTCTTTAAAAAATATTCGTCATGATTAAATATGGTCAGTTATGCAATCTGATTACATACTTCAATGGCTTAAATTTAATTAATAGGGAGAAAATAAAATATAGGAAACTAGTTAGATGAATTTAAGTTAATATTGAATGGATCGCAACCTTCAGTGAACTTAGAAAGTTTAATGCTGAAACTTATGACTAATTCATTGTAGTATAAAAAAGAAATGGAAGTTGAACGATTGTTAATTCACTATATTTATTTATATAAGTATATACATTAATATACAATAATAGAGCTGATTTCCCACAAATTGAATACAAAAAATATTTTAAGCACTTAAATGAACTGAAACCTCGAGAAGGGGGCTAAAACACGCAGAAATGAGTGATGTGCTTTCTATCGACCCACTCCTTACTTAAAAACAGAAGAAAGTATGAGAAACAACCAGTATATTTAATAAAGCGATGCCGTTCCCTGCGGTGGCGATTCACTCATAGATGGACAGATCACACACTATCTAGTTATCAAAACAGCAATAATAATTACCTAAGTAATCACCTTGAACCTGGAAACTAAAGCAAATCGAGTAACTGAACTGGCATCCGCCGCGGCAGGGAGGAGGTGAAGACGGGTCATCGGACTCTTATGTCTCTCCTCGAGGCTAACCGGGAGTGTTTTAGGTTGACTGCAAACTGAGGCTTACGATATGCCGCTCTTCCAGCGAAAATGTATGCCCGCGCGATGAAACCACCTCAGGAGGAAGAGTACGGAGGGTGTTTCAAGAAGGGTGGAACAGGAATCGACCGATTTCAAGAACACATTCGTCGGCACGTGAAGCTTCAAGTGCATGTCAAAAACGCCGCCAATGGGCAATAGCGAGTGGGGTGAAACAACATGCAGAGGTAGTAAAATACCCCGCCTCCGACCCTTTCCCGCTTCACGTGGGTCTGACGCACGAGCGGGTCCCCAGTCGCTTATCGTTAGCTTTTGCGGGAAAAGGAAAGGTTTGTGGTGGGTTTTCTAGCAACATACCACGCAGCAATATCAGCAACCAGTCGTATTTAAAACTGATCACTAAAAATGGATCGGAATCGAAATGAGAAGAGTTCGAGGACAACGTTTCATATCAATCATTATGTCACTCATCCACCAACTATCGAAGATGATTTTTCCCTTTCTCTTTCTAAATAAGTTAGGACAGGGGAATAATACAGTATGGAAGAGTATAATTCTTCATTTTTATTATCCCAGTTAGCGATACATTGGAAATAGAGCATATCTTATATGTTCCCATAATAGCTCCTTACGTCTCACCGAGTCCCATGAGTCATTGTCACTCGAATTTGGAAAAGTATAGGAAGATAAACTGTACATTTATATCTACCTTATATATTCCAGTCCCAATAAAAACTTCTGTGTGAGTCAGTTTCACTCATTTATGGCCCAGTAAATACACATCTTTGATTAGAAATGTTTACTGTTCTGCACGAGCTCCTTCAAGGAGCACCTCAATCACCGAACCTAGAGAACACACCACGATAACGGTGAACTCCGTCGATTGTTCTGCCCTAACTCGGGTGCATAGATACTAACATACACAAAGTTAGTCAGAGGTTCCCAAAAAAATCAGCTATATTCGATAAGTTCACGTAGCCCGTACCTATTCAACAGTGAAGTAAATACCATCTCAAGCTCACGTTAACTCCTCCTAACCCTATTAACGAGTTTGCGAACCAAAGTTAGTTGATGGGATGGCAGCGCCGACATTATCGTCCTCATCATAATGATAATAAGTTGATATGTCGGCGCTGACAACGACTAAGATCGTTTATGACATCTATTTTGAGGAAATAGGAGGCAACAGCGTACCCTAATCAATTCGCTTTTACACATGCACATAAACACAACACTTCACTAATCACTTTACTAATGAATGAAAAGGGCAAAACCAATCGCACTACAGGACCACATACAGTGGGTAGGACAAAACACAATGGATGGAAAGACACTAGATCATCAAATCGGATACTACATGCGGGGGCACAATTTATTTCGCACGTATCCGTCTCTCTTTGGACTTTATATGAGTCAGCCATTACATTTTCCCCACAACTGATATCCCGTTTCAGGGGTGACTCACGTTGATCAGGGTATTTTCCGCGTATGGATACACATCACAGCACCATTATGCCACACGTTAACCCGATGAACCAATAGGAAGGCAACGTAAGGAAGCATGGAGAAAATGTCACAATCAGTAAATCATAATCTAAACAAAAGAGCCAATGTCATTTCTTGGCTCTTAGTTACTTCGTGTCTCTCTATGATCTCCTGGATACATCCAGGACAAGAAGGAACAGTGCGCAAAAACATTTCCGTGGGCTACGGTACTCGATGGATGAGAGTCGGGGTAATTCGAAAAGCGGATCGAATAGAACATTGGAATGAAAAAAAAGCCTTTGATATTTCTGTAAGAGACGGACGCTGAAGATCAATATGAAGAACATAGTGAGAAAGGAGGAATATTACATCAGAAACGAGGAAAGAGGGGCTGTATGGAGCGAGGATCACTACGGATCGGGCAGGCGCTGAGGCTATAAAATTGATACAGTGTAAATGGAAATATAGACGAGTAAACCCTACCAGAAATATAATGGAAAACTACCTCGTAGAGGTTAATGAATGTATTGCAACGAAAAAGTTTTGAAGAGAGAACGAGTCAATAAGTGTCATTTTATTTGACAAAACAATATCACGAAATAAACATGAAGACTTTCACGTGCTTTCACTTAGAGAGCGCCGTGATGTGGGAAAAGTAGGGAAGCCATGATGTATAAGAATTACACACAGTTAATGCATAAATAAAAATAAAATGTCAAATTAGGCGCCCGACAAAAAGGTCTATCTATCGAGGCATTTTTACTAAAATGGATGGTTCTATGTTTTTATGGTTGGAACGGAAAAGTTTAAGCACTTTAGGCGTTCATACCTTAGAGAGCATAATTCAAACAACTGATGATATTTGGTACACAAAATGGGAGAAATGCATTACTGTCATTTTACTCCATAAAAATAAATGTATGCATGGAAGTGAATAAAAATCACCTAATCTTTTAAATTAAGAGGTTCCTAATATGACCAAAAAAAATTGATTCCTCAAATGAGGATAGACAGAGATTGATGTACCGTTTCAAATAACACCATTAAAGTGCACTCTTCTTTGCATCGAAGCGCGCGCTCCAAGTTAGCTCAATCAAACACTTTTCAGCAATGCTTAATAATCAAGAGAAAAAATATCAAAGGTACAATTGAGTACAGGATGATGAGATTTACCTCTATTAAACTATTTTCAGCTCCTCACATAAAGTACTACCAGGTTTATAAAAAATAGATATTCTTAAGTCAAACAGCAACAAAAGGCTTCATTATGCAAATGCAAACACTATGACATTTCGATGTGAAGCGAATTGCTAATCTCGCTTCTAATCTTTTTCCGTTGCTAGTCCCTTAAAGTCTCTTTTTTCACAAGTTTTTCTTCTCCTTTTCGCAGTATTCTTGCTGCACTTTTGTGTTGAATAAACTCATGAAGGAAATAACCATGGAATTCCAATTCAAGGACCAAACATGGAATTCCCATTCCCATGGACCATTCAAGTTTTTCGTAGCCAGCGTTCAGTAATACTTTGATGAAAATCATACTTAGCTACGCAAGAAAGTGTAAAAATAATAAATTTTATCAGTTTAATGTAAATAGCAGAGTTATCTTTCGTGTTACTTCATTAACTACATAATGAATGTAATCCTTGCCCCCGACAACACCGGCAGGTCAGGCAAAAGCAGCAAAAAAGAGAAGACCGTCGTATAAGTGGAGTCATGAATTCGTATTTTGCCAAAACTCATTCACAATAACAAGACAAAGAGAGCGAAATTCCTATGTGCCCATCGAAATAGAAATCTCTCAGCACAAGGAGAAGTAGTATGCATGTATATAAATTGATCTTCGTGAGACACTAAACAATATTCGTCGTTACTTTCTTCAGTGCTTGATGATGGCGTATTGGGTAAACCCGGTTGCACCAAATAAAAAGTTCCCAGAAAAATAAACAAAGATTTACAAATTTTATTTTTCACTCCATTTCAGAGTGGTTAAAGGTGTCCTTCAAAGGCGTCAATTGTTCGAATGCGACATGAGTTTTTCTCTGATGTCATCGCAATGGACTTAAAAACATCTTTTCGGCGCCTCAAGGTCGCTAGACATAGACATAACCGCCTTTTTTCACATTCAACGCCTCAAACTTTCACACTGGAATTCTCACCATTCCCTCATTCAGCCTTAACCCATGTCCCTTCTCACTCCGAGGGATTGCCACTTCAACAGCCCCAGTCGGAGCCTTCGACATCCCCCTCACTCCCCACTTCATTGGCGCCGCTGCTTGGAAGCCGCCCCCTCGCGCGGGGAGAGTGACTCATTAGGATTGTTTGAGGGCTGCCGCCGGGGATCGTCCGGTTCGATCCTCTCGCCTTGATGAAACACACTTCCTCCGCTCCTGATCTTATCTCTCCCTCCCCACAACGACTCGTCGACCCCGAGACGACCACGTATTTCTTAACGGAGAAATTTGAAAACAGTAAGATTCCTTAACTAAGCATCAGAATTGGATAAGTTTAAGATAAATCCAACACGTCGATAGAAGCAAAGGGATTAGACTCGAATTCATGCGTTTCGGTCATCCAAGAGACCATTGATAAGGAGAACAACTTTTTTAGCTCATGAATACGTGCGTGTTGCCCGAGGCTAAAATTGCAACGCTTTACTCAAAGATTTGAAACTGTTTCTCCCGGGAGATGGCCACCTGGACGACCAAAAGGCATGCATATTAAGTCTTTTTTCCATCCTTTTTTCTACTGAGATTTTGGATTTCTCTTTAACGTCACTTATTGGTTAATTGCAATTTCTTAAATCGGAATTGAAATTGGTTCCCACAGGAATTTACATAGAATTCATCCATCTCAACCTCAACACAGTGCAGCCTGATCAAACACCATGTTTTCACGGAGAAGACCTATTGCTTAAATCACTGATGGCCTTTGGCATGAAATTTGAAGGTCTGATGCCGATTTCAGCACCTCACACTAAATAATACCACGAAAATCTTCCAAAACATATGCTTAATTCATATTCTTATCATTTGGAGCAAAAGCGATGAGTGGAGAGTAAAATATAGCGGGTAATAATTTATTTTTTTTAATTTTTTGATTTTCCTGGCCTAACTGGTCAGTGGATTGAAATTAGTCACTAGAAAAAAAGAACCCAAATATTGCCTTCCTAACGGTGTAAGTTATTTATACTTGAAGTTTACTCATGGGAATTTCTCCGGACTAATTTTCATTTTTGTATGAAATGGATGGTGAACGGATATGTAATGGATATACAAAGCATTAAGGCATATTTGAACTTTGTATTTGTATGATATACATATATATCAATTAGAAATATCTAATCACCACACTACAACCTGGAAAAACCAAAGTTTATTACTTGTTAATTACAAAAAGGATTCATTCCAGCCATGATCGACTTTTTAATGGATACCTAGCTGATGATGTTTCCTCATGAAATAGCAAATCTTCTGTTCTTGAAATTGCCGTGGAAACATCTCATATCCTCAACAAAAACGACAGCCTTGAATATGCTACGTGCCATCTCATCAATAAAAAAACGTGCCTACTCCGGGCTCCTATAGAATCAAAAACCGGCATTTTAATCTTATAGACTTAATTAAACAGTCTATTTTTAAAAATTTGACCTTTGAAAATAAATTGTTGCAAATATTACATTTAAAAAGCCCACTACCGAGGATGCCTTGATCAAAGCAACGTATAAGCAAAGTAGTATTTGCCCTTGAGGCTTACTTTTCCAATGGTCTTTCAATCGTTGCCATGCAGCAAGTATTCCGCTCACTCATCAATATTGCTGCCTGAGCTCGTGTCCCTGGTCAGCAGTCAATTGTTACGTAGGCAATGCTTTAATATTGCATTTTTATGTAATATTTGCGACAGTTAATTTTCTATAGGTCAATTTTTTAATAGACTTTTCAATTAAGTTTTCAAGATTAAAATTCCGGATTATGATATATCCTACGTTGGAAATTGACACCACTAGAGAGGGTTAGATTTAATAACTTTTCGATTTTCGGGATAAATTAATGGAATTGTGCAAATGAGTTTCATCTACTGGGCCCATCTTTAGCACACTTTTTAAGCATGACAATATCCTTACCTTTTTGTAAGTTTCATACAATTTCAAAAAAAAATGTTAAAATTATAAACAATTTTTTAAAATAGCTATTTTTCATGTTTTTTGCTATTACTTTTTTGTTTATAAATCGATTTTAGTTTTTTAAATCTCATTTTGTAGATAATTTTAATTCCAACGATTCTTATGCACATCACTTATCTCTGCGATGCATAGTTTTCCGAGTTCATTGGAATGACGGATTTTACCCTCTAATTATTTGAATAAAAGGTGAATCAATAAACTTTTTTGAATCATGAGATGAGTGGAATATTCCAAAACGACCCCCTTGAGTTTTCCGCGATGACGTTGTGGGTAAGAATTTCTTCCTGTTTTGACTAAAAATCGGGTTATTTTCTGGGCCTTAGTGGTTTAGAATTAGTTTCACTTGAACTTCTAGTCCTTAAGGCCAAAAAGTCGTTAAATTTTACCTTTCAAAAGAGATCGATGAAGTTTTTATATGATTTACATATATTTGTGCACGAAAAGGAAAATTAAACATACATTGTTATTACTTAGTCATCGAAATTATAATGAATAAAGAAGCTGGATAGTAGGCGAGCTAGTTACACAAAATATGCCTGTCGATTTAATTTAACGCTATAGTTAAAAAAATACAACATGGAAATAGTGATTGACTTTAGCAAAATTCTACCGAAAAAGTATGTAAGCCAATGTTTATCACCCAGCCATCAAGTTCAAACTTAATCTACGTAACGACTACACATAATAAATGTGATGTAGGCAACGGCAAGAGGCTACAAATAGGAAAAAAAATCAAATGAAGACATTTTTTTTGCCTGTATCTGCTAAATTTTGATGTTAGAAAAACCATTATTCCATCCATATCTCTCTTCAAAAATATTTTTCCCCTCCAAGAGCCTGATCTCACCACAATGCGATATAGCCAAATAATAAATACGCAGTTGTTCAAGGATTACAGAGGCGCAGTCACACTCGGGGGCGAGTGGTGGCACACACAGATCTGGATCCGAAAAAAAGGTGGACAAAATTCATTTTTTCGACTTCTGTATCCCCTTTTTGACTCTGCTGTTGTTGTAGGCAAGTCATTCAGTATTATACTAAGTTTTTCATGGGAATTATTATCTATGCATTGCTTCTAAGTCGAAATAAATTTCTTAAAAATGCGCTATTTAAGATTTTTGAAAATTGTATCGCTTTGACATTTCATTGACTCTATCATGTTATGAAAATCTGGAACATGGGCTTTTTATCAAATATGCTATTTCGTTGGCATTCAGAACCGATATATGGGGGTAATAATTTTCACTGATTAGAGCGCTGCCGAATAATTCATACGTGGAAATTTCTGGTGGATATAACTTACTATAATCGAAAAATAATTTTATTACTAAAACTACGATGATATCATTAAAATTATATACAACTTCGTCACCGTAGAATTCCATAATACTTTGAAGTATGCGAAAAATATTACCTTAAGTATAATATGTAAAAGATTTTAATTTATTTTGGGCAACCAAAAAAGTCCCATTGCAGGTGCACCGATTCCCTCTGGATCACTGACGTAAAGTTGTGCTTGTAGAAACTTCGGAGGGATGATTCTCATATTACTTACTTCCTACTAAACCCTTTTTCACCTAAACGACTATTTTATTTGTAAACTTTGTGTCAATTCTTGATGTCCACCATACTTTAAGTGCCAATTTATCCTTCTTACCTCCTGAGACAGCGTTAATGTTATTATTAAGCCGGATATAAAATGCTAGCAGCTAACACTAATACCGATTCCAAACCTCATACTTCGAAGCTTTCGGTGTATGGAGATATGGTCAGTTACTTATCAGTCTTCAACTACTTATTGTTGCTTTGGTTGCCCGAGACACTTCCAATGAAATTTAATTCTTTATTTTGGATCCATTATATTGGTTACAATTTTTAGGAACGCAATTGTGGGCCATTTAAATTCGAAAGTCTAGGACGTTTGCATACGCTTGGTCTTAGACAATTTATTTGACATTCCTTGCAATCAGTATATTTCTTCTGAATGTGTTGGGCACAAGATCTATTACTTCAGCTAGATGTGCTTGAGAGAATTTGTTCAAAAATGACTTTATTATTTCATAGTCACCTAGATACGGCCAACTTTTAACAACGCAGAATGGGTACGGCGGTTTTTTAGCGAGAAAAAAACATTTGTCTCTGGGAATTTATCCAGCAACATCAAGCCAAAGCTAAACCATAATTCAGGATTCTCTAAAGGAGGTCACCAGGAGCAGATTAAAATTGGATTATGTTTGCATCACTGAGCACTGCGTGAACCACTGAAGCTCATCTTAATGCGCCACCAAGGATGACACGGTCATCCTGCCCGAGTAAGGAATAGCTGCTCATTCTAAAAACGCCATTTTTAGGCTAAAATAAATTCTCCCTGTAGGTTTGGAGGTCGCACCGAATTTAGCCCTTGATCCAAATTTAAACGAACGCCCCTGGAAGATATAGCTGCCGCAGTATGCCACACCGCAACCCTGGTTTCAAAAATAGACATATTCAATCAGTATATCTCCTTCCATATCTTTCAATATTAATAACCACATTTGGGCTAATCTCCTGGGGCCTAGAAAATTATGGCTAGCTTTGGATATAACGGATAAATCATCATATCCTAGACTGATAATTTCCATTACCTCAACAGAGCACAACCAAAGAGGTGCCATCAAAAAATTATATGAATACAACTCTTTCACATTCGTGTAAACTTAAAGAAAAACGCGTCTCCTATATGGTTGCAGCACAAAAGTCTACTTTTCCGGGCTAATATATGCATAATATTAAGTAGCAGTTACATGGGCTTTGAAACAATTAAACATATGAATCTTTTGCTATATAATGTGATGAAGAAATTGCCATGAGAAAAATTCGGCCTGGACCGGGAATCGAACCACGGACCTTTGGTTTGCCGGACCAATGCGCAGACCACTACGCTATCCAGGCTTCCTAATTCCCATAGCAATTTTTGGTGGATACAAGGTAACTAGATCTTGTGTGATATAATGTGATATTTAGGCATGCAGCTGATATAAGATAATTTCAAGAGGTTTAAACGGTAGTTAAATGTCACTGACCTCAGTTCTGGTTTTTTAGCTAATGACAGTAAGTAATTGAAATAAAAACGAGTTACATCGTAGGAAATGGCGCTGCAGTTGACTCTTCCGGCCCAAACAAGCATGAATTAAAAAATATATTTGTTGTCTAATCCAAATCTCAGAGTCCGACTAAAACTTAGCACTGCGTCCGTCAATTAAAAAATATATTATTTTTGTGCAACAGTAAAGAGAAGGTAAAATGTTTGATATGCTTTCTCTCACGCAGAGGAAAAAATATTTCCTTAAACAGTTTAAGGAAAAAGCTTGAGCGCATTGGAAAAGTCAAAAACCTTTGGTTGGGATCTACTTTTTGGCAAGGCGGAAAAAATACAACCAGGCGATAACTCACAGATCTGAGAGGAAAATTTTGCAACTGCCCTTCGTGCATGCATAATGGCCCAGATAAACTCAAGCCGGTCTCGTCCGCTGCTGGTTTATATTTTGATAAAGAAGGCTCGAGAGCCACAATCGGAAAAAATTAATTATGTTAATGAAGTGAAGGACACGGATCGTGGAACTGCGCAAAAAGCAATCATTGGAGACACTACATTTTGGCCTCACAGGTAGAATGGAAAGAGAAATATGTGGGAAAAGAGGTCGGTAGAGAAAGAATACACAAAAGTATAGGGCACAACAATATGATATAATTCATATGCTTAAATAATAAATAATTTGTGATTTTCTTTTAACATACCTACGCAGTTCAGTTATTGCCACGTTCATTAAATCACTCAACTGTTATATGTGCTCTCCGCGGAGATAAATAACAAATTAAATCCCCATGTTTTCACATTAATTGGAAATACATCATGAGTGGTCCGACGAAAAAAATTAAGACTCGACCAAACTCAATCACAAATAGGCGAAACAATAATAGAAGAGAAATCCCAGCTTCTAAAGTATGAATAAATAATTGTGGAAGGTTGCTCCTTCTCCCGTCTTCTCATTGAAAAAGCATCTGACAATTTCAAGACTGTCTTTCCAAGATATCAAGTCGCAAATAACATCATCGATTATTAAAATAGGTAATTAATGGCATTTTGTAAGAAGATTTTTTTTCAAAAATCGGTAATCTAGTGATTATTCAAAAGGAAGACGACAATCCCGAGGGTAATCAAATTTTTGAAAATCATAAAATAACTAATGAAAATTCTAAAAAGCATGCATGCATTTTACTATTTCTATGTTTATTTGGCAAATGAGCATGAGTAATTCCACTGTGACTCAATGTTAGATAACAATATCAATTATTATATCCAGGCCGAAATAATATGATCCTTCGTCACCTATATCTGTCGCAGATTTACCAACATTCTCAACGTGTTTACGATCAGATAGAAGCAGAGCTGACATTGGACCTTATCTAAAGACGTCATGAGAGCAGAAGTTCACATTTCACGAAAATTAATTCATGGAGACTACGATTTCATTTCTGTATCAAAAAGTAAATTTTTATTACCTGCGGTTCATACTCAGGTAATTGCAACGATGTTTTGATCGAAAGTTTTCGCTTGCGTATTAAAATGGATTCGGGTATAAAAATTTACAAAAAAACGTAATTTCCGAGTGTATAGCAATGATTACTCTTCAGTTAATTCTTGATTTCTCCACCATCACAATTCTTTACGATCGTTTTCTTCAACAGACTTGGAAACTAATTACCCAAATTTCGCTAAGATATCATACTTTGACCACCGTGTTGCTCCTATCCTCCGAATTATGGGACGTGTGGGTTTCCGAACGAATGGATTTTTCTCACCACCTAATTCCGCAATATATACACTGTACGCTTTTTATTTGATACACTATTTTCCTTCATAAATCAAATTAACGAGTAAATGGCTCGTAATATTATCTCTTCTGTTTTATTCTCTATCGAAGCCAATTTCCTGTAGCGAATATGAGAAACAAGGAAAAATCGATTCAATTATTTTTCGATCAAATTCAAAGGTTTAACAATCAGGACATAATGTGGCTGTAGGAGCATTCTGTGGAAAATGAAATACTTTACAACCAACAGAAAAAAATCAAAAAAATATAAAAAACGAAAGTGGTTTCTCAACTGATTTGTAGTTTAGTGAGCTTTTTTGTTTTGTTATAGCATAGTGCCATATTCACCACTTTCATCCCAAATATCAAGCAGTAAAGCGTACGAAACCATGTTTTTACTAACTTCTCTACAATTTGCATCACAAAAAGTAAGAATATTCTGAATAGTCTCCGACGCTGAGTTCAGTGGTATTTCACTCAAATTCCTGCATTTTTCACTCCCAAACTAACTCGGTGTAATCCATCAAATTGTTCACACAAATTTGTACTAAAATGAGGACTGACGAACCAGCGATCAGAAAGGAGAATGTAGAGGAATGCTTCAACAAACCAATCATCGGATTGATTCATATGAGCTACGTACAACTCGGCATTAAAATTTTTTAATATATTTTGTTATTGAGTTGTTACACATTTCAGACGCATCGAAAGGTAAAATGATGTAATGCCAGATGAAACCACATTGCAGAATAAAAATAAGGTACGCGAGGCCGACAACCGGCTTTACAATGCAAGGAAGAATCATTTAGTTGGTTGAACATGTTTCAAATGAACGAGGTTCATAACTCACGGGAGCTGAGGTCCATTGCTTCTGCTGGTATCTCCTCCATGACTTGTCTTGTCAGTGGGATAAAGCCGCCGACAATGATACAGGAGCACTACGCCCACCCGCACTTCTGTAGAGAACAGATACTCAGCCTCCACGTATTTACGACCTTCAGCTACACTGCTGTACACTAGATCGAACGAGAAGTATACCGAGCTGAGCACAGGAAGCCAATACTGAGGTGTAGTAAGCCACGTTACCGGCAAGAGTTTAAAGCTAACACTAAACCATTCCGTTTTCTTTCTCAAGAATATTGAAGCGAACCTTTTCAAATTTTAACATTTTTTTCCAAAATATACCAAATAAATAAGTTTGGTCAAAATATAGAGATGCACACGCATTAGCACCGGTGGGTCTTTCATTCACTTTAATTTCGATTCCTACGTTCAGCGATTACGGTCTATACGAAGCTGAAGTAACTCCAGTCAAAAATCGAAGGATGTATTCTAAGACAATCTTTTCACGAGGCCGAAAGAACATTTTTACGGCACACTTCGGCATTAAGACATGAATTAGTGGTACCTACCAGGGCTAAAAACCGAACCTTGACAACCAGCAGCATAACTTCTGCAACATTTAGTTTAAATATTATACCATTTGGTAATATAGATAGGAAAAACTATTGAATAAAAGTCTAAAACCACACCTACTAATTAAGAAATTGTTATCACTCGTGTCACTTAAATACTTATGGGTTTAATTAAAAGAGATTATCATTAAATTAAGAGTTCGGCAGCACAGGAAGAGTTTTCATGTAATAATAATTTCGCTTATATTAACACCGCGATTAATAAACCATTATTAAAACTTAATTAAAATTTCGACTTCATTTCATTTATAAACAAAACAAAACCTATCACACAGATAAGAACTGTACCGCATTAATTTTCTACTTCGTTCACCACCGAAGTTCACAGGTCCATAACATAAACTTTATAACCTTTGTATAACCTTTGTATATGAAACCATGAAAGAGCATCAGAACCATTGCCCAAGGAGAAAAATAATCCCTTGTTACCATCGTAGAGTGAAATCACCCGAACGCCCGGTAAGTTGAAGCATGCCTCCCTTCCTTCGGCAGAAGGACCTTTCCCACTTCACCTTTCAGTCACCATTTCCCTGGTTTGTTGCGACGCAGAGGCAAGGCGTCCTAACCCCATTCGCAGTGATCAGAGCCGCAATCATCAGCCAGTCCAATCCGCCCGGCTCCGAACACAAAGGTGACGACTGAGAGTCAAACAGGAGGAAGGAGAAGGTCAGGCGGCGGGGTGGAGGGTTGGGATAAACAACAACACAGAATGGGTGAGGGTAGAAGAAGAGAGGGCACAACGCGAGAGGGAGAGGCTTGAGGGGAGAGGGGATGTTCCTCAGTTGAGGAGGTCAATGCTGTGGATTTAAAGGCGGAAAATGAATGAAAGGAAAGTGACTGCTCCATGATTTGCCTTTCGCCGACTCTTAAAGGCGCACGGCGATCCCTCCGCAGATAAAGGTGTATGTCGTCCTCGCATTAAGGGTAGGGTTTTGGAAATGCCACTTCCGCTCAATAGCGCAAACTTCGGGAGTGATCCAAAGTCACAAATTCCCAATCAAAGGGAACCGCGATAGAATCAACTAAAATTAGGTGAACGTAAACTTTCAACACCAAGATTAAATATTATTTCTCAATGAACAGCAAATTTATGCATATTGCATATTTCCAAAATGTATCAATATACCAAAATAGATTCCAGAGTCGAGATTTTCCAGAATTTATTTGTGATTACAAAGGAATTCCCATAAACAATAGGTGATGTCAAATGAATAAAAAGAAAAAGACTGAAAAGTATAAAGTTAAATGCTACGCCTTACTTTCATATTAGATTAAAAACAATCTTTTACGTTTAGGGCGCCAGAATTTATCTTCCCCATGCATAGACTATATTTTGTTTCAACTCCTACAATCATGTGAAACTTCGAGAATGATCATGTGAAAATTTTCACAAGACCTATATCCCTGAATAAAAGGATAAAATGTGGAAAATTATGCCTAGATCGCTGAAATAAGTAGCGTAGAAAATTAAATGAAAGGAAAATTATAATATCTGAATACAAACTCGGAGAAGCAGATTTCTCCACATTCATAACCTAATTTTCATCACATTTATCAAAAAACGAAATTTGAAATTTGCACTCGATAACTCATGTAAAAGGCATACGAATGACAAAACTTTATGTAATACGCGTAATGTGATGCAAATATATAGAGGTCGTAAATGAATTAAACGTTTTGAGGCAAAAAATGAAGTAATTCACGTGGTTGCTATCTACCGCCTTCCGAGAGCGTAACCATATCTCAACCTCAAAAATATTTTGTATTCATGAATAGGTATCAGCAGTTAATCGCGGTGAAGCCTGAAACACACGTTCTTCTAGTGATCAATAACTAAAACATATATATAGACAGAAGAAGTACACTAAGTATTCATTCTTTATCAATTTTTTTAAAAAAATTTAAGTAATAATTTTCAAACTAATGGCCTATTTCAGATTCCATCCACCAAAGTGTGGATGAAGAGACTTAGTTATCCAATTAGAGAAGTCTGTGTTCTTCCTGCAGCCTTCTGTCTTCTTTTCCCTTCCATGCAAGCTATCAAGAACAAAAGCTCTTCTCCTCACAAGGCATTACAAAGGTCAAAGAATTTAATATAGCTGAACAAGCTTTTTGAGGAATTTTTAGGCTATGAATGCATAAGCATACCGTTTGAAACCATGGGATTTAAGTTAAAGAGCTTCTTGATGCTAAGAGTTCAATGAAACACTAAGAATGAATACACATTAGAAAATGATAGGCATAAATGCCCACTGTGAGTAATCACCATGAACGAGCGAGTTTGATTCTAAACTTACCGGGATTAAATTGTCCCGAGCGCTAGCTAGGGCGATGAGATGACAGAAAACATCCGACAAACTGGGCGACGGTGTTTAAGCCTGACTTGATGATCATTAGACCACAATCAGACAACTCTGAAAATTGTTTGACACAAAATAGCTCAAATACCCACTATCAGAAATATAAAGCAGAGTTACAAATGGGCTACCTTTCGATCCAATCAACCAACGTTCCATAGGCAATATCCAGTTTAGCGAAAACTGAAACGAGTTGCACAAAAGAAAACCAGGAAAATATATTCCTAATATATAAATATATTTTATTTGAAGCTATTGCGATAAAAAAGAGAAGTAAAATAATTAAATTACACTTTGAGAGTTTATTTTATATTTAGTTTAAAATATAAATTTTTAAAATTAAATTTTAAAATTTAAATATTATTTTTTAATTTTAATAATAGGATTAATTTATATTTTTCAAATTAAATCGTCGTCTTGATCTAGCTCGCTAAAACGATGGGAAATAAAGAGGTCCACTGCAGATAATCTTGACGCCCTCAGAGTTAACTTATCGTTAACGATAACTTTAATACGCGTCACTACATGTCCATCACACCGCTCCCTTCGTGGGTCCGCATAGCCAAGAGAATATAATTCTCAACGCCAGATGGAGAAAACTAGAGAGGATTTGAATAATTTCCTCCATTCTGCCCTATTCTTGAAAATCTGCTCAGCTTCTTCCACAGCCATACATGTTCTATTCTTCCTAACGTACAATATTTCTTCTCTTTAGAATTTCCTAAAACAAATTCGGCCAAAATTATTGAATCCATCCATCTAATTATTAAATGGGCATAATTCTATTTTTTATTAAAATTTATTGGATGAACGCTCATCAGTTTGCATGTATGTATAAGCCACATGCATGCAATTCAACGTGTAGGCATATTATTTTTTGCTTTACTTGAGAACTTCAGAACTGGTGTTTCAGAGCGCCACAGAGAATATTATCGTGACTCTTCACACTATCTCTAGGTCTGACAGAAGTGATAAAATAAGATAAGTACATTTCCGAACAGATAGGTACAATAACTCGTTCTTTCCGCGCACAATAAGCGACCACAATAAAAACTAACCACCACTATATCCACTCCCATTATACACGTCACCACTTCACCTCCCAACACCTCATGCCTTACATCTTTACACGGTTGGTCTCCTAACACCTCCTGCCGCACGCCTATGCGGCGGCTCGTTGGGTAGTATGTAGATTATTAGGACAGAAAGGCTAATACTCGTAGCCAAATTGAAAAGCCATGTACTTTTTACAGCATGAATTTTGATCAAAACAAATCCATCAAACTGTTCTCATTTGCTTACTTTCAATTACTAGGACTGGCTACTCGACGGCTCGATTGTATCAAAACTGTTGAAAATTTAAGATATTTGTATCTCAAACTCAATCATCACGGTCATAGTTCAACTAAAATATTCATTCACTAAACTCATGAATGATTACTGAGGAAAATATGGATTCCATCGGAAGTCGCCATTTTTGTGATGTTCATTATCTATGAGCCAGTATCGAGTCCACACCGTGAGCAATTTTCTCTTCTGCAAACCTAGTCTCCAAAGAGGTTTTGTTTGATAAATTGATAATTATTTGACCATATCTGAATATTTTGAAGTGCAATGGCTGATTAACCCTTAAACCCTGTTGTAACGGTCCTCAAAGTAACGTGATTCTGACGAGAGTAACGAGACGAGACTGATTTCATTATTATTAACCTGCTTTGTCCATGTCCAGTCATGCCCCCCTCACGACTCCTTCATTCTTATTTATTTTATTTCTTAACTCCATTAAAGCTAACCGCAGCAAATAGCTGCGCCGCAAAACTAGTCCAATTAGTTTTCCTCTTTCTCCAATCCGTATCTCTCATTGCCTTCTCTCCTTTCACTCTTACCACGTCCTCATCAGTCACCCAGCATCCATTAGAATGTCATCCACAGCACCCCACAATGCCATCGTTGCCATTTTTTGCCGCTTCCACCATCGCCAAAGTCTCACTAATCACGCAAAAGTAAACCCAAATAGTCATATATCATTAACCTCCAGATGGTTCTGCCTTCGGACATTAGAAGCCATAGCCTCTGATATTAAAGCATAGCCATCAGCCCTGATATGCCGGCTACCTCCCTTAGGAAGCCTCTCCCGAGTTCCAAAATATAAAAACGGCTACGCATTAATCTGCGTCGCTGACGCCCTTCTGATGCAGCGAAGCAGTTCCGAAAGTTCCCGCTTTTCCTTTTCCAGTTTTATTCCGGCGGAAATATTTCTCCTTTTTCTAAAGACCTAGGCTTTGAATTATCCATTTATGTGGTTACATGTCTAGGTCTCAACGCAAGCTATCTCTCAACACAATTTAGCAAATCATTGCCGTCTCTCCCGACAATACTTTCACCACAGACACCCTGTTAAAAATGTACATGTTTTCTCCATGCTTTCACGAATGAACATTTTCCACTGACTCATTCATAGCTTTCTCGATGAGTTAATCCATCACTGAAACCCACAATGATCACCTCTCTTCTTCCATCAACTTTACCAGCTCTACAATATTTTCCTGTATGTAGATAATAAAATTCAACTAATCAGCATGAAACTTGAATGACATTATTCTAGCCATAAACAGGAGGTCGTTGCTTTTGGGGGATACGTAATCCACTGGGTGCATGAGACCCGAACAGCGATTCCGTAAGTAATTACTTACAGCGGCGCCATCTCTTCGAACGAATTAAACAAAAGACAAAGCGAGAGGGATTCAATCTGTTGTTTAATCTGTGTTTCTCAATAAGACAAAAAGGGAGAAAAGCAACTAGCGCGAAGTCACGCAAACACGCGATCATTGAAATATGACACGCCATACAGCAATCCATCGAGTTATGAAGGTTTTCGTCCAAAATCCGTTGTTAAAACAGTCACAAAAATTAGATGAGAAAAAGTTGACCAGAAATGTTGGCACATTGAAAGGGTAAGTCTCCTTAATTACCCTTACAGACATCCAGAAGAAGTTTAGGATTGCGACTTGTGAGAAAGATGATAAGAATTTTATTTTTTTAAATAATACTGATAAGCCATGTTTTTTTACTCAAAAATATATACGTTTCCTCTTCCCCTTATATTTATCTGGAGAGATTTTTAAGCAGTGCTCTTCCAAATCCCATTAACACCCAATATATCCCCAACATATGGCTCGAGGTGAGCTTTCCGGACAAGATAAATGAGTGTCTAAAAAGTACATGAACAGTCCATAATTCCTTTAAAAGAATGCACAGAACCATTACTAACCAATCAACTCCGAGTGCCAGGAAGTGAGGTCTCCAGCACAATCCATTCACCTAATTTGGTCTCCCGGTACTCAAAAAATCTTTCGGTATAAAAATAGCATCAGCGGACACCTGCTACTTCCTCCCCGACGGATAATCGATTGGATATCCCACTATCCGGGTTGGATTCCACCATGAGCTTCTACGTTGGGTTTCCTTCTTCCCTTCCTTGTGTGTTCGAGTGGCGCGCCACTCGACACGACAACCTTAACGTCGGCGCGACCCTTTCCTCTTCAAATAGGTCTGTGCACCCTCCACTTGAGCACACATTCCACCACGCCCTCCCGACACTCCGCCTTCGACTTCCTTCTCCACCACACAGCAACTCCCACCCCCTCCATCCACGGCTCAACTTGTTGCAGCTGACTTCCGACGCAGAGCCGCGCCTTGGGAGAGCGATGTCACCCGCCTCCTCAAACCCTCCCCCCCTGCCCCATGTCCCCCCCTGTCCCACGGCACTGCCATGGAAGTCATAAAATAGAGAAGTGACCCACTCCGATGGTGTTTTTAATAAGGGACTTCTTCCCACCAGATATCTTATAGGTTTGCGTGACTCGATGATGTCAACCATCTAGAAATAAAAACTTTCGTCGACACCGTATTGATTTGAGGCCAAAATCCAATCGGTAAAGGAACTCCTTGATTAGCTGCTGCCACGATTCGATATGGCCATGAATTCCATCGACTAAATTACAAAACGGGAGCAGGGTAGGGAAACGTTCGGAGAAATACAGAAGATTAGATACGCCTGGTTTCCCATAAAGAATCGTTTTCTAAGCTACAGAGAAACGTAGAATAAAATATCTCCCAAATACTGCGTGTATTTTGCCACGATCAAAAAAATATTCGACCTTCCACCAATACTCACATTAGTTATAGGTACAAATCTAGTTCTCTCCCTATAATCCTCATCACATCCAATTTATGTTCAGAGGTTTGATTGATTTTTCTTAGTGACTTTCAGAAGTAGGTTCGCGAATATGTTTTATGCACAATAAATAACCCATCGATTTGCATTCTTTCGCCTTTGTGTTCTCCGGATTTTAAGGTTTTTTTTAGATATTCAGCCGCCAGTTGTTTAAGCAGGAATAAACATGTTAACAAACGGTTTGTCACTCGGAGGCAGTGATAGAATCATAGTGAGATGAAGACGTTCGTTACTGTCGAAGCATTCGTTTATAAAATTTCATGAACTCTAATTGTATAAATTTTAGCAAATAATTACAACATTTCGATGAGACAGATAAATACACTTTTTTCGGACTAAATATTTGCTTTTTTCTCGACTTTTGGCTTACAGCAACCTCCATGTCAGCCTACGCCAGCCTCTAAGTTACAGGCATAGCCACTGAGAAACACCGATCAAACTACTAATGAAGTTAGTTGCTTCAAAAATGCTTGATTCGGAAAACACGGACCAAAGAGAATAGGATTCCCATTAGTATACCTACCATATACTACGATAATTATATCATTACGACGATTATTACCACCTCTACGAACTTTATTTGCATCAAATCCATAGCGATTAACTTAAAGTCTGATGAATGTTTCTCTTCAGCAGCTCAAAACAAGAGAAAAGATCAAAGATAAAAAGGAGTATATCAAGACTTAATGCGATGAAGTTACAGAAGTAGAGTAATATTAAAACATCTCTTCATTAAACTAAATAAATGCATTACTTATACCTATAACATATTTGAAAAACTCAACACTGAACACTTAATATGACTACTTGATTTTTTAATTCTGTATAAATTTATAATTATCAAATATAAAACATGAGTATACAAACTCGTGATACTATTCCTTATTCAATGATGCCAGCCAAAATAAAAATATTTATTTTCCCTTAAAGTTAAACAAGGGAACATACTCCACTTTTGGAAATATCATTGAAAAAGCAATAATTTGTGCCCAACGGTAATTACTTTTATAATATAATCAATTGAAGAAGACTACTTATACCGTACATACACTTTCTGATTAATGCAGCTCAGCTGAGATAATAGAAGAAATGAAATCAAAACTTGGCTCAATGTCCGATACTATTAGCGTCCTTTAAACATTATCAGTAGCGAGTGGCTTTGTTGACACCTGTCACGAATTCTAGGCGACGAGATAATCAGTGCAAGACCTAACAAAAGCCTCTGACGGTCTGTCGTTCTAATATGCAGTTTAAAATAAAAGAATACTA
This sequence comes from Ceriagrion tenellum, assembly GCA_963169105.1. Lineage (NCBI taxonomy): Eukaryota > Metazoa > Arthropoda > Insecta > Odonata > Coenagrionidae > Ceriagrion > Ceriagrion tenellum. Next base: position 143,884,525 of record OY720635.1, on the reverse strand, counting down.
ATATTTGATGCAGCGAACTGTTACCTTCCTCCTAAATTTGTTGGCTTCATAATTTTGAAACTGGCAACCAACAATGTATTATGCAACCGATTTTTTATTTCGTCAATGCGCTACTAAATTTTGATGGCCAATCCTGAATGTAAGTAGCTGCCGCAACGAGTCGACGCAAAAAGAAGTCCCTTTTTTACACCTGCCCCTGGTTTTCTGTAATCGGCCAAAATTTCCTAATTAGCTCCTGAATAGCCGCAGCCGCCTCATATTGCGACCAATAAAGTTGTGTTACTGCTTGACACTTGTGCTCCTTACAACATTCCTAATAGTAACACAAACTTTATTGCTAATGTAGTATTTTTAGAGGCCTATTATGTATCATCAAAGAAATTTTCACGCAACACGATCAACAAAAAGATTAATTACCACCGTAAGGTCACAAAATAGATGCATTGCCAAAAAAGGAAATGAATAAAAAAAATTGGGTCAATTTGCCTTCCCTATTTCTTTATAAAATTAAGTGACCAGAGAAAACACGTATGTAAGGATGAATTAAAACCTAATGAGAAAACTAAACAAGAACTTCTAACTTATTCATGACAGCATTTAAGCCTTCCTTATTCTTACATGAAATTAAGGTCATTAAACAAGGGTTCGAGGGCCTTGCATTTAACGATTGAGTAAACTGAGGACACTATGGAAACCAAAAACACAAAAAAGAGCGTTTCAGATGAAAAGACTTCGAACGACAATCACAGGAGTAAGCTATGGAACGTCTTTGGTTAACTCCATCAACGTTAGCATTATCCAAAATAGGGCAAATGACTGCATGAGCCCTGACCTAGCTGAGTCGAAATATTTCAGAGCTCAAATATATGCTAGCTAGCTGGTAGTACTTTAACATAGTCTATTGGCTCCTTAATATAATGTTCCCCGAGCCTTTTGGAAAGAACAGAGCCTAAGAAAATAATGCCATGTATTTTTTCGTCCAGTAAAAATTAAGACGACTAGGATAAGAACTGGCCAGATGAAATGGAACACAGTGGTCATCATTTGAAGAAATAGTAAAATTTTAAAAATTAAGTCCTAATCCAAGTGAGGAAGGCCATAAATAAAAACCGCAGAAACATTCAACATTATGGCCACGATCCTGGTAGTCCCTTATTTGTCCTAATTTCGTAAATATTTCCCTCGCTTTTCCAAGCTCAAGATGATTTCTTGGCGAACTCTGCTTTATCCTGCTTAGTCCTTTGCTACACTTTTGTGTCCGTAAAGAGCACGGCTATAGCGCCACAGAAATAATCTGTAATCGTACATTACAGGATGTGTTCTCTCTCGCCAACATAGTATACTTCATGAGGAGGAATACAGGTTCAATTTCCACTGCCTTATGCAAACCTTTTACGTTCCAGAAATGTTTACCTTTCGTCAAAACACGAACGGACGTATTCATCATTTTAGTATTCTTTAGTACGTCATTCTTGGAATAGCGGCATAGAAGACAATGCAAGGAAGAATTCGGCATAGAAGACAGGATCTTACACTCTCACCTACGCTCTTAAGTGGCGCTACTATATATAGCGACCTGTTGCAAGCCATAGCGAGGATTTTAGGCAAAAATACAAAATATGCTGGTGGAAATGTTTTTCCTCAATTCTGGCTGATGCGTCGTGTAGTATTGCCGCTGAATCAAACTCAACATTTTTATTACTTTTCCTTAGTCTGTAATGTCGTGTTGTGGTACGCAGTTGTGCTCATGAGGATTTTATTCAATGATAGAGGGAGGGTTAGAGACGTGGTCTCTGTGATTCTGGGAGTCGGAAAGTACTAATTATCACTCATTCTTCTAGTTTCATCAGTGCTACTCCGCACATCGTAATAAATAGCATGAATTCATATGAGTGTAATGGCTGTTTCTCAGGATGCCAATTTCATTTTCAAATTCTTCGGGACAGAGTGATATTCATTCTTGAAATAATATATCTACTCTAGGAGCATAGAGCGCTTTTCTAATGAATGCGTCGAGCAAGAAGCCTCATATATCATTTACAAGCGTATATTAGTTGTCTTAGCTCTTTCATCAAGTGAGTACTTCAGAGTAATTAACCTGAGCATATTAATCCTTTGTTGTCAAGGAAATAATTTATCTTTTACTTATATGAAGATGTATATCTGTTTTCTAACTGAATTGTAAGCATTCCGCATATGTAATAATTATAATTGGAATTGCATTTATATCTGAGGGTTGGTCTGTTTACATTGCCGTTAATTCAAACTTCGTATCGATTTTGCTTTTGTTTTGGTTATTTACAGATCACTCTTGTATGAAAAAAGTTCTTTTCAGTGCTTCAGCAGTTTTGAGAACCTTCTATCGTGGTTTTTTTCCCCAAAATCGATTTGAAAAATCAGTTTATTTAATGTTTGAAAAGGATTCGTGAAAGGATAAATATTCACATTGAATCATTGCCTACTCTACGTGTGGCTGTTCATTTATAGCTTATTAAGTGAATGATGATTCTTAGAACATGAAAATGGTACCTTTTCTGTATAAACAAGTTATATAAAGCCTCTAAAGTATGGCTAATATTTCGATTTCAGTGTTTATTTATTTGACGTACCAGTGAATAACTTAAAGCAAGATATGAGTGTGTTTGAATATAGCCTATAACTATAATGTTAAGGGCGATTTTTTGGAGGATAAATGATTTTACTGGTTTTATTAAGTATATGTGGAAGTTTATGATGTAACACTTCGTGCGGTGAGAAATGAAGTCCATGAATAGCATAATACTTCATTTTATAGACGAAAAGTAAGTATATAGACGGAAATGCTGCAAAATGTTCAGATTTTGTGTATCTTACTAAAATTCCGCTATAGAACGATTGTAGTATGCAAATTCCCGGTATTGATATTTTTCTTTGGCATCCGTTGTCAATTATGGTGTTCATTACTCATTTCTGAGACGGATCAAAAGGTTACCTCCGACATTTTTCATCAAAGAGATAATTTTTCGAGATATCAAAAAAAAGATAAACACACAAAGTCGACATTGCTTAGACTTTTTGATAGGGTATCGATTGCATATTTATTCCTCAGGCGGACATTCATGGCGGACAGGCATTCAAAGTGAAATGCCCACGAAGATTTTCCAAGTAATATATATATATATATATATATATATATATATATATATATATATATATATATATATATATATTCGTCACTTAAGTGATCCTAAGTGCAGTTATATATATATATATATATATATATTACATAGGTAATACATTTGTAACCATGGCTTTTTATTATTTGCTTCAGTTGGCATTTCTTGAATGAAAACGATCAATGCGTGGATACGAATTCACGCACATAGAACCGTGACAATTAAGCCAAGCGTAGTTTCATTGTTTTTAGGGCAGTCGTTACCTAAAATTTTATACTCCGCTACGATAGTGGCAATAACAGCATTCTAACTCCTAATATCTTACTGGAAATGATATATGAATACCATGTTTTAGTATACGATTAAAAGCCAAAAGCCCTTCGTAGCCAACTAAGTTAGTCACCTCACTAGCGCCAATTAGCTGAAATACGGCCTGAAGAGTTCCTGCGTTTTGTTATTGATCGAAAAACTAGAAAACGGAGAGAAACTTGTTCATCTTTTTCTCAGCCATAGAAACTTAGAATCAGCCTGTGTAGAGATAGCAATTTCTCATAGTGTGTCCATTGACATTGTGAGTAATATTGCGCGTCCAAAACAGCTGAAATATAATTTCTTGCAGCGACCATATTCGAGTTGATTGTAATTAAATGTATGATTAAATGTCATTCATTCAAAGAAGCAAGCCATTTCTCAGGATCACATGGAAAGATGACATCTCGTTCAGCCCGTAAGAAAAAGGGGTAAATTAATCCATAGGAATTTTTGGCGACGATGAGAGTTGACAATTCTAATAAGTCAATCAATCAAGGCAGTGAGGTTTTCACGCATAGCTACAGAAATAAAATATATATATAACATTTCAGAGACATTTCAATGATATTTCAAAATATGAACAATAATTTGTTGAGATATAAATTTTAAAGCATACAATTAAATGGGGATGACTAACACAAATCGCTTGGAAGTATTTTTCACTTCAAAACATTTCATAAATGCTCTATACTAGAGATTTAAATCTGGTGACAAAATTTATTTTTTTAATGGCTAGGCCAACCCTAATTGCCACAGTTGGCTCAGAATAAATTCGTATCAGTAAAGGCGGAAATTGGCACGCTGCCGACGCTTGGCAATCCCCTTAATGTAAATAGCAATCGTGTCCAATAATTCACGAATAAAATTCTCAAGACCCCATTTGGAGCCGCCAAATACGAGGATGGAAGCGTATTCATTGCCATTAGAGCTCGCCTGCGCGGGACAGGTCATATTAATCCTGAAAACTTTCGCCCTCGTCACTGAAGCGTGGAAAATGCACAGGTTTCATCTCAGTGCACAGCATTTAACTTTATATTTCATTCCATAAAATAAGTCCCAAAGAGGACAGCTTAAAGCGGAAGAGGTGGATTGTGATCACGCGATGGCGTAAATAATTCCTAGTACATTCCAAATCTTATGACTCTAATGATTAGCAAGCAACATCAAACGGACCCTGAATAAGTAATACCCGCGAATCACAAAAAGAATGAAATTGATATTTTAACCTCTCAAATCGTCTTAAATCCATAAACAAGACCATACTAGCCAAAATTACCCAACTTCGTCAAGTTTTCTTCCTCAAGCCTGTTTCCTAACTTGATCCTTCAATCCTCGGGGACCATCCGAAACGTGGCGAAACCTTCCGACTTAAGGCCATCCGTTTACGAACCTCCTCCTCTGAGTCGCTTGACTTCGTCCCCTCCTCCCTTTCTTCCGCGAGAATTTACACCACAACCCAACCCTATTACCCTCACGCTCCTAAACTCCTAAACAGTAACTGGCTATTAAAAGCCTTTCCAAGGATAGAGAGCGACCGATATTCCGAGATCCCGTTGAAATTGAGGAGGCGCCGCCGAGGGAGAGTAGAGCAACAGTTTCTCCTCGTCAACGGACGCCGTAATCCATGGCCGGAGGTTGGTAAAGTGGAAGAGGGAGGAGTGGGTGGGAGCGGCGCACAAGGGATAAGCTTGAGGTTTATGGGGGGAAAGAAATGTCGGTGGAGGTGGACCGGTGGGGACGATAGGGGTGCGACCACACACAGGAGAACACCGCTGCCATGGATCTCGGGGAAGATCTTTTTCCCACCTCCCTCACAAATCCCTAACCTCCATGCTCTCCTTGTCTCCTGTTCCCCCTACTCTAGCAATATCTTACTATCTTCGTCCCCGGCCTGGTTTCTTCCTCGCCAATCCATACCCATATCTCATTCGATGGTGTTCTAAAAGACCAGGTCCAGAAAAACAAAATTGCCAGAAGATTGGTCGCACCCCCATTGAAGTTTCTATATATTTTTACGCTGCCAGATGACGCTCCAACATAAAAATTGGCCCAATCTGTGATTAACAGAAATAAACTTAAATTTGGCAACCGTTCGATTTCGAAATACGATATGTGAAAATGTACGAGTCGTCTCATTTACCAAATTAATACGCACCCGGCAGTTTATTAAAATGATTTCCAATCACAAGATGATATATGTGGAATATGGTGAAGTTAATCCCACAATAAAAATTCTTCGCTGTATATCAGGTGGTTTTAGGCTGAACGTAGATTAAATTCCTCTTCTCTACATTAAACTCACCTAGAAAATTACCGGCAATATGTAATAACTCACGACTACGAAGGTACTTGATGATGACGCTGACGCATCAAAACTATTCGAACCCTAATAAATGGAGGTGGGTATATAAAATGAGTTTTTACTTACTTCATCATCTTTACCTCTTCAAGGTTCTAGTCATAATCCTAATCGGAAATACTAAGAACTATTTTGGCGCATTAAAATAAGGTTTCTAAATGTTTTTGCCACCTTCTCCCTCTAATTCTTTCAAAAAGAAATGTAACACAACATTTCTACGGCTTGTTTGCTATAAATACAATGGAAGGGTGAAAGAAGTTTCCCCTATATCCAGAAGCAGTTGTAAGCATTGCATATAAATGGCATAGAGTGAATAAAGAATGAGATTCATACCGGTTTACAGCTGAGACAGAAAGTAATTTAAAATAATCTTATTTTTACGAATCTTTTCCATCTATCCACCGATAAAAATTTAACTTTCAGCCAGCCGACAAAGTGTCTTTCCAGTCAAATATGTCGACTTACGCTCTCTACCAGATTTTATTGCACGTTAAGACGTTAATAAATTTTACTGCACGTCGATAACTAGTGATATTTACACGAATTTACTGCTGAAACGGAAGGATGACTACAGTAAAACGAAACCTCATTTCTGCATTATCACGGGAAAGTTAAATATTAAGCCATTCGAAAAGAGTGACTTGCTCGTCAAGTATGTCGACATACGTCCACTACCAGATTTGTACAACTGAATTTCCGAACGCATGGGTTTTCTCACTTTTCAAAAAATATTAGCCAATAAATCACTAAAATGATGCTTCGCTACGAAAAAGTTGCACATACCCCAGTCCTTTACAGACACCACGCACTTTCAACGGCCGTAAAAATCGTACCGTAAATCCGTGAAATTCTTCGAAACAACATTTCTGTAAAAAAGAACGTTGTGCCTTTCCATTAAATGGATAAATATCATGGATTCCAAGACTTCGTCAAAAAGTAAAACATGCGTGTATATTTATAATATAAACAATATAAAAGCTGTCGATCTCAAATAAAGCGAAACGTATATCCAATTAAAATCAAAGAGAAAGAAACGACCGCATGACTTCACGTTCGACGCATTCGACCACCAATAATAAACTACCGATAAATTCAACATATCTCCCTTAGAAAATTCTGTTTGCTCTCCCACGGTAAGTGAATTCCATTAAGGGCGGTCGCATGAATGATAAAATACGAGCGGCCACGCGAACCACAAACGAAACCAAAAATCTCCACTGAAATCACCTTTCTCTTTGACCAAGCCCAGTCGAGAGAGGCTAGGTATATATGCAGAGCATGGAATATAACATTCCACAGGTACAAAATTAATCAAATATTACCTAATTCTTTTACACTCCCGCCTTCCTAATATACTCCAAACTAACAGTTAATTCACGCATAATAGTCATTTATGCATAGCACATTGAATTGAGAGCTCCAGGATTATTAACGGACATCACAAGAGCTGAAAATACGCACACATTCTACAGGCCTTACGGTTATATTTACGTGGGAATTTCATCTTACTAAGAGCACTATGAAGAGCCCAAGTCAACCTTTTTCAGTGAGTCATCACTGTTTTTATCTCTAAAATAATAGCTCCTACCCAGCTCTTCTGGATTTTAGAAAGAATGCAGAAAGAGCTAGAACGCCAATCAAAGATTAATCTCTTTTGAGTCATTAAATAATAAAAAGGACTAGCCCTTCACTATTCATGATACGTGAGCAAGCATACCGTGGAGACATATGGCCTCACGTGAGCTAAGTTGTAAAATGAATTATGCAATACATTTGAACAACTGCGGAACTTTCCAGAACAGTAACTTCAGCGGAGCCACCCGCAGTGGACGACACGACGGTGAGAAATTCACGGAAAAAAATAGACCGCCTTATGCACGGAACCTCCCTAAAATACCTCGCTCTCTACGAATTTCACCGTGGAAGAGGACACCCTGGTATTTCAATTGATAAAAGCACTCGACGAGAATCCGGAGTACCTAGATTGAAAATTTGGTTCATGCGAATGATTTTTTCACCTTAAATGCATCACAGTCGTCAGCTATAAGACAGTTTTCACACGATAAATGTTTGCTCAAAAGGTTTTCGGCAATATAACACACACGCCGTTCCCTTACGTGGTAGGTATCGTCCAAACTGTTTTACTCACTGACTCTGCTAAAGGCTGTTAATGCCCTCTCTGCTTGGAAAATTTCCTTCATTTTAAATTCTCGCACGGAGAAGGAAAGGACTGACACATAAAAATGACAGAAAATTAGTTTTGCGTCGACGAAGACATCATTCAGCCCAGGCGTAGACGTTACATTATACGTGGTTAGGGTAGAATATCACATTAAAGACAGATAGAATGGTAAAAATTTGTAAAATGGGATAGAATGAGACCAGCAAATAAAACGAAAGAATGCCCGTGAATATGAAGACCCCAAAGATTTCGCACCGGTATTTTCAAGGAAGAAACAATTAAAAGAGTTGGAAGAGCAGAACAACGCGGAACGTCAGAAAGAGAGAGAGACAATACTGCATGGCATAGTGAAAACGTGAATTCCCCTACAGATTGTGACTTCGGAGCGTCATATCCCGCGTTTGGATTTGTCCGAGCGCTCCTAACATCTCTAATCCGAACTGCACAATTTTTGGGTCACATCGATTTCGTGGGAAGCAGCAGTTGACACAGGTAAAAGAACCGCTCAGCCTCACTCCCCCTTACTTTTAATAGGTTTATTTCACTCTTCGTAACACTTCAGAGAAGAAATTGGCTATTAAAAGAATCTAGTTGGTAACTTAAAGAGGACTGAGCACGAATTAAAATCTTCCATCGAAAATTTCTGCGACGTTGAATTAAATGTTCCTGTAATTTCGGGTATTCATCTCGTAAGCTGATTCACAGGACAACCATTTTCTTATGTACTAAACCAGTATTAAATTTTAAAAGGCCAACTTGATGAACAACGCAAGAGAAGCCCTTAAGAAGCTGATCAGATAGAGGGAAGAATAGAAGAATACCACTGAGATAACCTATACGAATATAAATTTCAATAGAGAAGACAACCACCCAGCAAACCCATAAAAGAAGATTTGGCGAAAAACAAGAGACAATCTGAGAACACGGAATGAAGTAGAACGCCTTTATCAGCACGGCGAAAATGCAGTTTCGGAACTTCGACTTGAAGACGCCATTTCAATACGGGCCAAACTGTTGTCTCGTCTAACTACTTACGCGGTAAACACCCGAGAATACAGGAATAAAGAGGAATAGTTACTTTCTTACTAAGATGAGAGTCCGGGGTGATTACTCCAAAATACAATTTATGCGGTAGAACTAGAGTAGTACCCCAGGAAAGTTTTCAATTGCCTTACTAGCTAATACTCATATCGCAGAACCAGTTAAGAGCAGGAATCCATTTCATCAGATTTTGTTTTAGATGTATTATCATTTGCTCTGCGATTTTTGGCATCCAAGATTTTAGCTCGGAAGACAGAAATGCAGCCAATTTATATACACGTACAGTGCTGTTCGTGGGATGTGAACGTAGGATCCATGATGGTGGCCTTTGTATAAACCATACGATCGTGAAAGAGTTGTTTAGTTTTCATTTCTCTCTGAGCCAAATCAGTTTATACGCTGCGCTCTTATCTTGAACGAACTCAACTAAAACGGAGTTTATCAATGCCACCTAGTATTTGCATGACTAGTTAGTCTGATGAGTAACCTGACGATACTTGCGATGAAAATTTTCATCTTCTCCCCTTTTAGGTCGAAAACTTCACGGGTAGTAATAAAATTAGAGAAAAATTATGGTGGACTAAACACGTAACTCTAAATCAGAAGAAAGCATTTCCTCGTAGCTTCCTCTCCTCCGTTTTCTTTTCCTTTACAGACGTTATTCCCTTCCCAGAACTCCCTTCTCCTCCTCTGTCCATTGCGAATTCAGCTCAGCCCCGCTAGAGTTGGCAATAATTGGGCGAGAGAATGGCGCCACAATTTCGTTACCGCTAGCGAGGGAGAATTGGAAGTCCGCTGCGGGAGGAGGTGGGGCAAGGAAGTGACGGAGATTTATAGAGGGCCATGACAAGTCAGAGACACGGGCGAAGGCAGACTAATACGTGCCACGTCAATTAATATTGACAAAAGGCTGCGTGAGAGACCAAAGCAATTACGACCGTAAGAAAGCTTACCACCGCCCCCTGCCCCATCTGTGACAGGGAAATGACATTATGAGAAACTCCAAATATCGTAGGCTCGAAGCCTGCCTAAAATAATTGTACATGAATACATGTACGTGCATTTCTTTCCTGCTGTTGTAAATATCCACGAAATGACAATTGGTATGTAGGTATATGATGATTATACACTGTGAGAGACCAATATTAATTAGTAGGCATGATACACAATCCACAATAAATGGGCAGCAATTATTTTGAAAAGACCCAACTTTTAAAGGAACAATAATTATATCTGCGTTAAAAATGACATTGTCCCACTAGTAGGACCACCACGGGTAAATACGTATTTAAAACCACGTCTCGAGTGCACGTGCCTCTCGAGTGCATGTTCACCGTAATTTTGTCCAAAATCGCGAAAAACTTTGCAATTGTGAAATGGCAGTTATCCAAGAATATCCACAAAAGCCATGTCAACAGCCAAACGCTGGAGACAAGACGACGAGCCAATTTCAATCGTCTGCAAACAAATAGAAGGCTAAATTCTGACGCCGTGAATAACCTAAGAATGGAGTATCAATCTATTTCTCAATACTGAAATCCTGAATCATCGTAGTAATACAGGAAAAAATAGAGGATCTATTAAAAGTCTTACTTATAACTTCCCCCACAAAGGAGAAGTTATAAGCAACGCTTCCTTCACTAAACCAACCACTAACACACTTTACTTTTGATGAGTAACGAAGAGCAATATTTTTATAGATATTAACATTTATTTTGCCCTCCATTTTCAAATTTCTTCGCATTCTCGGGCTGAAAAACAATGCGGGATGAGTGATAGCACAGAATTTGCAAGCCAACCTCCATGATGTCACATACAAAACTTTAGGCACGCCGGAAAAAAGTAATGAAACAATGATTAACACGAGCAGTCTGCGTTTGCGGTAACAATACATCCACGAGGGCTCGAGCCCTCCAATGATTAACAGCCGGCTTTTTTCCGAGCGGCTGGAGAAACAACGCTCTCCCTCTCACCCGAGCGCAACCAAAAAGACCTGTGTTTCCCATCATCATCCGGGGGTGAGCCTCTTGCGCGACCGCTGCTCACCCGCCCGCGGTGGGGTCCATCTCCGCGCCCCACCGCGCCGCGGGCAGAAAACCCACATTAGGACGAGAGATCAAACACGCGGCGGGGCGGGCGAGGCCGGCCGGCCGGTCGTCGGCAGCGGGAGGCGGTATCAGGATCGGTGGGGGGAAAAGGAGGGAGCTAAGTGGGAGAAGAGGGAAGACAGGGAAACAACAGGCCATTCATTCACAAGCACATACATGCATGCATGCGTGAAAGCGCTTGCGTCGAAATGGAAGGCATTTTGGGGATGTGGGCTGAAATACATTTGCGGGGCCGTAAAGACCCAAAACCATGGTGGCGAAGGATTCGCGGGTAGGATGGTGGCGGTGGAAGGGGAGACACCACGGCGCGAGAAGGATTGAAGGCTAGGATGAATGAGGGGGAGGTCGGGAGGTGAGGCGCGGAGGGTGGGCAGACGAGAGAGGGGTGGTGGGGAAATGTGCTCGATACACCGCGCATCGGTGGAGGAACAAACGGTTGCTCGGATGACCACTCGCTCACAAACTGATTAATTGGATTTTCCGCTCAGTTTTATCCGATGCGAAGTGACTCATGGGACGACTAATTGAAGTAGAAATAGTGTATTTTATTGCGCTGGGATACTTAACGGAAATAACCCAATGTTAACCTCTTTATTTACGGTGTTCGCCCCGATGGATCGAACCTAATGGAAAAGCGCCACATTCAATGGACAGCAATATTTGAGTTGTACGAGACAGATGCCTTGTTTGTTCTATGCGATTTATCTATCACCGGATATGAAAAAACGCGCCAACTTTCACTGTATCCGTGATGTCTTTGGGATACAAACAAAGAAAGTACCACTTTATAAAAATAAATGGTTACAAAGTAAATAATATAACTAAGTAACTAAAAACGAGAAGCATGTTTTCATGAATAAAAGTTGACTTGGAGTAAAAATAGTGGATGATAAATAAACACCCCTAGGTTTCGACAGAGACGACAAGCAATTACCTTCTCGTTAATTTTTCACCCTCCTACTTGCATCAAAGCCATCGGAACAAAAAATGTATTTAGTCATTACCAGCATTATACGCTAATTAGCTTTACAAAATTCAAATAAAAATATGGCGAGGAAAATTTTTCTACCAAGTAGGTGAGCCAACTCTAAATGTAATGACGTGATAAATTTGAGACAGACTCCTCGAGACTTCACTTTACCTATTTTTTCCTGATCATCGACCTTTCAAAGATATCCAAACAATAACTCCTGTGAAAACTTTATACTCCTCCAAAGTGATTTTTAAAAATCTATAGAAAAACATAGAAAGTATATATTAAGAAAGATCTACCAGGAAGTAAGAGACCTAGCATTAAATAGGGAAAGGTGGAGGGCTAGACTCAACCATCTCACGATTGAACGACCAATGATGATGATAATGATGATAGAAAAACATAATAAATGCGAAATAAGACTATTATGCTGAATTGGTTGGTAAGTCAGACCTTTGAGGCAGAACAAAACCTACACGTTCACCCATGAAGTTCTCCTCGAAAAATACAAGACATCAATCAGTATCTACACATGAGTAAAGGAGTGATGTAATACTCAAGCATGACCACGAAAGCAGGCGAAATTAATGAAGCAGAAACGCATTTTAATGTATATAAGCAGCATCCATAAGCAAAATCAAATTCACTAACACTAGAATGTTCATAAAATACAGCGTTACAGTAAAATTTGTGATCAACGGAAAAATGTTGGAGGAACCTCACTCTTCGGTCAGTCTTTATTCAAAAGATTCGTTACGAAACGTTTCATATGAGAGAATAAAACTAATACCCACAAAGTCTCGCAAACAACAAGAAAAGTCTTCATTTATATACGAAGAAATCTGTCCAGATTCATAATTTGGCCAACCATCATATTATGAACAAAAAAAACTGCTTGTACATTATGCCAAAATGAAACACTGAAATTCCACATATAAATGAATAAGAAGCATAACAAAGTGTTTTGTATAACCATTATTCTCTTCCACCAAATTACGCTGGAAACTACCTCTTATAGTTGCATAATAGCATTAGGTATTGGAATAGTATTGATGGCTCATGCCACTACAATGAGTGGGTTACGCATCGAGTGTGAATCTCAAAATATCTACGAATGTCAGGAGTAAGAAGCATTCACTTATGACTAGAGGCAATCACACTTGATCACTCTTAAATAATACTTCATAGCCCAGAATACTTTTTGGATTTCACCGAATATATGAAACATTGAATTTTTGGAAAATTCACCTCTGGAATAATCGCAATGGATAAAACTTGATAATTATCGGAAACACACGAGTTCAGCCAATTTAGAATAAGAACCGATAGTAAAAATGCTATGAACTTCAAGACATTTTTAGGCATTCGAATCATGGTGTTACGTTTTTCAAGACCTAACTTTTTTAACAGCTGAATACGACCCGCAATAGTTATTTTATCAAAAATGATGTAAAATGATATGTATTATGTAATATCTATATAGCTATACAGAATATTCGGAAGAATATTCTGTATAGATATTCTGTAAGATGATATGACCCTACGACTGTTTACGGAACTGCATTAAATTACTTTCTTTCAGCTTATGAAACGTCTTCAACCAATACGGTAAACGTAGTTATCCAACGTTATGCCACAGAATTAGTTGACTTTCATAATTCAATATTTTTTTTAATGATGATATGACCCTACGGCTTTTTACGGAACTGCATTAAATTACTTTCTTTCAGCTTATGAAACGTCTTCGACCAATGCGGTGAACGTAGTTATCCAACGTTATGCCACAGAATTTGTTGACTTTCATAATTCAATATTTAAAAAAAATTCTTCATCAATGGAATCCCGAGCGAAAGATTGTAATTAAAAGCAACTAATCGAATAAAGTTCATCAATCGGTTCCTTTACATAGTTAACTCTAATTAAGACCACAAATGCTTGATTATATTATAACAGATACACAAAACATAAGAGATTTTTGGTCTTTCGTCCTCTATACCAACTGTGTCCTCTAGACACATCAAATTCTACCAAGCATCTTCTTTGTCTAAATCAATTAATTTTGCCGCGTGAGCTGAAATAACGTATCGCGTAAATTTGATTTCCCTATCGAACAACTTAAGCCCAATCACTAGGAATAAATTGGATAGCTTATTTCATTATTTCCCACATCAGCTGTGAATAATACACATCGCTGGCAAATATAATATGTATTTCTACATTAGCCGTAATCCTTCCAAATAGGAAGACTTTTTTTTGCAAACCGCAAGAAAATATCGCGAATGACTTGTTCGCTTTTTCATGAGAGCGAAGTCAGGGCGCCTTGAATGAAATTTTGAGGTGATCGTATTACTTAGATGAACACTTAAGGTTTATATTGCTCGTCTATATGAATGAATATTTAAAAAGGCAATGATTTGATTGATCTGTAAATTAATTTACAGTTGAATGCATTTACATTAAAATTATCAATCGCGCAAACCCCAAGCGGAAAAATATCAAATTATGATTCAGCTCTTTTTAATAATTTCAACCACAAAGTAATTAAGTTAAATAATTCGTATCTGCATAAATAATACTCACAGCGTGTTTTGATAATTAGAGCAGTGCCTCGGGGTTTAACAAATATAATACGCATAATCAAGAATTTAACAGATTTATTATGATAATGCCACACATTACAATATTTTTATCCCCGATACACCCATAACTTCTTTTCTGTTTGACTACAACGCGGGTCATTATCGTATGTTTATATTATTCTAACATGGCAGGTCTTTCAAGTCAAATAATTACAATACAGTAATTTGGAACTCCCGAAAAAATATCACGGAAGAAGCCAATTCTTCATATAATATGTATCGTGCAATGCAATGAAATATTTATCTGAGTAAATGTTGATTGAACATTTTGTACTGAGAGATTAAAACTGGTATAGTTCACCCGAGTTCAGTCATTACTGACCAGTGAGAATGTCGAAAAACGATAAGGCTTACAGAGTGTACCATATGATGAATTTCGCGATCACTATCTACTTTCCTATACTTATAGGTTCTCATTGTACCAAGGTACATTGCAAATACAACACTCATGCCTTGAGTAAGGTTAAACCTCTATAGATCCATCATCACTTAGAATGTAATTTCATCGAATTATCGCACTTATTTTTGGTTTTCTGCAACAAACTACCCAATTCATTAAAACAAGAGAATTATAACACGAAACAACTAGGCTCTTTCGTTTTTAATTCAAAACATGACAAATTATCAGACGGAAGCGTTCTTTGGGTAGTGCTTCAGTAACAGAATCATGCTTCCAATGACTATTACAAATACGGAGCTATAAAATGAATACTAGATTCATATAGACCAAGGTTCCGTTTCAAAGCATGTTATTTAGCATCTTTGATAAAATAGAAATGTCCTAACACCACTACCATTGATTTGGAGTGAGAATGGAATAATATTGATGAATCCCAAGTAAATTTTACTCACACGGTTATGACCGGCATATAATGAGTATTTTTTTCTGATTTATTTCAGCAAAGCAATACGTAAGGATATTTTAATAGAAAATTTATATTAGAATAAATTTCACTCCTTCGCCTGACTAACGCTGAAATTCTTTCCCAAACAGGACACGAGCTTATGTTCAGAGACCACTTCGGCGGCATCAGTCTCCTCAATGCACTCAACTGCTCCTCTCGAGTACTCATGACCAACCAGACATTTGTAAGTACAACGCATGCATATCAAAATTAGTGACGCTTACATCCACTGCCAGGTACTGATTTTCCCATGCTAACAAACAATAAATACGCTGCCACAAAGCTATTTTAAAGACATCAAAATTTTCAGTTCCTGGTAACTTCAAACCATAATGATAATAAGTACCTCTAGTGTATATATATATATATATATATATATATATATATATATATATATATATATATATATATATATATATATATATATATATATATATATATAGTATAAATAATAATCTTGAAATGAATAATACCCTATGCTGCTCACAGGCGTTTAAACAATTCAAAATGAAACTATAAAGGAAATTTGGAAGGGTACGAAAATTACTGGCGCCGAATCAATATAAGATTACAAGATAACATTGAGAATGTAAAACAAAACTTGTTTTATCATAACAAAAACTGACGAAAAATACCATTTTGCATAGAAAATTCATGAAACGCTCGACTCATTACATGATGTGATGATTAAATATTACGCTTCATAAATTATTTGGGATAAATTACTCTTACTCAACATTTATTGGACCCATTTCTCTAATAAGACCAAAATAACGAGTAAAAATAATGTGAAATTAGTTACACCATGACCTAACTCCGGGAAAATGTAGGAGCCGACCGCCATTCAAAAGATTCCTTGTATCCACTACAGTGAAAGAGTGCGCTTCAATTCATTTGAAGCCACCCCGTGCACTTAAGAGCTTAACCGTAATACATCATAGGACAATATATTCAAAATAATATTCATAAGCAACTTAAATGACAACTACAAGCAAAGTTGGCAATAAAACCAATTAATGTTCATTTTCGTTGCCAATAAATCGAAATCGTGCATAATATTCAGTTTCATCAAAATTCAAAAAGCATAATAAATGAGAATAGGAACTTGTTACAGGACAAAGCTAGATATAAAACTTTCCATTATATATGTATTGGCAGAGGTTAAAATTTCTTCATCAAAATTAGATTCAAAGGAGAGAAAGTCCGGACGTAAGTGGACTGATCCAGGGTTAAAGATGAAACTACAGTTCTTTAAAATAAAATATCAAAATATCTTACGCTATAATCGCAACAATAAATTTTTACAAAGGAAATAAAAAAGATATTGAATTCAGATAACGTTTTTCAATGGTCTAAGTTACGGCATTAATTTCCGTTCGAAGCAACTTTCGCCCCAATTCATGCCTGGTATTGCAAACTTAAGTATCTCTCCGCTCCCCGCTTCCTTTATCTAAAATTTCCCGCAAAAGAACCAAGGATAAGGCAAGCGCTAGTTGACATAAACATGCAAGTACAAAAGATGTAGCTCCTTTCATATTGTCTTCCACTTAATCAAATCGGAACGAAAGAAAGCGATTCGGTACACTTAAGGCAATTGCCATCCCACTATCCGCATAAACCTGCAACCACCCACAAGGATTTCTATCAGGGGTGTTAGGACACCAGTCATAATGACTGAGGTCAGTATTCCCATTGAATGGATTCCATTGAAATTATCAGATTATTATGGATGAATTATGGACAGTGAGAAATGTATTTAGGGGCATGGTTAAAACAGTGAGAAAAATACAGTGATGATTATTTATTCCCAAATTCAATTTACGAGCATAGCTTTGGTTTTTCATGTCCAAAATAAAATGAAAGTGAACATTAAGCCCACATTTAACAGAGGTCTTCACTTATTTCTATCTCCATGTTTTCCTTCCTCCCATTCCCAGTGATGTTTCCACTGCTTTCCCACTTCGACGTCAAAGTCGCCCTCTCCACCATCTTCGCAGCCCCTCTCGTCTTCGGCGGGATTCTCTAGGAAGCAAAGGAGTCGGGACGACGAAATGATCACGTCGAGAACTATTTCGTCCGTGGTGGGACCAAGCAGCCAACTCTCACAGTACAAGGACTCTCCGTCGTTAACTTCCTCCAAACCATCGTCCTCCCATTGCATTTTATTTTCTCCCCGCGGGCTCTGCTCATCTTCTACCCATGGTCCATCTCCCTCTTCCCTTACGCACCCCCCGCTTTCCTCGCAAACCATCTCTGTACCATCGGAATCATCCCCGGAAGACTCCCTCTCACCACCACTAGCCCCAGTCGTCTCCTGTCCGTACTCCGCTCCCATTTCCTCCCGTTCCTCGTTATCCCCGTCCTTATCCTCGCCCCAATCTTCCAAAGATTCCTCCCCTGACCCCTCCCCGCTCTCTTTACCGTCTCCCGACTTACCCTGCGAACTTTCACTTCCACGTCCGGTCTCTTCCAGCCTCCCAGCTTCATCCACTACTCCATCAACTTCTCCCTCCGATCCCTCATCCATCCCCCGGCCGATTCCATCCCCCTCTCTGATCCCCACATCTTCCCATCTGCCAACCAACCCAACCCCTTCCCCATCCAGTTGCTTCATTACTCCACCACTTCCTTCGACCGAAGGACTTCCCTCATTCTCTCCCCATTCTTCCACCTCCTCTCCTTCCTCGAACAATGCATCAGAAGTAGTTGCTGAATTCTCTTGGCTGGCACCTCTTTCCATTCCCGACTTTACCCGCATCGATGGCAATTCGCTGACTGCAGTGGAGGAGTCTCTACTCCCTCTGTTTTCATGCTCTCCCAATCCTTCCTCGAAACTTTCGTTCACGCCAAGTGAACTCGCAATCCAGTCTACGAAAACGCCAAGTGAACTCGAAATCCAGTGACATAATACGCTAAGTGTACTCAAAATCCGTGCCGTAGAGTTGTTATCGATATCTGATTCTTCTCCCATCGAGGGTAGCCTCTGGACCCCAGTAGTGGACTCGGCATCTTCTCTCACATCCCGAAATCTCACATATACTCCATACAGCCAGCGCAGCGAGTCGATAAGCTTAACATTTGGTTTCTCAATGACTGGTGCGTCCGACAACAGAGCCGCAGCCTCTCGAATTACGCTTCTATCGACACTGAACGCCTCCCGCAACTTCTTAACTGGTGAGTCCGACAACAGAGCCACAGCCTCTCGAAGTACGCTTCTATTGATACAGAACGCCTTCCGCAACTTCGTATCCATAGATGGTGACTCCACAATTCCAGCTAGGGATTCAGACTCATCAAGCTGTTCGTCGCACTCGTCAACAGTGATATTCGTTCTACCGTCGTCTGGTGGGTCTGATTCCCAAGACCTTCCCGACTTTCCCGGAATGAGCTCTCCTCCTGTCCCTACCAGAGCTTTTCTCCCTACGCGTACAATCCTATAACCCTCCTTGAATGCTTCGCTCGATGCCAAAACCTCGAAGAGTTCCGCACCCACGTTTCCAGTGATATGCCCTCTAACTTCAAAGTCGACCCCTCCACCAGACGGTCTCTCCGGAGGTACCTTCTCTGAGGCACGCGGAACGCTTTTCTTCCCATGGGACGTCTTGCCGTCACATCTCCCGCCATCTTCCTCGATGTGGGCCATACTTCCCGAGGCCCGTTGGCTCTCTTCTCCGTCTCGCGAGCGCAGCAAGTTTCCGTCTGCCTCCTCCGACAATGGCGTCGGTCTGACCCGCAGAAAATAAGGAGGGTTCCCACCAATGGACTCATTACTTTCCGCAGCGGAATCCTTTGATACCTTCCCGGTCGTATTAAACATTCCCCTTCCATCGTCACTGGTTTGAACTTCGCCAGCTCCTCGATCAGAATTTAAGGGTACCTCCCCATCATGACTGCCGGTCCCCGTAGTGGACTCATGTGATAAACGCCCCGGCAAAGTCGTCCAGAAAACTTCCACTTTGTGGTCAGAATCTCTGTCGGTCAAACGCAAATTCTTTACTAAAAGGATTACTATACCGCCCGATGCCTTGTGATTATTCACGGCAGTTTCGGAAAGCAACGGAAGGATGGTAGAGGACAAGTCGGCCCAAGGAGAATTCCCATTGAAGCCTTGCGAATTTTCTCCAATCGCCGTTCCGCGAACCGATCCTTCATTTTCCACATCCGCCTCACTCCTAGTTTCTACAGCAAGGTTCATTTCCAATTCCGATTTATCGAAATTATTCGCGGCTGTTTCGGAGCGCGATGGAGAGGATGGAGCGCTCCAGTTCTCCCTAGAATCATTTCCCTCGACGTGTTGTTCCGAGCTTTCATGCAAGGTCGTTTTGCGGTCTGATCCTTCGTGTTCCATGTACGTTTCGCTCTTAGTATCGTGAGTCTCAAGTGCAGAGATGACTTGTTGAGTCTCGCGGATATTCGTGGCTGTTTCGGAAAGCGAAAAGGGAGAATTCCCATTGAAGCCTTGCGAATGTTCTCCAATCGCCGTTCCGCGAACCGATCCTTCATTTTCCACATCCGCCTCACTCCTAGTTTCGACATAAAGGTTCACTTTCAATTCCGATTTATAGACATTATTCGCCGCTGTTTCGGAGCGCGATGGAGAGGATGGAGCGCTCCAGTTCTCCCTAGAATCATTTCTCTCGACGTGTTGTTCCGAGCTTTCATCCAAAGTCGTTTTGCGGTCTGATCCTTCGTTTTCCATATACGTTTCGCTCTTAGCATCGTGAGTCTCAAGTGCAGGGATGACATCTTGAGTCCCGCGGATATTCGTGGCTGTTTCGGAAAGCGAAAAGGGAGAATTCCCATTGAAGCCTTGCGAATGTTCTCCAATCGCCGTTCCGCGAACCGATCCTTCATTTTCCACATCCGCCTCACTCCTAGTTTCTACAGCAAGGTTCATTTCCAAGTCCGATTTATCGAAATTATTCGCGGCTGTTTCGGAGCGCGATGGAGAGGATGGAGCGCTCCAGTTCTCCCTAGAATCATTTCTCTCGACGTGTTGTTCCGAGCTTTCATCTAATGTCGTTTTGCGGTCTGATCCTTCGTGTTCCATGTGAGTTTCGCTCTTAGTATCGTGAGTCTCAAGTGCAGAGATGACTTGTTGAGTCTCGATGATACTCGTGGCTGTTTCGGAAAGCGACGGAGATTGGGTGGTGGAAGAGCCGACCCCTGGAGCATTTTCATTAACACCCTGCTTCGGGTTTCTTTCCTCAGTCTTTGTTTGGACTATTTCATCTTCCTCTTCTAACTCGTCTAACAGAGGTATGAGTCCAAGCATCACATTAGACCTCTAGGGAGAATTCACGGTTGGTCGCGTTGGTTGTTTAATCCCTTCTCACCAATGGAATAGTAACCAGATTTGAATCTTCGATTATTCCCTAAAACGAATGGGTTGATATCTAAAGATCAGTTTGCATTAATACTCCAGGCCCAAATATTGCTAGTGATCAATATCCAAGATAATAAGACAATGTTAAATCTCACTCACGTAAAATACGGCTAAATTAGCTTGGCCACGACCAGAGCCATTTTAACTCCAACAAGAACGATTTAAATACTAAAAGCGAGAAAAGATGACCGGTAATCTAAATCTAGACGGAGGAAGAAAGGTCAAAGTATAAAGGGCAATAACACCCACCCTTAATGCTTATTCGTTCAGAAATATTTTAGGCTTACATTTTACTCTAGTCAGCAAAAGATACTGTAACTGCCTTTTAAAAACTCGGGTACAATTACTCATTATTCAAAAAGTGTAGAGAATTTATGAAAACAGGAGGCAGCCATTGTTGGGGAAAGGTATATGAATTACAGCATTCCATGAGAAAGAGGAGGTTTCTATCATTTATAGTCTATGCTCATTTGTAGTTTTTATCATTGCTTTTTGTTAATATGAGTTTCATCTTTTCTTAAATGCAACATTCATAGTGGCAAATGAGTTCAACATACCTATTTAACAGATGGAGTTTTGTTTACGGGGCTTTTTTTAAGCTTAAGCAACAATTTAAATTCTCCTGAACTTAGAAAGTAATTTTTCCAATATTTTTTCAAAAAATCGATAATAATTCAAGCTTTCGCGGTCCAGGTTCGCAAAGGTCTGTTCTTTTGGCACTAAACACATCAGGATTTTTTTTAATAAACCAAAGTTTCCTTTCTTTTGCCGGAGGCCTCGTCAAGGCAAATTCTCAATTATAATAAATCATTATACTTGACGAGGCCCGAGTCAAACGGGGAGAAAAGCTGTTTTTTTTATTCTCATACGGTTAATCCCAAAAGAACAGATCATCACAAAATTTTTTTTGCAATAAAAAATTTAAGAAAACTTTCCTGAGCCAGCCCCAAAATTAGCATCAAAGGTATTTTTATCTCAAATTTATGGGTGTATGCCGCTACTTCGACCAACCACTACAGAGCGAGGTAAACAAAAATATGCATATAATTATGAATAAATTCAGCAGTTGGTGTATCTTACTCCAAAGTTAATTATCCAGAAGCAATATCTTGAGAAGGTAATAATTCACAGTAGGGAAGCATACCACTTTCGAATCCAATACATACATTATTATTAGCGAACAACTACCACAACTTTCTCCAACACTATAGGAAAATGATGCCATGTTTTAAAGCTTTAAGTATTCAAACTTGACCAAATTCTTCTCCAAAACGTGAGCTGTCAGCCCGAGGACTACCAAGAGTTCTTTTTTGTTACTTGGGACTGAGGAGTAGATAAGTAACATCTCCATTGTAAAAATCATTCAAACCATGATGTTATCAACATAAGCTGAATCACATTCATTCATTCTAAGACATTTAAATCATGTTTCCGGACTCAGAACAACTGTCCTTCGTAACTGACATTGAAGTGATAATATTCAGTCGCGTAATAGCATCGGCTGGTAGGATATCTGAGAGGATAGCCCACAGACGATTTCATCATTTAGGATAAGTGCATACGAGTGGTAAGCTGGAAAGGAAAGGAATGCGTGGGGAATGGGGTGAGGGCGGAGAGAACCTTGGCAACAGCATTAGTCTACACTCACTGAAATGTACTGAGGCATTTACAGTCTCACATCACATTCATCTGAGGGAATACTGCAATTGCAAAGCTCTGGACAGAGCACTTTTGCGGAGATTAGGATTACTCTCAAAATCTACCACACTATCGGGACCTTCAGGATGGGAGGCTAGTATTCCAGCCACTACATCAACCTGATCCCTATTTAGCACCCTATGCTATCCTTCACAAATACAGAAAATCGCCAAATATAACAAAAATGTAATTCCAAATAGTATGCGCACATGTTCTAACTTCAAGACGCATCACTCTTACACTTCAAGCTGAAAAGCACAAAAAGATTATTTAAATAAAATTTCATGTTTAAATGTTTTTAAAGGAATAGTGAAATAAATTTTGATACGTAATAAATTGAGTTCTCTGTTCTTAGATCTCAAATTTTATGGGTGTATGCCATATGACGGGACGAAATGGTACTAATTCAAATTTGAAAAATCTATCGTTCTAATTGACCGAAGGGACTCGAAGGACGCAAAGGAACGAAAGGTTTCGAATGACCAAGAGAAATATTAGGATTCAAGTGACCATAGAAACTCGAGGGAACGAGGGAATTCAAACGGCCGTAGCATAGAACAAATATGTGTGGGTTGAATGCTAAAGCAATTCATACGCATTGACCAATAAACCAGTTAAGTAACATTTGGAGAAAAAGTCAAAAAAATCTCAACTCTTACCATTGGCCTGGAATTTCCCTGAGGTGTGCGATTATTTTATTCATTTCACCATGAGTGGAAAATTGAGAACGCATAACTGCAAGTATACATGCAGGTGACAGTCAAATGATTGAAATGTTCAAAATAATTCTTTATTATCTACATCAAAGGAAAAAACATAATTGATAATCATACGCACATTCTTCCAACAAAGAGGATTACTCAAACAAAATATTTGCAACCGATATTTAAAACATTATTTATACTTTAAAATAAAAGAGCCCCAATATGTCTTTTATATCGATATCATAAAGATAAAACACCATAATGGCAACCATGAGGATTCAGGAATATTGTGGTTGGTTTTCTGACAGTAACGGGTCAGTCTGAAGGCCTGGCCAGCTTCCATTTCTTCCCTTCCAATGTCACACTGTCTATAACATGTTCCCTAAGATAATACTGTGTGTGTCCTTTATAAGTCACCCTCATCTTTTCCCAGTCATCTTCTAGAGCTATTAGTCCCTTATTCCCCTCCTTTCATCACGATCAAAATTCCAATTATAGTATTATTATTACCGACACCAAATAATAACCGGAAAACACAAATAAATCTTCTTTTGTCAGATTGATAAACTGAACAAATTGAACAGAAAGCTTACCCTGAAAATCACTTCTTACACTTGTGGAGGATGCTTTAACTCTCCTGACATCATAACTTTGAGTGTGCTGAAAATATTATTTCATCACGTTATCGATAGAAAACTATATACGGTTCGATTCTCAAGAACGACGAAAGAAATTATATAAAAAATAACAAACTTACACTGACTTTTTCACGCACATAAAATTTTCATTGATTCTATTTTAAAATATATCAATTGAATTCTATTAAGATGCAATGTACAAATGGTATTTTCATAATGCTCCGATGAAATTATTACGCCCCTTATATAAGCCTGCTTATTTTATTACAGCGACGGCTGAATGCAGTGCGGTTCTCAATGTCACCAGATCGCAGATTCATTCTCCTGGCTCACAACGTCCAAAAGGTAAGCTGCTCTCCTAAAAAAATTATGCAAGGACAGAAAATTAAATGCTGTCGAGGGATCATTCTAATGCGGGACTTCCACGACCATTGTTACGCGCATATTGTTCACATATTCACTCTCTAATAAGTCCGCAAACATATTGCCTCATAAATGTATATCAAACCCATTCTAAAAAAAAGGCCTCACGTATACTTCAATTAGCATTTGATCAGAAGAGGGAGGAATAGATAAAAGGGAGTAAATGCCAAAAGTAAGGAAATTTAATGAAGGATTGGAAAAGGGGCAATCATATCATAGTTTTGAAGCTGAGATAAGAGTCCGAGCTGACAGGAGACACTTTTGAGAAATGGGTAAGAATAGAATTGGGAGAAAAAATTAAAGAGAGGGAAAACTAAGAATGATTTACGAAATGGGAGAAAGGGCATAAGATGGGGAAATTTAAAAAGAGGAAACAGGAAATATCAAGTGCTTACCCAACGAATCTCAATGGTCATCAGTTCTACTAAGGCTTCCCACTTGATGTTCTTCATTTCTCCTGATCCTCTGATGAAAAACTCTGTCATCATTTCCGGGGGCAGAGCAACCTTCTGGTGTAAAGATGACAGATATCTTCATCAAACTTGCAGAAGATATAAGGAGTATTTTTGATGGGAAGCTCAAGAAGACAACAGTCAGCAAACATGGCTTGTAAACGTTACAGAGGTGGTGGGATAATGTTAACTATGGCAGAAGTGACTAAGTAAGAGTACGCAGAAATAAGTGAGGAATATAAAAGGCCTTTTGGAATGGCAGAGGATTTATTAGAACTAAAAAGAAATCAATATGAAGAAAACCGATTTTAGGAAGTAATAAGTTTACTCAATGATGAAGTTACAAAATACTTCTCAGATCCACAAAGATATTTCTCCTTTCACATCAATGTAAGCTTTTAACATACTTTTTATCAAAAATATGCCTTTTAACGCCGTAAAACTTTCTTGAATGTTTCATGCTATATACCAATAATAATATCACTGCTTTCAAAATTTCATCAACATTGCCAATTAATTATTCATCAAACGCAAAAATTAGCGTAAAAAACATATCTAATACATACAGGAATATAATAACTTTCCTTGATTGTTTTTCCTATTCTTCCCAACAGCTGTTCCGGCACTCCTACCTCGCACAATATTCCGTCTACGATGTGGCAACCACGTAAGTTTTGACCAACAAAAGCTTCTTCTTTCAAATAAAATTTTCTGTAAAGTCCGTTTTAAGCGAGGCACTTTAGTGCACAATTCGATGCATGGAAATTGTAATAACGCGGGCACGGCATTAGTAAAAGGGCTATTTTCTCATCCGTCGTTTATGCATTTGCGCAAGCATTTTTGCAGTGCACCGCTTAACAGGATGCAACTCTCAATGCACATTCATGAATGCATTGTGCCGCTACCATCAGCTGATGATGTATCCAGCGGAGATTATGCTATAGCGAAGTTTCAGGATTCGGCCCATAACGTCGCTACCTTCGTCAAAGTCATACGGTTCGTCAATCTAACCCAAAATACATGAAGTAACACGGTCCCCCACCTAAAATGCGGATATTTGGAGTAGCGGAATTTTTTATAGTTGGAGTAAAGGAGCCTCCGCTGTATGAACAGCGAAGTTTCTGGATGCGGCTCTATGGCATCGACATTCCTATGTTATAATGGAGAAATCTGATGGTAAAAAATTTTAAAACTGTAAATCACCATTTAAAATTATTTACATTCAACTCCAGTCACTAATTCATTATTATTTAAATGTCTCTCAACTTAAATTTATATGACTCAAACTGGGAAAGTTGAGTAATTTATCACTAAAATGGGAAAGGGAGGAAAATTTGGAAGTGACATGTTTCTGAAAATAAGTAACAACCCCAATGGAAAGTTTTTGTTGTCATCAATCCTCCGACTGATATTTAAAATTTATTTCTACCGATAGCAACGACGGGTACCATTTATTTCAGATAAACCTCCGTTCCCTCGGGGAAAGGCTATACCACCGACCGTGACATGTGAACTGAGATAAGTACTTAATTAGCTCTACCCATGCTGATTAAATCACCCATCGAGCAGGAGAGTTGTGAGTTTAGAACGATGGCATTACTTAAGCCACATTTAAACCGACAATAGCCAGGCGTGCATAGACACAGGCTGTGATAAGCTGAGCAATCATTAATCCTACCGAATGGCATCCTGATTCTGACTCTCATTCGCTAAGATATTGACGTCGACCAACATCAAATTGACAAAATATTGGGCATGATGATTAGGTCCATAACGGAAGTGTCTCACTCAGTTTACGGGTAGTTCAGCTGGAAAAGACATGGAGAATATTACTGGTGTGACAAGAGACAAAATTTTTGCGACCGGCCTCTATTCTTTTTGACTCAAATAGTGTGTCGTTTACGTGTTAATAAAACGATTACTAATTGAAACGGATTCAAGTCTGTGGGAGTAATTACGGCATTTTCAACAAAGACATTAAGTTTTTGGGAAGAAATATAAACAGGTGGCTCCTTAAACTGGACATACTTGGCCTACATACCCATTGGGCACTATTTATACATACTCTCGAAATTGTCAGAAGAATATCGTTTTTCCTTCCGTAATTGGTATTATTCTTAAATGACACGAATATGTCGGAATAGGAAATAATGTTATCTCAAAATTTGAACATGGAACAATAGTTCTACCTATTCTCGTTGAAAACACGAGATGGAATAGTAATTCACGCCACAAATCTCATGAGATATCGTAAGTTAGTTCCGCAAGACTAGGTACTTCCCACCAAGGGTTGGAGGGAGAGGACAGAATCCCAGCGCACTTAGCGGCTACTCGTGGCGCCGACGCATTCGACACCAACAACTCCGCGAAAACGCCTGAATGACCATGGTTCGCAGTCCATCTAACGGACGGTGTTCTGTACTTGAACTTGTCATGAAAGATAAGAAAAAGTTCAAATAACCGGGAATATTCCGTCAATGGCGCCAATGGGAAAAATTCCATTTAGAAAGTCTCACAAAATTTCACAATACATAGCCACCTTCTTCTACAGTATTTGACCACGACAAAATAAACGGAAGTGTAACTAATTACATTTCCATAATATAGAAGAAAAGAGCCCCAGTTTTTGTCCACTATCATCATTAGCATTCGGTTAATAACTGCAAATACAACGTCCAGCGAGCAAAATGAATGTCTATTTCTTGCGAAGGCTCATTAACTTCCTTCGCGTCTTCTCACATCCCATCCACAGAATCAACGGGAAAAATCTGTTCTACCAAATACTCTCATTCACCAAAAGAAAAAAGTGCCATTACTAACCTGTTTCGACTAACATAGAAGGCAGCTGGTGCGCGTTATCGTGGCTCAATCCAGAATTCCAAAACACTAGTGGATTAAATTATGTTCGCCGTCTTCCAAAGCGTTGACCCGGATCACAATGAATAAGGTTGAGCACATATCCGTCATCACAAAGTCAACAGTATAGATACTTCACAGCATTTTAATGTTCTCGTGAAAGGGAAGAGAAAAAAATACAACATTCCGGGGCATTGTATATACTTGCTAATTTTCGTCGCTCCTCGCCACCTACGTAGCAACAGAAAACGTTGAAAGGCAAACAAAAGAAGTGTGAAACAGGCGGACAGTGCGCGAGGTGAATTCACCTCTGCGCAGATTGTTTCGTTAACGAACACATGACGACCATAACTGGTATTTACTGACACGATAAACTCGTTATTCTTTAGGACGTGCAAAACGGTCCATTAACGGTCACCTCGAGGTGACCGTTAGTTATCAACGATCTCCTAACGACCGTTAAAAGGTGGCTAACATCCGAGTTGTCCAAGTACCATTTGCCGTTTGGCGAATTGATTTTGAATTGCCAGTCATAAGCAGAATTTCAACACGCCTATCATCTCCCATAATTGTAACTCAACTCTGATGAGCATTCACTTTGCAATGTGTGGGGTTAGTTAAATTGTTTGTAATTATAAAAATGTAGAAAACATTGAACACATGTAGTGTCGCGAAAGGCCATAATTTCCCATTTTAATAATAAGCTTGCAGTTTCATGTAATTTCGACTTTGCCATTACCAGTAACACAGCCATCGAGGCTTGCCAAGCATTATCACTCATTCCCGCCAAACACAATACTTACTATCCCCCCCCCCCCAAATTTCCTGAAATACCAGGATTTCTCCGGATCACTCCCGAAAATTATGACACACTGATTCATGACGCCCTTTTTGGGAACCTGCAGTTTTTACACACTTGCCCTAACCTTCAGATAACATGCTATCCACCTGATGATGGTTGTTAACCTCGAGGTTAACAACCATCTTATTATCAGCTATGTTAACCTCCAGGTTAACAACCATCTTATTATCAGCTATGTTTAAAGTCTTCAAGATGTTAGCGCACAGTATTTTTAGATTAAAGAATATGCAGAAATAATGCAAATGGGAAAACACAGTGACAGAGCAAAAGAGACAGGAAAATACACGTGAATTTCAGATGGTTGCATCACAAATTTCTATTGAACGTTCATTAGGCATTAAAAATCAAATTATAAACACATCTGAATATTATGAGACTTTTCTGAATGTTAAGACATACTCTTCCCGTGCCTTGCAGGAGCATGCGTCGAACGTGGAGTTTCCGTAACACATGCAGATAGTTTTCAAGCTAGAATTAGTTTGCCACAGCAAGCTTGATGCAACCTTGCCACGACAACTTTGTCGTGACAAGCCTACGACAAGTTTGCCATAAGTTTGCATGCTATCTGGGTCATACCTCAAAATACCACAGTCATTCCTCCATCAACAATTTCGAGATATTTCATCAGTTGAACTAGTAGAAAATTATACTATATCAGCTATAGAGGAAAGTATTAACATGCGTTCATTCTCATTGAAATCTTAGGAACTGGTCCAAACTTGGGGAAATATCAGGACACCAAGGATGAGACCAATATAATTGTCTTGCATATACTGAAGGAAATTGTGCACGTACCCTTAAAAGCACAGAGAATTAACTACTGTCCGTGCAAAAATTATGTAGACTAGAGTTTGAACACTGATTAAAAATGAGCCGTGGTACCCACATGAATGCAAGTTACACCAAATTTTAGCTTGTTTTATTTTACCTTTAACCATGCTTGCCGATTATTTTTATATTACACTCTCGATTTTTTATTCTGGTGAGGACAAAAGAAGTGCCGGTTTTTTGCCATTTCCAAACGGAGCGCTCTCTTTGACATTTAATAGTGAATATACTTGAAGTAAAATCGTAATGAACCAGTATTATTATTAGTAACCAGTGTGGGAAAAACATATTGAAATGTATCTTTAAACGTTCAGTTCTTTCTTCTGTGCCATAAAAAAGTTATTAACCAGTTAATGAAACAACTTTTTCTTGGTTATGAAATGTAGTAGAAGCAAGATCTTGGTCTTGTTTTGAAGCTCTTTTCAGCAGTATTTAATGACAATTAACTTGTTTGGAAACAAATATGAAGATGGACCATCTAACCTGGATGGAAACCCAAGAAGAAGTTACTATGAAAAGAAAACAAATTCACACGTGGTGATTAGATAGGAAGCCTCAAAGAGACTACCATCACAACCAAGACCAGGATTCAAACCCAGACTCTCAGAATGGGAAGTCAGTACACTAGCATCCATACCAACCTGATCTCCTCAGCCAGTTTGCATTACCTCTATAGTTGATAACGTACATCAATGGGTGCATGCAGAACAGTTCTTGAACCTTTAATCCTTTCCGGTCCAAATTTGATGCCGGTCCAAATGTGATTCCAAATGGAATCACGTCGCTTTCCTGCATCGAGCATCAATTTTTTCATAAGTATTTCATGTAGAAGATTATGTCATCTATGTAAGGTGAAAATATGTGATGAGATAAAATAAATTTATGAATTAATGAAAGTCATTTGAAAAAATTGACGCCCGACTCAGGGAAGCGACATGATTCCATGTGGAATCACATGACCGGAAAGGGTTAATGTTCCTATTCTAACCAATTAAAAGTGGTTAAAAATATGTAAGTTACCATGAAAATAGACAATGTATCTTTATGTTTTAGCAGTCAAAGTTTGCATAAGAAGGGATTTATTTTGGTCATAATACTCAGACCATGACTCAGTTGTAATGGAGAAAGTAAATGAAAAAGCTCACTAAGGAAATACTACATCATACCTAATATGGCAATGTCATCTCATTTTTGCAGAATAATGCATATTTATACAATTGCATAAAAATATGAATGAGTAAATTTTATCATCAGTGGTTCATGTGTAAATAATAAAATGAATAACAGCAATTTTATGAAAATTACAGCCTCATCAAATGCCAATGATAATTAAACTCATGCACTCAAAAATAGTTCTTCCCAATAATGCACTCTGCTCATTGATTTTAGGGAGGTTTTTCCATTGACTCCAACGCCAGATGATACAAGCCATCCTGCTCTACAGTATGCAGCATGGACTCCAAGAGGGCATGCTCTAGTCATGGTGATGCATGGTGACATTTACTACAGGCCAGGGCCTAGAGGCTCTTTAGTCTTCCGAGTCACACACACTGCTAAGCCTGGATTGGTGTCTCATGGAGTTCCTGACTGGCTTTATGAAGGTACAGCCAGAGCAATGAATATAATCCTTTATATAGTTCATGCTATTCCCTTAAGTACTCTGTATTAATATACTTTCAATATAAATTGCTTCCAAGTATGTATAAAGACCAAGGAACAAATAATTTTCATCATACTATTTTCACATGCATTTTTTCAGCTGTACAAGTATCTGTTCAATCTATTATTCTTGCCCAATAAAATTCAGATGAATATTCCTGGAGTCACCCTACTTATGACCCAGCTGGAAAATGGTGGTACATATCCGTAAATGGACGGATACCATCCCTCCAGTTTAGGGATAAGTCTCCCATTGGGCGGATGGGTTATCTCTAAGAAAGAAATAGGATAGGGATAGATAGAATCTGAAGAACGAAGGGATATTCGGCAGATACTTGTCTGGATAGAAAGGGATAGTTGTCACACTAGGATAGATCTCATGGCCATTATCCCTTAACCCAGTCTTTGATAGGCCACTGCTAGCCAAATTCTACCTGGTGCTAGCTCCGTATCATTTTAAAAAATGAGTACAGTGCCACTAACCGTATTATATGGAACTATGTGAAACTGAGAGACCAGCAGTGCCATTTAATAGCAGTATTAGGTAGCGAATTTATATTATACTACTCTTGATAGATGTACGTAGCTATATATAATTTAATTATAATCCATCAGAGGTAACTTCCTTAATCTGCCAACAGCCACAAATCAAATCCCACGTTATCACCTGTATATGTGCCGTATGGCCATAACTCCTGCTTACACCCTCAAGTCATCTTTGACCTGAAGGCATTACCAGGTGTACCAGTATAACTGCCATCACTATCATAGACACAATATCACATCAGGAAAATGAAGAGGTTCAATACTGAAATTTTCAGAGCCTCCAATGTAGTACCTGAAGCTTGTCTTTGATAACATCAAAAAACGCCTCAAAAATGTTCTTCAAACCAATCAGCTTAAATTATCAAATACAAGATTACTCGACTTTTTTCAATGCACACCTAGTCTTCATGTAAAGAAAAAAATCATGACACGATTGAATCAAGGGTTGATTAATGTTTGCCACCCCATTATAGACAGTAACATCATTGTCATGCAGGAAAATGAAAGACATAAGAAAGCCATGAGGGAAATATAGCTGATTTTGTGAGCAAAGTTGTTAATCTTACTTTCAAAAGTCTAGCTCAGTTGCTCTCATAAGTGGACAAGTAAAGATTGACTCCATAATAAAATCTGTAGGAAAATTCTTTAGAAGCCACAGTATTCCACTGGTAGGTACCACTAAGATTCATCTCTAAGTAAATTGATAATAAGCCCACAACACTTAGATAGCTTTTTTGATTTGAATATTTTCTAGAGTTTGAGTTCCATATGCCTATATAACAGCTATGAATATATGCTGAAAGTACAGCTTGTTTAAAAGCCGCTGGCCCATAAATGCAAGGAAAGGTGATGAGTGAAGTACACTTGGGGGAGGAAAAGTGGGAGGGGAAAGCAAACCTCTCCCATTCATCTATACCCTGGGGAGGGAGAAAGAGGGAAGGAGGGTTGACAGGGTGGCCAACATATTAGGAAGAGGAGTCCACCCTTGGAGACATGGAAGTGAAAGCAATTATGCGAGCATAAGGAAACAGAAAAGGTAGTGATGTGGGCAGACAACCCCAGTGATCAGCAGGAAGTCCAGAGGGAGAATGGTCACTTTCACCCAAACTGCCTTGAAGGAGTTATTCATGAAATAGACTCATCCAGGTCAGAAAAAGGTTTTTGCATACAGGCCACAAGCTTTCAACCAAACTATAAGCATGTAAAACTTGAAATTAAAAAGCTATTCTGAGTTTGACTGGTGAAGTATAAAGCTGTAGCATTAAAATAAAAAAGAAAATGATTAGGATCAACATACAAAATAACAGCAGCGATATATTTATTACTTGCTTACAGTTATGCCATAAAAATTGCAATTAATGATTTGTGCATGCTTTTCATTTTAACAGAGGAAGTCTTGGGAAGCAACACAGCACTTTGGTTTTCTTCTGATGGCCACATGATGCTTTATGCTACTTTCAATGATACCATGGTGGAGGAGCTGCGATATCCTTGGTTTGGATCTCTTGATGAAGGAAGACTTTACCCAGAGATACGAAGTTTATCATATCCAAAGGTGAGAAATTGATAAAAGGTAATATTATTTAGTCTACAAGGTTAAGGGCATGTTATGGAGGTCAACTCTGAAAATCCTCATTGGCCATAAGATGCAGTTTACAGGCTCAACTGATAATATTCTAAGGTTCACTTTTCTCTGACTCTTAACCAGGAGGTATTATGAAGTCATTATTCCTCTTTTATTTGTTCAAACCATCTTTAAGCAGTAAATTTGTAGGAAAAAGTTGAAATCAGATAAGCCTAGCTTAATGTTGGGGTTCTCTTATACATAAATGTTGCATTGCATGAATCTATTTAGGAGCAAATCAAAAACTCTGCCAAAAGGCGAGAGTTCAATTCCAGGATAGACCTTTGGGATGGTTTTTCGATGGTGTATTTGCATGCATTTTTTTCATAATACTTCAAAATTCATAATCACCTAGCAACTGAAAATTTCAAACTCACAGAAAATGGAAAACCCAAATTTCAAATATATAAAATTAAAATTACTAAATTCACATTCCAAAATCATCAAACAATTGTTGCAGTAAATGTTGATAAAAAGAAAATATTAAATTAACAAGTACACACATTTAAATGTAAGACAATTATCATAATCTTACTCTAGTCCATATCTCATTTTATATTTCTCTACAACCAGAAATGTATTTTTAAAAGTAAAAATATTATCCCTCAAAAATAGAGAAATACCTATCACTTACTTGATTTGTTATAACACTAAATGGCCTGCTATGAATGAAAAAACACACAATAAATTAAACACATTCTGATTTTCTTTGGTGTCGAAATCTCATGACACACTAATTTCAAATTACACTACTGTACCAATCATGGATATTAACCTCCATCTAGAAGTTTATATAATGCTATCAAATATAATTCTGCAAGAGAAACACTTCCAGTTTTTTCCTGGTAACTTTTGTAGCACCTCCAAACTATCTTTTAGAGCTAATCATTAGAGTTGAAAAAGCAGCACATGACAATTTGTGATAGTTTTCAGCATGCGATGGGCCACAGATACAACTCATAATCATTACCACATCCCATCTTGGGGAGGGGTAACATAATAAAAAAAGAGGTCGGAGAAAAAAGCCTCACTTTGTATTTCTCTAATGATAGTAGATCCGAGAATGATTTATCTCACTAAGTATTGACAGTCAATTTGTCTCTTCTCTCCAATGACTTAATGTCAGTTTTCAGTGCATAAGCATTCTTTATTAGGTATTTATATTTCCTGGAAAAAGAACAGAAAGAGGCCATTGAGAATTTCACTTAAAAATAAGTGACATTCTGTTTGGCAATGCTTGTTAAATATTTGAAAACCACATAACTTTGAATTCACCTATCATGAAATCACACTGCAAGTAGCTGCATTCATCAAAGTTTTACAGTAATTTCTAAGCAGTGAGATAATTTTCTACACGGATGAATACTTGAAAGAAAAAGTGTAATCGAACCAAAGGAAATTAGATATATTTTTTCAAAACAAGAATAAGTGAGAAGCAAAAGAATTTTAACCCTTTCGTGCCTAGTGTCGGCCATAGCCAATGTGAATTTTCCTATGCAAACGAATGAATGTCAGCTCTTTTCTTGTGATGATAGCAACGGAGTTCTTGTGTAGAACACTCAATAGTTTGAGCTCTAAAAAGAACTCTAAGTTTGTTAATATTAGTGTTAGAATTTCATTTAAAATTGTAAAACGCTCAGAATAACATTAGAAATTCATTTAAAGGTATAAGTTTTTGAAGTATACAGCAAAGAATTATTTTAAAAAACCAACATTAATGCAACAAACTTACAGCGGCCTCCTGCTGAGAGAGGGGCTGCCAATGGTTGGGGGGTCGAGCCGAGTGCCCGGGGGAAGGAGGAAGGGCACAGAGTCCTGCTGAGTGGGGTTCCAAAATGGGCAAAAGGCATACCTGAGCGATTCGTTGCCATGAGAGAGCTCTGCAGAGAGGAGTACAGAAAATTCTCATGCTAATCGTAGCAAGGAAAGCATTCCCTTTGAGAGACTTCGGCACGAAAGGGTTAAGGGAATGACTGTGGAATGTGTTGAATATTTTTTAAGGAGAAGTTTAAAAGAATTCAAGATGATGAATAATGGAAGAGAAAATATAATTTTCCCACGAGTTAAAAGGAAGAGAAAAACTGTGCCTAAAGATCATAATTAAAAAGAGAATGAAGCCCTGGCAATTCGTATGACTAAGAGGCGATTTCTGCCTAATGTTGTATTCATACTAGGCACGGGATGGGTGAAGACATACAAAGAAAAAAAAGACAATTGATATTCAAATAATGCAGAAAATGAACTCCTACATTATGTC
This sequence comes from Ceriagrion tenellum, assembly GCA_963169105.1. Lineage (NCBI taxonomy): Eukaryota > Metazoa > Arthropoda > Insecta > Odonata > Coenagrionidae > Ceriagrion > Ceriagrion tenellum. The sequence goes on along the minus strand of OY720635.1, from coordinate 143,848,918 downwards.
ACTTAATATGTCCCTTGTAAGATGTGAATACACGTGCACTCAGGGTTAAGGAGAGATTGAGTTAATGATTTACCTTTGAATATGTCAACCTGGCATCATGAAATATTCTCAATTGCCATACTTATGTATGGAACTCTTGAAAAGTCTTTCAGTAAAAGGAATTTACTATAAAAATCAGTCTAAGCATTCAAAGTAGGGGTAAAGTTTCAGTTTCACTGTCCATCTTTGATTGGAATCTATCATTTTTACATAAGTAGTAGTCTTTATAGTGTACTGAAAAGTAGATATGAATTTTAGGACTCATTTTAGGATTTCCACTTAACACTAATAAGATTTTTACTATTATCCCAAAAAAACTACATCATTGGTCCACTCATGGCTACTGCAATGGGTCTTCTATGCTGCCATCTCCAGCCAGGAACTCCCAATCCTGTGGTGACTCTGTGGGTGGCTGACCTGGCTGACCCAAAGAACATCCGCACACGAGATCTGAAGCCACCAAGTGCGCTGGCCAACGAGTCAGTGGCCTTCCGACCTCCTCAACCTTCACCCCCAGCACCTTGGCTTGCTCCCTTGGTAGCATAGTGGTTGACATGACCCATCACTGCCTTCTCCACCATCGGCCTCGATATTCCGGAGGAGGGACGCGGAAAAGTGCGCCCTCAAAGGAGAGCACAAGTCCGCCTGCCCCCCTCCGCTTAAAGGGGAGAGAAGGGCGAGTTTACTTTTCTCCCTTCCTCCTCCGCATGCTGCGCTCTGCAGGTAGATTTGGCACCTTCCCCCACCTTGGATCCTCTTCTTACTCAACTATTTTAACTCTTCATTTTTAGTATCACACTGCCACTCAACAGCTGATCACCTGATCAAAACTTTTCGTCCTTTGGTCTTAATATTAATTTCTAAGAAAGAGCTAAGGTATCATCACAGGATGTAAAGCTTATTTAAAGTTTTCCATTTCATCACAATGTTGAATCAAAACTGCAGCATGATCTATAAAATATTTTACTTCACAATTATTCAATGGATACAAAGTATTCAGGCCTGCTGCGAATACGGTGGTGAAAAACGATTTAATTGCCATGAGAAGATGAAATTCCAGGTCCAGGCCGATTTTTTCGCCTGGCAATTCATCATATTCTATGGAATCAGTAATATATTTACAATACATAAATAATACTAATTTCTCATAAAAAATTCATTTGAAATCATCTTGTGATATGCCTGCTCTATATTTTAAATAATTATATGAATGCATACTTATTTGCACTATTGATATTTTATAGTCAAATTAACCCCTTAGAAGTAATTTTCAAAGAATTAAGCAAATTGACAATGTATGCATATTAAAGAAAAAAATTCTAAACAACATAATCCACTGCCATTTTCTCAATTACGATTAATAAGTTAATTAAAGATAATGATGGGTAACACGCTTATTCCCTCACATTTTGAAGATATTAATTTCAATAAAATCTCATTTGAAGATTGAGATTGGTGTGAGTTATTATTTAATAAAACTTAGGATACCAAAGTACAAACAGCTCAAAAATACTGTTTCCCTTAACGTGTCTTTTAACAGAGATTTGAAATATCATCATCCTTGTTCACTGATCAGAAGGATATACCTACAGTGACTCAACTGATGCCTTAAATGAAATTAGTGTCATAAACTTTGGTTTAAATAATGGCTAAGAGCTATGTTTCATATATATATTCATAGATATATTTTCAAGGTGTTTTCTGGTTTTCATTAACAGCTTCACATTTATTTAATAATTTCATTTTTATTCTGATAAAACACTCATACTTTTATCTAGAAGATTGTTCATCTTGTTTTCTTTAAATGATTAACAGCCTTTTCCTTACACACATTTTTAAGGGCCCCTTTCGAAAAACTTCTTCAGTCCATGTGTGAGGTAAATTGGTGCCTTGATTATTACAGTCACATATACATAAAAGAAGTTATCTTTTATAGAACTATTTATCATGCCATCTCAATCTGAAGTGAATAAAAATATTTTAAACCCATTCTAATACATTGAAAATAATGTGTGCTTAAATCACTTCCCTGGTAAAGCCAAAAATAGTTTTTTTGAGTCCCAAGAACCAATCTTAAGGACTAGTAAGAGATATAGACAGAACTGTGTGAAAATCTGATTGATAGTTACCTTACTCATACGGAAAATTTTTATAGGTTGACAAATCCTAACTAATAAATATCAATAGCACATATCATAGATATTGGCACTAGTAGCTTTGATCCATTTAATGGTTAAATGATTATTGGAAGCAAAATTTACCTTTGCTTGAAAGGAAGAAATAACTTAAATGTAAAGGAGGAAAATGACAGATGAGTTCCAATTTCATACAAAGTTTGATTCTGAATTTTATAGATTAGATTTGTTAAAAATGCATGAAAAACTTAAACAGTTTTTTTAACTTTCATTATTTCCAACTTGGATGAGCCTAAAAGGGAGATGTGTATACTGACAGTAAATTCAGTTCACCATTTAACCCCTACAGCATGATGTGATATCACGTCATGCCGCATTCAAAGGGTTAAATGTAACCCACAAAAGACTTTCAGAGTATAAAGATGCCAACAGTTACAGACTTCATTTTTATTCAGTACTCATAAAACAGAGTGGACACTATTGAGAAATTTGAGTGAAAAAGGAATGTCAGCACAAAAAACCACTGGCAAACAAGAGCCTTTGAAGGAAATGCCAGCGTTAATCAGCAACATATTTTTCTGTCCAAACATAACTCCATTCAGTTGATTTAAAAAATTAAATCTGTCATTAATTTTATTTGAGAATTCCTTAATAGCCATGAATTATATAATGCTATATTGTTAGTTAATCGAACTTAGTATGTTTATTTTGACACTTTCTGCATATCAAATACTGGCTCTAGCCAAATTATCTTTCACCTTTCTAGTGATTATATCTGAAGTAAAGGAGAAAGTTACTCTTTCCTGATGAATAGTCTCTTTCAGGGGAGGAGCAACACTGGTGAGAACAAATATTAATGAGAGGAAGGCAAAGAAAATTTGATATTTCAGGCATCAATAGCAGCCAAAAAGAAATATTTAGATAATTATTCTAGCATAAACTAAGTTCAGAATTAAACTGCGCGATGAATTTTTCCTTTGATTTGTCATGATTTTAACTAAGCATTCCAAATGAGCATATAAAAATATCATTGAAGGTATACTAATGTAGACTACAAAGACTATGCTAATTTTTAGTATAAATTATCTTTATTTTTTAATTTGGACTAAAAAAACTAGTAATGAGGGAGTGAAATAATGTAAATCACCAGAGAGAAATATGAACCTAAAATGCTGTTTTGCTTTAAAAATAACATCGCTAACCCTAAAACCACAGTTCCAACTGGTGCATCTTTGTTGGAGTCAAACAGCATATAGTTTTCAATTCCCTATTTAACTAATAGTAACAACATTAATGGTAACTTAGTTCATTTTTAAATGTGATTGTGCAATTCTGGAAGTTGCGAATCTTACTATTGCACTGTTAAATTGCCAACAGACTAGAAGTTTTGGTCAATTTCTTCTAATATGGCAACTTTGCATGAGCCATTTTCTTCAGGTAATGCAAAATTTTTCTTCAAATACCACTTTGCATGAAAAATATATATCTTAATCAATATTTTTTTTCACAATTAAATTTCACCAAGGAAAACGGCATGAGTTCCTTTCATCTGCAATGTTAATGTAAATGTAGTTTTTAACAGTTAAATAAAAATTATGCCATTTGACTAAGCTAAAAACTTAACTGAAATTACAGTACATTTTCTTCTTTCTGCAAATCTATTACATGTGCCTGCATTCTCCTGCCTGTCTGATGAAGAGAGCATTATTTTGCAGCTGTAGCTTGGGTTACAGTCACAGAGGTGGCAGTGGTTTGGCTGAACAGACCTCAAAACTTATCCATCACATCAGTATGCAAGAGTCCAATGTGGTATTGTCAAGAGGTGAGATTTCCACATCTATGTTTACTTTTATTTCACAATCTTTTTTGAAAAAGCTTTCCCTTCATGTCTACTGATATAAAAACAGAGGTAAAACAAGGAAAAGGTGATGGACTCACAAAATACTGAATACTCATTTTTTGTTAACAACGACAATAATGGCTTTGATTGCTTGGAGGACCTTAACCCTTTCAGAGCAGAATTTTGCATACACAGTAGATATTTGATACGAAAAAGGATTAACATCATGCCCACACATTATATACCTACCCTAAATGTAAAAAAAATGACATGTCAGAACAAATTCAAGTAATGCTATGCAATCATGAAATTAACTCCTACAGTGCATCCAAGATAATAGTACTGTAGACAGAAATGCAATCAATTTATGTTCACATCCAATGCTGTACAGGTAAGGGAATCATGTGACCGAAGAATCCATTATGGTGGCATTTGTTCAAATTATGCCATCATTGAAAAAATGTTTACTTACCACTTCTTACTAATCCAAAAGAGTGTACTTCATCTGAGCTATTATCTTGGACTGACACTAGCCCTCACTTTTACTCTTGAATACGCTTTTCAGCCAGACTCTGGATCCTTTCCTAGGCATCAGGTCAGCAGCAGCCTCAACTGTGCCATTTTGAAAGCTCCTCTTACAGCATGTATGAGGTCAATAGCTAATCTACCAATGGACTCTGTAGAAATATAATGTGTTGCTCATACTTAACAAAAATATGAACTTGGTAATGCATTGTTATCCTCTCTGAATGTTTACAATTAAAATTTAAATTCTTGCATTCATAGTAGGGATGTTTTGCACAGAAAGTTACCACCATACACCCAGCCATTTACTAATACGAAAAGTTTGCAAAACTAAGTCCTTAGCTGCTTAATATTTCTAAACCATATCTTGACTGATTTTTCACAGATTTCTTAGTAAAACCTTGGATAATACATTACAAAGAGAGCATGAAAATATAAGGGAAACAAAGTTTTTTATACTTGAATAAGAGGATAAGAGGCAAATGCTAAAACATTATTCTCTTACTACTTATGAACAACTTATAGCAATAATTTATATACTGAAGCCCTAATATTGACATTCAAGTTTCATTTAAAAATTGGAAATCATCTATACAACCCTACGATTTAATTTCTAGCATCATTTTTCAGTGAGCATCACAGATGATGTTTTCACCTAATTAGTGCTATGAAATAAGTTGATTGTAGACTCAAGCTGTGATGGGAGCTGAAAATCTAAGTAAGAGATGAGGTTGTTGCAGCCCTGATGTACAGCAAACGGTCCATTGTCAAGAGAGTTGTGCCCCAGCATATTTAACTGCATACCTGTCCTCAAAATATGGTGTTTTATGGTTCAGAAATTTTTCTTTGAGGAAGAGGATAGAATATAGATAGAAGGATTATCTAATAAATAAATATGGAACAAGTGACTAATTCACTGGTTTTTGCTTTCTGTTTCAATAAGCAACATCCATGAGGAAACTTAATGCCCTTTCAGAATAAATATAGTTGTCCCTCCCTTTTGGCCACTGATTATGCTTGCTGTTTGGAATGAAAGTCTTAAAATGTCAAATTAATCTGAAATTCTGTGAATAGCATAGGAATTGATAAATGAGAGGAATCAATTGAAAGAATAGTGGTCAAAATACTTTTTGGGTATTTTTTCTCAAACTAACCTATGTTCCATTGAGTTACACAGTGCATCTTCATTCAAGAAATTTTGTTACATAATGGTAACAACTGTTAAGCCCTAGAGATTCCTAGAATGAGAATTACCCTGCATGTTATCCATTACTGCAGAGTGACTATTAAAAACTATAAAATTCAGGATAATTGGCCTTTTACTGATTGATTTCCATTGTGCAATCATTCTCCAGACACAGCGAGTGTCGGGGGAGGGACGAGGTTGGGTGGAGACTCACGTTGGAGCTGCAAGTGGTGAACTAGCTCAAGAATCCGGTGCCTATGCAGCAACTGTCACCACCTCCTCTTCATCCGCTGCTCCCATCTTCTCTTCTGATGGCTCATCTTATGTGGCTCTAGCACCCGTCCGAGATGGTGCAGCAGGATTTTTCACCCATATCACTTTGGTCAGCGTTCCTAGACGACGATCTATACCACTAACGCATGGCCGCTATGATGTACGACGCATTTTAGCTTGGGATCACACAGATGATCTAGTGTAAGTTAATTTTTAAAACAGAAAACTAAATCATTCTAAACCAGTAGCAATTTTGCTGACTGAAGCCCAGTCTATCGGTATTAAGTGAATGTACAAAAATCCCAAGCAACAAGTGTTTAAAACCTATATACTTTGGAATGGGCGATCAGATAGAGTAGAGTTTTAAAAAAGCTCGACTCAACTCCAGAATTTTTATTAAGCTCAAGTTGAGTTGTTAATGATATTTTTAAGTGGTTCAGAAATTGGTTTTCAGTTTTTGCATGAATCTAAGACGATGTTTCTTTCCTTCCGGAGTTCCCAAAAAAGTGGGTCCATCTTACATTCAAAAGCAAAATCCATGACTTCAATTGGATTGTATAACCTAAACACTCATACTCACCACGATAGGTAGGTTCATGGTAAAATTCTGTTTGAGTTAAAGTTTCATGAACATTATCTCAACTCACTAAATGTTCATGTCACTGGTTACAATTTACCTAAATTGAACTATAAAAAGCATCTGTGCCATTGTGACATAAATTGCAATAACTTTGGCGAATTGGATTCAAAGCTACATTACGACTGCATCTTAGTTTACCGCTCATTGAATTGCATAATTCTGAAATTATTACATCCTTATGGTAACAATTTATATACATCGCAAGGGAAAAAGCATTAACTTGCTTACGTTTCCTCCACATTTCTGCCACCGCAAAAAATATCCTGAGTGGGGATTTGCCACTCAGTCGCGTAGGAAGTGAAGCCAAACTTCAAGCGTTCTGAACGATCAGTCTATTCAGCATTTTGAGTTTGGTAATCTTGCTCATTTGCAAGGAGGCAGTGGCAAGCGCCAATCGAAACAATGAGGATCGTCCATTGGCGGCTCTCTTACAACGTGCCAAAAATGCGTAATGCAATGTTTGGTAGTTCATGCCTAGTCACCAGCTTGACCTGTATGTGCCTCTGTGCTTAACCCAAGATCGTTCAATATCGACTGCGTTCATCCTTCAGTACCTAGGAAAATATCAAATATAAAAACTCAGGCTTGACAGACCCCACACTATTCTATATGCTTCACTTTTTGCACACTGTCACAGCACACTATATGTCGCAGCAACAAAAACGTGGAGGTAATGTAAGCATGTCCATGGTCACACAGTCACAATTTACTGAAATTAGATAGTAAAAAGAATAAATGCAGTTCTGGTATAAACTGCAAAAATGTTGGTAGATTGAATTCATAGTGATATGACGACCACATCTAGTCTAGCTTAGATTACATATACCTACCACCACAGTAATGTTCACACCGTTGAGGTTTCAATTTACCCAAGTCTCTCTTTCTCGGAAAAAGATAAAATATAGCATTAATGCTCGTACTCTACTCAAAACTGGGTTTTGTAGCAATGGCCGACTTGAACTCGCCTCCCCTCTATAAATACTCACTAATTACTTTTAACTGCCTTCAAAATACACTATACGCACATTTTTTTGTCACTATTCAAGATATCTTATCTACAAAAAATCTAACTCAGTAGAATAAATAACAATTTAGTTTTTAAAACTTCAAAACTGCATCATCAAAAACTGCATTACAAATAGCTAGTTTCAGTTTAATCTACCAGGAAGTCGCTGGCAGTAAATGGGTTAACACCTATGGATACACCATAAGTTTTAGCTGAAAATTTTCAGCTGGCCTTCCCAAAAATCCTTATAGAGCATTCTATCCAATTGGCTGGAAGCTATAGTCTGATTTGGAGTTAGCAGAGGTGAAATTGGGGGTCTTTCCTTGCACATGTACCCCATTACCAGAATAGATATGGTTTTCTGATTTCTTTAAGGTCACCAATGCTGAACCACCAAGTGTTCCATTTACAGTTTTATTCCATTTATGGAAATTCCCTAGGTCAGTCTAGTAGGCCAGAATTTATCTGAACATTTACTGCATGTACTCAAACATTATGTAACCCTTGAGTTCTCATTGAAAGATTTTTTTCACTCTCTTGTAGAGTCCATCCTAGTTTTTCATTCACAGCATCTAGATAATAGCCTTAAAATGATTATCCTCATTTCATGATGTAAACTATGATATGATAGCTGGAAAACAGTACACATCATCACTTTTATCACTGGCTTGATCACTAAGAAAGACAGAAGCATAATTTCACTTGTACAACGATAAAATTATGAGGAATATTTCCGGAAGTCAATGGGCACAGCTTGGTGTTTTCTTCAGATTTATTTTTCTCAAGAGAACTAGTCTTGGCTATTAACTGGTCATCAGGGACAATGAAGTGAAGTTAGCTGAGCTGTTCTTAAATAAGATAGCGGAAAGGATAGGGGGAGGGAAGGGAGGAGGAAAGCATGAGTTAAAGAGTTGAGTTAGAGCATGAGGGAAGAGTTTCAAGTTTACCCACTAACCTCATTCAGTAAATCAGGAGGTGGAGGCTGGGGGGGAACAGGATTAGGCAGAGAAGAACTGTTGTGGGATGGGTGTGATATCAACAACAAAGGGAAGAGGTAAAGGAAATTTACATCATTAAGGATTAATTGGTCTTTTGTGTGGGAGGTTCAAGGAAGGAATTCCAATATTTTCATGTAAACTATCTGTAAGATGTACAATGATGACAAATACAGAAATTCTAATGCATAACTAGCCCTTATGGAAATAAGACCAGAATCTGGGAAGCTATTGCATGATAATAATGTCTCTTCCATTTGTGAAGCTGTTCCAATTTAGACATGCCATTCTTGATTAGAACCAAATATGTTCCATAATTCTAATGTCTAATCATTTATCTCATTCACAACAGATACTATTTGGCAGTTCCTGAAGGCCATCCTGGAGAACAGCACCTCTACAGGGTTAGTGCATCAAGAATTGGAAGCAACAGTGACAATGTACCAATATGTCTAACCTGTGTCGAATTTCCTGAGGAAGATGAGATGGATGAGGGGGATGAAGATGATGAAGAAGATGACGAAGATGATGAAGAGGGTGAGGAGGAGGATGATGGGATGAATTCCATCCCGAAAGCTGCCCCAGTCACCTCTACTCCACCACATGGGAACTCGAAGAAGAAAAATCAGCAGGCATCCATGTCACCATCCTGGAAGCCATGTCTCTACCACACTGCCTTGTTCAGTCCTGGGTTGGCATTCTTCGTTCTTGAGTGCTTAGGCCCAGGTGTCCCGACATCTCACCTTTATGCAACGCGGAGACCTGCAACTCTAAGTACAGGGCAGCATGGACTGTATGGGGGAGAGGGAGGATGCTCAGCACTCGAAGAGGAAGATAGTGAGGAGAGCGGAGGGATGAGTGGTGCAATGGGAGAAGTTGGACGGCCTGTGCTTCTCTCTTTACTGCAGGACAATGCCAAACTTCAGCAGAGGCTCTCTCGTCTGGCTCTCCCACAAGTAAAAACATTCCCAGTGCAAATTTCTGGAGGCTACCATGCGCAAGTGCGACTTCACTTACCTCCAGGCCTTAGAGAGGATGAAATTACGCGCTATCCCCTTGTTGTGCAAGTGTGAGTAGAGTGGAGGAATATGGTCACATGCATCACTCATATTTAGTAATAGGTACCATCACATAGTTTTCTGTGAAGTGTTTTATTTTTCAAATCCTGTTAATTATAGCTCCTGAAATCAGTTCTTATTTGTAACTCTTTGGACCCTGAACTCTTAAAAAGCAGTGGTAAGAATAGCATTAAAGTTCTTTTATTTTTAACACTGCAGTAGTAATAGACAGCCAGTCTTAAACAATAATGACATCTAGGGCATAAAACACATGGTGCTATCCCATAAATTTTCACCCCTAAAGAGTCATATTATGCCAGGCACACATTTTCTCCTAGGATTTCAAGAGTAAGTTTTTGACATCAAAATAAAACGTAATCTTATTTATTACATGGTGATTAACTGCCATAATATATGACAACAGTTTCAGTGGTCCAAAGAATATAACATGCTCAAGCAAAAATTTAATCATGTAAATTCTGATTCTTTCTAGAAGCCAAATTTTAATCATGCAAAAATACCATCAGTCAACATCTTCTAAGAAATGATTTTTGGGATCACTCACATTAAGATGAAATATCTCATATTTTCTCTCTTCAGATCTCTTTCACTTCTTATCACAAGAGATATTTCAGGATCTGCATTTTTAAGATTACTCTGATTTATTGAAAAAAATTTCTTCTTCTAAATTGCACAGGGATAATTGCATATCCCTTGCCCAAGTATAAATTTCACAACTACTGAATTCCTTATTTACTGTCAGTTTGGCCTTGATTTTTCGCACCATACCTTTTCAGGATATAACATCTAAAAATTAAAAGCTCTAGCTCAAAATTATGTTTTTCAAAGAATTTATTTCCTATTCGAGGAATTATAGGTGCATGAGTACTTCCTCAAAACAATATTTTGTTATATTAACTGGTGCCTAATAGAAAATTTATCAGCAGATTAAGAAAATGAATCAACACATGCAAGGAAAATAGCTCCTCATGAAACTATTCAAAGCTGCCGAAAATACGGCTAGGAGATACATAGCAATAGCCATGAGAAAAAAATCAGCCTGGTCCAGAAATCGAACCCTAGATTTTGGCTAGCTATTAGGCCGATTTTTTTCCCATGGCAATTTCTAACTTTATTATGTGCTTGAATCTAATTAAAATAATTTTCTCATTAGTTATGGAGGTCCAGGTACCCAGCTGGTTACAGAAAGATGGCGACTAGATTGGAGTGCTTACCTTGCTAGCAGTCGGGATATTATAGTGGCCCAAATTGATGGCCGAGGCTCAGGTGGCCAAGGACTTCGTCTTGTTCATGAAGTCTACCACCGTCTTGGCTCAGTAGAAGTTGAAGACCAGCTGGAAGTAACAGAGTAAGCAGTTTACATCATTGTATTTAAATAATCTCAAATGCTGCTAAGTGTGACACTCCAAAAGCAACTAGGGAGCAAGGCTTGAATTTCCCCAATAGCAGAGGAGTGCATTAAGTGAAACCTTGAAATTTTTCCTAATAATATTAATATTTTTCAGCTGTATAAAATTCTATATTTCACTGCACTCTGTTTAAAACAAAGCATCTACCACAAAAAAATCACTATATCAGACACATGGCACACACCAAGAAAATGGTTCATTTCATTTCTGACAACATTAATCTACCAATTTACCAACCTTTTTCCTAGCTCACTTACATTCTGCTCCATGGCTAATCTCCAAAATATCACCAGTGCAGATATGGGTCAGAAATCAAGGACATTCATCAATTTGCCAGTGCAAGCAAGTTTAAAGCTTGAGGAGGAATTTGCTAACAAGAGCAACTTAAGTCATTAAATTATTTGACTATGGACAGTTGTAGACCTGGAATGTTGCAATTGTTTGAGCTACTTATGTTTAATGTCTTTTGGCAGCTCACGTCATGTTGCATTTTCTCTCTGCCACTTGCAGATGGGGGTTATAACGCACAGAAGAATAGGAGGGTCACCCCTTTAAAATTCAACTACAGCTCTTTAAAATTTAATAAGTGCTTAACTTGAGTTATTGAGTAAAAACCGATGCTTACAACAAGGCAGGCAAGGCTCTGGCAGTTGTTTTAGCACAAGGAAGCCCAATAATTTTACCTTAGTGCGACAGGTCATTGTACATCAGCTTTTACATCTCGAGTGAACAGTGCAGTAGCCTGATATACCATCTCATGTACTTCAACTTTGTTCAACTTTATAACACTGAAATTATCACATTCATTTTCTAGTTGATATTAAAGAATAGTATTACTACTGACTAATTCCATTATGTAATACAAAATTTAAAGAAACAGCATAAGGATACCTAAAACAATAACTTTGCAATGTTTTTTACCTATGGTGATACATGAAATAAATGCAGAAATGAAGATATGTGATTTTTCACAAAGATATTTGTCTATAAATCCACAAGGATGTCTTTCTGGAATTGCACGACTTAATTTCTGTATTTTGTATAAAGTCTACTCAATTTAGCAGGAATCTTTGGATTTCATACATTTTATAAAATTATCCCTTGCATTTTCTGCTAGAATGCTGGCAGAAGCTAGCTTTAAGAGAGTTAAATAATGCTTGAAAATTATTTAATATTTTAGCCTTTTTCAAGTAGTTATTCATGGGTATAATGATTATTTTTGTGAATTTTGCCCAAACCTGGCTCCATTTTTAACCCAGAGGTCAGATTAAAGTTGAGATATCCCACATACCAAAAGCATATATATAAAGTAAAGAAACCAAGGATAAATTCTTACTTACACACTGCTTCAAGTTACTTTTTCATCAAAAATGTTCCACAGTTGATGTAAAAAGACAGTCATTTTCTGGAATTGAATGAGACAACAGAGCATTCAAGCTCACTACATTAATGTCAATCATTTCCAAATCAAAACAAAATATAAGCCTTCCTCAAGAAGGGGGCTGCTGCATGACTGAAAATTTGGTGAAGTATAGTAGACCCTCACTAATCTGAATCTTCAAATCATCTTGACAGGCTTCTGGAGTATATTGTGAATGGCTTTCTGAGGGGTCATGAAATGGCACCATTACTGAAGTCTAAACTGTCTCCCAAACCAATTTTTTTGGCAAAATGGTGGGACTATCACTAAAGCAGATTCCTATTTACACAATTTTATGGTACATATTGGAAAAAACTAGCTAGGGACACAAATGAAGTATGCAGGAGAGAAATTTGCAAAAGTGACAGATTGTCAAATTATGTTCTCTAAAGTTTGCCATTTCAACGTGTATGTACACATTTCTTTAAAGATACCTTCGAGATTCACTCCATTTTGTGGATGGCCGACGTGTAGCTGTCTGGGGATGGAGTTATGGAGGTTTTGTTGCAGCTATGGCTCTATCTCGTCCTGGTCAAGGAGTTTTCCAGTGTGGGATATCAGTAGCTCCAGTCACCAATTGGAAATTATATGGTAATAACAACAATTACCTGATATGATTTTAAGTTTTACCATCTAGAATTGTAAATAATGTGCTCACTCACTCATCCTGATGAAGGAGTCAAATACTTATGCTTGTACGTGTAAAGTATTATTTGTAACACTCCTTCCTTTAACTAATTTGACAGTTATTCAAAGTAAAGTGACATACATTAGAATTTACTGACTTAAATAGCTTGTTTTCCAACCAGGTGATGAAAATTAGATTATTTAATTCCATGCATGAGTTTACAAATATGTCTCACTTTCTTACACCATAGTCTTAAGCCCTAATGAGTCAACAAAAGCCTAAAATTGTTGATGCCATGTTTTCCTGATTCAGCACTTGAGGTAGAATGGTCTTAGAGGCTGTAAGTTATTAAAACAGTAATATAAATAGTTTAACCAATGCATCAAATCCTTCATTCAATTGCTTCCAAGCAAATCTTCACGAAAGCAGGAAATAATAAATACAGCAACATGATTTGATGTGGCATCAGGCTTTTTAACTCTTTGAGGGTGGCATGACGTGATATCACATCATGGCTGTCTTTACACTGGTGCTGAAGACTTTATATCACGTCAAGGGTACCACGAGTGTTCCAGCTTTCATGAGGGGGCCTAGTGAAAGTTCCCTAGTGAATGCTGGAACACTCACAGTACCCTTGACATGATGTAACATCATCAACACCAGCGTAAAGACAACCATGACGTATATCACGTTATGCCGCACTCAAAGGGTTAATACTGTCTGTCTGCTTTCTCTAAGGTGTGCCTAGTATTTTTATTAATTTTACAAATTGAATCTTTTATCCCTCAGACTCCGCATATGCAGAAAGGTATATGGGACTTCCAAATGTAACTGGGAATTACAAGGGATATGAAGAAGCAGATGTAACCAGGAGAGCTGAGCACTTCCGAGATAAAATGTTCTATGTGGTGCATGGAACTGCTGATGATAATGTACATTTACAGCAGAGCATGGCTCTGGCCAGAGCTCTCACAGCAAAAGGAGTGCTCTTCAGGCAGCAGGTGAATATTTCTTTGATAGAGCTTAGCTCACCACCATTTGCTTATAAACATTTTTGGGTTCACAGACTCTAGACAACCATCATTACACCTATTAAGTCTACAGCCATTAATTAAATTCAGTAATATAGCTCAAGAACCAGATCATTGATGCCAGATCTCCGACTCCATATCCATGTCTTTCCTTTTTTTACATTCTACACTGCATATTGAGGATCAAGGATTTACCCATCTTAGCGCTACCTTCAGCCAGCAGTACTAGCGAGAAACGTGGAGGGTAATTTAATGAAATGTATTATCTCAGGAAAAAAAATATTATGAAATTATTGTTAAAGATATCCATATGCAGTTCTTTTATTATGTATAAATTGAATTAGGTAATAATTATAAAAGACAATTCCATCGTTTAAAAAATAATTCTAATTATATTAGTGTGTTAAGGTTATACAATATTTGTATAAGAGTCTATAGAACTGCCCGCCGTACTTTTCGCCCAAGATACAAAAGCCAATACATCAGCCCACCACACTAAGAGGGTTACAGAAAATATTTAAAACTTCAAGGAGTACCTAATGGACCTGATCAAACTATCCCTGATAAACACAATAATAAATTTCCAATCACAATTTCATTCTCTGGGAACTTCTCCTTACAAGTTAAATTGCTCTTCTCAGCTTCTCCTTTCATCTAACTAATCTACATGCAGTAGCAGGAATGAGTGGCATGTGATTTTAGGAAAAGGCAGAGAATATGGGAAAGGCACTAGAATAGAAAAAGCAAGGTAGTGAAACCTGGTTAACCCAGTTACAAGTGTCTTTCTGTTTTGGCTGTAATAATAAAAGAAAGGTAAAATAAGTTTGGCAGTGTCTCTCTCTAATTTTTTTGCATCTGGTAGTTCTATAGATGTGGTGCAGGATGAAAATAATATCATTCATAACAGCAAATGGATTAAAATTGTATGATAAAGGTTATTGTGGTTCATTTCAGTATTAAAAACTGGTTGATATGTAGATACCTACTTAAAGCTCTAGTGAACAGTCACTTCAGCTCAGCTCAGCACTTCAGCTCCTGGTATCTCTTCCTATGTACTTTCCTCTTGATTTGATCGATGAACTTATTCCTGGGTCTTTCCCGGGGGGGGGAGGGGGGGGAGGGTCTTTTCCCTCTATTTTGCCTTCAATTATGTTCTACACACCTAAGATACGTAGGTTTGTCCAATTGTATTTGTTGAACTGTTTATTTACTGGATTGAAAACCCGAAGGCTAGTGAGAATGTTAGGAAATAGATGCAAAGATAAATAAGTACAGATATGTGTCCTGCATGTTCCCTAGCCACCATGGGATGGCCCTTTCTTGTAAACATTATTTAGCAAATGACAATGACAAATTACTAATACTTTAGCCTTAAAAATGTGCACAATAGAAGGGTATACATTTCACATGGAATATTATAGGACATTTACAATTTGCATCAGATTATAAAGAAAAAACTAATTCTCACATTAAAAATTGCAAGTCACCCTAATGGCATAGGTTGCCAGGCGTTGATTGATTCTTAATTTTTAATTAGTAACGTCTGCATCAAAAGTAAAATAACTAGAGTGTTTCAAACATCATAGCCCAGTTGGCAATTTATAAATGCAGCCTATTCGTAAACATGTCCAGTACCATTTGGGGAGAGGACCATGCAACCAAAGATTTCATGATGATAGACTATATTAGAATCATTTGATTGAGAAAAAATTGTTTACTTTTCTTCGTTTTTTCAGCCAAATCAGTCTACTACAACTACCCTACCATATTTAATGGACTGTATAAGCTTCAAGGCTGATTAAATTTGAAAAAAGTTCAATATCAGGAAATTTTGGCTCACCATATGCTAAAAGCTATCTTAAAATTTAATAAAATCTATTCTAAATGAAATAATGAAGATTTTAATGCCTACAAGAGTGGAATAACTGGGAAAAGAGGCAGAAATTTCAGTTAAAGGGGACATGATGAAGGTGATTAAGTTAAACAATGACCAATCATAAATTGGAGAGTCAGCTAAGGGGTTTCAGTCATTGATGGATTCCTTAGAGAACCATTAGAATGGTTATGGAGTGATAATAAATCATTAGTAAATAGTAGAAATAGAATTTCCCAAAAATAGTATAGAACAACCTTACCAAAAAATCAATCAATCGTCACAGTTTACAAGAGCGTTTGAAAGCATTTCAAAGAGTGTATGGTAAGAAACCACATTGCCCAATTTCTTTTTTGCTTGATATTTTTCATTGATTTCAAATTCACAATTTCGTGCTTAATGCTTGGTAGTCCACAGTTTTTTTTTTTTTTAATTTGCTCAGTGTTCATAAGTTAATAAATTTCTCAAGGAGTTCAATTCTCTTGTTGTTTTGTGTCCCTGTGTTTCTCTAGAAAAGAAAAACTATGCTTTTTGAGGGAATTATTAGATTCATAAATAATTTTTCACTTTCAAGAAATTAATAATTCCATATTGTCTCCTAGGTGTACCCGGATGAGAGTCATGGTTTAACTGGTGTGCGTCGACATTTGTACCGGTCCATGGCTCACTTTTTGGACGACTGTTTTCGAAGACAAGTCCCACCTGAAATGAAACCTGGACTCAAAAATGGTGGAGGTGGTGGCTTTGAGTGAGAATTCTGTGATAGTGCCGAGTGGCCCTGTCAGTAATGTGAAGGTTGTGGGTTAAAAACCCATGAACCTTCTTATTCAAAGCACCATAATGGTGATGACCTCAGTCTTTCTCTTCTTACTAAAGGGGGCAACGTCGAAATAAATTCAACTTTATTTTATTCTTTGAGTAGTTCAACCAGTTCTGATGCAATTTGCTAATTTCACCCTTCTTAATTTCTGCCTAATTACAAAATTAAAAATCTTAAATAGTCAGCAAAGAAATTTCAAAATGAGGATATGTTGCCATTAAAATGCCTTTCAATTCCTCAGCAATACTAGAAAACTAGTGCCCTTTTTTGGCCTGCATTTTCTCTAGCAGGGCAAGAGGAGCAATTTAGCAATGTAACCATTCAACTACTCTCTTATTTTAAACCACCTGAACATTAAGGAGAAGTATGTAAGTGCCAAACTCAGATGCAGGTTTTGTGTACATACTTTAAAACTGAATGTGTGAGTAATGAACTGCTTGAATGAGTGAGTGTAAATGATATATTATTTCTATGGTTGGGATTTGAGTGAGTGAACAAAAGACTATTATATAGCCTCTTGAAGAGATGGACATTTGAAATATTCTTAAAAGTAATATAGTTTATTTATTTTGGTTTTTGAGAAGTGGACCACAAAATTTGATCAAAGCCATCAGTGTGATAGTGGATTTTGGTCATGGAGTCTCACTTACCCCACCCAAGCAAAAACCATGCTAAAAATGTAGACATTTTGCATGCTGTTAAGGAGGAAAATTTTGCTCTTTTAGAATACTGAAAAGAATGTACATCATAAATTTGCCAGCTATTTCAAAAATTTTCAAATCTAAAAAAATACTAAAAATCATCTCCAGTCCCAATTTTAGACATTAATTTCAGTGATTTATGGAAAGTACGAAATCTAGGGTGGGGACGAGGTATGTTATTATCTTGAGCAAAGGGAGAAGATGAGTACTCTGCAGGTGAAGGAATGAAAATTATACTGTAGAGATTGATTGCTCAGCAACATGAGGAGGATGAGATATAGATAAGCAGAGTACATCATATCATTTTTGAGCAAATGATTTGTGGTTAAATGACCAACCAACATTCTTTAAAACATGAAGTGTAATGATGGGGCCAAGCTGTAATTGATGTGTGCTTTAATTTGATACTTGATATAAGTACCAACATTTGATTGTGTGGATTTATTTTTCTGCCAGTCTACTGAGATGGCAGTATTTTAGTTCAGTTTTGGTGTCACAAATGCATGTAATGAAATGAGTGGC
This sequence comes from Ceriagrion tenellum, assembly GCA_963169105.1. NCBI lineage: Eukaryota > Metazoa > Arthropoda > Insecta > Odonata > Coenagrionidae > Ceriagrion > Ceriagrion tenellum. Next base: position 143,830,796 of record OY720635.1, on the reverse strand, counting down.
AGATGCTCCTCGTTTCTTAATGGGCAACTTCAGCCAACTTGCCTAAATAGTAGCTATAAAGTATGAAAATGAAAAATGATGTGGTTATGTAAAGAGGTGGATATCTTTCTTAAATTTTATATTGGTAAGGTTCAAGATATTTTGTAATGAAACTCAAGGACATACAGCTGCATGATACATTAGATCAATTTGGAGAGTGTTTTCATGTTCTTTCAGCAAACATGTTGCCAACTCCCTCTTCAAACCTAAGATCACTGCTGCACATTAAAAGATACATTCTAAAAACTCTTGAACAAATTCAGTAAAGTTTTAATTCCGTATTTTTCAACTTTTACTTTCAAAAACTAAAGCAGCTTTTTGCTCATCACTTAATTACTGAAAGATAAAATTTCAAAAGCTCAGTTGCTGGGCTGTGAAGTATTTTATGATCCTCAATCATTACTGAAACACTTCCAGAGCAATAAAAGCATGTCATAATTTAATCTATTAATATCTTATTATAAAACGATTGAAGTATGCTTGTATGCCCTTTGATTATCTCTCAATGCATTGATTTATTTTCCAAAGATTCAGAGCTGAGTTTGGCCAAGAGCACTTGAATTTATTGGTACAAAACTATAATTCAAAAATGTCTCCTTTGAAATAACTCACAATGTGCCCAGATATAAAAATATTGAATCAGGGCAAATAGTCAATTTAATATACTCAATTCAAAATATTAACCATGGAGGTTGGTGAATTAAAACGTAATGCAGCCAGGTACTGTGGAAGTCATTGATGGAAGTTCAGGGTATGTATGAAACACATGTTATCATGTTCTTCCATTAAACAAATCACACAATGGGAAGCTATACGAGCACTGTTGATATTGCTAATAAAACTGGTCATTAATAGATCTTCCATGTTCAAAAATCTAAAGTACCTAAATAATTATTTTTATGCATTATATTAAGTTGCTGTACTTAATTACATTCATGATTTTTATAAAAAATAAAATTTTAAACGCACAAAACTTTTTTCTGGAATTAACTAGTTTATTTATTTTTTTTCATTTCATCAAAGTCCATCACAGTAAAGATTTTTCCAGGGCATACCAGCTACAACAAGTTATTGAATTTTAATGATACTTGGACAACAGTCACTTAAATCAATCTCGTAAAAAGTTAAGGTATACTCATGCCTTTTAACTAAAACTCTAAAAAGTACTCTTTCACAGCAGTGAATCATTAAATTTTTAAGGATAAATATGCTCATAATCAAGAATATATTGATAAAATTCTACACCCACACAAAAACATATTAATATTTTAATAGATCTAAGTTATAGCCAATAATAATTTCATTCATATTCTTTTAAATACTTTCGTATTTCTTTTTGATGATGTATTTCAAAATTGGCATATCACTTACTAGAGTAAATTTGAGAGTTAGCCCTCTTAAGATGTGATTCAAAGAAATATGTGATGGCCCAAGTAAGATACCCTTTTTCATCCTGAGTAAAGCATCCATTCACTGGGCTAAATGAAAATAGAGAAAAGGATTGAAATTTTCATTCAATTACACAGTCATACTGTATACCAAATTGGCCAAAATAACATAAAGGGATCACCAATGTAATTTACTCAGCATGAACACTAATTCCTTGATGAATGGTTTAAAAATATAAAGGGGATACCAAAGTCTTGCATGTGATTCAACTCTAGCTGCAACCTTGAAATTATATCGGTCATATTGACCAAACTGATTCCCATTACGCTAAGTATTTTTCATCTATATACATAACAACCTCAGTAATAGAACTAAAATATTTTCTACAAATTGTGATTGACGGCATTGGAACCCTCATTTTTAAATTCTTAGGAATACTTATTAAAAATACTCAAATTAATACGCAAGATAGACTTCTCTAGGGATTTATCTCTTTTAAGTCCATTAGTAAAGCTTAAAAAATTCAACATTCCAAAAGGAAAATATTTTACAGTTTGATTCTTAACACTGCTTTGTTACTAACATCCTAATTAGGTTTATTTTTTAGCTTCTGTGAAAATTCACAATAACAATTTTGAAAAAGCACAGCACTTTCACTATTTTCATGTCATAAGAAAGTAAAAATCATTTTCAGCATGCTGTTCTGTTGAAAACTATCTCCAATAATACATCGAACCATTAATTTGTGATAGCTGAATGGAATATATCATAAATTTCAATCCTATCCATAGAAAAATCATAGATGTAAGATTGTTTATCCTAGATTAAGTAACTCATTAACCATTAGATTTGGCAACACCAACTCTAATATGTTGCAAATGAAATTATTCCTGTATTTTAGAAATTTATGGGCATGCTAATATGAATGTTTCCATCACTTTTTACCAATTTCCTCATTCCACTTTACATTGTTATTGTCATGAATTGTAAATACCTAATATTTCTCAGAAGTTATATCTATTAAAATTGTTATTTCCATACTTTTTATCCATATATTAAAATCCCTGTGATATAAAAGCATCTCTTTATTCTTCCAAACATATTACTTTGTCAAAAATATTTTGATAAACTATTCACTAGCTTTTAATGTCAGCATATTAAACATAAAACTCCAAAGATCTAAATGAAGTTTTAAACTAAAAAACAATTTTAAATGGAAAACTGATGTCAGTTGAAATATTGAAGTGCTGGAATCCTGTGGCATAGCAAGGCATTCAGGGTTGGGTGCCAATTTTGAGCAATCCACAAATTCTTAACCTATTCAAATGCACGCTTCAAATGTTAACTATCCAACCTAGCTATTACTGAAGTTATTCATGAAAAGTGGTTTTGACTCTTCTTTTTGTAGTCGTTCTAAGTTAAAAGAAGACATCCAATTAGTTCTGACATTGCAAATGGCAAAGATGCAGGGAAAAAGAATTTAGCTTCTATTCAATGGCTGACTACCTCTAAGAACTCAATTAAGTGTGTACAGGTTTTCAATGTGTTTATCAATCATGACACATGAGGCCTGCCACTTGGAGTGATTCCAGCCCTGAGCTCTTATAAGTATTGAGAGAAGAAGCTCAGTGGCAAGATTTTGCACCTACATCAAGCTCCTTCCTATGCAATCATATATTCTCAACTGACTAAAACAGCCCATTCAGTAGTCTTAAAATGTGAAACTAATATTAAGTTGATCAATGATGAAATGCACTCATGCGATTTATTTGGTGTGACCGGTTTTGATACAAGATATATATCAGGCCCGATGACACCTCACATCCAAACCAGTAAAACACATAAATCTTTGTGAAACCTAGCAAGTCCATTTACCTTATTGATCAATCGTGCAGAGTTCCATCATGTTTCACCTGATACCATTGAATAAATATGAGATAATTCTTAATTCATTAGTATGGAGAGAGATTGACTGACATTCTCCCATTCAAAAAAGTTCCTTTAATAGCTTCATCAAAAATGTCTCTCATTTTTATTGTAAGCATTGAGATGAACAATTTTCAGTACATTGGGCATTTTCAAGCAACTGTACATAGTTTATCTCTAATGAATACTAAAAAATCAATCACATTTCTAAATATTAACCTATCTAAGGAGTTATCACTTTATATGCTCACTCAAAAAGGGAGAGCTCATACCCAAAACCCTATAATAACACAAAAAAGTGGCCCTTTTCCTTTTCAAAAATATTAAATCACTTATGAAGCTTTAAACAAGGATGACTCAGCATTTTGCTAGACTCCATTATCAAAGGTATTTTTCTAGTTTTTCAAGAATTTTATTTTTGCCACAGGAAATGTTTGGAAGCAGGGCACAAAAGCTATCAATGTGTTGATATGTGTATTATTTTTAGCATCTACTATCCTTGCACTGCATAAACTGTCATTTCTTGGCAAAGCTTTGGGTTCAAAAAATACAAATATATTAAAAATAAAATGATTTTATACATGAATTTAAGGAAAGGAAAACAGGAAGAATACTGGTGCAATATTATAGCTCTTTATATCCATCCTTTTAAGCTGAATTCACATTTACAGCCAAAGTAAGTTAATTAGAATAAAAGCACCTAAATTTTACTAGAAACCTTTCAGACAAATTTTGAGGCTACCAGGACTAGTCACAGTACATATTACTTTTAAGGAGTCACCCACAAGTGCAAAATTCCACAGAGGAAGAATCATTCGCCTCAACCGTGATTCAAGTTAGGATCCCATGATATCGTGCCAAGTGCTTTTGCCAGTTATGTTACCATGGTGTCCTCCACTCCAAAGGATTTTTGTTAGCTTTAGAGGAACATATCTGTGACTAGTTCTGGTATCCTATTGAGGAAGATGGAGGGGGCGCTTGTAATGGTGACCAATACTAGACGCTGTGATGTGGGCATGGCCAGTTCCGCCATCTTTGTTAACCCTGATTTTCCTTTAGTGCTTATGGGCTTACATGCTAATTTTGCAATTTTATGATGTTTTCAATGTATAACTCATTTGAAATCCACAAGCATTTGCCTATATATCTTGAACTACTATCTTCATACATTAAACACGCATCATTTTTTTACAGCACACAGAGTGGCATTAAGTGAATGAGAGGTTTTATTTCCTTAAACATGGCCAATTGGGCTTGCACAAAAATCAAACTTTCAGTAGGTGCTTCATTAGTCAAGAAATCATTTAACTACACAACTGCTGGCCCCACTATAAAAGAAGCAAGAATAATTCTTGGAATTATCACTAATGAGTGATAAAAGACAGTATAAATAACAATAATACTTTTAAAAACACTCCTATGACAGTAGCACAAAAGACAGAGGTAATTTGTTATTTCTCAGTCCCTTTATTCTCCAGCACCATTGACTTCTGTTCCACACATTGGTTTCAACATTGCAGGATATATTTTTCAACAAATCTAACAACAGTAGAAACACTCCTTTAAATGCTACACTAGAACACTCAGAATCTGATTCAGTGACACAATACCACTAATTACCATCTGCATATTTGAAGAAAATTCCAGAAAAACCTTTGGCACAACATCATACCATATTCATACAGACAACAAGCTGGTTATGTCCATATCCCTGGGGAGAAAATACTTAGAGTACAGTACACTCCTGGTACTAAGAGGCCATTTTCTCTTCTTACACATTGCACCAATAGAACTGAGAACTCAGTTGAGAGTTTTCATAAAACCTGAAACAGCTACACAAAGCAGGTACCTTTTGAAAAATGGGAAATAATTACACTTAAAGCAAAGCAGGCAAAAAAGTACCAAATTTCAAATCAGAAAAACTTACACCTGGGTCTATCCATGCCAAGATGTCCAACTCGGTAGTTTGACCATATAAGGAAAAAATTTACAATTGCAGAGTCATTACCCAGATTTTTCCAGTAGGCTTCCGCGGAGATTCTGACTGTGGGCAGCGATTGTTCCGGGTTTCCATTCGCGTGTATCCATTATTTCGGACAATATTTCGCCAACGTTCCAGTTGGCTTCCTCAGGTCCACTGAAGTACCCAGAAAATAGCTATTGTTGCTATTTCATATAATGGGATTTTTTTCCAGGATGAAGGCAGTTGGCCAAATTCTTCTTATATATCCCATAAGTATCATAGCATCAAAACTTCAAGATAAAATAATTTGAAGCTGGAAGCTTACATACATGTATTGATACACTGCCAAGAAATGCATCTTATTAAAATTTTGGGATTTTGAAAAGTTGATTTGAGCTCTCAAAACATATGGCTTTTGATTGTGAAAATATAAGTTTATTTCTAAAAGTGTTGAGCAACCAAGTTGGACCACTTGGTATGGATTGTCCCACCTAAGATTAGATAAGGCCCATTAATACAAGGCACGTTTACCCATGGTCAACTTTGTTCCCACATTCACATCTCATCAACCCTAAAGCAAAACAAGACTCTACTCACCCAGTATGAACGAAATAAATGATCATTTACCAGCATAAGAAATGTTAAAACTCTATTTAAAATATTACATGAATATGTAATACCATAAAAAACTAAGATACCATAAAAAACAATACATCAGTACTGTAAATTAACATGAAATCCTTCAACTCCTTGCAGAACGAGCCTTATAGTACTACAATCCATATTTCTGCCAAGTGCACAAAAAACTTATTTAACACTCAAACTATGCATCTAGATAAAAATAATTATATGTATTTTCCATAATTTTTTTCCCGAAATACAGACTGACATCAATTCCAATACGTCCAGTGTGTCCAATATGAGCAGAAAAGCCACTGTTAATCTCACTAATCCCATAGAGCACTTGTCATTAGCAATTATAACAGCAATCGTATTAGTTCCATTAGTGTCTATATAATAATTCCATTAGCATTCCATATAATAGTTCCATTAGTGTAATATAATAAATTTCATGCAAAAATAAATGCTTAGCTGATTTGTAAATGCAAAATAAACAACAACCATTAAGGTAAGTAAAAATTTTGATGCATGAAATCACATATTTTATTGTTTGCTTATGGGCTCAATTTGACTCTGTACCTAAGCTCAAGCAAGGATATAAACACTGTACACCAAATAAATAAAAGACATCTCAAACCTGTGAAAGATGATTCAAGGTTTTAGGCAATTGTTGTGGCTACTGCTACTAAATGCAGCTCCACGCAGCATCTGACACCACCACCATCTCAATCCATGTTCCCAGCAAAAACCTTACTGAAAACGAGAATAATGAATACCTCCAAGTAATCTAAATATGTTAAAAGAGTCACTACCACAAATTTTGCAAAGAGACAGCTGATATTACTTGATATTCACCAATCCATCCACACATCCATGCAATCAAAGGATGAGTAATGAAAAGGCAGGGATAACAAATATGGATTTTATTTCAGATGCCAGGCTTCAGTTTGAAGACATAATGTCATCTCTATCTACCTGCATTTGGTACCCTAAAATTTTTTCCGTTAGATCAAACACCTTTTGCGTTCAAAGTTTTGTATTGACCTTGCAGACTGCAGTGTCTTGCCCTTGCCTTGGATGACTAGATTGTTAGTTGGGGGAGCCTTCGTCAGGAGCTCGGGAACCTAGACCTTTAGTGGTCCTTTGTGCCTACCCCATTTTAACCTGCCTGCCACATGCATACAGGGGACAAGAGCGCCACGGTAAAGGTATGAATGGTCACCCATCCAACCCTCGTCCGGGCCCAACATTGCTTAACTTCAGTGATCTTACGGGAACTGGTGTTTCAATGAGGCTAGGCCCTTGCCCGATGGCTAGTTACATAGTAAGTCTGGCAGTCTTGGACACCTTAACGTATGGTGATACCTAAATCCCATTCAGACAGACTGGACTCGCATTACATCTTGAAATCAGTCTAGGAATTTTAACACATTATAGGCCAAGGTATATGACAGGATAAGTCTAGTAAGAAGTCCCTAAATGGGTTAGGGTGAGGATATATGAAGCAATTTTTTTTCATGCATAACAACGACTTTGAAAAGGTTTAGTGTCCCACAAACAATGATGACGCAGTCAAAAAGAGAAGAATGTGCTACATGGGTTGCATAAACGACAGGATACTAAAGACTACAATAAACCGATAGCAATTTGTCTCCAAATAGAAATTATACTCCGGGACGGTCGGAAGCTAGCGCATACTATTCCTCCCGGACTCCGTCCGCCTCCGACCGCCCGTCCGCATCCGCCTAATTTTCTCGACCGAGAGTTGCGGGCGGAGCGGGCGGAGCGGGCGGAGCGGGCGGAGCGGGCGGAGCGGACGACGGACGGTGGTGGACGGGCGGACGGAGGCCGGGAGGAATAGTATGCGCTGGCTACCGACCATCTCCTAACGGAGACTGCGGGCCCAAGTCCATTTTCGTTCGGTTTTGGCGGACGGCGTGGTATGCGCACCCCTCAAAAAATGGGAGGAAGCGGACGGAAGCCGGACGGAGGCGGGAGGATAGGTGTGCGCTGGCCTTAAGTGTGCGATGGGCTTGAGAGTCCCGAGAAATGTACTTCATCTCTAACAGAGTGTCATTTGCAATTAAAATTACAAAAATGAAAAGAAATCCAAATGAACCGGTTTTATCTGTGGCTTTTCCACCTGTTGTAATATCAGTCCCATTCAGTCTCCCATGTTTAAAGAAACACACAAGTACTAATGTCAGGAAAACGCTGCAGAGGATTGCAACTCTTGATCTCAATAATCAAATCCAAGTGAACCGCATCCTCTAGGCAGCTAGTAAAACCAAACATTTTTTGATACTGTATTGTATTTGAAACTGTATTTATATGATAAATAGGCTAAAGCGTATTGCTGACTTTACTAAAGGAGCCAATAAATTCTCTTTCTACTGAACTCCACCGCAACGCCGGTGAAATACGTCTGTTAGAAGACACCTCGAGGAATATTTCCTGAAAGTTCGCTACTTCAACTTTCCGTATATTTCCGATCACTCTTCTAACAACGAATTAGGATCACAAGTACTGGTAGCGCCATCTTCAAGAGTTATACTTCGATAATCGTTAGCTTAGAAAAACCAAAAACATTATATCCCTTGTTCTAAAACGTAAATCATGCTCGCAGATTGTATCAGAGTTCCTTCCTAATGAGACAATATTTGTGCACGCATACTACAGACCACCCAACACTTACGCCACATTAATTTTAGAACTCGAAACACAAATGAAGGCGTCACATCCACGAATCCCAAAAGAAATTCAATAATAGTTAGAGATTTCAATGTCCACATTACAGATTGGAGAACGTAAAGTTACCAACCTAGGGGAGAGACGAAGGCATCTGGGAGTCCCTCCTCTACACACTCTCATCAAATTCCCTACATATAGCTATGACACAATATTCTACATTTATTGGCAACAATTATAGCACAACAAGTGAAGAAAAATCTACCCCCGACACCTAAAAATTAACCGTAAAGTAAGACACGAAGGGTACTTGGAAAAGTTTTCTTTCGATTGCCCAATCACACGAACATACACTATCATAGCCGATGTACCGAGCAAGCCACAAATATGGAGCAAGAGGCACAGAGTGATTCCTCACCAGGTATACAGCGCTCGTCCCAATTCCAATCAGAACCTCGCAAGATCCCCGGCCGCTAAGCGCAGACCAGTCCGCGTCAGGTAAGTTAGGTGAACAATCCGCGGGCAAACGAGGATCTGAGGACGAACATGCAGTATACTCGATAAGATACAACAACTGGTCAGTTTCACAAACTCCATTAAAAGGTGCACACTACAAGACACTAAATCATGCTGAAGACAAAAACAGTATCATGTCGGACATATCAAGCGGGGTGAGTTATTAGTAATGATTATAAGTAAGTCAAACAGAACAAAGGCTAATTAATAAGGACAGGATTTTCTACTAAAATATATCCCAAGTAAAGTAAAAAAAGTGGCGAATCAAAGCGAGTACAATGCGACGGTGAAAATATCGTTAAGACGACATTGAGTTTGATACGCCAAGATGAAAGTACTTTGTACAGGTTTGTCAAGTGATTCTCGCAATTTAATCATAAAAAAACAAATTGTCTATACCCCGTATGACGGTAGCGTTTCGGTTGAAATAATAAATTACAGGAGTAGAACAGTTAGAGGATATAGCACAAGCCTTTTGATCATTCGAAAGGGAAGTTAAGGCAATACACCAACAGCTAATCCCCTACGAAACGAAACGGGTGAAGTATTAATAAACAGAATGGACGAAGCTAATTTATTAAAGTCCTAGCTTCAACAGGTGGTCCTATAGTCATCACAGAATACATCCATTACTGTAAATGAGTCAATGGAAGATCAAATCACGAGAATGAAATGACAGAAATAGATGGCAAATTTTAAATTTGATTTTTCCCGCAATCGTTAACAGACGATGACAGCTGCTAATGAAACTTTTAGCTAAGTTATTGGCCAGGTATAGTTGCTCATTAATTGATCTTTTCCCGAATATTTATTTCTTAATCTGCAATTAGGCTTATCCTGACGTTCTGAATACTTCCTGCATGACTCCTGTATCACTGTGCGTTAATGTAGCTTCACCGTACATTAATACAAATAGTTTGGGAAGCATTGCTAGCATACCTAAAATTTAGTACATGTTGAAAGTTCACCTTTGGACATATTTTCGCAAGTCATTGCGAATGCATTAATACTCGTAGTTTCGTTAAATATATTAGTTTAAATCGCTAAATCCAAAATAAATACCAGGCCCAGAAGAACTTCCTGACCATGTGCAAAGAGAATTAATTTCAAAAATAGCTCCCTGCTTGCAGATAATAGAGTAAATCGATTACCAAACACGTGGTTAATACAACTGTGACACTGATTAGCAAAACCCTGCTGAAGCTATTTATTAGAATATTTTCACTATTCAAAAAATTACCAGTCAAACAACTTATTTCTGCAGGTTTATGCAAATGCATATATAGTGGCAATTACATTGACTTTAAAAGGGCTCCATGTAATGCACACACCCTTGAAGAGGCTCGCAGGTTATTACGCAGATGTATTCATTTTTAACCTATGTATAATAGTAATTATAGGCACTTAATGAACTCATAGAAAACAAAGATTACTGCTCACAGCAGGTGTTTAATGTAGATGAGACGAACCTATTATGGATAAAAATGCCCGAGAGGACTTATATCACAAAGGAAGAGAATTTCTTGCCTAGTCATAAGCCCATGAAAGATAGGTTAACGCTTTTGTTGGGAGCCAATGCTTCAGGTGACTTTAAACTGCGGCCTATGTTCGTCTATCACACAGAAAATCCTAAAATCTTCAAGAAATATGAAGTTGACAAGTCTAACCTGAGTGTCTTTTGGCGCTGCCAAAGGAAACCTTGGGCGACACGCCCAATATTTAACGAGTGGGTGTTAACGGAGTTCTGCCCCTAACTCAACATTTACCTCCAGAGAATCCAATGGCCACTTAAAGCGATATTGGTGTTGGACAATGCCCCAGGCCACGATCAAATGCCGCCGCATCCCTCGAGGCGGAATTCGACTTCATTAAAGAGCAATTCCTCCCACCCAATAACACTTCTTTGCTCCAACCAATGGATCAGAAAGTTGTTGCAAATTTTTAAAAAATGTAATGAAAAAAGATTGTTTGCCAAGTACTCCGATGAGACCAGCAGTCACCATTGTATCTCACAGAAATATTTCCGAAAACCTCAGTATTATAAATAGTATTCGGTTAATCGTGGAGTCTCGGAATGAATATTCCACCATATACCTCAATTCTGCTTGGAAAAACATTTAGCCGAAAGTTATTCACAATTAATCAGGGTTTGATGAAGAGCACGCAATAGACGAAGAATCCATCCATACGGGTGGCCTGGAGAGTGAGCTAGTAATAGCAGAGCTCAAAGAATCGAAGAAAATAGCTGAAGGAAAAAACTGCAAGCGGCACTATAACGACGATGGAAATACTGTGATTTTTTAGGACATTAAAGAAAAACTCGTTGCCTGGGGCACGGTTGAAAGGATTGCATAGAAATATGCTGGCATAGAAAGGACTGAACTTTTATCGAGCAACTATAAAGATGAAGTGTTTAGACACTGCAAAACACTTCATCTAGAGAGATAAATATACGACCTTATTTCAAATTTTTAAGTAAATATTGTAATTATTTCATATTTATTGGCTAATTGATTGTTATTGAAACAGAGGTCATAATTATTGCCCGCTGAAAGTTCAACTTATCCTCGGCAATGCTTCCATTAAAATAGTTTTGTCCTTACTGTTCTTAATGCGTATTACACGTTATCCTACTTGGTAACTTCAAGAAGGCTGTTGGTCCCTAAAGTAAACAACAAGCCCTAAAAAACTCTTCCAGCCCTGATGAGTCAGTCCAGCTGTTCCGAGGAAAGTGTTTTCATTGAGTTTTCACCTCCACTTTTCAGAGTATTGTAATATGCTATTTAATCTCTGAGGGACGTCCTTGACGGGACGAAGATATCAGGGCTGCCGGCTTAGCGTAAGGAGAAGTAAGATCGTCAGAAGCAATACACTTGCTGGAGAAGACGACGACGGGCTAGCTAGACACGTCAGCTGTTCCGAGAAGTGCTGCGAGTAAAAAACTCCCCTTTGATCCCATCGAGATTCATGTTTGGCTTTCTACCTCCACGGAAATACAAAGAGAGCGACATTTAAACAGCTGGCACTGCGTAAGGACTGTCTGAACCAGAGGACAGCCGAGCGACGTGGCGATATGCTAGAATATTATTATTCACGGATAGGTTACTGACAATTCCTTCACCTGTCGTCTATGACATCAAAGCTATTCATCTCTCATAATTAGCTTATTTCCACCATAACTTATAACTTTTACATAATTTCAATAAGTTCACAACGCCACTTAATACATTTAAGCTCGTTTGTTTGCGTATCGTGCAGGTGATTGCGACGTAGAGATGATGACTCGAGGACAAAATAAAGACGCCTGTTTACTGATGCCGAGATTTCGCAAAGGTATGACTAAATCATAGCCCACCTTCTCTAATCATAGGTGGAAAATGCGATGGCATATAAAGTCGCTGAGATGGTGTCGCTTTTAAACGGCGAATACGGGAGTGAAGTGGTACAGCTTGCGAAGTAATGCAAGGAAAATCGATGTGCAGTCAATATGCATATTTGAATTTAAGTCTACTGTACTACATTTATTATGCGGGATAGCTAGACGGTCAGGGGTAAATTCACGTTTTACGATAACAGTCCTATTCCATTGTGCGAATGTCCACATTATGGCTCCTCAAACATTAAGATATCTTTCTGGCTAGTGGTAGATATGAAAAAAATTAGGTTTTAATTGTCTAAGAAACTTAAGCCATGAACGCTCGACACGATGTGATGCGACGGTGACGGGTGTCATTGGTGCATCAAGTATGTTGTTCGGGTCGCGTATTAAAATAGAGAGGGAAAATAAAGACGAGGTCTTTTTGCTCTGCACTGCATAAATTACACATGCTGTGCTTTTCCATTACTATTTTTATTATTTCTATACAATATCCTATTTATGCGTTGAGAATTGACTAATGTGAAAGCAGCTTTTGTACGAAATGAATGCTGATATTTACTCGACGTACATAAGTGCCATAAGCTATGAGTCAGGCTCTGGCAGGCGTCTCTGCGTGGAAATATTAAATGTACATATTCATAATGCAGAAAAGTACATAGTATTTCTCCATATAATATTAATCATACAACGAGTTTACCATTTCATTCTGTTCCTCACGTCATACAAATTAAATTTTTAGCAGCGTCCAGAGGAATTGTTTTTATAATGGTTAACAATAGCCTCCAGCTAATACTGGCTGTAAATGTATACTCTTTTATTATACTATATTATAAAGAAAATGCTTTTCTTTATCGATTAGACCATTGAATAAGTTTCTTCACATTTCAGCGATATTATACCATTGAGTATTTCACGTGTAGCAGTCCATCATTATTTGACATAGTGATTAGAGAAGCAAAATGTAGTCATCATTATATTATTTGTGGCAAATCCACTATTCTCAATAATAATAAAATACTCAGGGCCATGAATCTTCAGATCATATACAATAAGCAGAGTATATACTGAAGGAAGCATTTATTTGGCATTTGAACGATGAACAATGAAACAGAAGTAATTAACTGCTGAGACGAATACGAACCACTTGTAACACAGCTCGGTTATCCTCCACTATAAATCAAATAAAACATTTTCAATAATTGCGCATCTAAATTACAAGGTACTCACCCAAAAAGATTTTTAACTTGACTTATTGGAACCCGTCCATGAAATTGACAGCTCTCAAATTTACACCAAAATGCACTTAACCACTGCAATGAGGCACAGTCCAACGCTGGATTTAAAAGACTTTCAGTACGTAAATGCTGGAAACTAATATCACCAACTAAAGCATTTTAAACCACGCAAGAATTATTTACAGACACCACACTGATGCTTGAAGATGGGTATTTTCATCCATCTGTCTAAAATCTATTCATCACAAAAGACAGTAATCACTTTCAAACAATACACAAGATGAAGCTTTTTTAACCTCAAATCCAGAGATATTTCCTGGGCATAACACTCTTAACTTTAGTCAGCACTCAACACCGGCAAAACTCCATTGGAACGAACACTATATGATGCAAAAGAGATTAATTAAAATTTATGAAGAACAAATATTCACTTACATGCATACATACCCATCACGCCGTTCCCTTCCGGGGTAGGCACAGTCAAAATGTTTCACTCGTTGATACATAATTGTACACCTAACTCTGCTTCAATAATTTCCTCCATACTGACCTATCCTTGCAAACCTCTTTTGCCTCATTTAAACCCATACACTGTTTCATACACGCTCTCCTGTTTTTAAAACTCTTAATATTCCTCCTCGTAAGAATTTCCTCAACCACATTCAACCACGACTTTCTCGGCCTACCTCTACCTCTCACACCATTCATTCTACTCTCATATATCTGTTTCGTTATTCGACTCTCATCCATTCTCTCAACATGTCCAAACCAACGAAGCAAACTCCTTTCATACACGTCCATTACTGGAGCATTTCACCCATTTTCATTCATGACCCACTCATTCCTGACCCTATCCATCCTACTTGTGCCGCAAATACTTTTCAGATAACTCATACCCACGGCGTTTAGTCTACTTTTATGTCTATCCTGACATACCCATGTTTCACTACCATATAGCAAAGTGGGAAGAAGTACACTTTTGTACACGGCAATTTTCGCTTCCTTAGACAAGCACTCATTCCTTGATATGCTCCACATGCTACCTACCACTTTCCTTCCAGCATTCGCACGTCTCTTTATCTCCTCACCTATTCTTCCATCTTTCGCATACATCTTACCTAAGTACACAAAAGTACCTGTTCAATTACTTCACCATTCACCCGCATTATACAGTTATTCTCCCCATTCTCCTTATCAAAAACTACTACTTTAGTCTTGCACCCATTTACCTTCAATTCCATTCTCTCCGTTGATTCACAAAACTTATCTAGGAGCTTCTGTAATCCCTTTTGACTGTCTGAGATCAAAACAGCACCATCTGCATATAGAAGAACTCGCACGTTTACATTTCCAATCAAAACACCGTCGTTTGCACTACAAGCGTCTCTAACACATCTGTCCATAAATACATTAAACAGCCATGGAGACATTACACATCCTTGCTTTACACCCCGATTTATTACAAACCAATCACTCAGAGCCCCGTTAACTCTTACACTTGCTTTACTATTGTCATACATCGCCATCATAACATTCAATAACTGCCCATTCACTCCATAGTCTCTCAGAACCTTCCACTACTTCTTTCTATTTACTCTGTCATATGCCTTCTCTAAATCGACAAACGCACAGTACACTTTCTTTCGGACACTCATACATTTCTCTATCACTTGCTGAAGTGCAAAAAGCTGGTCACTACATCCTCTCCCAGGCATAAACCCACACTGCACACCCCATATTTTGTCGGAAGTAATATTCCTTACTCTTTCGATTAATATTTTACTGAACACTTTTCCCGGGATACTCAATAAACTAATGGCCCGATAATTATTACATTCGGTCTTTCCTCCTTTCCCTTTGTACAACGGAACGATGATAGCATTCTTCCAATCCTCTGGAACAACAGAAACCTGTAAGCATAAATTGTATAGTTCACGCAGTCTACAAATTAGTAATTTACACCCACACTTCAACATTTCACTGGATATCCCATCTATGCCTGCAGCCTTCCCATTTTTCAATATTCTCACAGCCGTTGTGACCTCCTTCTCACAAGACTCATCCTCAACGCCTGCAATATTATTGTACAATTCTTCGAAATACTCCCTCCAGCAGTCCCTGATATTGCTCTCGTCCCACAAAATCTCTCCACTTTTGTTTTTTACCGCATTCATTCCCCTACCTTCACCAATCCTTGCCCTTTTTACCCACTTCCAAAACAGCTTTTTATTACCTTCAAAATCGCTCTGCATCTTGCTAGCTTCATCCGCACGCATTCTTTCTTTGCTCTCTTTCACAACGATTTTGCATTCATTCTTTTTCTTTCTGTAAATCTCACATGCCTTAGTACGCTCTTCCTCAGATTTGGCAGCAATCATATCCTTGTACGCCTCTTTCTTTTCCCTGACAGCACTTTTCACTTCTTCATTCCACCAAGCATCACCTTTCGTTCTTCCTACCACTCCTTTTCCACATACACTTTCAGCACATTTCACAATCACTCCTTTTAAACACTCCCACGCATCATTTACGTTCTCGTTTCTGATATGGTCGTCCCATTCTCTCTGCTTCAACGATAGAGCATCCTCAAGCATGCAACCATACCGTATTCTTATCTCGCTGTCTAGCAACTTTTCTACTTTGACTCTCAACTGCTTACGCGCAACATTCTTCCTTGGCACCCACTTTCTGCCCAGATTCACTTTGGAGAGTACCAAATAGTGGTCTGTTCCACATTCAGCACCCCTCATCACTCGCGTGTCCCACACTAACTCTCTCAATCTCTCATCATACACAATAAAATCAATCATACTTTTACAATCACCCCTTTGCCAAGTATACATATGTATTTTCTTATGCTTAAACCATGTATTCGACAAAAACAATCCATTTTCCAAGAACACACTCACCAAATTTTCACCATTATCATTCACTCGGGGGTCACCAAAAGGCCCAACCACTCTCTCAGATGCATCCTGCCTCACACCAACCCACCCATTCATGTCACCTAGTAAAATTATTCTCTCACCAGGATCACATTCATTTAAAACCTCTCTCAGTTTTTCCCAAAACCCATCTTTCACACTCTCACTCTCTCCATCTACTGGTGCATAGCACGCCACAATCACAACTCTCCTAATACCTACTTTCATGCGAACCCAGAGCAGTCTAGGGGATACTAATATTCACTTCCCACATTCAATTCAAGCGAATATTCTACCACTCGTGTTCAATTAGCGTACAACAAATAGGGAAACATGAAACTTCATGGAAAGACACTGAGTTAAAGTATATGTGATAACGAAGAAATTATATTCCACAACAGGGTGATGACTCAAAACTAGGTTAACATGCAGGAGGACATGGGTAAACTGAACTAAGTTGATGGATTTCCTCCCAAACACCATTACGTCATTCCTCAGCTTTGTATTCACCATCGGCATCCACAACCATTCCGGTCGGTCAAATGCAACTACCTCACTTGTAATGACCTCAGCTAGACTTCACATGTCCCTGGGAAATACAGACATTTATATTTCTGCTAGCAAATGCTTTAATACGCATGTACTTGAAGACGGATTTCGCACAGATGAGAATGAACATTAGGTTTGTACCGGCCGAAAGGAAACGTGACTGCCAGACAGTGTCAAGGTACCCATATTAATATCATAATAATGAGATATATTTCTCAAAAATGTTAAAATAAAACACAGGCTTTTCACAAAAGTATTTACATCTGTATATTATTAGCACATTATAGCACGAGAAGATGTACAGCTTTGTGCTTAATCCAAAAAATTGTAAATTGTCGGCAAATACAGTCTGCGATTTATAGATCAATGAATAATGTTTTTTCAGATGAGAAATTTCTGGTATGAACCACTTCAGTTTAACCTGACTAATATCCAGTCACAACAGTTATCAAACCCATCCAAAAGATTAAGGTACTTGGCGGCGAAATACAATTCTAATTTATGAATATTAAAAGTCTAATTTCTTGTTCTTACAGCTATATTTTTTAGAAAGTTTCGCAAACTGAAAATTTGAGGTTACAATTATTTTAACGTAATGTGACCGTAGTAACTGAGAACTCAATATTTATCTGAATAAATATTTAAATCGACCTATTAAGGGTAAGAGAATTACGCCATTGAGGATGAAAACTTGAAAACATGATCGACTTTACCGAAAGGGGAAACCGCCCTATGCTGGGCGGTTGTGTTGGAATCACTCCTTCCTGCAAGATAATTACGATCGAATCCATGGAAATCGAACCGATCGAATCAAGTCAAAATGAAAAATCATGCTTCTGGACATTATGAGTAACTAATATTTAGAATTCAGGTATCAAGACGAGCATATTATTATAAAGCCGGAGAAAAGATTATCTTAATATAACTTACTTTGAACTTTCACAAATACTAGCACAAAAAGGTCGTTAACTACGTGGAACATTATACAAAAACCATATCAAATAAGGAAACACATTCTAATGCGTTACGCACCTGCCTACGTCCGAAGATGCATACAACAGGTAAAAATAATGGACTCAAGGTACTTTACATTCTATATATCGCCTAAGATCTTTACAAGGACGGTGGTATCAGTCATTAAAGGAAGCTAACATGAAATAATATTTTTATAGGCATTGAAGGGCTTGAGGTTGATCATATTACAAATGATAAATTTTCAAAAACCAGTGTCATTACTGGATTATTCTTGCTCATTGACAAACGTCCATATAAAATCACTTATTTTCAACTTTGCTGAATTCTTTCAATAACTTGTAAGAGAAATATTTTGCAATTGCGCGGTTAAAATTTGAAATCTGTGCTAAGTATCCCATGCCTAAAAAATAAAATATTTGCACGAAAAACTCCTCAAGTTACACAATTGAAGCTGTAACAGAAAACGACAAGCTAATATTCTGGATTTCACTCATAAAACTAACGCTCCCTATACGTAAAAGACCCTTACCAGGTATGTATCAGGAAAAGTTATTTTTGCACTTATGCTAAATATATTAACATCATTATTAGAAACTATCACCGCTTAAAATTTCCGGTATGATCCAGCATTTGCTTGAATAGTACCATTAACTATTATTTATCAATTGCATTTATAACATTAACCAGAAGCTGTATCTTACTCAATGTATAGTGTACTTGTGTTTTACTGTTCATCGTTTAAATTCCAAATAAATGCTTCCGTCGATATATACTCTGCTAATTGTATATGATCTGAAGATTCATAGCCCTGAGTATACGGAGATTTACCACAAATAATAGAATGATGACTAACATTTTGCTTCTCTAATCACTATGTATTAGCAAAGAAGAAGAGTAAGCAATAATATGCACTAAGAGATTGCGAATGTATGAGAATTGCCCTTGAACTAAAGAGATACTGACTCCCATTTAAGTCATGAATACCTAGACTTCTATAGCGAGTCCGTAAACTTTATATTTATATTCGTATTATATTTACAATAGACGATGTAAATTCATTATTAGATAAAAGCTGCAGGGTGTAATTCGCTAAAATTCCATGAATGTGGTGTCGGTGATGAATTTGATCGACGGGACGCATTACGCATTAAACCGAGGGAAATATTTAAGACTGTTTGGCTAGTTTCTATGAAATTTTCTTCTGTGGTGCGGAGAAATAAAGCTTTTACGAAAGGTACAATTACGTTTCTCATTTAGCATCAACTGCGAGAAACACGATTTTGGTCTAGCTTCTTTTGTCGAATTGAGCACCTGAGTTTCGGTGTATGATCGTACGTTTTAGGCATCATAAACTTAGATCTCACACTTATTCCTTCGCCAATGTATTGCAATATCATTGCTAAATGGCACTGATAACAGATACTTCCTTATGCACCGACCCAAATCTTGGTTTTGTGCGTAAATTTTATCCTCCATCATACAGGCGTTCTGGCGCATAAACGTAATAATAATTTGTAAATTAAATGCTAACTAATTAATAATTAGTCGCGCGGGAAGAAGCATTTGGTAGCTAGCGATGAGGAAGATCACCATATTAGGAAGTTTTGGAAACTCCTCTCCCTGATACGTTCGTCTACGTACTTCACTCCTAGTTTCTGGTCTGATCGCTCACTGTTATCGTGACTACTTATGGAATGCTTATGGCCTCCACTTAGTGGCTGGAGGAGGGTGCAAGGGTCTTATATGAGCTGGAATGAGTGCTGACAGCCTGTTACGAATCATCCCGTTCTACACACCGTAGTGGCTTGGCTTGAACAATATTTAGTAAATGTACATGTATCGAAGAATACATGCTAAATTTATGTGGTGATCATCAAAATATACCAGCACTTAAACCCCTGCACAATTAATTTTGTCAAAGACTGTCTCTAAATGAACCAGGACCATTCATTTAGAAGAAAAGAACATTAATATGTGAGCAACGAATTAAAAATAATTGTTATGCGAAAAAATAGATAGAAATACAGTTGATAATCAGACAAAAAACGTAATTATACTCATGACTTGATTCTACTATGTAAATATGTCATTAACAGATGAAAATACCGAAATCGAGAGTCATAGATATGTAGATCGAACCATTTGCAATTACAGTTTTAAAAACTAAAGTGACGATCACAGGGAAGATTAACGTAATAATAGATTATTATAGATTATTATAGATTAACGTAATAATAATTTGTAAATTAAATGCTGACTAATTAATAATTAGTTGCGCGGGAAGAGGCCTTTGGTAGCTAGCGATGAGGAAGATCACCATATAAGGAAGTTTTGGAAACGCCCCTCCCTGATTGGACGATACTAGAACAAGTCGCCCTCCCCCCACACCTCCGCCCCCACTCGCAGCCCAGTGATGTCATCTTTCTACCTATATAAGGGCGGCAATTTCGATGCGACCGTCAGATGCTGATAGGACACCGACGTGATGACAGTTCTTTTCAGGTTCATCGACGACGTGATAGGGACAGGGATTTGGAACGTTTGAGCGGCCCGACCCACGGTAGCCTATCTTACGCACCCAATTTCCCGAAGGGACCTCCCCGCCCGGGGAATCAAGGTCCGCGGCTCCGGCCTGGAGAGAATTACTTCCGGTTGGGGGACCGGGAGTCGAGAAGACTTCGGCTGGTACACGAAAGATCCCTTAGCCGCCCCCGACGCACTCGTTGGCCTGGCTAAGGGCCCCACTTTACACCCCTGGCCATTGCACAGCCTTTGCACTCATAGGCAGGCCAGGGACCAAATCAGAACCCCGTCCCACACAGACAATGGCGTGGTCTGGCTAACTGAGACCCAGATTCTCACACGCTGGGGCAGAGAGGGTTGTTCTCCGCTCTCCTGCGGGAAAGCGGTCCAATAGGTACACGAGGTTGGGGGGTGGGGATAGGTCGGTAGGTAGGAACACTCACACGCGAACCCGCCTTAGCTCGGCTTTGGCCAACGATTTTTCCTCACAGAATAACCGTTGTGGTCATCTGTTCATCTTGTTTAACAGTTAAGTTTAATTTCTAGACGATGTTTCTGTTTTTCGCACGACGTATACTTTAATTGCGAATTCGTCTGCTGTAGCTTTTTGCCGAACGTGAAACTCCTTACTGTAATAATCTTATAATAGAATATCTCGGTGCAATTATCGAATACTAATTTCGGAACGTATTACCACTACAATTTAAGTATTTCCAATGAGCGTATTAATTATTTCTTGACATCCATCGCATTATTCTCGGGCAAGACTTTTATAATAAACTAATTGCTAATTAAATTATCTAAAGTCATCAGGCAATATTTCCCTCGCTATGATATCGTTAGCTGTCAATATCATCCTTCACGGGAACGACTTGATTGAGTCATCTTGCTCTCCCCAACTATTCTTTGTCTGTTATCGGTGATTTTGAATAGAATATAGGCGGCGAAGATGCTCTGCTGGTCTCTTGTATTGTCCATAATCGCTAGTACACTTCCAGAAATACTCCACCCGCCTTAACTATTCTAATCTTGCCTGTATCGTATCGGTAAGGTTTCTTGACTGTCATAATACGGTTGTCCGCAACCCACCTCTAGGTAGTCATGTGGGGTACTGACCTTCTGGGTCGCTGTAAATAGCTATAAGTGACTACTGTGAGTTTAATTATTCGTGTTAAAAAGCTCATTTGGAGTGATTCCTCCGTGCAAAGGGATGGTTTGGTTGACCGGAATTATATAATTTTGATTGAAGGAGCAATATGTTTATTGTGTACTCCGGGAAAATTGTTTAGTAAAACAAATATCTATATATCCTAAAAAACTAATATTGACAGAACTGTAGGTTTGTTATGCGGGGTGAGAATTGTAGTGAACAGCCGTTCTCACTTCAACCATTGACAGGGGAGAATGTGTACTTCCAAAATGAAGAGTACAGTGCATTTTTTTATTTAGCGTAGTAATAAAAGCTAGAGACAGGAAGTGTGAATGAAAATTGGTTGTGAACGTTTTTGAGAGAATGTGGAGTGAACGAGCAGTTACAAATGTCATGAATGCGGCCTAAAACGATAGCATAACTAGTGTGAGTTTAACATGATTAGTTTCATATTTAACTTGGCGCAAAGAAGATATGCATTATATCTCCAAGGATTTTCAAAATTATTAAGGATAAATGTCAGAGAGATGCGTTTTGGGATAATATTGGTGTAATAAAAATAGAGATGAGATAACATCGGATGGATATATAAATGTGCGAGTTTTGTTGAGCGCACATGAGCAGCGTTGCTCTCTGACATTTTAATGGAGTTCCATAATATTTATTCGCAACCTTTCCCGGAACACGGAAAATGGATAAGTGGAATAATGCGTGAAACATTAAAGTAGTTGATAATGATAAGGATAATGATTAGAATGATTATATAATATATGTAAATGAGGAAATAATTGATTAAGCAGACGGTTTTTTTGTGTTATCGGCCGATTATTTGCGGAATATGGAAGGATCGATAATGATAATAAAAGAGGTGGGAATATCGGTGGGAAAGTCCTAGGGAAAATGTGTGCTGCATACGTAAGAATGGGTGTTTGCCTAGGAAATCAAAACACGCAATTTAAAGAAGTTTTCTAATGGCAATATTATACAGCAGCTAAACATGACCGGTAGAAAGCAGATTGATAGGGTTAGAACTATTTGGTTCATGAATAAAACGGGGTTGGATGCTCCAGTAATGGGCTTTTATCAAGGATGTGTGCTGTGTTAGCCCGGTCGAGTTATGAGAAAGAATTTGATCATAACTCTCCCCACAACTTGTGCGTTACAGGCCAATAAATGATACTTTTAGGTCTGTACTGCCCAACAGCAAGTCGAGGATCGAAAAATAGAACTTATTAGATTACTAGTTGTTCATTCATATTCATCATACATACATGTAAGCACAGCCTTAACTGACTGTATTACAATGTTGTATTTTCTTAACACAAAACTATGGTTTCCTTGTTTATTCCTTTCCTTGTTCGTGTCGTAGTTTACCACCCGATAAGTTTTCTCGATGTCAACCCTAATGATTAAAGATGGGAATGTATTACCACTTTTTGCTCTTCCTGTAATGATAAAGCTTCCTCCTCCCAAACATATTATCGATCTGAATGATTCAAGTATTTTGTGTAAATTAAATGTTCGTATAACTCGTATAACTTCGTTTTGTTACTGATATGATGTGTCTTTATGTATAAGAATCACGGGAAATTATCCAATACAACCCATGCGGACAGTTAAAGAGGTTTTTGTTTCTGAATAGCTATTTGAAAGTGGAATTGCTACATCTAGAATAAATCATTCGGTGTTGAGGTGGAAGGCGGCTCGCAGGATAGTATGTAGATGTATTTTGCGTGATTTTAATGAGCGTATAACTCCTCTTACTTCGTTCACTTACTTATATCATGTGTCTAAAAATCCAAGATTCACGGAGGAATATCGTATATAACCCATGCGGACGGTTTACGAAGTCTTGTTTCTGAATAGTTATTTGAAAGTAGAATAGCTACAACTAGAATAAATTACTCAGCCTTCAGGTGCAGAGCAGAGAGAAAATGTTCCATATTACAGTAGGAACAAGACCTTTTGATAGCGCGTCATTATTGGAATCCCGGAACCAAATGATTTGTGAACGAGGATGGTGAAGACGAAGATCTCATCTGGAGCACCCTCATTAAGAGGAACTTTTTATAGGAATTTCGCAGAAATCCCTTTCTTACAACGCTCAATCATTGTGTGATATACTTGAATATCGATAAATCCTTATTAATACCATTTTTAAGAGCAAGTGGAAATTATTGGAACTATTAAGCATCATGCTGCTCGGTAAGCAACTCGGTAAATCGCGTGTGCATCTGATATAAAATTAATACTAGCCCTGGCAGTTTTTTCCGTATCGTTGAGTTTTCCAAAATGAAGAGTTACTGTATTAATCAATATTGTTATGAAAACTATAGATTGCGGTAAGATGGTGATGTAATCAGAAAAACACAGAAATGCCGAAAGACTCGAACCGACATTCAAGCCAAATGCGATATAAATTTAGTAATATTAAATTTCCGTAGCGTAAAGAACAAACGTGCCGAAGTTGAGCATACATTTGAAAATGCAGACAGTAATTGGAACAGAGAGCTGGCTTGCAGGGAATATTAACGATAGCGAAGTTCTTCCTGTCTTCAAGTTATCCTGACCCTCAACAATAGTGCTTGATAAAACACTCCCTGTAGGCATAGCAATCACTGGTTAGCATAATTACATACCTGAAATTTATATGATATGCCATCCATTATTTCCATCCATATATGCCATCAATCACTCCGGACTACACTGCCACACAACCTTGAGGCGGCAAACGGGATTATGCAGTGTAACGTCGCGCGAAAGAAGCCCAGGAGCACTGAAGTTTTCCGGAACCCTTGGGATTTTGCACATCATTCGTAACTGTTGGGCGCACTCAGAACATTACACGAACACTCTTAAATATAAAGACACTTCGTTCCGCACACACACTACTAGCCATTGTTGATGGCGGGAAACTGCGTAAACCTTTTCTTTGAATAAAAGGAATACCCCATATCCCTGTAAGCGAATCGAGGCTCCGCACGGATATTTTGCTACATCGATATGCATAATGCAATCCTTCCCCATGCAAAAACTAAATCTGAGCACGTTAAGTTGAAACATCTGAAACTAGAAAGCAACACACTCACTACACATAGCCAATTCCTCATCATTAACACACGTCAATCTTCTCATCACCAGGTCATCGTACTAGTGAACTCTTATCGAGCGACGAACTTTGCGCGAAGCTTGAATGAACTAATGCCCTTGAGTATGCTCAGGTTGTCCTGCGTCACTCTCCTAGGCTGATCGCACGACCATCTCCTGGCACACTCAAGTCATACGGCCACGGCCTCGGTTCCATATTATTTTGGAAGGTATGACGAAGTTTCTACACTGCGAGGGGGCGAGAGATGGTAACGATCTGGCCGAAATTCGAAAATAAAGAGCGAAAGGTATCCCGATACCGATGTCGCATTGAAAAATGAACAGGATGAAAACAACGCGAACGTGATATTTTTAACTCTCGTTCACCCGATAATTTGGCACCTATGCAAGGTGGCGGTGCTGGGACTATGGGACAGAAATTATGAAAATAAATGGGAACACGATAAATGAAATGGAAGAGAGATAGGACAGAAGGATAATTTATGCTGAAGGAGATTCTCAGCGTTTTGCTTCATTTTATTCTGCATTTAGGTACTTATAGAGATAAGGTTCATTCAATATTTGTACACATAACTTCAGCCAAATCATTTTGTCTCTTCTATTAGCTCTTATATTTAGAGATACAGGGGGGGATAAAAAAGCATCTTTCGGTAGCCCGGAAAATCGCACGTACTTCAACTATCTGAAAACATCGCAATTTCATGGAGTTTGAGACTAGTTTTCTTGGACTCATTTCCAACTCGCCGTCCTGACCCATGGATCCGAACCAGGCCCCATAGGAATGGGAAACCACTGCATACTGGCCACCAATGCAAGCCGATACACTTCTCCCAAGAGTTCCTCTCATAATGAGACAGAAAAGTATATACATATATATTCGGTCGGTCCGTCATTCGAGGGAGACAACTGATGTTCTTAGCGCCAAATTAGCAGAGGGTTAGGTTATTGAAGGGATTGAGAAATGGTTGAGAGAAACCTGTTGTCGGAATTAGCTTGTTCTTAAAGTGGTTAGAACGGCATTCAAATGTCATTGATAGCGTATTTTAATAATTTTCCTAGTATGCCGAAAAGAAATTCTTGGGCCACATTTCATTTGATTGCATTTATTTAAGGTTAGTCTTCACCGTGCATGCAGCAATGGAAACGCTACAAGGTTTATACTATTAAGTTTTTCCTTAAGTGAAGCATGTTATGACTAAAGATATTGGCGTGGTATTCGGAAGTTAGGCGAAATTATGTTGAAACATGTTCATTTCGATTGGTCTAGTAGTGACATCTTGATATTGCTGGGAACAATTTTGAGCATAACTTAAAAACATTATTTCTCGTTTAAAATCAAAACTGTGCGCATATTATCGAGTTACATCAAAATATATATACCTCAGTATGCGGGAGTTCATAAAATATTAATAACATCGCCAGAAAATAAACTGGTTTTCAAAATTACGTAAAAAATTAAATATGTTTTGTCGACGGTCGGAAAGCGATTCCTATTCTAGTTATGGCAAGAGGTCAGCAAACTAATTATACCATTATCACATTATTCAGAGAAGGTAGTGGGGAGGGAAACCTGTGGTCGGCACTAGCCTGCTCTTATCGAACCTGCTCTTATCGAACCTGCTCTTATCGAACGGCACCAGGGGCACCACGGTTGAACGTCCGCACCGACAGAGGGAGTGCTACACTTGACCTTTTTTCAACATTTTTCTGCAGAAGGAAATGGGATTTCCGCAAAAATTCGCCGGGATTCGAGCCCGAGCCAGGCAGGGTGGGAAGCCTGTATTTTTAACTAACATAGAATCCCCGTTTCCCAAAACCTTAAGGACTGATTGAAAATGATGCTGGTCCGATATTGCGATTTAGCGTCAGAAATAGCACCGTACTTGAAAATAGTATATAAAAAATCGCTAGCAGAACATCGTGTTCCTTGCGATTGGAAAATCGCGAACGTTACTCCTATCTTTAACAGCGGCGATAAGGAAGATCCAAGTAACATAGACCTATCTCCCTCACGTCCATCTCATGGAAAGTATTAGAACATATAATCTTCAGCACACTTATGAGGTATTTAGATAGTCAGAACTTATAAAGTCAAAACCAGCAGGTATTCCGAAATGGCCGGTCTTGTGAAACTCAGCTAGCACTTTTTCTTTACGATTCTTTCCTCTGGAGAAAGGCTCACCCAGGTAGACGCGATATTTTTAGATAAAAAAAAACTTTCGATGAAGTTCCGGATTCCAAATTAATTATTAAGCTAAAAGCCGATGAAATACATCACGATATAATATGCTGGATTGAAGATTTTATTAAGTAACCGCGAACAGAGGGTAGTTCTACATGGCGTTAGTTCAGATACAGTTAAAGTCACATCCGGTGTACCCCAGGGGAGGGTCAATAGTCTATTATTATTCCATTTGTATGTTAATGATATCACCACCGTCCTTACGAGCAACAATCACCTTTTCGCGGACAACGCAGTATTGTACAGGGATATTAACACAGAGTCTGATAGAATTGCGTTAAAGAAAGACCTAGATGCTTTAAACGAATGGTGCGACAATTGGCAGTTAGATTAAATCTTCAAAAGTGCGTAGTTATAAATTTTTGCCTTAGAAGAGTACCTTAACCAACGAGAAGTACACAATTAATTAATTAATAATTGTAGAGTCAGTTAGGAGTGACTCTCAATCAGTACTTGTCGTGGGGGAAGCATATACGTGAAATTTGCGGACAGGAAAATCGTAAATTAGGATTTTTTGAAAGAATACTAGGAAAATGTGGCAAGAAAGTAAAGGAGTGATGTTATTTTTCTCTCGTGAAACCTCAATCTGAGTTCGCCGCTAGTATATTAGACCCTTACGAAGTAGGACCTGTTACACATATAGATCGAATAGAGTTGAGGGCAGCTAGATTTGTTAATAATTGTTATGACAAACATAGTAGTGTTACTAAATTGCTGAGGGAATTAGGGTGGGAATCTCTATCCGATCGAAGGGAAAAATAAAGGTTAAATACTTTACGAAAGTTTGATTTAGACTATTTTTGCTGGTGATAACCACCATTATGTTCTTATGAGAACATAACACAAGAGTCATGCAGGGAACATGCAAATTATGGTGTTAACACTACTCGGCAGATTTAGAATCCTGCATTAGGTGAAAAGCATGGAAGTTGGCTTTTGAGGTCATACTCATTTGCTCTTGACGTACTCACTGAAGAAACTGAAACTGTTAGTTCTCGACCTCCAGTTAAATGCGTTAAGTACTCGCTTGATAAACGTGGCAAAACTCATACCATATTCATGTCTATCGCTCAATGACGATAACAAACAAGGAAGATACATATTAAGTGTTCTGCGCACGAAAATGGATGTTTCTCGCACAGCTTCGATGGAAAACGTGGAAGGTAGTTATACAAGACATCCGTTTGTCGTTGATGTAAGCGCAACAGACACGTGAAGCGTCTCATTTATATGGCTCAATTCATATAAAAAACCAAGAAGTGAACTATTATATGTTATATGCACGCACATTTGTTAGCATTTATTGCACAATTCCTATGACAAATATGGAAGGTACCTGTTAGAAGTCGCAGTCACATGTTCTAGAAATACGCGCAAAAACACGGTCAATGACATAGTTCGGCTTCATAGGTCGGAAGCGGCAGTGGAAGTGGTGGTACTCAGCCAATGAGGACACTTCTTTAGAAATCATGACGTCAGACCGATGAGCTGTGCTATGATGGCTAGTGGGGGCCGCAAATATTCAGCCTGACTGAATCTGGACTGAATTCTGTGGCGGTGGAAGCTATCCGAGAAGCGGGAAAACCCACTGCCTTTCAAAAATGAATCCTCTTCGGATGATTAAGGAGCCCTTCTGTTTCAGTAAAAGATTCTTTAAGCGATGCGTATAATGTTTACGATATATTTAAGATGTTAAGACTTTTAATTTATAATGGTTTTAGAAAATATGGTCTGATATCCAACGAAAATAGCCTTTCTTAAGGTTATATAGCATCATTAATCTAATGGCGTTAACCAGAGAGTGGCTTCAATCAGCCAATTGACAAATATTAAGGCAAAATATTAGTTATCCATTCTTGCTGCTGCAACCACGGAGAGAAAATTTTCAGGTTGTAGCTATTGTATATTGCATGTTCGGACAGTGGAGCTGATCACGCACAAATGCTGATATGACATTGCCTAACGAGTTGAACAACGACCGAATTATTTCACTCGCTCGAATGTAAGGATCAATGCACAATATAATTCTTGAATTGGGTGGCAAGGCTTTTTCTCGACTTATTTCAATAAACATGTGATTGAGATTAAGGCATTGCACGTTAGGTTGACGGATATGGTGATAGTGAAACTACTGCCATCAAATAAGCATTAAGTAGTAAGTAATTACTTAGTAATCTTTAACCAATTCATTAATAAAATCGCACGAATCATACTCAAGAGTAAAAAAATATTGCTTTTTCCTATGACATGTGAATACTGCAGAGTCAATGTTATTGTACGCCTACCACCTTTCATTTGTTTTCTCGCCGCCGACCTATGAAGGGTCTACCGCCACCGTCCGCGGCGAAATCCATCGTGATACCCGCCGCCGCCGACCTATGAAGCCGGCCTTACATGTCTCTGCATGCCGATAAAAAACAAGGAAGTGTGAATATTTTTTGGACTACTACTAAGCTTAATGGTTGAAGGCTTAACTTTGTGGAATGTATCTACTGACATCACTAAAAAGAGAGAACTCTTAGTATTTTCTACACTTAAGACTTTAATTTCCGACTGTTTTCAGGTCCTTTTTTCAAGGTCCTTGACTGGGTCGGAAACCTGGGTCGGAAATTAAAGTCTTAAGTGTGGAAAATACTAAGAGTTCTCTCTTTTTAGTGATGTCACTTGGACTACTACATTGAAAGACGTGGAAGTTAACTTTTAGAAGTTACAGTCGTTTGCTATTGATGAACGCACAATAGATACGTGAAATATCTTATATCTGTCGCTGAATTCCGATAACAAACAAGGAAGAAATCTATAAAATGCAACATAGATATAAAAATGATAGTTTCTTGAAAAAATCCGATCTAGTAAAAATAGTAAAAGTTATAGCCTTTTGTTATTTCCCTAAAAACATGGAAGATAGTTTTAGAAGTCATAGAAATTTGCTGTTGCTGTGCAAAATACACGAATAATTAACTTAATAACTTCTAAAATGGTTAATATTTATCGTAAAACAGCGGTTAAAAAACCATTTTCGTCAGCGTGACTATTGCAATACAAATAATAAAATAATGTTTGGATTAATTGTTAACTTTCAAAAGTTATAAACTACACTGCGACTGGTCACTAGGTGCCATTACCCACCCGCGGTGAGGGATCGACGCCGAGGCTCGGATTTGGATTTGGGGACCAACTAAATGAGGGTCGACCCTTCCACTGGGCCTTGAGAGCAGGTAAAATTTTGTGAGCCCCCAGCAAACGGATTTAAGCCAAAAATTCCACTACTGGAGCATCTAACCGGCATTTACTCATCGGCTACGCATTCTAACTCCATTCATCCTACTTTTCACGCAATAACTAGCAGGGACTCCATTACAGCTGCATTCAGTCCATTAATATTGTTCTAGAAAAATCATTTTCCTTAAAGTATAGGTAAACATTATTAAACTCCGCTGTTGAATAGAATCCAACACGCGAGCAGTCTTGTCACGAAATGAGGAGCGAGTGATGGAGTGTTAAAGGGGTACCTCGCGAAAAAAATTGTTTGCAGAGTCGACTTTTACACTGCTCCGATGGATTATTGGCAGATTAAAAGCCTCTGTTTTCACGATTTGCTGCAAAGATGCAGCTATGTTGTAAGTTCTTTTGTGTTATTCCCACCTTATTGAAGCGATCAGCGCGTTTATCAAGTCTAAATCAACTATTTTCAACCATGCTGTAGATTTCAATCAATTTCCATGCCTCTCAAGTCTCACTTTACGAAATGTCTCTCACTATGAATGCCTCTCACTAAAAAGCACAATTAGAGTGCAAAATTATCTTAATATCGAAAAAAGTGAATTAAGAGAGAAATTTTATTTCATTTCAGAATGATGATGGAAATGACTTCGGAAATGCAGCCGTTGCCTGGACAGCGCCTAAAAGGACAAATTTGCAGCAAATGGTACTTGACCGTTATAATAGGATGCATAAGGCGGCGTTGAGGTAGCTGAAACAAAACAATTCCAACCTATATTTCACTGTCGATGGCTAGACATCCATAGATGGAAAATCGTACAACGGAATCACGACTCATTTCATAGACGAGAAGTGGGAGTAACAATCTCTTGTTATTGACTTCGTGCCATCCAATGTTAACCACACAGGATACAGGAAGGGAAGGGATAAGGCTGAAGTTTTATATGAATACCCTAAATTCCTTTGAACTTAAGCACAAGCTGCAAGAAGTTACCGTAGATAGTGCCTCGCAAATATTGAATTCATGGAGGAAATCGGCAAGATGCTAACAAGTGTTGATAGCACTGATCAGCAATTGACATGCATGGCCCATAAACTTAACCTTGCAGTAGAGGATCTTTTAAGAATGGTATCTCTGGAGGACAGGGTTTCAGTATATCAGCTTCTATTAATTGACAGATACGATGAAGATCGAGAATTTGAAGAAGAAAATATAACTTCAATTGTCAAAATAAGACCTTTATTTTAAATATTAAATAAATTGAAAAGTTAGGAAATAAATTCCGTAGTGCTTGCAAAGCTGCAGGGGAACCATCACTGAACCCTGCAATAGATGTCCCAACTGGGTGGAGTTCAACGGACGATATGATTGGAACAGCGCTTAACGTGAAGTGAGGTATTTCAATATAATGCGATAGTAACAGTTACCTGAAACTCCTCAAAATAAGTGGACCGGAATAAGCACTGCTTGAAAATGTGCACAAAGTTGCAAAAAAAATTTAAAGTTCTCATGAATAAATTTGGAAGAGAAAATTACGGTAGCCTTCCACTTGTTACCGTCCCATTTAAGTTGTTGGATAAACTAGACAAAATGGTAGAAAAACTGGACAACAAGTCTGGAAGAAATGAAGGTGATGAAAATCTGTTGCTTGTCTAACAAGCTGCTCAGGACAAGATGCTAAAGTACTACTGCCTGAGGAACTGGATTCATGCGCGGTTTTAATGTTAGATCCTCGTCATAATGTGAAGCTTTCTCCTTGTCGCTTTGGGTAAAAGAGCAGCAGGTTAAGTCCCTATTGAAATTTGAATTAATTTTCAAAGTCTAACACAATAATTATTCCACTCGAATGCAGTCCGCTCATCCAATGGATCAAGATAATCTAGAGAGGTCTGATTTGGTACTAAGTGATAAGGATAAACTGGTAGATGTACATTCTCTGTATAAGCAGGCACGGCCCAGTACCGAGAGGTATATTCCATTGACTGAACTTTTCCCTTTATTTAGCCCTTGTCGATTTAGTTCATTTACCTTGGCTAATTTGATCACACATATCAGAAAAATTTAATTAATCGCTGAACTTTTATTTAATTTTTTTCACCTTTTCATTGGTTTTGCCATTTTCTTATCAGTTAATGGTTTTACTAAATTTACTCCTTGTCAGTCATCCCAGTATGAATAACGGTGGAAAGGACTTGAAGACTATCTTCAACAGCCGAGATCCCCTAGTAATTTGAAATATTGACTCGATGGAAGACAAATGAGCAAACTTTTCCAGTGCTGGCAAAAATGACAAGAGACTTCCTTCGCATTCCCGCTATATCCGTTCCTGCGGAAAGATTGTTCTCACGGGCAACATTAGCAATCATAAAGCATAGAAACCACTTGGGCTACGAATCTGCCAGAAGTTTACTCTGTGTGAACTCGTAGGCGACGTGCAACTTGCCCAGACAAAAAATTTATCTTGATTTAATTTTTTTAAACCTGAAAATTATTTAAACTACTTTTGAAGTCAAATATGTTCAATCTTTCTTTAACCATTTACTTTATTTTTACAGTAATAGTTATAAACGTTTTTTTGTGCTAACGTTGTGACTATATACACATTTTTCATACCAATTTTTTGTTTCAAATTTCCAGTTTATTCATTGAGTGTCAATAAATCATTGATTGTACAAGCAGTTTAATGTATTCTGTGTCAAATTTAATACTTGAAATTCATATAAATATGATTACTATTTCGAGTGTACCGATTCAGCGATAACGTACGCGAATGAAACTAGGCTTTTAGTGGTACTTTATTTGGGGGAATCTAGACGAAACGATAGTCTCGTCCGAGAGTCGAGACCACGACGAGACTGGGGTTCACGAGACGAGACTCGAGACGATACCCGAGTTCAGAAAACGAGACAGAGACGAGACTGGCTCAAGTCTCGTCTCGTCTCGCGGCAACACTACAATCGGCACTATCTCTGTGAACAAATTGCACAAAAGACAAAGCAAGAGGGATTCAATTTGTAGTTTAATGTGTTTCTCAATAACACAGAAAGGGAGAAAAGCAACTAGCGCGAAGTCACGCAAGCACGCGATTATTGAAATATGATATGCCATACAGCAATTCTTTGAGTTATGAAGGGTTTCGTCCTAAATCCGTGGCCAAATTGCCAAAAATCATGAGAAAATTATGACCAGAAATGTTGGCACATTGAAAGGGTAGGTTTTACCTAAGTTGTCCTTCCAGCCATTCCGGAAAAAGTGTAGGATGGCGACTCATGAGAAAGATAATAAAAATCATTGAAATAATACTCTTTAGTCATGTTTGTTCACTCAAAAAAATTTCCTCTTTACATTATACTAATCTCGAAATATTCATTCCGTATCGAATCAAATGAACAGTCAATAATTCGGAAGCACGGAACCATTACTAACCAATCAACCCCGAGGGCCAGGAAGTGAGGTCTCCAGCACAATCCATTCACCTAATTTGGTCTCCCGGTTCTCAAAAAACCATTCGGTATCAAAATGGCATCAGCGGACGCCTGCTACTTCCTCCCCGACGGATAATCGATTGGATATCCCACTATCCACGTTGGATTCCACCATGAGCTTCTACGTTGGGTTTCCTTCTTCCCTTCCTTGCGTGTGTGAGTGGCGCGCCACTCGACACGACAACCTTAACGTCGGCGCGACCCCTTTCCTCTTCAAATAGGTCTGTGCACCCTCTACTTGAGCACACATCCCACCACGCCCTCCCGACGCTCCCCCTCCGACTTCCTCCTCCACCACACAGCAACTCCCACCCCCTCCATACACGGCTCAACTTGTTGCAGCCGACTTCCGACGCAGAGCCGCGCCTTGGGAGAGCGATGTCACCCGCCTCCTCAAACCCTGTCCCTAAGGCACTACGGTGGAAGTCATAAAATAGACAAGTGACCAACTCCGATAGTGCTTTTGATAAGAGACTTCTTCCCACCAGGTATCCCATAGGTTTGCGAGACTTCATGAAGTCAACTGTACAGAAATAAAAACTTTCGTCGACACCGTACTGATTTGAGGCCAAAATCCAATCGGTAAAGGTACTCCTTGTAAGTTGCCGCCAGGATTCGATCTGGCCATGAATTCCTCCACAAGTTTTAAAATGGGAACATTGTATTTCACACTGCACAACTAGGGTTTTAGAAGAAAAAAATCTAAAATTGGCTCAACATGTCAATAGAGCAACCTAGGCATTATCAGTAGTATGTAGCTTTGTTGAACTTTTGTCACTAATTCTAGACAACGAGATGGTCCATGCAAGGCATAGCAAAAACCGAAGGTCTGTCGATCGAGCCCGGGTCCAAAAGATTTGGACTCGGCCGGGTCTACGAGATTTTAACTAATGGTAGCCTAAGTACAAGTGGCGATTTCAGTCTTGAGAAAGTATTTAATCCAAGGAGAATTAAAGACCATACG
Source organism: Ceriagrion tenellum (assembly GCA_963169105.1). Lineage (NCBI taxonomy): Eukaryota > Metazoa > Arthropoda > Insecta > Odonata > Coenagrionidae > Ceriagrion > Ceriagrion tenellum. Next base: position 143,795,897 of record OY720635.1, on the reverse strand, counting down.
TCGAATAAAGGAATACTATACATTAGATGCAACCAACTGGTAACTTCCTCCTAACTATCGCTTCATAATTTGAATTTTGGAAAATTATTTTGCAACCGAATTTTGAATTCAACGATGAACGCTTAAATTTCGAAGGCCAATCCTGGATATAGGTAGCCGCCGAAACGAGTTGGCAGTGACAGAAGTCTTTCCCTTAAATCACCTGCTCCTGTATTTCGGATACCGGCCTCTAAATTCTATTTAACCCGTAAATAGCCACAACTGTAGCATACTGCCACCAATACTTTCTTATAACAGCTTCATATTTATGCTCACAACAACATTCCTAGTTAAAACTAACTTACGTTATCGCTAGGGTATCATATTTAGAGGCCTCAAATATATTAGCGATGGAATTATTACGCAAGCCGGAGAGCAAAAAGATTCACTCCACTAAGTTAAAGAAATAGATGATTGCCAAACAAACAAACCTCATAATGATAATAAATGAAATAATAGGATTGAACCAGAACGGAAGCATAGACATAGACATTATGAGAGCCCTAAAAATTTTACATCATTTATGACAGCACTTAAGCCCTCCTTATTGCAACATGCAATCAAGGTCGTTATACAAAAAGTCAAATACAGAACATCATCTTTGCGTTGATTCCGTTAACGATTCCATAATTCAAAATCGTGTACATGACTTCAAAAACCCTGATATACTGGAATTGAAATATTTAGTTTACATAAAAGAGAAATTATTACATTAATATGTAATAATAAATCATAGTCTATTGGTCCCTTAATATTATGAGCCCAGCACTGGCATTGGTCATCTGGAAGGAACATAGCCTACGTAAATGACACTATGGACTCCTCTTTCATATGCTGTTGTATGACAATGAAAAAAGCTGTGTATATGTCATCTTGCTGTAAAAAATTCGAGCCATTTGGAATAATTTTAATAAAATAACATGTTACAATCTAGCCATAAAACCATACGCATCTAGTTTCTTCTTAGCATTACCATAAGCCATCACTGCACTGGCCAAAAGGGAAATCAGTGGCAATCTCTGATTTAAAGAAAAAACAATTTTTTTTAAAATCCGACATACCCTAATCAAAATAAGGGAAGCGTCAAATAGAACCCGCGGAAGCATTCCACATATGCAAGAAAAACATGACAGGCCATGTATAAAAAACATTTGACAGAGGAATTCATTCTTAAAAAAGAAAATTACAGCGACTGATCACGTAAATAAAGGACTAGAAGCGAGAAAAATGACTCTCTCTCTCTCTCCAGGGCATGACACGGGTATTTCAAAGCACGTTGTAGTCATAAGTAGGTAACTAATTCTAATGGTAACAAAATTCATACAAACACATATCGTTAATAATCACTAAAACTAATTGCACTACCTCCGTAAGGCCTAAAATGAAGTATTAACTGCTAGAAGTAAATAGAGAGCCACTATATAGTCTTCCTGGTTACGATGCTAACATTGGCATATTTTACTTGCGTAGTTTTACATCTACTCGAAAATTTAAACAAATATTTAGCGTTAATTTGCAGTTGGCCAACTGGAGTCGCCGTCTAAGTTCCATTAACAACAATCAGTTGAAGAACACACATTCCTTGATGAGAAATTTCCTCGAAGTTCAGCAGTGTAAGATTACAAGCAAATTTACCCATAAAAATTAAGGAATTGCTTGAAAGGTAATGTCCTCAATGGACAAGCTTCATTGATGTTGATAAAAATAATTTTTCCAGCGCCAACTTGAGCAAACACCTTAAATGTATGATTGTATTCAAATACTGCTCACCCAATAAGCAAAATGAATTGAATTAAACATTTATTGTTAGTTAGCGACACTATGGACGTGAAAATACAAATACATTTCAGATTTACCCAAGCACGTTAAAACGAAACCAATACGCTGAATACAGTTAGAGATGATTAACTACCGTTACCGAGCGGCTATATTCCATAATACGCGTCAACTCAATGATGATACCTTCCACAATGCGCACCCCTCCTTTAAATCGCGTGTATGATTGGGTACAAGACAGTTTTAATTTCAAGAAGTAAGAATTATTGCGCTTTAAATTCACTGCTGTCTCCTCAACATAGATTTATTTATAAGTAATTTCATTAAGGTGCTCCAGCGGAGAACTAAGGCACTGATTAGAAGAGAAAAGCAAACTACGTATTTACCACATTCGCGAGTTAATAAGCGAAATTAAAGCCACAATTGGTGGTAAAATTTTTCCTTATTTTGTCGATATCCAATTCACACTGATATTTTCATTTTCTACACCCATGTGTTCCTTAAGCACCACAGCGAATATTCCGCACGCGTTCATTTAAAGATGGGTTCCCTCCACCAACCATATCAAACTTCGGAAGTTTAAATTTCATGTTTAAAGATTTGTAATTCCACATACTTCTAGAATATGCAGACGTGTAAAATCGCCTGTGAACAGCACATTGGCATTATATTGCATCAAACTCATGTTAGATTGAAAGAAGCCATAAATTCGCAGTTGCCTACAAAGCAAAGTATTGCTTGCATCCAACTGTGATATGTTTTTACTCGTTCGAGGTATTTGTTACATGGACATTCTCCTGAAAAAAAAAACAAAATATTCACATAATTGGTGGGATGGAAAAAATACGTAAGAAAGACATAATCTACATAAGGATATCTCTATATCAATATCTGAAGGTTTCCTTAGCAAACCTGACTAAAACTCCGTAAAAAGGGGATGATTTTTGAAAAACTTTCAATTCAACATACTTCTTTTTTTATTTTATAATCTTTCTTACGTCTACATTAAGGCTTTAATCAACGAAAGTTTTGATTTTATATGATTCCAGAGGACATTGCAGCTGCTGCTACATTGAAATAATTTAAGTAATAATTGCCGTAATTCCTAAAATAGTAATCGAATATCTATTAAAATATGAAAATAGTAAAAATGTACAAAGATTTTTTTTAACATTTTGTATTAATACTGCGAGAAATTGCGGCCATTGATAGAAAGCACAAAAAAATCTTTCCATCTGCCAGCAATGTTATCCCCTCTATTTTCTATGTCCATAAATTTTCTAATGAGTGGATATGCACGACAGCGTTTGGGCAATGACTCGCTCACATCTCAACTTACTTCGGATATTCGAAAACTTCACACCTTGGCCAAGATAATTCACTGTCGACCATCATGTACGTGAAGAGCATGCTTGCGGATGCAAGTGTTCATTGGAAATTATTTTACGCATTGAGTAAAGACGAAGACCTCAAGTTAATGAGTGAAGAATCTCAATTATGCCTGAAATTTCCGCTTTGATATCACATACGTACATAAATTAGTCTATCACTTTGCATTAAAGAAAACTATTAAAATTTTCACTACTGGTCAGTTGATTCTATAAAACCTAACCGCTGGTCTGTTTCACCCTATCTTGGAAATGTTTCTTACAAATTACGGAAAATTACTTCAGAAGATAAGCTCCAGGTCTATTTTTATATTGCTGTGACAATCGACAAAATTCTTTTTAACTCAAAAGATAAATATGACAACTTAGATAAAAGTGGTGCTCATAGACTTGTATGTGATGAATGTGGTGTACAATCATTGGACGAACAGGTCGCAGCATCAAAACTATGGTGATAGAGCATCGACTTTGTTACATAAATAATAAGGATACATCATGTTTTGTCAAGCATTTGTGTAATTTTAACCATTTTAGTGATTTCGATGCGAAATTCCTACATTGTATGTCCAAAGGTTACAAATTAGAATTTTATGAACAGTTTGAGATATATTACAGCGAGTCTCAACTATGTAATGATATTGTCGTTACCCATTCATCTCGCCTAAACCTCAAACTTCCCAGCCTGTGACATAAGGTCTGTACCCCTCACCCAATACCACACTCCCGGCGACACCCCCCTTCTCCAATTGTCAACCTTTCCCAAAGCTTCCCCCTTCCTCCCCTCTCTTCTCTGTTCCAACAGTCACTGGCTATCCTTGTTTCCCCCCCTTTTCCCTTCTCATCCCCACCCCACTATGTAAATGTATAAAAGACTGAGGTATTTGGAGCAATGTACCCTGATGATGGCATAATGTGCTGAAACCATTGTCAGTGACGAAAATAAAAGGGTGTAAATTGCACAAGTGTTTATTTTCAAATGTGGATATCTATAGGTTCCACAAATTTTGCGCCAATACGCTCTCCTCCGTCACGCCAATACGATTTCCTCCGTCTTGACGTTTCAACTGACGTCATGTCCATTCAGAAAACCTTGATCAAGGAGTCTTGAATGGAGTTTGACGTGAATTTGATAGTGTGAAATGGACTTTCTTCTAATGCTATCTAAATACCCTTATTTTTATTAATAAAATACACAATGTTTACAAAAATTAAAAGTATCCTGGAGTTTTTGACAAAAAATGTTTACAAAAATTCCATGACACCACTTTTGAGCTCTTATTTGTAATTTCATTTTAATTTTGGAAGAAACTCACGAAAATACTTCAGATACACTTGAGACTTTTTAGGCGACTGTTTTCGTAAAGTCAAGGACTTTTTTCCGCCCTCCATTCCAATACGCTTTATAATAGTGAGTAAGATGAAGAAAATATTTTGTTAATGGCTATGCCAACCCTTGCTGGCACGGTTGGATGAGAACAAATTCGTATCAGTAAAGGTGGAAATTGACTCGTTGCAGACGCTTGGCAATCCATTATGTAAATAGCATTCGGGTCCAATAATTCACAGATAAAATCCTCAAGATCCCATTTGGAGTCATCAAATACGACGGAAGCGTATTCATTGCCATTAGCGCTCGCTTGCGCGGGAAAAGTCATATTAATCGTGAAAACTTTCACTCTCATTACTGGGCGTGGAAATACTCAGGTTTCATCTCAGTGCACAACACTTAACGCTATATTTCATTCCACAGAATAAATCCCAAGGCGAACAGCTCAAAGTGCAAAGAGGTGGATTGTGACCATGTGATGGAGTAAATCAATTCTAATACATTCCAGATTTGATGACTCAAATGACCTTAAACGGACCTTGAATAAGTAATACCAGAGAATCACAACAAGAAAAAGATGGCTATTTAAACCTCTCAAATGGTCTTAAAATCCATAAACAAAACCATACCAGCCAAAATCACCCAAGATCGTCCAGTTTTCCCCGTTTTCCAACTTGGTCCTTCAATCCTCGGGGACCATCCGAAACGAGGCGAAACTTAAGGCCATCCGTTTACGAACCTTCTCCTCCGAGTCGCTTGACTTCGACCTTTTCTCCCTTTCTTCCGCGCAAATTTACACCACACCCCAACCCTATTACCCTCACACCCACTCCTAAACACTAAATGGCCATTAAAAGCCTTTCCAAGGATAGAGAGCGACCGATATTCCGTGATTCGGCGGAAATTGAAGAGGCACCGCCGAGGGAGAGTAGAGCAACAGTTTCTCCTCGTCAACGGACGCCGTAATCCATGGCCGCAGGTTGGTAAAGTGGAAGAGCGAGGAGTGGGTGGGTGCGGCGCAGAAGGGATAAGCTTGAGGTTTATGGGGGGAAAGAAATGTTGGTGGATGTGGACCGATGGGGACGATATGGGTGCGACCACACACGGGAGTACAATTCCCTCCTCCCGCTATTCCTTTCATGGTGCCTTAGCCTTGTTGTAATAATATTTTTACTTTCCCGGAATGGTTGTGATACAAAATGGAATACCTCGTACTCTACGGATTTCACCACGGAAGAGGACGCCCGAGTATTTCAATAGATAAAAGCACTCGACGAGTATCCGGAGAACCTAGATTGAAAACCTGGTTCAGGCGAATATCTTTTTCACCTTAAGTGAATTTTAGTCAGCAACTACGAGACATAATTTTTCACAAGATATTTGTTTGCTCAAAATATTTTCTGGAATATTACATACTCATCACGTCGTTGCCTTTCGGGGTTGGTATAGACCAGGGGTGGCGAACCTTTTGGCGATTGAGTGCCCAAGTTTATGAAATAAGAGTATACTCGCTCGACTCGCGTGCCAACCCATCGAGTGAGATAGAGGCAGGGTCGATTTATTCGATATGTTGCACCATCGATCTTTCCGTTATAGTGGAGAACATTTCCTAAATATAGTTGTGATGGACTCGATGAAACATTCACATATTCTTAGCAAATTAGATCTGTATACACACGTAATTTTCTTGGATCATTAAATTGCTGTCTCATTGCTTTCTTAAATTTTAAGCGATGAAGATACATTTCTCGACTATACTAATTTCAGGATAGAGAAAAATCGGGTGAATGAATTAAATTATCGCACTTACGGTATCCTGAAAGTAAACAATGCCACGTAGGTATTTGTTTACATTTAAAATAGCTGCCTTAACAACTCCATATTACCTATCTCCTATAAAACTAAACCTTTATTCATAATTATATAATGCCTTGATGATTTACAGATAGTTAAAAATATCTGAAAATAATGTGAAACTGGATAATTATGTAATATCATCCGTTACGTTCCCTAGAAATGGCGTTGTTTACAAATCATTATGCATAAATTTTAACGACATTACTTCACGTATCGATTTCAATATGATATCAGGCTGATACGATTTTTTACGCTGAATTGACTGATGTGGTTTTAAGAGAGCGTCAATATTCAAAATAAGCTATAATAGCAAAGGTTTCTGCTCTTTATTTACCATATTTACGTCCAAATTCTCGGCATTTTGAATAGAGTGGTCGAAAATATCGTATACTAACTTCATCGAGGGTAACATAATCTTCCTAACTACGAGATTATTATAGCATGACATGCTCGATTTGCCTTAATATCTGTGTTTTTCCTTGTTTGTGCTATACCCCGCAGGGTAAAATAAGCACAGTAATGGCGGCGCCGACTTTCCCCATAGTGGAAATCATTGAGAGGACCTGACTCGAGAGGCGAAGAATCGAGATATCGAACGACCTTGAGATAGAGGTATCCCTTAGCGCCCTCCCACCTCCACGGGCCGAAATAATTGCCCCGCGTGCCATAGGTTCGCCACCCTCGGTATAGATCGAAAGATTTAACTCATTGTGATAAGCCAATAACCCAGTGACCCCACTGGCTGTGCTTTCATAATTTCCTACCTACTAAATTCTCGTATGTAGAGGAAAATCCTTTCATACAAAAGGATTAAAACATAAACATGAGAGTCTATCAGCTTTGGGTCGATGGAATCATTATTCAGCACAGGAGTGGACGTTACATTTTAAACAGTAAGGGAGGCCATTATTATGTGGAAGACAGGTTAAAATAGTTAATGGGATGGTAGAATGGGAACAAAAATGGTAAATGGCGTAAAATGGGATGAAATTTTGAAACTAAGAAGTGACACCCAAAGGGTCTGCACCGGCATCTAGGCGGTAACAATCAAGGTAAACCCGTCGTGTCCCGAGTTTGAATGCGTCCGGGCGCTCCTAACAACTTTGATACAAACAGCACTTTCCGGGTCAATTGGATACCTTGGGAAACAGTAGCTGGCACAGAGAAAGGAACTGCTCATCCTCATTCTCCTTCACTCTGGGTGAATACATGTCACCCTTCACAATACCCTCGTCCATTAAAAACAATCTGGTTGATAATTTAGTGGAGGTACAGCATGAGTTATAATTTTTCATGGTAAATTTCAGCGGCCCCAAAGAAAATGGTCCTGTAATTTCGAGTATGTATTCACCGCGAATGTTGTTTCACAATAAAACAATCTTCCAGGCTTATTATTAACTATGAAATAAAGCCAAATAGATATACAAACGTAACATCTCGAGGAAGATCTGAGAATCGAACCAGATAGCCTGAACACATAAACATTTCCATAGAATAGACGACTAACGTCCAGCAAACCGATGGAAGAAGGTTTGGCGTAAAGACGAGAGCAAGTTCGTGAGGATGAAAGACAATTAAAGGCCTACATTAACGCGGCAAAAATGCAGTTCTGGCACTTCGACCTGAAGACGCCCTACGGAATACAAGGCAAGCTGTACTTTTGTAAAACAATCTACGCAGTAAACACCCGAGAATGTTGAAACAGAAAGAAAATGTTTCTTTAAGTCTTGAACGGCAACTCCAAAATGTTACACAAAGCGGTAGAAAATGAGTATAACCCGAGGAAATTTTTAATCTGCCCTTAAATCTAGATATTACTCATGCCCCAGAATCAACTACAATGGAGAATAATATTTTTGGAGCCCGTTTCAGTAGCGGTTGTTTTAAATATTCCATCTAATGTCTCAGGTACTACATACGTAGAGTTTTTCAAAACCATGGGTTTGTACGTAATCCTTAGGAAGGTTATTCATCCAGTGTTTTCACCAAGCACCGGTTTTTCTAGATCCAATCAACACTATTCCGAAATTTCCAGGCAATGTCCCTCGATTCCAAGACAGAGTATCGGCACTAACTTTGTGGAACATATGGATTTCCATATTTGAAAAGAAACACTAGAAAAAACGACCACACTTTTATTCTCCGCCACTCTGATGATGGCATAATATGCTGAAACTATGGTCGGTGGCGGAGAATAAAAGGGTGGAAATTGTGCTAATGTTTCTTTTCAAATATGTAAATCCCTCGATTTTTCATATACATAGACTGTTGTGATTAATGATAATGCATTATGTACATTTCACATAAAATGCGCAGACATCCTTTTAAAAAGTCAATTTTTACAGAATAAATAATTACCACTGGCTTTAAATTTACATGACCATATTTATCAACACTAGTAAATATGTATCCACGACCACATTTCCACGCGCCCGCGTACTAGATGAGAATGGTAATGTTAAATAATTTCGCTAAAAATTCATAGGCACATTTCAACAGAATGGTAAGCGAGAGGTATTGTATTAAGACATCGAAATGAGCAACTTGGACCAATAAATCTCTTTCTTTCTCCATATGTTACAGTTTTTGGCTGGGCGACTGTTTCAGTTCCGAGCGTGAGACTGCCGCGTATTCGAACGGGAGAGGTATTTCATACACTGGCGTAAGAGGAGCATTATTATGATCATTTTCCAGGGAGAAACATGCACGTGGTACAGGGGTGTATAAGGTAAATACATTAAGAGAAAGCAGATACAAAAGGAAAATTTAGAAAAGGAAAAATTATGGAAGTCGGGAGGAAACTAATTGAGTTATTTATTTAGTTAATATCGGCTTTAATTGTTTGAATGAGGATCATTGGCTACTACTTCCGCTATATTGCCTTCCGAAATACTTTTTCCACGAAGTGTAATATTTTCATGAGGGTGATATTCGGTGTATGATCGTCAAAACTATATTTCGATCTCAGTTATATTTATGGAAAGGAATGACCAAAAATGGAAGTGGTCACAGAATATAATTACGGTAAACATAAAGGCAACAATCCATATTCGAATACGAGTTACTGACCAATAAAAGGCTAACTTATGAGACATTTGATCACATAGAAATGAGGCCTCAAATTTGATATCCCGAATCATCGTAGTGTTCCACCAAAGGAGATCTATTGACAGCCTTGCTTGTAACAACCCCAGAAAAGGATAGTTTTTTTACTATCCCTTCACAAAACTATCTATTCACACATTTCAATTTCGAATAGTTACGAATAGTTAACTTTTTAGACAGATTCACATCTATTATGCCTTTCACTATTCATATACGTTACCATTCTTGTGGTGAAAAACAATGCGGGATGAATTATAACACATAATTTGCGATCCAATCTCCTTTATGTCACAGATAAAAATTTAGGTGCGCCGGGAAAAAGTAATGAAACAATGATTAACACGAGCCGTTTGCGTTTGCGGTAACAATACACCCACAAGGGCTCGAGCCCTCCAATGATTAACAGCCGGCTTTTTTCCGAGCGGCTGGAGGAACAACACTCTCCCTCTCACCCGAGCGCAGCCAAAAAGACCTGTGTTTCCCATCATCATCCGGGGGTGAGCCTCTTGCGCGACCGCTACCACCCGCCCGCGGTGGTCCATTCTCCGCGCCCCACCGCGCCGCGGGCAGAAAACCCACATTAGGACGAGAGATCAAACACGCGGCGGGGCGGGCGAGGCCAGCCGGCCGGTCGTCGGCAACGGGAGGCGGTATCAGGATCGGTGGGGGGAGAAGGAGGGAGCTAAGTGGGAGAAGAGGGAAGACAGGGAAACAACAGGCCATTCATTCACACCCACATACATGCATGCATGCATGCGTGAAAGCGTTGGCGTGGAAACGGAAGGCATTTTGGGGATGTGGGCTGAAATACATTTGCGGGGCCGTAAAGACCCAAAACCATGGTGGCGAAGGATTCGCGGGTAGGTTGGTGGCGGTGGGAGGGGAAGGGGAGAGACCACGGCGCGAGGATTGAAGGCTAGGATGAATGAGGGGGAGGTCGGGAGGTGGGGAGCGGAGGGAGGACAGACGAGAGAGGGGTGGTGGGGAAATGTGCTCGATACACCACACGGCCGGTAGAGGAACAAACGGTTGCTCGGATGACTACTCGCTCACAAACTGATTAACTGGAGTTTCCACTCAGTTTTATCCGATGCGAAATGACTGTAGAAGCAATGGAATTTATTACGCTGTGAGACTTAACGTAAATAATCCAATGTTAACCTCTATATTTGCGGAAGTTCATCCGGTGGAACGAACCTAATGGAAAAGCGCCACATTCAATGGACAGTAATATTTGAGTTGTACGAGACAAATGCCTTGTTAGTTCTATGCGATTGATCTATCATTGAATATAAACTTTCACTGTATACTGTGATGTCTTTGGTATACAAATACGCCTAGTACCACTTAATGTAGTTTTCTCCAAAAACGAAAAGCAATATTTCATGAATTAAAGGCCAATGGAGGTTAAATAGCCATAAAAAACGTCTCAATTTCGATATATATGCCACGCAATTACTTTCTCGTTTATCTATCACTCTCTACTCGCATCACATCTGTCAGAAGAAAACAAAACTCTGCCATTAGCAGAATTTCACGCGTCTATGACTATCAAAATTCAATCAAAAATCAGTATCTCCACATGAATAACGGAGTAATATAATATTTATGCTAGACCGCGAAAGCAGGTAGAATTAATAAAGAGAAACCCCATTTTTAATGCATACGAGCAGCATCTATATGCAAAATAAAGATCACTAACACTAGTATGTTCATCCAAATAGCATAACAATAATAATTTAACATCAACAGAAAGATGTTTGGAGGAACCCTACTCTTCGGTCAGTCATTATTCAAAGGGTTCGTAACCAAACGCTCCATTTGAGGAAATAAAACTAATACCCACAGAGTTCTCCAGCAAGAACAACCTTAATTAATACACGATGTAAATCCATCCAAATTCATAATTTAACCGACCATCATATGAATAAATGAATATTGAATACTCATAATGAATAAATAACTTCCAGCATATTATATCAATCCAATTTGTAAGAAACATTCATTCATGAGCAGAAGCAAGCTCGATTCCATCGCATGGGTGGAAAATTGTTTTAAAAAATTCATTTCGGGAATAATAACAAGGAAAACTTCGCAAAAGAATACTTTAGAATCATCGGAAACACGCGATTTCAGATAATTTAGAATACGAATCAAACGAAGGTCAGATAGGTACTTAATATCTTGGGGTCTTTTTTGAAATTTTTAAGCCTTCGATATAAAGATTTTGTTACATGTTTGAAGATTGGATCAAACAGCTCCGATAGCCGTAAACGGCCCGCAATTGTATTCTTCCA